>JAJHZJ010000120.1:12775402-13375402 GCA_023548195.1 Bettongia penicillata ogilbyi
ATATTCTCATTTTATATATGAGCAAACTATGATTGATAAGGAGAGGTTTAAATGACTTGTACAGCCAGTAAATAGAAAAGCCATATAAACCCAGGTTTTCAGACTCCTAAACTCCAAGCACAAGCAGATACACATAAAGAGAGGAAAATGTTAAGTCAGAACTTCTTAATACAAGATATAACACTAAATTACCCACTCATACTGAGTGTTTATGTAGTAACTACACTAGGATGCTCCACAGAAATTATCCTACAATAAACAGAAGTTCCTTTCTGAAAGAACAAAACATATAGTAGTAAAAAGTATTAACATAAAGTAATATTATGTGACATGGACTGATACTACAAACTAGATTTAGTGATGAAGATACCCTAACTACACAGTACATGGCAATATCAAAGTAAGAAAACTGCTGGATAAAAAGACAATTATGAATTACCTAGGATTATAACACCATGAAAATGTTTAGTAAGCATAACAAAAATAATTTCAAATTCCTCAGTAGCTTTGGTTGGAAATCTAACTATTTTCTAGGATAAGATTTGTTTCCACATATCTCAGCAAAATATTATCGGACCTGCATGGTACAAGGCTAAATGTGGAAAAAGCACTTCAGGTACTTTCATGGTTGACTGGTAGATTGCCAGCATAGGCTGACTATGCCTATGAATAGTTTTAAAAGCAAAAACTGCCCCAGTCCCTAATAATATTAACATATTTAACCTTTCCTACCACTGGATGAAAACGAGGACTTTGCTGTTCAGTCCTTTTTAGCGGTGTGCAGCCCTTCATGAGCCCATTTGGAGTTTTCTTTGCAAAGATACTAGAGGGTTTTGCCATTTCATTCTCCAGCTCATTTTACAGATGAGGAAACAAGCCAACAGGGTTAAGTGACGTGCCCAGGGTCACACAGCTAGTAAGTGTCTGCAGCCAGTCTCCCTGACTCCAAGGCCAGTACTCTTATCTTCTGTACCACTTAACTGCTACTGAGGACTGAAGGCCCCTGAATACACTATGCCATTTCCCTCAATTATATGAAAATGTTCTGGCTGAAACAGAAACAAAAAAGAATCACCATAAAAAGAGGTTAAATTGGCCACCCTAAAGATCATTTACTTTAATTTAAAATCTAGCCTGGTTAAGATTGAGTTGCTTCTTCCAAAGAAAGCACCAATCAAAAAATCTAGGGCAAAATAAGTACTAATTTAAAAAATTTTAATTTACAATCATTGAGTGGACAAAGGATATCCCTTCAAGTTTTTACAGTTTAAACGGTCAAAGGTTTTTAGTAAATGACAAGGAAAATGGAAAAAAGACTCTCAGATGCTCGTCAGAGTCCCTCTAGGATTATTCAAGGGAAAGGATCATCTAATTCTAATGAATTTATCACCTGAATAGGCGATCACTATGGAAGATTATCTCGTTTTAATGAATTTATCATTTAGATAAATAATCTGTACAGAGTAACTATTAATAATTAGCTTACAATATCACTTCCCCTTGATAATAGTTTAAATAGCTCTTTGCAGTTTATGAAGAACTTTACAAGTCAGTTCTCTACAATTTTCAAACACAGAATGTGTTACTATTATACAATTCTGTATTTTCTCTAGGCAAAACTAGCAATCCTTTTTTTCTATTTTATGACTTTATTATGTAACTTTCACTTTGGAATTCTTAAATATATTATATTGTCTTTTTAAGAAAGTTTTCTTGATAACTTTTGTAATTTTATCATTTATGTCCTCCCCTCCAACCTGGACCCTCTATCAAGGAAAACAAACTCAATCCCATTGAAAAGCCTATTACTAATCTGTTTCTAACCACTATCTTAATCTTTATTTTTCTCCAAAAGATGCTACATTGATTATATATTCTTTCAAACAAAAGTACAAAGAGCTACCTAACAGGATGCTGGGGATAAATGTGATCAAGATCAAGACTGAGGCTGGAGAACACTGCTCTAAAATAACATTAGCAAAGCTTCTTTCTCTAATTATGTTAATTGTCTGTATTATACAGTATTACTGGCATAATACAGAGCACTCTTGGCTTTAGGTGAGGAAAACAGTTGTGACAAATAGGATAACGACCATCATAAAACTAAGCAGGGCAAAAATATTTCTAAAAAGGCACACACATACTGCTATTAAAAGCAGATAAAATTTATAACATAAGTTATTTAGAAATGCAAAATAGCCATCGGTGGTGTGTTTCATGATCTTAATATTCTTATGACTGATGACTAATTCCCCTTACGTTTTTCTTGAAAAACCCTCTCTTCCCAATTGCAATTTATCTGGTAAGCTAATGAATGTGGTTACTCCCTCTGATGTTGGAGATCCCAATCCATCCAAACCTGTTCACATTCACGTAGGTAAAACAACCTAACTCCTTATGGGGCACATTTCTGGAAGGAAAAGTCTGATGATGTCTAAACGAGGAATTCTTAGAATTCTGTCCTCATCAAACAAACTACTACTCTGTAATTGAATGTTCCAAGAGGAGCAACTCATCAGAAGCCAGCTATTTTGCCAGATATATTGTAAACTGACCGATATTTTGATTTAAGTATCTTATATTCGGTTAGTGTAAAAAGTATTCCCAGAGGCTGATCATGTTTAGGAAAATTAATAATGATAATTTCTCACATTTGCACAGTGCTTTAACGTATAAACAGCGCTATCCTCACTCTATCACTACAAGGCAGAAAAATAAAATAAATTTGGAATTAGCTACTAAAACCATGTGAGCTGGGACAAATTTCCTGTGAAGCCTGAATAGGAAGTCTCATTCTTTCATTAATCAAATCACAACACTATTTAACACAATCAAGTCACAATTAATAACTTTAGACTACTTCTTTTTTAAAAAGAGAGAGAGAAGCAATGTAAACGTAAAAAAACCAACCAGTTTATCACTCCATTGATGTGGCATGTTGCTGTGTGGTCTTTTGGAAAGCCAGAAGTCCCATTGATGGGGTGAAAGGATGGAGTTGGGTACGAAGGACTTCCTAAAGATTGCATAAGTTGAGGACTCTGTAAGAGAAAAATTAAAAGATTTTGTAGTAACTTCTTGCCTTCATACCAGATATGACCTTAACTTTTTCCCCCAACCCCCAACCTGGACTATCAATAAGCCCTGTTCTTCCTTTTCCCCTAAAAGCTATTTTGGTGATGATGCTAAAGAATCGTGTATTAGAGAACCAATACTAACAGTAATAGCCAATAACAATGTAGCACTAACTGTGTGCCAAGCACTGCTGTAAATATGTCATCTCATTTGACTCTCATAATAACACTGAGAGGTAAGTGCTATTATTTTTACATTTTTTACATCTTACATTTTACAGATGAGGAAACTGAGGCAAACATAAGTGATTCATCTAGGGTCATACAGCTTGTAAGTGTATGAGGATGGAGATGAACTCAAGTCTTGCTGACTCTAGCCTAAGTGTAAGGCAGCAAGTATGCTAGGTACTCCATAAACAAAGTCAAAAGGAAAAATCGTTCTTATTCTCCAGGAGCTTGTATTCTAATTTGGGGGGAATAGGTGGGCAGGAAAGGAAACAGAGAAGGATAATTTGAGAAAAGAAAGAGCACTAATTAAGATGATCAGAAAAAAAGCTTCTAGAAGGCAATTGCTACAAAGAAGCAGTATTTTTTTTTAATGAAGACAAAAGTTTCTAGATCATTTTGTAAAAAACATCCACAAAAAAGCTCAGAAATAGTCAGCCAAGCTGGATATCACTGAAAGCTAAAATTTGAAAAGAAGAGTTGTGCACACTGTTTTGTAGTTTCATGTGCAAACTTCTTTTTCTATTCTATTGTATAATGACATGCCCATTTTATTTTGCGCTTAAGTTCAGAATAAGATTGTGAAAGAAAAAATTCATGTCCATTTCCCCTACACCTCCCTAGATATCGGATCTCTGTTGGAGAACTTTTCTGCCAAGGTTTTCCCGCTAGTTAACTGTTGCTCTACAAGTCTACTTTTTCTGTTTGTGTGTGTGTGCTCACGCATGCACAAAAGTTTTCCAATTTTTTTTGCAAAGGAAACTTTCTGTTTTATCTTTTATGATAGCTTGCACCTATTGTTTGGTCAAGAACGCTTTACTATCTGTAGTTGTTTGCTTATTAAAGTAATTTTATTTTTAGTTTCAAATTCTCTTCTTCCTCTTTACCCATTCATTGAGAAGGCAGGAAATAAATGTCCATTTTACATATGAAGTCATGAAAAACATTTTCACATTAGCAATGTTGAAAAAAAAATTTTTTTGATTAAGGAAAATAGTGGGGAAAAAAGAACATGCTTCAATCTGCCCTCAGAGCTCATCACATCTCTCTGGAGGTATATCTTCTTCCATTCTTTTCTACTTTACGACATTTTACATATTATTATCAATAAAAAATTCATAGATTATCATAGTTATCTGGTAGAAGATGTTGGTCTAAACCTAGTTTCTGTCTGATTCATTTCAAGTTTAAATACCAGTTTTCATGAAATAGAGAGTGTTCATTTGGTTTTTCTACTTATCTATGAAACTACTGGTCAAAGAAAAGCATGTTTTTTTGGCTGTTTTGTGTGTGTGTGTGTGTGTGTGTGTGTGTGTGTAAAAATATAAAGTCAGGGGCAAATGAACCTTGAACAACACTAGGACATATGCCAATTATTGCAGAAGTACCAGGAGAAAGCCCTTGCCTTGTTTCTTGCAAGTGAGGTATCAAAGACTTTGCAGAGGTGGCTCATGGATTTTTCTCCCACTGGAAACCTACATGTGAAATGCTAACTGAGATTCTACTGGCCAAGTGGGAACAAATAAATTGGACAAAGGCCTTACTTATTATTACCGTATTTATAAACTGTATATTCTTTAGCAAGCAAAATTAATTCAATTACGTTTCTCAGAATGAGGAAGGCTAAAACTTAAAGTTACAAAATTCTAAGAATCAAAACCATAGAGCCATTTATATACGTGAGAAAAAAGGATATAGGATGAGAGAGACATTAAGTTAGAAGTTACAATTTTGTTGGCATTGCCACAGTTGTATTTTTTAAGGAAGCCTGAATAATTCTTACGTATGGATGGGAAGCAACTTAATGGAATGTAATCTTAAAGCAATAATTTACTCTACTGAAGAAAATATTTTAAAAATCAACAGACAAAATGGAGATCTTGTATCCTATGTCTTTTACTCAATATTGTTATGGTAAAATAAGATGTGTTGATAAAATGTAAACTGAAAACTTGCTTGTTACCTACTAACACATTTACCAGTCACACCTGGATGTATGCGTAAAAAACTGCATACGGAAGGAAATGTGGACTATTAAGTAGGTAACTGTTGATGTTATTTTAGTATTGTGTTAATTAAATTCAAAACTTTCTCTGTATCCTGACATATTCCTCTTTTCTTTGCCTTGTCAATCAATCCTCCAATGCACTCATAATTTTATCACCTCTAGCATGAATCTCTATATTATATAATTTGGTCTAATTTGGCTACTTTTATCTCCTCTTAAAAGTTCACCTGATACTACAGCATTAGAGTCCAAGCATGGTGACTTAATGGCTCCTGATGGTGAAAAATGTTCAAATATCTTTTTTATTTTCCCTCTATTTGCCGTCTTCCTATTTTTATACTTTAATGTCCTCAGAATGACTATGATCAAAGTTCTTATGAAATGCTAGGTTCCTTTTCATTGCTTTCTGAAGCAATACTACTTTTCCATTCTGTGTAAGAAATGTTGGTATATAAATCACATTATTTTCATGGTGGTCTTTTTGAAATGAGCAGTTTAAAGATAACCAAATGTCCCAGGAAATAAAGTAGCTTGGTTGTCTTGGGAGCATAAAAACCAAATTCACTGAACAAATTGGAAACTGAGCAACCTTATAAAAAAGGGAAGTGACAGCAAACAAGTGATTATTGATGTAGATGTATTTGCATTCTTACAAAGCTGTAAGAATAAAAATTAAATAAAACTATGGTGGAGCAACTAAAATAACTCCACCCTTACTCATTTAAACAAAGTGTTAATTAAAAGTTTCCCAGCACAACCGACTAAGCAAAATCATAAAGAGAGTTTTTGAGGATGTACATGGAACAATAACACCAAATGGAAAGAGAAATGGAAAAGATCTGCAATGGGAAATGGACAGAAGAAAGGACATGGATACAAACTATACTGAATTCACATGCAAGTTTTATTGATGTAAATCTATTATCATCAACAAGGGTTTATTACATGCCCATTATGTGCCAGATTCTGTCACTGGTTCAGGGGACACAAACATAGTGAATGAAATAATTCTTTCTCACAAGAAACTTAAGTCAAATAGTTAAGACAGGCACATATGCAGGAATATTCAGAAAAAAGACAACAAAATGTAAATCAAGTTACCTGCAAGATAGTTTGAAAGAGAGGGCACTAATAATTGGGCTAGGTATGGCACCTTGTAGAAGGTGATAATGAAGAAAGGTGTTTTGTTTTTCTCCTAAGGCAAAAGTGAGAAGACAGTACATTCAAGGTGTTGGAGGACAGCTATTGCAAAGACAGAAAAAAGAGAAAATGCCATGGGAAACAGAGAAAAAGCCAATTTGAATAGATTACGGATTATGAGAGGCAGATTAGTGCCCGATGAGTCTGGCAAGAGAAGCTGGGGTAAGGTTTAGAGGGGTTTAAAAGCCAAGTAGTTTTTATTTGATGTGAGAGGTAATAGGGAATGCTGGAGATTTTTGAGCAAGAGAATGGTTAAAATTGTTATTTGAGGAAAATCACTTTGGAAGACTGTGCAGGGTGAACTGACACTGGAAGGAGTGAGGCAGATTGACCAATCAGGAGGCTGTTGAAATGAACTAAGGTGGTAGCTATGTGAGTGGGTAACATGGCTCTGAAATGTTGTGAGAGATGTTGTGAAGGTAGAATTAGCAAGACGTGGCAAATGACTAAGTATATAGAGTGAGGGAAAGTAAAAAGGTGAGGATGGCACAAGATTCTAAAGTTATGAACTTGAGAGACTGGAATTATGACATTTAGACAGAAGGAAGTATGGAATAAGGGTGGAGATGGGGGAGAAACATAACTAGTTTTGTTTGTATTGAGTCAGAGATGTCTCCAAGGTATCCAGTCTGAAACATCCCATAGGCAATTGGTGATGGGTAGAAAGGACTAGGGGTTGAAGCTCATGGGAAAGATTAGGGCTGGTTACAGAGCTTTGGGAGTAATTGGAATAGAGATAATAATTGAGCCTATGGGAGATGATAACATCAGCAAGAGGCAAAGCATACTGAGCCATTACTAGAGTGCCTAGGACAGGGCCTCCGGGAGCACCCACAATTAGGGGCTCTAATCTGGATGATGAATGAAACAAAGGAAAATCAGAAGTGGGAGACAACAAGAGAACCAGGGTAGAAAGAGTAGTGTAACGAAAACTCAGCAGAGAAGGAAAATATCCAAAAGAAGAGGTTAGTGTCAAATTCAGTAGACAGATAAAGAGGGATGAGGACTGAGTGAAGACCACTAGATCTGGCAACGTAGATATCATTAAAACTTTGGAGAAAGCAGTTTCAGTTAAATGACAAGTTAAAAGTTATTCAACAAAGGGTTGAGGAATTAGAGAAGAAATAAAATCTGTTGTGTTTATCCTTAGTTTTCGAATAAGACCATGACATCAGAGAAATGATGACATGACCTGCACTTGACTTTGTTCTGAGTCAGGGAGGGCTGTGCAAAGTCACCAGCATCACTTTCTCCTCCTGAGTTATCTGGATCCAGTGAGCAGATATTCATCAAGATGAGTGGAGACTGCGGATGCAATCGTCTTTTTAGGCCAAGGCCTTTTCAAGTACTCACTTAGAGTGAGGTGGTAAGGCCCAGAAGTATGACCCCTTTAATGATAAAAAGAAAAAAGTAACTAAATCAAGCTGGAAGGGAAAGAGAGTGATAATCACTCTCAGCCAGGAGGGTCCAGAAAACAACCATGAAGAGGAGCCATTAACTGGATATTGTTACAACACAAAGACAAATTGGGGCTGAATTTGGCCTGCCAGGTTATGGCTGGCCACTCCAGCTCTGGTGATGTCATTAGCTTCCATTGGGTTCTGTTATCACCTCTGAAGATGATTCCTACATCTACGTATCCAGCTCTAGTAGCTCTCCTGATCTCTGGTCCTGTCTCCCCTTTCCTTCTCTCTCTTCAACAAATGTGGGGGGAAAAAAGGGCAGACAGGAAACTTACTAGGTAATGTTATGAAATATATTTCAGAAGATCCTCCTTGCAAATGCATGAACCAATGTTATGTGGAACTTCTCTCACAATGAACATATAGAGTTGAAAAATAGATCCTCCAAAGTAGGATGCTACACAACAAACACACTGTGTCCGCTTGGGAATGGGATGGGAACCTTTTGCTTGCTATCTGATGAAACATGACATCTGTTTCATGTATCAGATTGCCTGTGTAGAAGGTATTCATATGATAGTCACTACCGATTATAAAGCCAACAAAGAGATTATGATATGGTTGAGGGATAAGTCACAAGGATAAGTCACAGAGAGAGTATCATAGAACTGAAACAGGTCATTGAGAGAAGCAGTTGCCCATGAGAACTCTCAAAATAGATGTCCGTCAGTACTTCAAATTAAACAGATTCAAAACAGAACTCATTAGCTTTCCCCTTCCAACCTTCTCTGTACTTTCTTTCTTATTGGAAAGTCATCACCACCCTCCTGATCACACAAGTTTGGAATCTTGGTGTCACTTTTACCTCGTGTCAAAGTTAGTCACTAAATCTTGTTTCTCCCTTACAATGCAGCCTGCAAGGGCTCCTTTTTCTCCACTCACACAGTGACTACTCTAGTTTAGGTCCTCATCTTTGGCCTGGACTACGGAAATGGATTTTTAATTGGTTTCCCTGATTTAAGTCTCCCCCCATTCCAATCTATTTTTCTTTTAGCTCCCACACTGATTTTCCTAAAGAAAAGGTTTAACCATGCCAATCTTCTATTAAATAAACTTTAAGAGTTGTCGTGAGGATTAAATGAGTTATTTGTAAATGGGATTGGCACAGTGCATGGGTATTAAAGGACAGACCCAGCAGGGAAGAGACTGCACAGCAAACAGAGGGAAAAATGATCATAGGGAGGAGAGAAGGACAGAATTAAACTGACTGATCTGAGACAAAGGGAAATCTCTACCATGAAGTAAAACTTTCATGCACACGGCAATAAATGAAATTGTTCAGAGAATAGAAAACCTCAATTTGTTACTCTAGAAGCTTCAATTCCATGAGTTTCAAAAAAAGACTAAAGAAAGAATAAGTACAAAGCTCATGAATTAAAGACTCAAATTTGAAAATAGGAAGAAATTAACAAAGAGGAAATAGTAAAGAAATCTCTTAGGAAATGAAAGAGTAGGGAGGGACAAAAAAACCCCCTAGGAAACAAAGGAAAGTGAAGGTGAGGAAGGGGGATTTTTAATCAACACCTAAACTGGCGGGGAGGTAGGGGGGAGAAGGAAGAAGGGAAGAATTAGATAGCTAAATAGAAAGGGGCTTGATAATTGAAGTAAAATTCCAAAACCAGGGAAAGGAATGATATGGGAGTGAAAGGGTTGAGAATGAGGAAGATGAGATTGTAGAAAGGGACACACACACACACACACACACACACACACACACACACATGCACGCACTTAAAAGTCAATGTTGCAAAATTACAAAGAGCAACCATGGCTCCAAAGAGCTAAGGGAAGACCCTCTCACACTAAACTTCTATAGTAACTGTAAGTCTACGAGTACTGTACATTGCACATATACTCATATTTTGATATAATGTTGTTTTGCTGGGGCTTTTTTGGTCTCTTTGCCGTTTCTTTTAAAAGATATTATTTGTTACATATAATGACTCAGAGAGGAAGATTAGGGGAAATTATGGTGATGTAAAAAAAAAAGCCATCCGGGAAGATTCTGGGAAGATGGAGGAGGTCAGAAAATTCCAAGCTCTCAAGATTTTCCCCCACAAAAGAGTTAAAATAGCACCTCAGGACAAACAAAGTATGGGTGGAGATAAATAAGAATAGGGGTACAATAGGGATCTTCCATGGACAATTCAAGAAGATCCGAAGAAAAATCACAGGAGGAGGTTTGGTCCCAGTGAAGAGAAAACACCACAAGGACAGGGTTCCATTTTAACAACAAGGAGCAAGCTCTGAGGTTATCTGGTTCGGGAGGCTGCACTGGCCCCAGCAACAGGAACTTGTACCACTGGGATAGTGGGAAAAGTTGGGCATTTGAGTCCAAGAAGATTGAGGGAACTTTTGCTGATAAGCAATGCCAGACCCAGGTGTGCTGCAAAGGTCGCAGGGTGAGAAGGAACCAGCACATGCCTGGTAAGCGCAGAAGGAATGAGGCAGAAAGCCTCTCACTGGGGTACTTACAGGAAGCTGGAGATTTGGCTTTGGTTCCAGGTTAGAGAGGAGAACTGAAGATCTGGGGAAAGACATACTACTTCTCATACCCCAGGGCTACAAGTGATTACAAAAATTAAGCTATTACCACCAAAAAAAAAAAATGCACAGGCCAAAGAAAAAGAATCCAATCATAGAAAGCTATTATGGGGACAGAGATGATAAGGGGATCATTTTCAGAGGAGCACAGTGAAAGAAAGAAACCACCAAAGAGTACCATCAAATGGTCACCTGCCCAAAAAGAATTTACAGGCCTTAAAAAAGACTTTAAAAACCAAATGGTAGAGATGGAGGATAAACTAAAAAAAAAAAAAGAATACAAGAAAAAACAAAGGAAAGGAAAGTCAACCGATTAAAAAAGGAAATTCAGAATCTTAAGAAAATGATACCTTGAAAATTAGAATTGAGTAAAGTGAAGCTAGCAAAATTATAAGAGATCAAGAAATAATGAAACAAAATATGAATGAAAAATAGAAGAGAAAGTGAAACATCTTATAAGAAAAAACAACAGATATGGAGAACAGATCAAAAAGAGGAAATATAAAAATAATCAGACTAACTGAAAGTTCATGATCAAAAATGAATCTTGATACAATAATATAGGTAAAGAAAAATGTCCTGAAGCATTAGAACAAGGAGGGGAGGGAGTAGAAATAGAAAAAATTCATCCATCACCTCTTGAAAGAGATCCTATGAGGAAAACTCAGGAATATCATAGATTCCAAAACACTCAGTTCAAAGATAAAATACTAAAAGCATCAAGACTAAAACAATTTAAATATGATGGAGCCACAACCAGAATCACACAAGACCTAGCAGCAGAGACATTAAACGACCACAAGTCTTGGAACGTGACAGATCAAAGACCAAAAGAATTGGGACTCTGATCAAAAATACCATGCCTTGCAAAGTTAAGTATTATTCTGAATGAAAAAAAGGACATTTGATAAACTCTCAGACTTTCAAGTCTTTGTTTAAAAAAAAAATCCTGAACTTAATAGAAGATTTTTGACATACAAAAACCAAGAAAAATATAAGGTATATACCAAAGACTGATTATAAGGGATTCATAAGGACAGACTATATACTATATATCTATATATAACCATATATATAAAATGAAGGTCAAAGATTCTTATTAATAATTGGATAGCTCATAACAAAGACTAGGATAAACCTTACCTTGCTATTAATTTAGAAAGTAAAAACATTTAGGAATAGCTAAAAAGAGTAACTATTTTATACAAATGAGGTGCAAGAGGAAGAAGTGATACAAAGGAATGAGATGAGGAAGGAGGGCTGGTAGTTCTGGTAACCTACTTTCACCAGAAATGGTTTCAAGAGGGAACAGTATATGTATATTTAAAGAACATAAAAATCTTCTAAATATAAAGAAAATAAAATGGTAAGGGCATAGGGAAGGGGGAAAGGACAAGGGAGGGATCTTTAGAGGGGAGAGTGAGGGAACAGATAAAAGGGGGGTATAAAAGGTGTTTAGATTTACAGGAATCCGAGGATAGGGGGAGGGATCCTTGGAGGCAAGTAGGCAAGTAATAGCAGGACAAGGTAGTGAGTAGAAGTAAAGTAAAGGAAGCAGGAAGAATAGGAAATGAGATATGCACAAACATAAAAACAAAGATCAGAAGCAGAATATATTTGGGAAGGTATATGTCTATATATGTATGATGTATATAGGTGTATCTGTATGTATGTATCTATAGCCATAGAGAAACATCTAAACTTTATTGTAGTCTTCTAGAAGGGGGAGACAAAAAAAGTGCACAGCAGAGAACAAAAGCAAAGAACAAAAGCAAAGAACAGATGGACAATTCTCAGCACAAGGTGTACTATTTGTCATGCAAGCTTTCTTGAAATGAAAACTTGTTACATATTTTGAATCCTTATGTTCTGCTATGCACATAACATGCTTTTTTTCTTTCTTTGTATTTAAGTTCCAATATTTAAGTTTATGGCAAGTTTTTGTTTCTTTTCTCTTTCTGCATTTGTGTTTTGGCCCTTGAGTACAAAATTTTAAAAAAGCCATCAATAAAGGTTTATTTTTTAAATGAAAGAATTGAAAGGGCAGCTCTCCTGTGCCACTCCACCTCCCGCTTAAAGTGTAACTCAGTCTGTGGGTATTTCCCAGTTGTCTTGTCCCCAGTCTCTGACCTGGGGATGCCCCTGAGGCTCACCACCATGGTTAATCCTTCTTGGCTTTCTTCTGGACTTACTGATCCTATTCTTGAGGCTGGACTGTTACCCCAGCTTTGGTCATATTCATGCCGCTGATTCTAGCCCTTATTTATCCTATTTCACCTTCTTTCTGCTGTACCTATCTTTATGGATTCTGGACTGCCTTATCCTTGCTGGAGCTGCTAATGTTGTTCTTCATAGTAACTGAGCTCTGCCCTTGGTCTAGGCTGTATTAAAGATTCCACCAAAGTCAGGAAAATTTTTAATTTTTTCAGTTCATTATATGACAACTTAATACCTTTATCATTCTTTTACAAAGAAGCTTAGCTGTCCTTCCCAAATTTCATTACATCTTTAATGAATTGTGGCAAATAGAATACGATTCAGAAGGGGGGGGCGTCAAAGTTTAGTTTTTAAAAATAAAAATATCAGGGAAGTTCCAAAAGAATATGGTATTTTCTCTCTTAAGCAGGGGTAATGGGTGCTGCTTTGAGAGCTAATCATACAGGGATTTCAATGAACGCATAATTTCATTAATGTGGATATTTCTAGTATGGTAGCACTCTGTTATTCAGCAAAGTCCTTGCCAATGTCCTTGCATAAATACTTTGTAAAGGTCCTATCCAAGCATTATAAGCTTTTCTAAAAATCTCATATGTCAGTGACATCATCAGCAACATCTATTAGTAACCTCCGCTTTGATTACTACGGCCACTATCTACACAGGAAAAGGTCAAGGCTGAAACGATCTGGGACACAATCAACTTCTCTATAATTGAGAGAAGTTCTAACTGTTGGTAGCTCTGTCATAGCACCCTGTGAATCCTCATATCGTATGGTCCGCTCCAATGTGCAGGGTGTCTCTTATGCCCAAAATGCTTTCTGTCCCACATTTACCTCTTGGAATTCTCAGCTCCTTTTCAAAGATCAGTTTAAAAGCCAGTTCCTCCAGGAAGCATTTCCCAATTACCCAGTTGTTAATGCTTTCTTCATCATTGTGTATTTATTTAAAAAACGTCCTGCATTTACTGTCTGTGAACACAGTATATCCCTCTACTGAATGTCTCACTTTTGTTTTTCTATCAACAGTGTCTCATAGTGCCTTGCATAAAATAGGTTCTTAATAAATACTTATTGGCTGACTTGCTGAAAAACACAGAGAACTAATAAATGCTGGAGGAAGTATCTGAAAACAAAACTTACTGACTCCAAGTTCACTGAATCTGCATGGTAACTTTAGCATGGTGTATTTTTTTTTTTTAGGATTTGTAATTTTTTTTGTAAACTATAACTCCAGGGAACTATGGGAAAATGGAAGCTTGCAAGAACCTAAACGTCCCACCAACATCCCAGTAAATCTAGAAAAATGTTCCAGAAGGAATTATGGTAAAGAAAACCAAAGAGAATCAACCATAAACTTCCCTACATGGTCAAGGACTTCATAAAATGACAGGTAGAACCCTGTTGAAGCAATGAGAACAAATAAGTCAGGGCAGGTGGAAGGTAAAGAATGCAAGCAGACAGGTAAGCCTTGACACCCCTGTATAACAGGAGACAGGGCCAGATCAGCACCTCAGGAAACTACAATCAACTCAGTATACAGTTAACCACTGACCAACCCAAAACCCAGGTGGTACTGGCTTGAAACATAGCAGGAGACAAAGCCAGACAACTCCTAAAAAAGGTAGGCACTAATCTCAGCCACCAAACTCAGGAAAAGGCAGGGCCTGCCTAAATAATTCAAGAGTATGGAAGGGAGCAGAGAGTGACATAAACACAAACCCCTAATCCAGAAAGGCTGAGGTTGGAGATATGCACAGACACAAGAATAACGAAAAAACACCCAGGACCGAGAGAAGCCCAAATGGTAAAACCAGAAGAACAGAAAAACCACATAACCAGTCCAAGTAAAGTCTAAGAGAAAACAATGTCCCTGAGCATCTGGAAGAAATGAAACAAGAGAAACAAAATGTAATATTACTGGAAACAAAAGCGAAGGAGCAAAGAATGGGGAAAGAGTAGCTTTGAACAGACTATAGTAAACTTTAAGAACTGAGCTCCTTGAAAATTAACACAGGCCAAAAGAAGGTGACACCACCATAAACAACAGTATCAAAACATCAAAATACTTGAAAAAACATGAGAAAATGAGTAAAAGGGTACTATTAAAAAATTCACCTAAAACATACTGAGAGATATTGAAGAATCAATAGACTAGAGAGATCATGACAAAAGAAAAAAGCATGGTTACCATACTGTAAGAAATCATGAGTGAAAACTGCCCTGATTCCCCAGAAGCAAAGGGTAAAGTGAAAATAAAAAGAAACTACTGGTTCCGCTGGTCATCTCTTGTAAGAAATCCCACACTGAAAACTCTTTGGAACATTAGAACTCAAATTCGGAACTTTAAGGACAAAGAGAAAATATTACAAAGGAACCAGAAAGAGTTCAGAAAGAGTCAGGATCACACATGATTTAGCAGTCTCCACTACAAAGGAGATGAGAAGCTGAAGTAAGACATTCCAAAATATAAAAGCTAAAAGTTTATTATAACCAAAACTAACCTACATAGAGAAACTGAAAATACTCTGCCAAGGGGAAAAACGAACTTTTAATGAGATAAACTTCAAAACATTCTTTCAAATTAAAAAAAAAACTTACATGCATTCATATAATCTGTCCCACTGCCCATTCATTGAACAAAAAGAAAGAAGTTACCAACTCTAATGATAAACATGTACAGTGCATCAACACAAATCCCACGCTGACCAGGCCTGAAATGCGTGTGCCTCATGGTTTATCACGAAGACTACCATAGTTCTAGTCTTTCGAAGTCATTTGTCCATTGTTATCATTCTAGTAATTTTTCCCTAGCTCTACTTATTTCAGGTTTTCCCAATTTTCTGTGAAACTATTTCATTATTTCTTATGCCACAAAATATTACATCATACTGATATATCACAATCTGTTCAGTCATTTCTCAATTGACGGGCATCCCATTAGTTTTAAATTCTTCGCCATTCCAAAAGAGTTGCTACAAATATTTTTGTGTATGTAGGTCTTTTCCCCTTTTCTTTTTTTGCCCTTTTTTTCTTTTGTATTTTATTCTTTTCAATATGAAAAACCATCATACAGAAGTGTTCTTAAAAGACAAGAATCACAAATCCTGGTAGAAGCATACAATGAAATAGTCTGGACGTTTTTAATATTGTATCTCCTTTTTTATCACTTGAAACCAATGAGATTTAGTGCTGTATTATGTCTGTACAGACTGCAATCTAAAAAACATACTGTAAGTAGGGAATTATTGTAATTAAGATCGAAATGATACCAAAGTTCAAGAAACATCAAAATGGGGCTGAAGAGCTTTAGTTAGAAGACATTCATAATTGGATTACCTCTATTAAAAATTGGAGTAAAGTTTCTTTTGGTTAAAAACAAATTAAAACTGACAAAAAATACCTCTACTGATAACCATATAATTTCTATAGCAACAGAAAACAAGCACTTAGAGGCCTCTTCATCTTCATTGATCCCACTAATACTTTAATATTACAATAAACTATTACAAGGGTATCATCTGTCATGTTTTTGTTTTATGTTCTTTAAAATAAGAGGGCCGTCAGGTAGAGTCAGAAACATGAAACATATAAACCCATTTACCTCTTCTTTTAAAAATAAGCTATTGTCTTACTGCATAATAATTTCAATCTTTCAAAGATTCATGATTCCAGTGATGCGGGTGAATGTCAGGGAAGACTGTCCTCCCTTCATGCCTCAGGACATGATTTCATGAATTTTTTTTTTTGCCAAAATTCATCACCTGACAGATATTTAGAAGTGACAATTAAGTTCTTGTTAGCTTAATCTTAATTATCCGAAGTCACTAACTTAATCCTTCATTATCAAGCGTTTGTTTGCTGATGGACCCTTCTATATGTAGCTAGCCTGACCCTTGAATGGCAGTCTATCACCAGGGAAGTACTCAATCTTTCTACTTTGGGGGAAGCTGCTAGATTCACTTACGAGCCACTGGCTCAGAGTAAGCACCTTTTTAGGCTTAGCTTCAAATTACGTCCCAGAATGGCTGAACTTAATTTGCAGTTTTACCAACAGAACACTAATGTATCTTCTCTCCAACATTTAAAATGTTCATCTTTTGTGATCTTTTCCAGTTTGAAGGATGTGAAGTTCAAGTTTCTTTAATTTTCATTTATGTAATTACTATCTTATATTTCTTAGATAAATGTTCTTATCCTTTGATTCATTTATCTGTTGGGGAAATGACTCTTGGTCTTATAAATCTGAACTAGTTCCTCATATATCTTGCAAATGAGACTCCTGTCAGAGAAGCCTGCTACAAAGATTTCCCCCCACCCCAATTACTTGTTTCCTTTTTAATTTTAAGTACAGTAGATTTATGGGAAAACCTTTTTCATTTTACATAATTAAAATGGTCTATTTTATGTTTATGAATGTCTCCAGCACTTTTTAAGTCATGAACTCTTTTTTCCAAAGATTTAAAATGTAATTTTTTTCGTATTCTCTAATTTATGATGTGACCTTTTGTATTTTTGCTCTGTATCCACTAGGTTTACCTTGGTATATATGTGATCTCAGTCTGAGCCTAAATTCCGCTAGGTTAGCATCCAGCTGTTGTCAAATAGTGATGTCTTTTGTCACTCACTTCCTGGGTTCATCGAACACTATTCAGCTATGTTTGTTAGCTTCTGTATATTGTGTACCTATCCTCTCCCACTGACCAACCTCTCTTTTCTGACCAGTATTTTTAATGATTACTGCTCTATAGTACAGTTAAATCTCTGTCCTTCCTACTTTTTCCGTTATTACCCTTGAGATTCTTGATCTTTTGTTCCTCCATATAATAATCAGCATTTATACAAGTGTTTAAGACTTTCAAAGCACTTTACATGTTATCTCATTTGATTCTCACAACAACCCTTTTGCAGTAAGTGTTACTATATCCCCATTTTGCAAATGAGGATTCTGGGGGTGGGAAAGGTTAAGTGACTTGTCCAGGGTCTCACAGCCAGTAAGTGTCTGAGGCGGGATCTAAAATTGCTCTTTTTGATTCAAAGTTCAGTACTCTTACCCACTATACCTCCTAGATGCCACATGAACTGCAGTTTTTTCAAGCTCTTAAAAATTCTTTTGGTAGTTTAAATGATATAGCACCGAATAAGTAAATTGATACAGACAGTGTCACTTTAATTATTTTGGCTCAACCCACCCAAGAGCAAATAATGCTTCTCCAATTATTATTATTTAGGTTTATCTGTACTTCTGCCAACTGTTGTAGAGTTGAAGTCCTCTATTTCCCATATGCATTTTGATAGATAAAATTAAAAATATTTATGCTTCTGTAGATACTACGAGCAAAGTTTCTCTGTATAGCTCTCACTGCTGGGTTTTGCTGGTAATATATAGGAAAGCTAATGATTTATGTGGATTTGTTTTATATCATGGAACTTTGTTGAATTAATTTTGAAAGAATGTTTTAGATAATAGTTTTTCATTGTTTTCACTAAGTAAATCAAAATATTATCTACAAAAAATGATCACTTTGTTTCCTTTCTACCTACACTTATTTTGATTTGAAGAATTACTAATAAAAAGACCATAAATGAGTAGCAACTGTGAAATACAAAAAGAGAAACAGAGGAAGGTAAATAAATTTTATCAATTGGGAGGGGTTACTTGCTTACATATTATTGGGGAAAATTAGGGGAGAAGAAATTATATCCTCCAAAAGCCCTAATATTCTGAAGAGTTACTGCAAAAGTTAAATAGGCCAAGTAGAGGACCTGGGAGAAGTTTTAATCTGGCTTGATAGTCTTAGAAAAAGAAAATGGAAAGCAAATGGGTTGGAGGAAAAGGAAAAGAGGAGGGAGGAATTCTTATATACTAGAAGAGCATAAGAAAAAGAATATATCAAGATAGAGATGGAGGTGGAGAAAATAGGCACCAAATAAACCTTCCACCCAATTCTAAGAGGACAAACTCTTGAATTTGTAAGTGTGCCCATTCACACACAAAGAATGTGATGCAGAATTTGGAGCTATGCCCAAAGGGCAACCAAAGTGTACACACCCTTTGATTCAGCACTAACAGGTCTGTATCCCAAAGACATCACAAAGGGAAAAGGACCCACATATTTTTATAGCAGCTCTTTTTGTGGTGGAAAAGAACTGGAACTTGAGGGTGCCCATCAACTGCGCAGTGGCTAAGCAAGCTGTGGTATGTGAATGTAATGGAATACTGCTGTGCTAGAAGAAATGATAAGCAGGCAGATTTCAGAAAAACCTGGAAAGACATGAAGTGATCCTGAGTGAAGTGAGCAGTGGCTGGAGAACATTGTATACATCACAATATGTGATGACTGCTCTTCACAGCAATACAATGATCCAAGACGATACCAAAAGACTTGGGATGTAAGATGCTAACCGCATCCAAAGAAAGAACCACGGAGTCTGAATGCAAAGTGAAGCAGACTATTTTCACTTTTCTGTTTTTTTCTTTCCCTTGGCTTTTCCCTTTTGTTTTGATTCTTCTTTCACAACATGATTAATGTGGAAACATGTTCAACATTATTGCACATGCATAACCTATATCAGATTGCTTGCTGTCTTGAGGAGGGAGTGGAGAGAAGGAGGCAGAAAAATTTGGAACTCAAAATTTTATGAACTTGAATGTGAAAACTATCTTTACATGAATTGGGGAAAAATACTATTAAGAAAAAAGTATGATGCAGAAATACATTAAACAACAGGAAAATGTGTAGGTACAGGGAATTAGGTGGGTAAAATATATGAGGGGCTAGTCATTAGCAAACAAGAGGTGGTTTCAAAGAAACGTGGGAAGACACATGTAAAATGACCAGAACTAGGAGAACAAATGATACAATAATAACATTATAAAAATTTTTTTCAAACATTTCAGAACTCTAATCAAAAACAACGTCCAGCTAAAATTCCAAAATACTGAAAATGAAATGTGCTTTTCTACCTCTTAGCAGCTGATAGGCTCATGTATTCAGACACGGCCAGTGTGGCAATATGTATATTTATTACAAGGTCTTTATTTTTCTTTTTTCTCAATGAGGGGTTGGGGAATGGGGAGTTTGGTAAGGAGAGGGTAGCAAATTAATAAAGAAGGAGAAAGAAAAGTCACTAAGGCACATTTTTTAAAATGCAGAAAAGGAAATTCAAAAACAATAATGGACCAAGTAGTAAGGCTTTGAAAGCCAGAGGTTAACTGTATTACATTTTCAAAGAAAAATCAAGCTGTATATAAATAAGACATGAGATTTCATGTTGCAACCCGTTTTTCCTATTCTACTATGTATATGGAAATGACTATTTTATTTGGACTTCAGAATAAAAACAAATTACGTTTCCTAGATGAAGAGAAAATGAGGGGCACACAGACATCTCTAAAACTCCTAGGGTGTGTAATGTTAATGGAAGTTGAGGATCTTCCCTGCCCATTAACAGGCCTCACATGGATCCCATTAAGGGGGAAGCTTAGGGGAAGCTTTTACACCTTTTGCTAATTTCTAATTAGGCACTAGGGTTGTGATGCCTTCTGGCTCTGAGAAGTGTATATACTCTGAAGTGAGGTTTTGCTTCAGTTTTTGCTTATGAGAAGGACCATTTGATTCTCTGAGACTGAGCAGCTGTATGTTCAGAACCCCCAACTGCTCAGATGTAAAGGCTTTCTCAATCCAGGGATGTATGTAAAGCATATAGCAATACTACTTTGATTCAGGCAGTAGAGTCCTGTCTGTTGGGCTTTATTTCTCTGCTTATATTTTCTCTGAAGTTCAGGGTGCTGATTTATCCCCTGAACCCAGTGAATGTAATTAAAAAAAGACTGTTGAGCCTTTAAGTTATCTTTCCTAGCAAAGCAGATCTAAGAACCTGTGTATTAGAAATTTTACATAATGAACATATAATTAGAAAACTCTTTACTTCACATGCTAGAAAAGACAAAAAAACCCTAAAAAACTAGCTGTTTTTATCAAATGTCAGGCACCTAGGTGGTGAAGTAGGTAACAACACTGGATTTGAAGTCAGAAGATCTGAGTTCAAATTTTGCTTCAGACTCTTACTATATATAGTATGACCCTGGGCAAGTAACTTAATCTCTTTGCCTCAGTTTTCCTATCTATAAGATGGAGATAATAATAGTACCTACCTAACAGAATTGTTAAACAACAAGATAGTATCTCTACAGCATTTTGCAAATCTTTAAGTACTATATGTTAGTTAATAGAATTATATCATTGTCATCACAACAATCCATCTAAAATTCTATTCCAGGCTCTGCAACAAGGATACTCCCACTTGGAAAAGTTCAATTCTTTTTATGCTTTAGTTTTTGCTATATTAGGGATATCTGCCAAATACTTAAAGGTGGATTACTCAATATCACTACTATAAAATGCATTATACAATTTATGTATAATTGTATACATGCATTACTATCAATACTCTCCAACAAATTCCATGAGACTGACACATACACATGAAATAATATACCATAGAGGAGTCAGAGGTCAAGGAGCTCTAAATAAGCAGTGGGAATAAAACAGCAGGGTCTCAAAGGTCTTTTTGTAAAAAAAAAAAAAAATTACAGCAAGTCTTTTAACAGGTTACACAGTCCTACATAAGGCATGGACAGAGTATTCTGGTTATATACTTACCATCGAGCCCCAAGACCTACTAGCATGAAACCTTGCCTTTGGCAAAGGTTAAATAAATATTTGTGAAAACAAGAAGAAGATGAAAATGATATCACCTGCTAATCCAAAACAAAATGAGTATTATGACTCAACAGGGACTGGAACCAGTAAATCCAAGAAGTAGACCATAGATTTTTCTTTCCACAACAGAGGAAAGGAGAAGACTACTATACTAAACTAAAATCAAAATATCAAAAAAACTAATTCAAAAAATATCTCAGTTCTGTCATTTCAGGAATACAACTTTCATGGTGTGAAATCAACCAATATAACACAAAGAAAGATTAAAATTTAATTAAAATGAAAAATTAAGCCGGTGATTTAGGCCTCTGAAATTGATGGTACAGATGTTTTCTGGAAGATAACACCTTGGCTTGATACAATGGAAGTTTCAAACATTTTCCCTATTTATTGCTTACCTGTATTTACTGAAACCGGTTTAACGTTTTTCTGGTCAAGCTTCATTTTCTAAATCTTAAGAGATTTGTATAGTATAAATTAACACCTGTAAGTATTATTTATCACTGTAAGTAAATGAAAATAATGTACAAAAAGGTCCTCTATTAATTTCTTACCTCGATTTATAGAAATCTACATCTAGGGATCAACTTCTTAAAAATATTTATTTTCTTTCTGAAGAGGAAAAAAGTCTGATTGCAAGGAGAGAAATTTTTCCTTTGTATACCTGTTTATCCACATCATGAGGTTCAAGAGAATGACTGCACGGAGCAGAATCAAGTCTCCAATTCCCCTTGGAGTTTTCCACCTTCAAGGAATCAGTCATTCTGCACTGCTGTTTTAGCAAATCTTCAGGCTGGGAGGCTTCACCAAGAACCACTGGGCCCTGGGAAAGAAAGTTATCACAGATTTCAGAACAAATTAAAGTTTCAAAAATAACAGGATAAACAGACATAAAATGAAAACACCACCAAGACACATTTAATTTTTTTTTTAAATCAGGCCCTTTGCAACTTAGTTTCTCTCATAAATTGGGACCCACTGGTCAATTTGTCACAAAGTCTGCTATTTATATAGCATTCAGTTTTTTCACATATATAAGAAAAGTGATTCTCAACTCTATGAGATTAGAATAAAGAAAATTAAATTATTGTGCAAAGAGAAAGAGCAAGGCAGACACAAGTACATTCTCTTACTAAACTGACTAGGTGTAACATACAAATGACTGTCCTTGTTTTGCAGCCCTAAAAAATTCCCTTCTGTCCTGAATACAAACTGTTTGAAAATTTCCTTCCTGCCTGTCCCAGTATTACTTTAGACATCAATAAAACCTGGAAAACCGCCATCAATCTTGTTCATCACTTTTCACTTCACCCTACTTCTAATACAAGGCAATTAAATAACAGTAAAGGGCTGGAGACAGGAGTTGAAAAAACTCATTATAAAGTTTGTCTTCCCATTAGAGCTCCGCTTATAACGTTGTAATTTCTAATGGCTGATTCTACCTTCTTTCATTCTTCCAGAACTACACAAAACCAGTAAAACTATCTTTCCAAGTTTTGTCTTCACTAGGCGTAACATCTCATTTTTAAAAAGTCAATTTCATGAAATGAATTTTGAGCCTTACGATTATGGCAACATGCTCTTAAAATGTGGCACCAAGAACTGAACGTAACACTCCAGATGTTATCAACCACTGGTCCTACGGACATCTCTTCTCTGTCAAATGTCTCTTAGCCAATCAAAACTCTTGAGTTTTTTTCCACAAGACCTACATTTATACAATTAGGGACTTCGCATCATATATAAAAATATATACACATGCATGAAAACCCTTGGTTTTTTTAACCTAAATATAAGACTATGTTTCTCCCAAATAAATTGCACCTTGTTAGTTGTGGATCAGACTGTGAACTTCATTCCTTGTAGACTGTGAAACTGTTACTGAATTCTGATCCTGTCACCTATTGTATTAATTATCCATATCAGTTTTGTGTCAATTTCTTCTTATGTTATTTGTCCAAGCAAATGGAAAAAAAAAAAGGAAGTGAATAAAACAGGGGAAAGAACAGACCCTCTAGAAACTTTCCAGGGGAATGACTGCAGCTACCCAAAGCTCACAGTGTATCTAGCTCAATACAAGAAAACATTAATCAGATGCTAATTCCTTGTTCTGAAATTATTTGCCTCCAGAAAGATTTGAAAAAGGAGAATTCCTATCATCTTGCTGTTCAGGGTCTTGGCTCCAGTCAAGCTCTATTTGAATAAAGTTCATATAGTCTCCATTTTTATACTTGGTTGTTGATGTAGCTTTAATAGTTTTAATAAAGAAGAAACACTAGAGAGAAAATTATCATGAGATCAATAGGAATTCTGCCTCAGTAGAACATGAATTCCAAAACAATTTGTGATTTATACTATTTATTTATATAGAATACATATAGATTATACATTTACATAGAATACATATAGATTATATATTTATATAGAATACATATATTTACAGCTTATTTAAAGGAATGGAAGAATACAGTCTACTATTACAAATTACCCAATAGGTATTGTAACAAAAGGGGAGAAGAATCAATAAACTCAGGTGTTCTGAATTCTGCCTCTGAAAAACTCCTAAGAGTTTTTGTTGTTTACCTCTTTATTAACTATGATACCTCATCAATGACCTCTTAGGGGAAGTCAAGTAAAGACATAACAATTTAAAACTTTCCCTCTTCCCACTAAGGTACATAATTATTAAGAAAACTTTTATTTTCTGATGTAATTTTTATTTTATTTTACTTTTTACAATTATTTTCTCTCTTTCCTTCAAGGCAACTAGATAGTCCAGTGGCTAACAATGCTGGTCCTGGAAGTCAGAAGACTGGAGTTCAAATTCAACTTCACACACTTCCTAACTGGTGAAATTCAAGGCAAGTCACCTAACCTCTGTTTGCTTCGGTACCTCTTCTATAAATGAGGTTAACAAGAGCACCTACCTCCCCCCCGTGTTTTTGCGAGAATCAAATGAGACAATAAATATAATGCACTAAGCACAGTGCCTGGCACAGAGAATGTAGCGTATAAAAGATGTTATTATTATCATCCTATCTCCCTACCCGGAAAAAAAAGGCTCTTTTAATAAATTTGCATAGGCAAAGGAAAAAGAAATTCCCATACTGGCTTTGTCTAAAAATGTTATGTCTTATTCTCAATCTTTGATCTATCACCTCTCTGTCAGGAGGTAAGTTAATCAACGGACCTCTCAATCAGAGTTTTAAGCTTTCAAAGTCATTTTTCTTTATGATACTGTTAGTATGTAAATTGTTCTCCTGGTTCTGATGGGGTGCTTGGGTGCCTGTGGTTGGACCCCAATTCCAAAATCACATTTCTCCCTAGCCCGTCCCTGGCAGTTTCCCCCCAGCCCAAAAATAGCCTGCCCTAGGAAAACTTTTACCTCCCTCTGTGACACGGTAACCAGCTGCACCCACAGAATTTATCAGTTTGAATCATCTGTGGACTGGCTGAACTGACTGTATATAGGACCATAACGGCACTGACTGCTCACTGACCGCTCACTGGCCAATCACAGGTATCCTAGACTTAGATGTATGTACACTCCCTTACATTGATCTTGTCTCACAAGATGCTGATGAGAGCAGCCAGGTACTACTTAGTCAGTCCTATTTCTTTACTTAAGTGACTTTTCAGGCCTAAAAACATACCTCCCTGCAGCCTCTCCGCGAACTATTTCCTGATGGACTCTGGGTACGATACCTGCATAGTACCCATTCCTTTAAGAACTAACCAATTCTTAACCACTTCCTAATTCCATCCTGAATCACCAAAGTAGCTTGGCACATGTCTTACTACAGAATATCCTATATAAAATTTACATGTACCCCTGTGATGGGGCAGGTTCCCGAAGTGTAATAAACCTGTACCGTGACTTCAAAAGTGCTTGAGTCTGTGAAGTGATTCCAAGCAGCCCATGACCTATCCCTGTACTCCGGTCTTTGGGAGATTTCAGAATTTAATCCATCCCATCCTCCCACTTTCCAGCCCTCTTCAGTTCTGCTCACTTTATTTTGAATCCATTCATGTGGATCTCCCAGGATTCTCTGAAACTGCCCCATTCTTTACTTCTTGCAATGCATTAGGACTCCCTTAATTCATAGACCATAATTTGTCAAGTCATTCTCTACCAGGCTTTCCATTTTTCCTTTAATTTTCAGTTCTCTAGCAACACAAAAAGATGCACCAGAAATATTTTTGTATACACAGATCTTTCCCTTCTCTGTGATCTCTTTAAGGTCTCACGCTAGTTAAGTGGTATAGTTGGATCAGAGTTTGCATAAATTAATAACTTTTTGGAACACAGTTCCAAACTGCTTTCCAGAATGGCTGGACTAATTCAAAGCTCCATCGACAACTCAGTCATGTGTTTTATTTCCTTAGTCCCTACAATAATTGTCACTTCTTTTTTAAAATCATCTTTGCTCATCTGGTATGATGTAGAACACCAGTTATTTTTTAAATTTACATTTCTTAGTGATTGGAGAATTTTTTTTAATATGGCTATTGAGAGATTTCTTCCACTAAACAGTGCCTATTTATATCTTTCCAACATTTGTCAAATGGAGAATGGATCCTAGAAAATTCTTAATGCTCAACTCTTGGCATCTCTACAAGAAAGAGAGAAACCAAGTTTGGAAACAAAGCTCATGCTGGCCCTTTGGTGTTACTCCTGAGAGGCTCTGTTCCCAGCATGAAGCCTGGGGGTTAAACAGCTCAGTCCTTCTTCTCAAGTCAGGCCTGCAGAATGGAGCTTTGTTATTTTTTAGGGTTGTGACTTCTCCGATCAGACATACTCATGGTCAATCAGATGTTTAGCACACAATCTTTTCTTTTTCCCAACAGGCTAAATGAATTTGGGATTGTGCTACTCTGTTTCTTTGCATTTTACTGGCTAACAAGGAACAGCTGAAAGTGTAACTTTTTGTCTCTAATAATTTGTGCTGGCAAATAAGTGAAGTCAATCATTATTTTCCTGATTCTTTTAAGAAACAGTTACTCAGTTATTGAGTGCCTCTGCTGTGAAACATGGTGCTGGATATTATGGGGTAAACAAAAAAGAATGACAGTGCCTGTGTCCTAAAGGTACTTAAAAACTAGCTGGGAAGTTGAGATCTATGTAAAAATGCTCTCACACACTTTCCTTCTCTCTCTTTCTCTCCCTCTCTCTCACACACAAACACACACACGGTAGAATACGACAAGTGACAAATCCCACACAAATGCAACCTTTTCCATGCCCTCTGGTAGAGAGCAAAAGTGTGCAGTTAGATTTGTGTGTGCTCGTCCTTCATTGCTGAAGAAGACCATGCCATCAGAGAAATGATGACATGACTTGCACTTGACTTTGTTTTGAGTGAGGGAGGGTTGTGCAAGGTCATTAACCTCACCTCCTCTGATCCAGGGACCAGATATTCATCAGGATGCCTGCAGATGACCCAGTCAGACGTATCTAAATGAGCAAGAGCAACGTAAGAGAAGGCTATTATCCAGTTCACTTGGGCATCATTTCAACTGTGGAATTGCTTCTGGTTCCTCTACCTCCAAAGAGAGATACAGAAACCCCTGGGAATCAAGTCTGTTTCCTTCACAGTACAGACAAGAAAAAAAAAAAAAGATCACCGCAAAGAAGGAGGACAAATGTGTATGCACACAGAAACAAAAGCATCTACGATACAAATACTGTGACAGGAGACAGGGAGGGAAGGCCAGCCACACCCAACTAGGTGGGATAAAAATCCCCAGAATGCTTAAAAAATGCCATCGAGACAGAATCCTCTCTGGTAAAATTTCCACAAAACTTGGCAAGGATAATCATATATCCAACAACAGTAACACATAATGTGCTGAGTTTTGTAGCTATAACCACTCCATGGTTTTTTAATAGGTAGTTATAGCTGTGAATTTGATGCTTGGGCAACATTCCTGGGCTTTGTCAGAACTGAAATGTCAGGACTGCCATGAATAAACAAAGAAAATCCCAGGGGTTTAGGAGACAAGAGAAATTGTGTAGTGGGAGGTCAAGAGAGCATTTGAAGATTATAATGGCCTAGCTAAGTTAGGTGCAAGAAATTAATAAATTTGGATATAAAAAGTAGTTATAAAAATGTCAAAAAGCAAAACTTTCTACAAGTCTATTCAAACCATCATTAAAGTGGGTTAGGTCATTCCTTTTAACTTAAGATGGTGAAAAGTATCTTTTCAGTTAAAATCAACCAAATTGTGGCTCTCTTGTTCAGTGATGAAAGGCAGGGGGAACCTCACTACAGATAATACTATCATACTTAAAGACATTATAAGGACATCAAAGCCAAGATGGCTGCTCCCAGATATCTACCTTCCAACAAAAATCTGAAATTCATAACACATTTAATAATGATCAGGAAATTCAACGAAAACTACACTAAGGCACTTCTCTTTCTAGAACTACATAAAAAAGCAGTATGAAATGGGACAGGAGCTCCCAGCAAAGCCAGGGTGAGAACCAGAGCAGACGCCGGCAAATTCTAGCACCAACAGAACACGTAAAGAAAGAGCTATAACATACAAAGTTCTGTGTGCAGAGGCAATAATATCAGATGGCTCTCTTGGGTGAACCTGAAAGACCTGGGGAGCCACAGCAACCAGTGTGGTACAGAAGTACTCAAAGCAGGATACCCTAGGCCCAAGAACTTTGAGTTCCCTAGAACTCCATCCTGGGTATAAAGGACCGTAAAGATGCAGGCTTTGAATGTGAAAGGCTGGGGAGTGGGAGAGGTTGCTAACTCCATGGGGTGCAGGTCAGCCCTGAAACTCAGGGGACCCAGAACAACACCAGGCATAGTCATTCATTCGGCCCAAAAGTGTAGCAGGGGGCATATCTGACACAAAGCCTCAGTTAAAAAACTAAAGCTGGAGAGATAAGTAAACCAAAGAAGGACTGACTAGTATTAAAAACAACCTCCTCCTAAAACCCGTAGAGCTAGAAATACCCCCACAAAGAGAGAATAATTCCGTAATAACTGTAATCAGAGATTCACAGGAAAAAAAATAAGATTTTCCACAAAGATTAAATAGCTAGAATAAACAAAGCAAGATATCTATCTATAGCTACATCTTCCTCTCCATATATACATACATATAAAAAATACTATATAGTAATTGTTTCTGTTTTACCCAGGAAGCCTGAGTGTCTTCTCCTCCCAGTTTGATTTTTTTTTTTAATTAAAGGGGCCATCCCTTGAGCAACTACTTAAAGAAGCCTATTCATTGAATGGATGTGTCTCACTCAAAGTGAGAATGCTCTATGACCTTAGCCTGAAAGGGCCAGGGTCTCTCATTGCATCCTGGGCCATCTCCAGTCCTCCTGATGAATATCAGGCCACTGGACCCAGATGGCTCAGAAGAAAGTGAGGCTGGTGACCTTGCACAGCCCTCCCTCTCTCAAATCAAAGTCAACTGCAAGTCATGTCATCATCTTGATGTCATGGTCCTCTTAGAGAACGAAGGACAAACACAACAACATATGTATATGCATACACACATATATGAGATATAAAGAAAATGTAAGCAGCGTGGAAGAAAACTGGTAGAATTTATCCAAGTAAAGGACTTCCTGAAAACAGACTAGACTGAAATCAATGACTCTAGCAGATGGCAAGAAATACTAGAAGAAAACTGAAAAAATGAGGAGAAAAGAAGGAAAAAACTGAATTTATCTGAGTTAAAACAAGAGACCTAGGAAACAAGTCAAAGAGGAATAATTTAAGAATCACTGGACCCCATGATTTAATTAAAAAAAAAAAAGCCCATACACTTTATTTCAATGAATCTTAAATGAAAACTACCTAAACCTATTAGAACTAGTGGGTTATAAAGTATCAATAAATCACTGCCTAAGAGATATTGAAAAGGAAGAGTTCCAGGAAAGGCACAGCCAAAATGCAAAGTTCCCATGTCAAAGAAAAAATACTGCAAGGATCTAGTCAGTCAATAAACATTTATTAAGTACCTGCTACATTCCAGGTTCTGTGCTAAGTCCTGTGAAAATAAACATGAAAAAGAAAATCAGTCCCTGTCCTCAAAGAGCTTACAATCTAAGGGAAGACAATACATAAAACAGAAGTAGAAAAAGGGATGGGGGAAAGTGTGATGGAGAAGTCCAGAGGACTGAAACTGGGTGGAAAATGAAGATATGACTGGCTTTGGTGTCCCCCTCAAATGGAGGTTCTGGAAAGAGTGCTCTACCCTCCATGTAGAAGCAGAGGGTAGTAAGGAAGTATGAGCTCCAAAGTTGAAAGGATTTTGCAGGATGAAGTTCCTGGGGCATATCCAAAAGAAGTGAAGCTGGGTGGGGAAAACAGTTCAAGTACCAAGTAACCACAATCACTATTACACAAAACTGTACAGTGTCTACTAAAAAGGACAGGAAATCGTGGAATACAAAAAGGACAAAGACACTGGCCCACACTCTTGCAAAATTGAGTGTGATCCTCCAGGAGGAAAAAAAAGAACCCTTAATGAAGCAGAAGATTTTCAAGCATCTCTGATGATTTAAAAAAAAAAAAAAAAAAAAAAAAAAAGACCAAAGCTGAGCTGGAACTGAGAAATAGGAGGAGGTGAGCAGGAATTTAGAAACATAAACACAAAAGAAAGCTATCGATAAATGGAAGGAGATGTGTGATGACCGTGGTCTCTTATTGTCTTCAGACATAAATGAAGAAGTTAAAACAAGAACAAACAGAAGTCTTGGAGGCTGACTAGTTCTGTTTTGAGGGTCTGAAAGTGGAAGATCAATAGAAGGGGGTGGAAATTGCTGTATCTAATAACTAGAACAGGGTGCATGAACATGGGGGGAAGGGTGAAAGGTACGAGTATCAGATAAAAGTCAAGATCACTTACGAAAGGTTTAACACACACCAACAATGTATGTGCCGAAAGACATCAAATTCAACAGGGAAACATGCGAGGTGTGAGATAGGATTAAGTAAGAGATAATAATACTAGGGAGGGAATAGATGCAAGCAAGACAAACTTTTTGATTCTTAAGGAGGAAAAAAAGAAAAGCAAACAACTAGAATCTAAGGAGGTGCCTTTGATTCTTTTTAGACAACTGAGGGATGCTGTAAAAGCTGTGGCATATGAATATAGCGGAACACTATTAAATTTTAAGAAACGACAAAAAAAGATGATTTCAGAGAATTTAGGTAGTATGAACAGATGTAGAGTGAAGTAAATAGAATGTACAGAACAATTTCTACAAAGATAGCAACACTTTCAAGAAAAACAACTCTGAAACACTTAAGAATTTTATCAATGTAATGATCAACCATGTCTCCAGGGAACTTATGATAAAGCACATTATCCATCTCCTGACAAAGAGGCAATAAACACAAGGTACAAAAAGGGATATACATTTTTGGATATAGTCACTAGTATTTCCTTGAATGTTTAATTGTTAAGTTTGTTTTTTTCTTTCTTTCTCTGGATTTTTACTTAGGAAGGGAATGGGAGGAGGAAGTGGGGTTAGATAGACAGATGGCAAAAAGAGCATTGAAATATTTCTTTAAAAAATACTTAATAGAAGGAAAGAGAAAAGCAGAATAAATTTCAAATAGATGAAACCATACATATTTTAAAAGCAAGTAGTGTGAAATGGAGACTCATGGTTTTATGCAAAATGCCCTTTGGCATTCTATGTTTAGAGGAACTTTTTTCTGTGTTCAGAAAAAAAAAGTTCATATGTATACACGCACACACACGCGCGCACACACACGCACACACACACACTCTACATACTACACACACTCACTCCTGGCTGCCTTCGTTATCATATTGTTGATTGTGCTCTGTAAAGCACCAGCTGTAAATCATTCCCACAATCTGCTGCCTTCACTTCTACACAGACAAAGTTGTACAAAAGGGGGAAAAAATCATGAACTTCTTACTGTATTCACTGCATATTTATGTTACTCAATCTCAATGGCTCTCATTACTGCTAGTCAATTCTTTTATATATCCCTTATCAACTCATTATCTTACTTTTCCTCAGAAACTCACATCTTTTATTGCCTTTTAAAACCTTCCATGGGAATGTCTCAGCTGAGAACCTCACCTAACAACTTAAGAAAAAAAACTGAGGTCGCACACCATAAACTTGCTTGTCCTGCTTCCTCATCTCCTATCACTGAGATGCTTTTTGGCACTATATCCTTCACCTATCTCTCACACAAAGAGGTGACCTTATCTTCACCATGGAAAACCCCTTTACTTGCGCAATGATTCCACTCCTCCCCACATCTTCTCCAAGAGAAACTCCCCACTCATCATCCCCACTTGTCACTTATCTTCAGTTGTTTCCTGTCTACTGGCTCCTTCCTTAATGCCTACAAACACGTTCATGTATCTCCCTCAAAAAACCCTCATTTGATCTCTCTATCCTCACTAACTATAATCCCACATCTTTTTTACTCTGTGTGGCTAAACTTTGTGAAGGCTATGTATAACAGATGTCTCTGCTCCCTCTCCTCTAACTCTTCTTAACCCTTTACAATCTGGCTTCTCATATCATCCCACCAAAGCTACAAATTATCTCTTAATTGCCACATTCAATGGCTTTTTCTTAATCCACATTCTCCTTGACCTCTCTGCAGCCTTCTCTTCTCTTGAGGTTTTTTGGGCTGCCATTCTCTCCTAGTTCTCCTACTAATTATCTGACCACTGCTTCTCAGTCTCCTTTGCTGAACCCTCATCCAGGTCGCACCCTCTTAACTGTAGGTACGCTACAGGACTTGGCCCTGGGCCATTTTCTCTTCACTCTCTGTTCTACTTCACATGATGATCTTATGATTTCCATGCATTTATTTATTACCTCTGTGCTATGACTCTCAAACCTACATATTCTTCCCAAATCTGTCTGCTGACTTGGATCTAACTCCTGTCTTTAACTGCCTTTCAGACATCTTGAATTAGATGTTCAGCAGACATCTTACTCAACATATCCAAAATGGAACTCATTATCTTTCCCTCTACATTTCACCATTACTGCTGAGGATAACACAAACCTTTCAGTCCCCATGCTGGAAACCAAAGTGTCATCCATGACTCCACACTCTTTCTCACTTCCCAGATTCAATCTTTTTGCTTAGGCTGTTGACTTATGTTTGCAGCATCTCTTCCATATAACTCCACTCCTCTGGCACTGTCATCACAATGGTAAAGATCCTTATCACCTCAGGCTGGGATCATGTCAGAGCCTGCCAGAAATCACTCCCCACTCTAGTCTATTCTTGTTTACTTACTGTAATAAATCTTCCAAACGGGGACTACCAATACACTAAAAGTTCACCTCTGATTCTCTTGTTTCGTCAACGCGAGTGCAGCGCTCTATTATCGTTGCTCTTAAAGACGGCAATACTGATCATCAAACAGTAAAAGAAAAGCATGGTAAATACAGCTGATTTCCAATTAAAATTTAATTATCAAAAAAATAATACACACACCCAACATATATACTGCTACAGAGAGACCAAAAGTGAGACTTTGGATAAGAACAAGGGAACCATGGGATTTCATTGTATAGAGCAATTATTTATTCACAGCAGAATACCTTTTCCTCCCATCATATTCGATCCTTTGTCCTTATGCAAAATCCCTAGAGGCAAAAATAATTCATTTTTTCCTATTAATTTTTAGTTTTCAGCATTCACTTCCATAAGATTTTGAGTTACAAATTTTCTCCCCATTGCTTCCTTCCCCAAGCCCCAAGACAGTGTGCATTCTGATTACTCTGTCCCTCAACCTTCCCTCCATTATATCACCAGTCCACTCCCCATCGCCTTCCCTTCAGTTATCCTGCAGGGCAAGATAGATTTCTATATTCCATTGCCTGTATATCTTATTTCCCAGTTGCATGTGAAACAATTTTTAACATTCATTTTTAAAACTCTGACTTTCACATTCTCTCCTCTCCTCTCTTCCCACCCATCCTCATTGAAGAGGCAAGCAATTCAATATAGGTTATACATGTGTATTATGCAAAACACTTTCATAACAGTCGCTGTGAAAAACTAACTATATTTCCCTTCATCCTATTCTGCTCACCATTTATTCTATTCCCTCCCTTTGACCTTGTCCCTTCTCAAAAGTATGTGTTTCTAATTACCCCATCTCTCATTTACTCTCCCTTCTATCATCCCCCTCTCCTTGTTGTGAGATATAAAGATTATGTTTCCACAAAGATGAAGGAAAGGGGTTTTTCTTTCATGCTTTGCTGTAAAAAGAGTTCTCAGAATAAGGGGGGAAAATAGGAAACTAGTCTCAGGGAGGCCTGAGGTTGGGCCTGGGTAACTAGGTCAGCTAGGTTTCAAGCACCCATGCTTAATTACTTCATGAATATTAACTTCTTCCTGGGAAGAGCTAAAACCCATTTAACATGCATATGCAACATAGGTGGAGGGAGGGACAACACGTGAAGGGGGGATAACATGAAGTAGGCATATCAGAAGTTGTACACCTCAAAGAACTCAGCCAATGAGAAAATGAGGGAGGGTTCATGGTTTGGGACAGGGATTTAAACAGCTAGCTTTTACTTTTGTACTGTTTTGCTGTGCAGAGAGCACACCCATTTCTTGCAAGAAATATAAAATAAATGAGCTTGCCTCATCTGCTTTGGAAGTCTTTGTCATTCCTTTGGAAAATTTTATTCCTAACATTATACCTTTCCCCCCTACTTTCCTGTAGGTAAGATAGATTTTTCATACCCAGTTGAATGTGTATGTTATTCTCTCCTTAAGCCAAATCTAATGAGAGTAAGGCTTACTCATTTCCTCTCACCTCTTCCCTCTTCCCCTCCAGTGCAAAAGCTTTATTTGCCTCTTACATGTGAGATAATTAGCCCATTCTGCCACTCTCCCTTTCACCTTTTCTTGATACATTCCTTTCTCACACTTTAATTTTATTTTTTAGTTATCATCCCTTCATATTCAACTCACCCTGTACTGCATGCATGAGTGTGTGCGTGTGCATGTAATTCATTCTTATAAATTGGCCAGCTTAACAAAAAAGAAAACTACTGTAAAACAAGGCCAAAATTTTGGCAAACCACCAAAAAATACATCTCTTTTAGATGTACTTGTCAACAGATTTGTTGAAATGTTCAAGGTGGGGCTTTCAGTTAAATTTGAAGGGGGTAGAGAGTCACATAAAACCATTTTGAAAAGATATTATCAAAAGCAAATATAATAAAAATAATCCCTTTAGTTTAAGTGTTGTGCAGTAATTAGAAAGTTAAACTTTTTAAAAGGAAAGATCAAACATCAGATTAGGCATCTGGCGAACTTTGCCAGTATGCAGATTTAATATATAGTCAGAAATTTTAAGGAAAAGGATGAAATGCTAACTTCTCTCATAGTAGGAATATGATGTCCTTTAGTGGCTTTAGGTGTTTACAGAGCAGGACTGAAACCCAGGAAAGCCTCTAGGGATCAGGAGGAACTGAGAGATACAGCAAACTTTCCAGGAAGCTTGCCTTATATGTCTTTCACTGCACACTGTTTTAGAAAAAACCTGCTGAAAGGTCAGTGTATTATATTTGCACTTTTTCCTCCACTGGATGTCTTGTGTCATAGCTATGCTGGCTAACAACTGTAGCAGTAAGGAGTTAACAGGGGTCAGTTTTTCAATAGTTTGAGCCTATTACTGACCATTCTGAGATCTCCTTGAATATAATTCAAATAATATAATCTATAGGATCCTGTCCCATCACCTTTAGAACATGTTTAAGAAACACATACTTACTAAAGAAATAATTGAATGCATAAGGAATAAGGGAAAAAAGGGAAGTTGAAATTTCAATGAAGATTTTTCAGTTATACAAAAATAAAAATATTTTGCAAAGACTGAGTCACGACAGCCATAATAATAAGAAAATATTTAAGGTTTCTGGCCTTTTAGTTTTCATTCAAATTACTAGTCACTGGGTAGGTAGTTTGAGTCTCTCTTCTTTTTGTATCAGTTTATCTGGCTTATATTTCTCATAACTCTTCAAATTCGTTGTTACTACCAGTGTAAAAAGATTCCATTATATTCATGTACTACAACTTGATTAGTTTTTTCCAACAGATGGGCATTCTTCATTGTTTATATTTCTTTGCTACCACAAAAAGAGGCAGCATTATTTCTAATATTAAGAAGTTGCAAGTACATCATGAATACCCAGTGACTGGGAAACAAATGAATAATCTGTGGTATATAAATGCAATGGAAAATCACTGTGTTCTAAGTAGCAAGTAACGAGAAGAACTGTGACAAACATAGTAAGATATAAACACGCTGACACAGAGAGAAGGAAAAGAAAACTACAAGAATAACTTTAAACGATGACTACAGTAATTTATGTAAACTGGACAATAGTGGGCCCTAATCATTAAGTTTAAAGCACATATCCTCTTCTTTAAAAAAACAGAACAGGGCAGGGCCAAGATGGTGGTGTAAAAGCAGGGATCTGCTAGAGCTCACCCCCCAAACCCCTCAAAAAACCTGTGAAAAAACAACTCTAAACAAATTCTAAAGCAGCAGAAGCTGCAAAATGATGACTGAAGCAAAATTCCAGTCCAAGAAGGGTCTATCACACCATGCTGGGAGCAGAGCACAGTTTGGCAGAGTCATAGAGCGGGACCAGGCCTTATGGGACTGAATTGCTGGTGGCTGCTGTGGTTCCAGCCTTCTCAACCTACAAATGCCAAGGACAGCTTCAAAAGTCAGTGGGAAGGGTCTCTCCTTTGCTGAGAGGGAAGTGTGGTTTGGCCCCAGGCCCCAGCCTCAGCTTGGTCCCAGGGTGAGGACAACCACTGCTAAAGCAGGGACTGCTTCTGAAGCCCTACACTTAACAAGAAACTCAAAATTCAAGTAATTTGCTGGGAAAATGAACAAACAGGGAAAAAGAAATGGACTACAGATTCTTACTTTCTCAATGAAGATATTGTCCTACATCATTGGTGACAAGGAAGATCAAAATATACAACCAAAAGAAGACAACAAAATCAAGCTCCTGCATTCAAAGTCTCCAAGAAAAATATGGATTGGTCTCAAGTCATGGATAAGGAATAAAAAGGATACTGAAAATCAATTAAGAGAAATAGAGGAAAAGAGAAATGACAATGATGCAAGAAAATCATGAAAAGCAAGTTGACAGCTTGCTAAAGGAAACCCCCCCAAAATGCTGAAGAAACTAACACCTTTAAAATTAGATTAACCCAAGTGGCAAAAGAGGTCCAAAAAGCCAATGAGGAAAAGAATGCCTTACAAAGCAGAATGGCCCAAATGAAAAAAGAGATTCAAAAACTCAGTGAAGAAAATAATTCCTTCAAAATTAGAACTGAACTAGAAGGAAGCCAATGACTTTATGAGAAATCAAGAAATTTTAAAACAAAATCAAAAGAATGAAAAAATAAAAGACAATGTGAAATATCTCACTGGAAAACCAACTGACCTGGAAAATAGATCTAGGAAAGAAAATTTTAAAATGACTAGACTACCTGAAAGCAATGATAAAAAAGAGCCTAGACATTATCTTTCAAGAAATTATCAAAGAAAATTGCCCAGATATTCTAGAACGAGGGGGCAAATAGAAATGGAAAGAATCCACTGATCACTTTCTGAAAAGAGATCCCAAAAGGAAAACTCCTAGGAATATTGTAGTCAAATACCAGAATTTCCAGGTCAAGGAGAAAATATTACAAGCAGTCAGAAAGAAACAATTCAAGTACTGTGGAAACAAAATCAGAAAAAGTCAAGTTTTAGCAGCTTCTAAATGAAGGAATCAGAGGGCTTGGAATATGATATTCCAGAGGTCAAAGGAGATAGGATTAAAACCAAGAATCACCTACCCAGCAAAACTGGGTATCACACTTCAAAGGAAAAAATGGAACTTCAATGAAAGAGAGGACCAACAAGCATTCTTGTTAAAAAGACCAGAGCTGAAAAGAAAATCTGACTTTTAAATATAAGAATCAAGAGAAGCATGGAAAGGTAAACAGGAAAGAGAAACCATAAGGGACTTATTAAAGTTGAACTGTTTACATTCCTACATAGAAAGATGATATTTATAACACATGAGACCTTTCTCAGTATTAGGACAGCTGGAAGGAATATATGTATGTATATAAAATATACACACACACACACACATGCACACATATATACACACACATGTGTCTGTGTATGTGTAGGTATATGTATGGAGAGAGAAACAGAGAGAGGGCACAGGGTGAGTTGAATATGAAGGGATATCTAAAAAAGAAAATTAAGTGTTGGGAGGAATGTGCTAGGGGAAAGAGGAAAGGAGAGATAGAATGGAGTAAATCATCTCATATAAAAGAGCAAGAAAGAGCTTTTACAATGGAGAGGAAGAAGGGGAAGATGAGAAGGAATAACTAAGCCTTCCTTTCATCAGATTTGTCTTCAGGAGGGAATGACACACACACTCAACTGGGTATGGAAGTTTATCTAACCCTACAGGAAAGCAGGGAGGAAGGAGAGAGTGGTTAATAGCAGGGATGGCAGATTGGGGGAAGGGGTAATCAGAAGCAAACACTTTGGTAGAGGGACAGGTCAAAGGAGAGAATAGAATAAATGGAGGGCGGGACAGGATAAAAGGAATTATAGTTAGTCTTTCACTATACGACTGTTATGTAAGTGTTTTGTATGACTACACATGTATAACCTACATTGAATTGTTTGCCTTCTCAATGCGGATGGACGGGGAGGTGGGAGGGGAGACAATGTGGAACTCAAGGCTTTAAAAATGAATGTTAAAAACTGTTTTTACATGCAACTAGGAAATAAGAGTATACAGGCAATGGACTATGGAAATCTATGTGGCCCTACAGAAAAATAGAAGGGAAAGGATAAAAGACAGTGGAGTGGGGTGATGGAAGGGAAGGCAGATTGGAGGAAAGGGTAATCAGAATACATACTGTCCTGGGGTGGGGGGAGAGGGAAGACAAGAGAAAATTTGAAATTCAAAATTTTGTGGAAATGAATGAAATGAAAATGAAAACAAATTAAAAAATGAAAACAAATAAATTTTTTAAAAAAAAGAACAAAGAAAACCATATTTTTTGGAAGAGCTTAAGGCTAGGATAACAAATTCAGTCCTTTTACTCAATGAACAGAATTGACAATTTACGAAGGTAAAAAACTGACTAAAGAAATACATGGCAGAAGGTGGTGGTTATGTTGACTATTAACATAAAGCATATTAATATTTTAGTAATCTAAATAATTAACCTTTCAAATGTTCTTCCATGTAAATTTGTAGCAATTATACTTTTTTATTAAAGCTTGAAACTTCAAAAAGATTAAAAAATTAAAAAACAAAAACAAAAAACACTAACTTGTATTGTTAAGTCACAATCACTATATTTGGAGTGTGAGTTTAACTATTTTTTTGTTTAAATGGGAAAATTTATATGAGGGGTTTGTTCAACATTTACTAATATACCAAAATAAAATGTATTAAAAATAATTCCATATGAAAAAGAGAAGTTATATATAGATAGGTAAACAAATTTTCAGAGCAATGGGTCAATTCATGAAAAAATTTAAAAGAAGAGGGGTAGAAGGAAAATAGCATGGAAACTTATGGTTGTTTAAAATTTTTAACAAGTTTATTTTTATTCTGAACCTTACAAATATCAAAGCAAATGGACATTTCCATATTAATAGCATACACAAAAAAGAGCTATATATTAAACTGCTGATCTCTATTGTATACAGCTTGCTTTTCTTTTTAAATATGAAATAAATTCAACATGTAACTTTCAAAGATGTCCAAAAAGTCAATGAAGAGAATAATGCCCTAAAAAGTAGAATTGGCCAGAAGGAGAAAAGGAGGTCCAAAAGCTCACTGAAGAAAATAATTCCTTAAAGATTAGAATGGAGCAGATGGAAACTAATGACTTTATGAAAACTCAAGAAATTATAAAATAAAACCAAAGGAATGAAAAGATAACAGACAACGTCAAATATCTCACTGGAAAAACAGGTGACCTGGAAAATAGATCTAGGAGAGACAACTGAAAAATTATGGGACTACCTGAAAGTCATGATCAAAAAAGAGGCTAGATATCATCTTTCATGAAATTATCAAGGGAAACTGCCCTGATATTCTAGAACCAGAAGGCAAAATAAATATTGAAAGAATCCACTGATTAACACCTAAAAGAGATCCAAAAAGAGAAACTCCCAGGAATATTGTAGTCAAATTCCAGAGTTCTCAGGTCAAGGAGAAAATATTGCAAGCAGTTAGAAAGAAACAATTTTGGTATTGTGTTAATACAATCAGGATAACACAGGATCTGGCAGCTTCTACATTAAGGGACCAAAGGGCTTGGAATATGATATTCCAGAAGTCAAAAGAAAGAAGCTAAGATTAAAACCAAGAATCACCTACCCAGCAAAATTTAGTATAATAATTCAGGGGGAAAAATAGCCATTCAATGAAATAGAGGACTTTCAAGCATTTTTTATGAAAAGACCAGAACTAAAGAGAAAATTCTGACTTTCAAACACAAGAATCAAGAGAAGCATGAAAAGGTAAACAGGAAAAAGAAATCATAAAGGACTTTCTAAAGTTGAACTGTTTACATTTCTACATGAAAAGATAATATTTGTAACTCTTGAGACTCTTTTCAGTATTTGGGTAGTTAGAGGGATTACACACACACACACACACTCACTCAGACAGAGAGCACAGGGTAAGTTGAATAAGAAGGGATGATATCTAAAAAATAAAATAAAATTGAGGGGTAAGAGGAATATATTGGGAGCCGAAAGGGAGAAGTGGAATGGGGCAAATTAAAACTCATAAAGAAGGCAAGAAAAGCTTTTTCAGTGGAGAAGAAAAGGAAGGAGGTAAGAGGGGAAAAAGGAAGCTTACTCTCTTCACATTTGGCTTAAGGAGAGAATGACATGCTCATTCAGTTTGGTATGAAAGTATATCTTACACTACCGAAGGGCAGGGGAGAAGGAGACAAGCGGAGTGAGGGGGATGACAGAAGGGAGGGCAAATGGGAGACGGGAGTAATCAGAAGTAAACACTTTTGGGGAGGGACAAGGTCAAAAGAAAGAATAGAATAAATGGGGAGCAGGATAGGATGGAGGAAAATATAGTTAGTCTTACACAACATGACTATTGTGGAAGTCTTGTGCAAAACTACACATATACACAGCCTATATTGAATTGCTTGCCTTCTCAGAGGGTATGGGTGGGGAGGGAGGAAAGAAGAGAAGTGGGAATTCAAAGTATTAGGAAAGAATGTTGAGAATTGTTTTTGCAGACAACTGGGAAATAAGAAATACAGGTAATGGGGTATAGAAATCTATCTTGCCCTACAAAAAAAGAAAGAAGGGGATAGGGAAGGGTGGGGTGTGATAGAAGGGAGGGCATACTTGAGGGAAGGTGTAATCAGAATGCAAGGCGTTATAGGGTGGGATAAGGGGGGAGATGGGGAGAAAATGTGGAACTCAAAAGTTTGTAGAAATGAATGTTGAAAACTAAAAATAAATAAATAAACACTGAAAAATAAAATAAAATAAAAATTTGGGGACTACCTAAAAGTCATGATCAGAAAAAGAGCCTAGATATCATCTTTCAAGAAATCATCACGGAAAACTGCCCTGATATTCCAGAACCAGAGGGTAAAATAAATATTGAAAGAATCCATCAATCACCCCCTGAAAGAGATCCCAAAAGGAAAACTCCTAGGAATATTGTAGCCAAATTCCAGAGCTTCCAAGACAAGAAAATATTGCAAGAAATCAAAAAGAAACATTTTGAGTATTGTGGCAATATAATCAGGATAACACAAGATCCAGCAGCTTCTACACTAAGTTATTGCAGGACTTGGAATGTGAGTGTTTGTCCTTCATTGCTGAAGAAGACCATGTCATCAGAGAAATAATGTCATGACTTGCACTTGACTTTGTTTTGAGGGAGGGAGGGCTGTGCAGGTTACTATCCTCACTTTTTCTCCAGAGCCATCTGTATCCAGTGACCAGATATTCATCAGGATGACTGGAGATGACTCAAGATGAGGTAACTGGGGTTAAGTGACTTGCCCAAGGTCACACAGCAGTGTGTCTGAGGTGAGATTTAAACTCAGGTCCTCCTGACTTCTTCACTGGTGCTCTATTCACTGCACCACTAGCTGCCCCAGGATTTGGAATATGAGGTATTTCAGAAGTCAAAGGAACTAGGATTCAAACCAAGAATCACCTACCCAGCAAAGACTTTCAAGCATTCTTGATGAAAAGACCAGAGCTGAATAAAAAATTTAATTTTTAAACACAAGAATTAAGAGAAGCATAAAAAGGTAAAAAAAAAAGAGAAATCATAAAAGACTTACTAAAGTTGAACTGTTTACATTCCTACATGGAAAGATATTTCTAACTCTTGAGATCTTTCTCAGTACTAGGGAAGTTGAAAGGATTATATACATATAGACAGAGGGCACAGGGTGAGTTGAGTAGGAAGGGATGATATCTAAAAAAAAATAAAATTAAGGGGTGAGAGAGAAATATATTTGGAGGAGAAAGGGAAAAATAGAATGGGGCAAATTATGTCTCACATAAAAGAGGCAAGAAAAAGCTTTTTCAATGGAAGGGAAGAGAGGGGAGGTGAGAGGGAAAAAGTGAACCTTTCATCACATTTGGCTTAAAAAGGAAATAACATGCAAATTCAATTTGCTATGAAACTCTACCTTACACTACAGGAAAGTAGGGGAGAAGGGTTAGATAAGCAGGGAATGGGAGGATGATAGAAGGGATGGCAAATGGTAGGACAGTGTTATTAGAAGTAAGTACTTTTGAGGAGGGATAGGGTTAAAAGAGAGAATAGAATTAATGGGGGGGGGGGCAGGACAGGATGGAAGGAAATACAGTTAACCTTCCACAACATGACTTTTATGGAAGCCTTTTGCATAAATACACATGTATAACATACATGGAAATGCTTGCCTTCTCACTGGGGATGGGTGGGGAGCAAGGAAGGGAGAGAAGTTGTAACTCAAAGTTTTAAAAACTAATGTTAAAAATAGTTTTTCTATGCAACTGGGAAATAAGATATATAGGTAATGGGGTATAGAAATCTATCTTGTCCTCCAAGAAAGAGAGGGGATGGGGATAAGAGAAGGGAGGAGTAAGACAGAAGGGAGGGCAGATTGGGGGAAGGGGTAATCAGAATGCATGCTGTCTTGGGGGTAGACAGAGGGGAGAAATGGGGAGAAAATATGGAACTCAAAATCTTGTGGAAATGAATGTTGAAAACTAAAAATAAATAAATAAAATAGATTTTTTTTTTTTAAAGAGGTTGTTTCCTTTCCCAGAATCACAAAACATTTTCCTGGGGGTCAAACTTTCCAAATTTGATGTGGTGAAAAGAACAATGATGAGTTTCAAAAGACCTTGACTGTAGCTCTAAGTATGCCAGTAGAAACTTCACTGAACTGGTTTTCTAGGCCTGTAAAATGAAAGGAATTGACATGATCTTTAAGTTCCTTTTTTAACTCAAAATTCTAATTCTATTTACACACCAATGAAACCAATTCAAACTCTCACATGTATATATAGGGCACCAAGGTTGTGAGCCTGGATGACTGAGAAAATGGCGATCCCCTCAACAGTATTCGCTAAGTGCAGAGATAAAGATGAGTTCTGTTTTGGATAGAACTCTTCTTCTCCTTTCCCCACCCCATCCCCTTCATCTTCAAGGAACTGGTGAGACTTAGCTCCCTCACATGACACTGCAACATCACTGCCATCCTTTCCAAACCTCACTGCCTCAACTCACTGGCTATGGAGAAGCTGAAGATTCTACTTCCCTATCACTTTTTCCAAACTCTCTCTTAACTGTGATCAGCACTCTATGAACCTCTGAGGTTCACTCTTATTGAGTGATAAACTGAAATCTGTATGTACCCACCCTCAGGGTATTTATTCTCTGTGTTTCCTCAATGAGTTCAGTATTTGGCTCACAATTCCCCTTTCTTGACCCCAACTTTGGCTTTCACAGTAGGACCTTCAGCACCATCTACCTTAGCTAGACGCAGGAATAGTCACAGTCACACCTTTAATTTTGCCATTTTCAAGTATTCCACTTCATTAAGAATTCTAAAATTCATTTATCTGATCACTTCCTGCATTTCCATTCTTCTCTATGCCTTACTTCTCCCTAAACCTATTCTTTTTCTTTAATGAGACCACCAATCTTCTAGCCTTCAATAACTTTCTAGGCCATTACACCCTTCTCTGTTAATACTCTCCTTTCTTCCCAATCTTGACCCCCTAAATAATCTAGCTTAAAACCGTTTTCTACACTTGAATCACTCGTCCCATTACTTGGTTTATTCCCAGATACTTCCTCTGTTCACATGCATTACAAAAGGAAGCTTATAACTCTTAACTGGATCCAATACAAATTTCTGTTATCTTACCTCAATTTGTCCTTCACAGTAGCTAGGAAGTCCTTTTACTTTTCTACAGTTGACATCCTAGCTCACCAGAAAAGCTTTTACAAACCTAAAGCCCTCCAACATTAGCCCCTACACCAATCCTCCCAGCTGAAGATCTTTTAGGGTTCAGTTGTTTTGCAGTCAAGTCCAATTATTCATGACCCCATTTTAGGTTTTCTTGGCAAAGATAATAGAGTGGCTTGCCATTTCCTTCTCCAGCTCATTTTACAAATAAGGAAGGAAACTGAAGCAAACAGGGTAAAATGACTTGCCCAGGGTCACACGGCTAATAAGTGTCTAAGACCAGATGTGAAGTCAGAAAGAGGACTTCCTGATTCTAGGTCCAGGATTCTGTTCAATACACCACTTAGCTGCCCTGGAATTTACTTAATACTTTCCCAAGAAAATTGAGGCTATTTGCCACAAATTCACTTTTCATAATCTCAGAAAGACTGAACTGAATAGCCCCCACCACTTCATTCTAGACTCTCACAAAGGGAAAGTCTATCTTCTTGTCAAGGCCAGCTCCTCTAAATGTGGACATCATGCCATCCCCTATCATCTTCTCCAGCAGACTGACTCCTCTATACAATCTCTCCTTACTGGTTTCTTTCCTGTAGCCTACAAATATGCTCATGACTTCTCTAGTCTGAAAAAATCCTCACTGAAGTCTACCATTTCCTTTAAATTATTGTCCCATAGTAATACTATATAAAGTATCACAGCTGGACCTGGGAAGACCTGCATTCAAATGTTGCCTTAGACACTGCTTAGCTGTATGACCCGAGGTTAGCCACTTCTCTGTGCCTTCTTTTCTGAACTCTAGAGTAGGAAGGCAGGACGCTGCAGCCTCTAAGGCACCTTGCAGCTCAAACCAGGTGTCTGGATTTTAGTGATTAATCAGTCAGCAAGGGCGTAGTGATAGTATTATCATGCTCCAAACGATGTGCTAAAGGCCTGGGATGTGAAGAAAGGCAAAAACATTCTGTCTAACCTTACATTCCCTAAAGGAAAAAAGAAAGCGTAAATAACTACATGAAAAGGAAGCCACGAAAATGGAAGATAATCTCAGAGAGAAAGCTATACAGTAGGTCTTCAGTAGAGGGTAAGCTATAAGCTTAGTCTGGAAATCATAGGAGCTAAGAGTGGGAAAAGAACACTGCATGCATCCAACCATGGTGTAAGAGACAGAGAACCGGGCACAAGTAGCAGCAGAAATGCTAGGAGTGAGACTGAAAAGGCAATAAAGAGCCAGGTTATGAAAGATTATAAGTTAGATTTGCTAATAGACCTGTATATGTGGGTTACGTGAACGAGCAATTGTAGATGAAAGCAAGGCTGGCAAGCCTGAAGGACTGAGAGAATGGTGGTGCTCTTGATAGTAATACTGTCATAATACAGTCAGAAGAGTGGAGGTTTTGCGGAGCAGATAATGAGTGCTTCATGGAGGTATCTGGTTTGCACAGAGAACATCCAGTCTGAGATACATCCAAAGGGGCCGAAGGATGATGTGGGACTGAAGCTCAGGCTAGAGACAAGAGCTGGATGCACAGACTTGGAAGTCATCATGTAGAGACAAGTGGATCCAGAAGAACTGATGAGATCACTAATAAGAGAGAATGAAAAGAAAAAAAGGCCCAGGAGAGAACAGTGCAGCAAACGAGTGATAATGAAGTTACAAAGGTCGTTTTAGATCTGAGAGGGCTAGCTCCAAATTTAACCTCTAAAAGGGTCTGAGATATTTTGAGGTCCAAGTCACTGCAACACTGCTGTATGGTTGGTATGAAGGGGACATCCAACTATCCTGCTGTAATGTGGATAAGACAATATCAGAAAGATTTCAGATTTTGTTGGTGCAGCAAATCCTGCTCCACTAATATAGATCAAAATCTGCCTCTAGCTTTGAGACTTCAAGGGTTGCTTGAGGCTAAGAAACACTGATTTACCTGTCCGTAGTCACACAGAACGTATGTGACAGAAAAATTTAAAATAGTACTTGTTGACTCTACACACTATGAAACACAAACTCTTGACTACAGTTGATACAATCTTAGCTCCAGTTTTCGTTAACTCTCCCATATTTACTTCTAAGTTTGAATCAAGTTGGCTAAGTTGATGTTCCTATAGGAACATTGCATCCTTTGCTTTCCGGGCCTTTGTTCTGCCTCTATTACACGCACTTCCCACCTGTACCCGCAGAGTTTCTAGGTTACCAAGGCCTCCTATGATGAATGGTCTTTCCCAACCACCTGCCAACATTCCTGACCTCTCTACTCCACCAAATTTCTTCTTAATTTGTGTAAGTGCTTTTCCCCTGAAGACTGTGAGCACCATTTTATTTGTCTTTGTATGTGCCTAAGACAGTGGGTTGGCCTTAGGAAGTACTTAATAAATGCCTCCTCAATGACTGGAAACCTAGGTCATCAGTATCAAGTGGAGCATGGCTGCTGAACTAGACCAGAACAAAGATGATACACAGGGACTGAGAATGACCTTAAGTAGGTCTAGGGATGGACAAGACTACGAGAGTGATGTGAAGTCCTTGAAGAGGACCCATCTAGACAGCCAAAACTTTAAATGGAGACATTAAACATTTCAGTGATGTGAAATTTATATGAGATTTACATAAAAGATCTGGAGGGATCAAAGAGAAGGGCATTCCATTCTGGCCCTTGCTATCCCTACTCATCTTCCCCTAAAGAAAGTTGTGAGAGAAGCTTTCACAAAGGAGTATAAAGGATTACATTCAGAATCAGGATTCATTTAGAGTCAGGTGGTAGAAGAAAGAATACAGGATAAATAGGTAGATGGGTATAATAAAATGGAAACTAACATAAATAACACAGCAGAAGAGAATGGTAAGAAGAGGGGGAGAACAGGAATAAAGAGATAATGAGATAGGTAACTGTAAAGCCAATGTGACACCAACAGCAGATGCTATGGATATAAATGCTTTTCCTTAAAGAGAAAACCAAGACTTTTATTCAAACACCAGAAAGCCAAATCCATCATGTTGTCAATCCAGGGAGCACAGCCTTCCCTTAGTCAGGCCATCCCACAAACAAGATCCCTTAGGCAAAATTCCGCCCTGTCACTCAGGCGAACTGCTCTGCCTTCCCCCCACTCTCTCAGCTCTGCCCTACCTGCTCCACTCATTCGGCAAACTCCTCCCACCATCAGCTCCATGTAACGAAGGCTATGGGCTGGCCAAAGCTCAAAGCAGGTCACATAGGCCTATTAAAGAGCAGGAAAGATCTTTAAATTCCCTTACCATTACAGTAATCAATATTTAGGCAGAGTTATTAGCAAGGTAAGAGTTACGTTTCTACCTACTGGGTGAATATGAAAAATAGATATGACAAAAGTACTGAAAATGTTTAAGAAAAAAGAAGAAATGTGGTGAAGAATACAATTAGAAGATAGGAGAAATCAACCAAGGAAAGACCTCATCTACAGAGCAGACAGGAAAAGCGGAGACCGTATCTTGCCACAAAATCTTCCTACCCTGTTGTATTGGTCCAGAAATTGGTTTGTAATCTTTCATTGCATAATCATCACACGGTATAATTCTGTTCATCATGCTACTTAAAAGGTAAATACAGCAACAATGTACTCACGAGGAGCATATGGATATAATACATTTATCTCTTGTGCGTTGCAAGCCATGAGCCTAGAATTCTCAGCATACATATACTGTCAGTTTACTCCCAAAAGTTGACTTGTGTGGTTTATTTAGAGTGCCGCAGTACTAATGGCACTGATGCCCAACATCCAAGGAAGCGCAAGGGGTACTAGTGGGCAGGTGAAGCCGCCTTGAGTAAGTTGTGTGAAACTTGCATCTGCCCAATTTTAATGTATATTCATGAATATTCTGTGCATCCTAATCTCGCACCACAGACAGTTAGGTAATAAATGCTTTTTATATAATACCAGCACAACTGAAAAAAATAAGCTTCACATAATGGTTGTATCCCACTTTTTTGCAAAAAAAAAAACAAAAAGAGAGAGAGAATTGGCATAAAATATGCAATGATTATGCGTAAAATACAGTAAACACACAAACACATCATTCATGGGTACCAACTAAAATCTTTTTGGTAAATTATCACACAAAGACAAAGTTTTATTAATATTAAAAGGCAACAAGGTTGGAGTTTAGGAAAACCAATCAAATAAAAATGTTATCACCCAATGATTATCAATTCAGGCTGAGTTCTTATTAGAAATATGGTAATGTCAGGAATCCTAAGAATATGACACTATCCTTGATAACACAATTTACAGTTTAGTAGAGTAGATAAGATAAAAAACTATAATGCAAGTCAGCATGAGAAAGTGTAGTAATAGAGTTAATGCTGAGCTATGGTACTACTAAGTCAGGATGTATTACATGGAGCTACGTCTCAGAGAAGGAACTGGAACGGCACATATAAGAAAATACACATGCACTAATATAGAGATACCCACTGTTAGTCCAGGCCAGAGTTTTCTGAGACTCTTGTATAATGAAGCCTCAGCAAACCTCAACCATGGTTGGGTTCCCAAGTAGTCTGGCCCCTGTAGAGGCGGGGGTGGGGAAGGGGGGGGAAGAGGGAAGAGGAAGAAGGGAAATGAGAAGATGTCAGCGAACCTCAGACTTTACAATTATTCATTTTATAAAAAGAACTTCCCTGTACAGTTCTCCTTTACCTAGTAAAGGAATTTTTTTAAGAGAATCTGACTTACACAAATCCTCTGAAGGATACAGTTACTCTAAACAAAACACATTTATAATTAGTCTAAGCTAACCCTTTAAGATTTGTGAAATCTCCTAATAGGAACCATCTCATTTAACCCTATAACCTGTGAGGTAAAAGAATTCACAGATGAGAAAAATGAGGCTTACCAAAGTTTTGACTGTATTACCAAAGGTACAACATTTAAGTATCACAGACCACAAAATGCCTGAGGTCTCTACTGACTACAACGCCATCACTCTTTCCAATATACCACACATGGCATCTCAGTTTAAAAAGCTAACATAAATAGTGAAATCACTCCTTAATTTTGAGTCCCAAGAGAGAAGAAGAGTATCGTGGACTTTTCAAGAAGCAGGCAATCCTCTCATCATTTTTATTTTGCTTTAACATATTTCTTAGGCTGGACACCAAAGATGAGGCTCAGCATTAAAAACTGTTCTACTTCTTCTTGTGATAAAGCAATTACACGAGCAGAATTGACAGCATGATATTCTTCTCTGTGGCTAAACAAAGGTTGATTGTGCCATAAATATTACAAAAAAAGAAAATGATAATCACAAGAACCACACAGAATTCTTCTGGTGCACTCTCACTGTACAAGGACAAAGTTTTATTACTCTTAGGCACTCTGGCTAGAGTTCAGCCATCATAAAAACACAATCATTCTAAGAACGTCCGCTAGGTATTTATAAACACAATAGAATAAAACAAACAACAGAAGATTCCAATATATGCCACTGCATTATATGTTCACATAATATGGGGGATGCACATTAAACAGTTATAGAACTGGACTCCACCCTTCTGGTTAGACCACGTTTTCCTCTCTAAGTGGGATAGTAATAGTGAGCAGCTATAAAAATGTAGGTTTGCAATGTGCTTTATAAATATTATCTCATCTCATCCTCACTACAACCCTCTGAAATAGAAGTTATTATTGTCCCCATTTTACAGATGAAGTGAAACAGTGGAGTGAGGGCTGGGACCTGGAGCAAGGAAGACCTGAGCTCAAGTGTGACCTCAGAGAGTTAAGAACTGTATGACCCTGGGATACAACGTGTCAATCAAATGTGGGCCAAGTCCCAAAAGTGAGCATTTTAAATGCAGAGGATGGTATTTAAGTGGAGAGAATTTACATATTTTTTCAAAAACTAAATGTGATGGAAAGTTCCAAGTTAGAACACTCAAGGGAAAACTGTGGGAGAGGGGTGGAATTCTGTCATGAACAAAATTAGAGCATTACAAATTGTATTCCCTTTTAAGTTCTTACCTTGTTGGCTCTGAGCTGCTTGTAGATGTCTGTCTGTTGCCTTATTCGATACTCCAAGTCAGAGACTTGAGCCTGAAGCCATGTCCATCGACATATAATAGATGCCCTTTCCAGTGCCCACTGCCATTCTGCTTTAGGGTACCTGGAAAAAGAGATCACAATACAACTTAAACTTAATGTTAAACTACTTTAATTTAATGATCTATTATTTTTATATAACTTTTATAATTTCCCATTATATTTTCCCCTAAGGCACACACACGCCAATAAGAGCAACCAAGTCTGACATTATACGCAGTGTGCCATACTCACAGGCCTCCATTTCTACAAAGAAGAAGAGTATATTTTCACCAAGCTTGGTCATTACAATTACACAGTGCTCCTTAAAAAATTTTTTTCTTTGCATTTATGTTGTTGTATGTAGTTAAGTATTTCATTTCCTGGTTTTGCTTACTTTACTTTGCAGCAGTTCATATAAGTATTCCTGTCCTTTTCTGTACTGATCATACTCATGATTTCTTACAGCACATTAATATTTCAACACATAACATACTGTAGCTCAGCCATTCCCTAACTGATGGGCGTCTGTTCAGTTTCTATTCTTTGTTGCAACAAAAAATTCTGCAGCAACTAACTGATGCAGAGACTTTTTTGCTAAAACTAAATTTCTTAGCATGTAATGCCTAGCAGTGGAATCTCTGGGTAATTCCAAACCATTTTCCAAAACAGCTGGACCCATTCACAGCTTTACCAAAGTGCATTTTAACGGTCTCTACAACCATTACTGTACCATCATGGTCATTTTTGCCAATTTGCTGAGTCTAAGGTGAAACCTCACAGTTCTTCTTATTTACATTTCTTTTTATGAGTGATTTGGAATATTCTTTAATATAATTTTTAATAGCATGCAATTCTTTTAAGAAATGTTTGTTTATATCCTTTGATCACTTATCCATTGAGGAATGGCTTTTGTTCTTATATGTTTATAGTAAATCATGTTAAACAGAAAATTAAAAAAAAATCTCTTAATTGAGAGTGCCATTGAGACAGTGAGTGGTCAGTAAATACTGGGCACTGAAGTCTTCAGTAAGAATCTAAGTATAAATGTATCTTCAATAGTTAATCCTTAATTCCATAAACAAGGCCCATTTATCATTACTGTTAATCACCTTTTGGTTGCAAAACCATAAATATAGATCGACATAGTCAAGGAAATAAACACCACTATTCTTGAAGTAAGTACAATGATTCAAAAGACTAACTTAAAACCCTAAGACCTGAGGCTTTGCTAAGTCACTTAAGTTTTCCTTGGGCTCTGTGGCAGGTGCTTCAGGGAATACCAAAAATTTAATGAAACACAGACCTTGTCCTCAATGAATTTCTAGCATGAAAACTGTTGAAAGCTTTAGTTGCACAAATATATTCTGTTCACCAAATATCTGTAATTATAATGAAGCAATTTTTTCCTTTATGAGCGTAGAAAAGGTTTTGATTTTCTTTGTAAGGAGAAAACAATCTCTGTAATGGTTTTTATCTGCTGAGATAAAACTCTGAAGGTATAAAACAGAGTAAGTGATTTTTAAAGCCAGCTGTGGCGTTCCTTTCTTTACCTGAATTTGTGTAGTAATAATAATAATACAAGTTTTATATTGATTAGAATAAAAAAATCAAGAACTTTCAGATAAACCTAGATATATAAAAAAAGACAACATCTTCAGTGGAAATCTACAAATTTTAGAATTTAATGCTTCTAAGAAACTTGTAAATAATTTAGTAAAACCTTTTTATTTTACAGAAAAAGAAGTGAGGTCCAGCCAAGAGCGTACCAAAAACAAGGCTGAATTCTGAATGACAAAAGATAATAAAATGCTACAGGATGGGCTCAAAGTAGTGTATAAATAGTAAGATTTCATAGGAAGTGATGTGATATGAACTGTATCTTGCAGGAATAAATAACTGAAAGGCACATAACACAAAGAGGAGGATTATTTAAAAAAAGGTCCAAAAGGAAGAATGAATGCACTTGGCATTCAGAAAAGGTTAATTTTGCAGGTCTTATGTACAGTAGTAAAAGCAACTAAGATTTTTGATTTGAGGTCAGTCTGTGAGGAAGGCACTGACCTCTACACAAATGAGTCACTTATACAGATTAATCTGCAATACCGTACTAGGGAGACTGGATAAAAGAATATGATGGAAACATAAAGAGGGAGTGTCAACTTCAAGATTTCCAGCCAGGTAAAAGAATGAAATTTCCAGACAGAAAAGGGGAAAGCCGGAAAAGATCTAGACTTCTAACAATGCTATTTTATATTCTGGCGAAAACGGCCCATTTGTTACTGCCTTTGAACCTCCACTGATCTCCCTTCCTCATCAGTTTCCAGGAGCTCCGTTAACGTCCTTTTCTATCCAGCTGCTCTGGATGTTAATACTGCTCTTTCACTCAGAATTATCTGTCACTTGTTTTTATTGAACTTTTTCTGTGAGTCCTCACAGCCTGGCACACAGAACGTACTGTAGTAAGCAGAGGCTGCCTTTAAATTAACTCATGAACGAGGCCATGCTGAGTGAAGTTACAGGTGGCTATGTAAGTGGAGATATCCAGCCAAGAATGAGAGGGTAGAGCTAAAGTGTGCTACTGAGTAGGCCTTTAGTTGTACAACAGGAGATCACGTGGGTACATAAACTTTTATCAGTGCAGTTTTTTTCTAGGTATCTGTCTTGGTTTTTTAAATTATTATTTCATAGGTGTCACAGTGATCAATGTATCTATCTGTTGTCTCCTCATCATAATAAAACCGTCTCCTAGGGCGGAGTCAAGATGGCGGAGTAGAAAGACGCATGTATACGAGCTCCGAACCCACAGCCCATAGATTTAATGTAAGAAGAGCTCCCCAGAAGTTCTGGATCACTGCAGGGGGTGCAGAAACATAGTGGAAGAGATTTCCGATCCAGAGAACCCTGGAGAGCCGTCCCTGGGGTCCGTCGCGCCCCAGAAAGCGGACCCCACCCCAGCGCTGCCCTGGCCCCGGCCCCAGAGAAGCTGATCCAAGCAGGCTTCAGGGACAGAATCTCTGGCGGCCTGGAAGGTCCCTCCACCCACAGAAGCTACAGGTCAGTGAGAGAGAGAGACAGCTGGGCTGACCGAGAGGGGAGTGGGGTGTCTCCGTGGCTTGGGCCCCCTTGGGAGGAAGCAGCGGAGGCAGAGGCAGGGGCAGGAAGTGGCGGCGGCAGAGGCGGGGGTGGCGGTGGAGGCAGCGGTGGAGGCAGCGGTGGCCCGGGACTCCCCCAGCAGCAGGCAGGATCTTCATTACTGAAAGTCTCTGCATAAACCACCTGAAGGAGCTGAGCCTGGCAGACAGGTCTGCCCCACCCGCTCCATTTCTGAAGGTCTCTGCATAAAGCCCCTCAGGGAACTGAGCCTGGGAGGCGGCCCTGCCCCCACCCCAGCACCAGAACTTAAGCTCACATTGAATAGCAGCAGCGCCTGCCGCAGAAAGCCCATTTGAATCTCAGACCCCAAGCACCAGCTGGGCGGATCTAGGCGGGGGTGGACAGGAATCTCAGAAGTCAAGTAACTGGCTGGGAAAATGCCTAGAAAAGGGAAGAAAAATAAGACTATAGAGAGTTTTTTTGAACAGATGCAAATGATCCCAACTTTTGGATCTGACGACGATGAGGACATATTCCTGACATCAGGGAAAGACGTGGAGGGCGGGGCCTCAGTACCCCAGACATCCCAAGGGGATGTCGGGTGGGCTCAGGCCTTGGAAGAGCTCAAAAAGGATTTTGAAAAGCAAGTGAGACAGGTGGAGGAAAAACTGGGAAGAGAAATGAGAGAGATGCAAGAAAAGGATGAAAAACAGGTCAATACCTTGGTAAAGGAGACCCCAAAAAATGCTGAAGAAAATAACACCTTGAAAAATAGGCTAACTCAATTGGCAAAAGAGGTTCAAAAAGCCAATGAGGAGAATGCTTTCAAAAGCAGAATTAGCCAAATGGAAAAAGAGGCTCAAAAGCTCACTGAATTTAATAGTTCTCTCAAAATTAGAATGGAACAGATGGAGTTTAATGACTTTCTGAGAAACCAAGAAATCACAAAACAAAACCAAAAGAATGAAAAAATGGAAGAGAATGTGAAATATCTCATGGGAAAAACAACTGACCTGGAAAATAGAACCAGGAGAGACAATTTAAAAATTATGGGACTACCTGAAAGTCATGATCAAAAAAAGAGCCTAGATATCATCTTCCAGGAAATTATGGAGGAAAACTGCCCTGACATTATACAACCAGAGAGCAAAATAAGTATTGAAAGAATCCATCGATCACCACCTGAAAGAGATCTAAAAAGAGAAACTCCTAGGAACATTGTGGCCAAATTCCAGAACTCCCAGGTCAAGGAGAAAATCTTACAAGCAGCTAGAAAGAAACAATTCCAGTATTGTGGAAATAAAATCAGGATAACTCAAGATCTAGCAGCTTCTACATTAAGGGATCGAAGGGCATGGAATAGGATATTCCAGAAGTCAAAGGAACTAGGACTCAAACCAAGAATCACCTACCCAGCAAAACTGAGTAGAATACTTCAGGGGAAAATATGGTCTTTCAAGGAAACAGAGGACTTTCAAACATTCTTGATGAAAAGACCAGAGCTGAAAAGAAAATGTGACTTCCAAACACAAGAATGAGAAGAAGCATGAAAAAGTAAACAGCAAAGAGAAGTCTTAAGGGACTTACCAGAAGTGAACTGTTTACATTCCTACATGGAAAGACAATATTTGTAACTCTTAAAACTTTTCAGTATCTGGGTAGTTGGTGGGACCACACATACACACATGCACGCACACACACATACACACAAGCACGCACACACAGAGACAGAGAGCACAGAGTGAATTGAATAGGATGGGACCATATCTTAAAAGAAATTAAGGTAAATGGTGAGAGAGAAATGTAGTGGGAGGAGAGAGGGTGAAATGGAATGGGGTAAATTATCTCTCATTCAGGAGGCAAGTTGGAGACTTTTTAGTGGAGGGAAAAAGAGGAGAGCTGAGAAAAAAAAAGTTTACCCTCATCACATTTGATTAAAGGAAGGAATAAAATGCACACTCATTTTGGTATGAAAATCTATCTTACAGTATAGGAAAGTGGGGGAGGAGATAAGCAAGGGGGGGGATGATGGAAGGGAGGGCAAAGGGAGGAGGGAGCAATTTGAAGTCAACACTTGGGGAGGGACAGGATCAAAAGACAGAATAGAAACAGTGAGGGGCAGGATAGGATGGAGGGTAATTCAATTAGTCTTACACAACATGCCCATCATGGAAGTCATTTGCAAAACTACACAGATATGGCCTATATTGAATTGCCTGCCTTCCCAAAGGGAATGGGTGGGGAGGGAGGGATGGGGAGAATTTGGAACTCAAAGTTTTAGGAACAGCTGTTTAGTATTGTTGTTGCTACTAGGAAAGAAGACATACAGTTAATGAGGAATAGAAAGTCATCTGGCCCTACAGGAGAAAAGAGAAGATGGGGACAAGAGAAGGGAGGGATGACAGAAGAGAGGGCAGATTGGAGATAGGAAAAATTAGATTGCTTGGTGTATTGGGGTGGGGGGAGGGGAGAAAAGGGGAGAAAATTTGGAACCCCAAATTTTGTGAAAATGAATGTAAAAAGTTAAATAAATAAATATTTAAAAAAATAAAATAAAATAAAACCGTCTCCTTTTCTCAATCATACATAGCTACAAAATCCATACAGTAACATATTAAGGTTTCAGGTAAGAATTACAGACCAACAAAACTTAAGAGTCAAGAATTCCAAAATTTGAATCCCACCTAACTTTGCACTTTAATGTTGACCGTTTGTACTGAGCTTTTGTGGTTGTCGTTCAGTTATTTCAGTTGTGTCCAACTCTTCATGACCCCATTTTTTGGTTTTCTTGGTAGATATACAGTGGAGTAGTTTGCCATTTCCTTCTCCAGCTCATTTTATACATGAGAAACTAAGGCAAACAGGATAAAGTGGTTTGCTCAGGGTAACACAGCTATTAAGTATCTGAGGCCACATTCGAACTCATAAAGATGAGTCTTCCAGATTCCAAGCCTGTGCTCTAGCTATCTAGTTAGCTATATTTTAGTCGGCTATATTAAAAAAGACAGAAGGTGGTACTGGAATGAATTCAAAATGAAAATGCTATAAAAGTTATCATTCACTTAAAACAGTAGCCTTGATTGAACTAAATGTGTAAGTTAGGACAAAATATACTATTTTCTAAGATTTTAAAAAAAAGGGAAATTTAGTGAAAATGTTTTTAGTATGGCAGCTTTTGTTACGATAAAAAGAATAATAAAAAGGAGATGGGAAGAAGACAGTATAAAACAGTAGATGGAAATCTTGCCTTGAAGTCAAAATGACCTAGGTTGTACGATCATACTTAAGGTTTAAGTCATTTCAACTTTTAGTGTTCTCAGGAAACTTTAAGATTCTAAGCTAGAGAAGAATTGCAAATCTGTACTGGCCAAAGGGAATTTCCACACCAGGAGTTCCCTACACCAGATGTAGTTTCCTTACATCTGGAAATCATAATTCCAGACTATACTAAAAGGGAGGGAGAAAGAAATAAGAGAGAATAGTGGATAATATAAAGAATGACATGATGAAAGCCACAAAATAAAACCTTAGATGTTGAAAAATCAGTGGTTTTATAAAATTAATTTTATTAATTTTTATCAAATTAATTATTTTGATTAAATTTAATTAATTACATTAATGTAATTAATATTAAAATTAAGGGAAAGAGGCAACATTGAAGTCACCGTGGGAACTTGAGCTAAAACAAATAAAACAAGAAAAATATGTGAACTCTGGTAAAGATTGGACACAACTCTCTCTGTCTGTTTACCAAGCAAATTCCTGAGTCAACTGAAAAATGAATATGAATAGCTTTAGGAAGGTAGCAAGATACAACATAAAGACAGAAACAAAAACCAACAATATTTCTGTGTACTACAAATACAACTGGAAATAAGTGATAGAAAAAGAATTAGTATTTAAATTTTTAAAAGGTTTATTCAGTATCTGGAGCTGACATACTAAGCCATACACACAGGACTCATATAACTAGTAACTTACAAACAAAATTAAAGGGGGAGGAACGGAAGGTATCTGGAATTACTCAAATTATTTTATACATAGATAGTTACCAAATTGGGGGGAAAAGTTTATGAAAATAGTAAGTAAGACTTCACAGGAAAGACGTAACATAGCATTTCTACACTCCAAAGTCTATTATAAAGCTAGTCATCAAAATTATTAAGTACTGAATATAAAAAAAAAGGAAAGGTGCTTAATGGAATACTACGTAAACAAGACCCCAAAACAAACGTCTATAGCTCAGCATCCTATAAATTCCCGAAACACCAAGAACGCACTACTGGATAAAAATTGCTAGGCTAACGAGAAAGCAGTCTGGCAGGAATCTGCTTCGATTACATCTCTTTGTTGCCACTGGGTCTCTGTCCTATCCAGGCTGGACAGGTAGCAGTCCCTCACAGTATGACCCTACTACTAATCAGCACAAGAGCTTTCACTTGCTCTGTTTCTGCTGAGGACCAGTTCTCTCTTTCATGGCAATCTAATGGCATCTTAACAGTGTCACTTGATATCAGCGCAAGACTTTGTACAGACATCCCATCAGCTTAGCTCACTGCAGAACTCCTGGATCAAGTCAGTCACAACCTCAAAATACCACCCAGTCCAATACAGATTACGTTAAATCCAGCTGGACCACATCTTACATTATATATCACTATAAATTCCAAAAGGCTTATTCCACCTAAGTGTGTTATAGGATTAAAGATCTGAGCTTTAAATGACTTTGAGGTCAAATCCCTCATTCTGCAGAGGAAGAATTCAAGGCCCAGACAAAGCCAGGTTAGTTTCAATGTCTGTGGTACGAAAAAATGAAAACATGCTACCTACCTCCTAAAAGAGAGATGAAAGACTCAGAATGCAGAAATAGACAAATTTGGGGGGAGGGAGCCATGGTCAATGTGGACATTTGTTTTGACTAAGCATTCATGTTTGTAATGGTTGGGTTTTGGGGTTTTTTTTGTGCTCTTTCTTAACTGGGGAGGAGTGTTTGGTGTGAGAACGTGAGAAGTCAGATCTTGGCTGATTTTTCAGAGAGCTGAAGTCTCATTACTGCAAGGTAACTATGTGGCAGTTCTGTTAGTACCCTAATATGCAACCACCTAATCAGATTAAGAGCAGCCCTCTGAACTCTGAAAACCTCTTATCTGGTTTTCAACTTCCTCTGAGATATTTTCCTTTTGTCCTTCCAGGGTCCCTGGAAAATCACATTCCTCAACAGAGAAAACAGAAGCAAAACAAAAAGTAAGTATTTCTACCTTCTTCCCTTCCTTTACCATGGTAAGGAAATAAATTCAAAATAGAGATCATGTCCTCTTTTACTTTCATCTTGCCCCTAACATAACTAAGAAAGTCCTGTGCACTGTCCTTTTTCTTCCTTAATCTCACACCATTCTAACCTTTTATAATGCTATTTATCATTCTTAAGACACCTGTCAATTTTATTTTCATCTTAGCTCCCCCCAGCTTAAATCTTCCACGTGACCTTTAAAAATATCTAAAATGACTTGAGTTCCCAGAATAACTTTTGTTCCCCATGGAGATAGATTTTTTTTCATTCTTGAGAATTCTGCTTTATTCCACTGTCATCCCAATGTACATTTTGCAATTAGATGAACATGTCTCAAATAGAATCCTTTAAAAAAAATTTACTAAGGATTGCAGTGGAATAGATCAATGAACAAAAACTACAGACAAACATTACTATGAATATTAACGTAAAACTATTGAATAAAATAGTAGAAAAAATGCTACATCAATATACCCAAAAGATTATTTACCAGGTCGGTTGGATCAGTATCAGGAATTTAGGGATAGTTCAATATTAAGAAAACTATAAACACAATATAAAATTAATACCAAAGGCAGTAAGATTGGATGTTTTTAAAAGATGGACAGAAGGCCTATGACAAAATAAAACCCTCATGTTAAAAATTGAAGGTATAGAAATAAACGGACCTTTTCTTACTATGACAAGGAAGGTAGGAAACAAGCACTTAGTGATGGCCTACTATGTGCCAGGCATATGGTAAGCATTTTATAAATATCATAGCACGGTGGGGCTTACGCTTTGGAAGAATGTGACCGGATGGAACTCTGGGTAGCTGTTAAGGAGTGGACCCTCCTTCCCCTGCTCTGAAAACCCAGATGTTGGTGTTTTTGTCTCTGGGGCCTCATTTTCCCATCTGACTACATGTCCCATGATATCTGATTGTAGTTCCCAGAACTGAAATCTTCTAAGATGTGTCTGGATTCAAGGAAAAGTGCCACATGGAATGAGGCCCAATGGACCTCAGTGGTCTATGAAGAAAGGAGTGGAGTTTCTAAGACGTACGGGCTGGGGAACTGAATCAGAGGTAGGCATAGTCTGCTGCAACATTTTCCAGATTAGGGCTTCAGAGAACCCAGACTCTCAACTTCATGTATGGACAACAAAAATAACCCCGTACCAAATATGCCACCTAGTTAGCTGTCTAACAGTTTCTATCTAAAATCAAACACCAATATCAAATGTAACGAAGAACCTACTAGCAGATAAGCTGTGGTAAAATAAGGATGCAAATTTTTATTACTATTATTTGATGTGGACCTAGAAATGTTAGCTATAACAAAAGGACAAGAAAAAAAAATTCAGGGAATAAGCACAACTAAGTGAAAATATCTTCTATCTGTTGATACAGTCATTTAGAGAATTTCAGACCCTCAGCGAAATAAAAATTAAGTGAAACAACTTTACTAAAGCAGAAGAGCACAGAAATGACTGAACTTTCTGTATATTACTAGAAATACCCAGAAAAATGAGGGAGAAAAAGAAATTTCATCAAAAAAAATAACTCCATCTGGGAGTCAATCCTTAATCTTAAGACACACTCACAACATAAAACAATTATAAAACACTATTTATAGAAATAAAGACATACATAAATGTAGAGATACTCAATGTATATGCTGGGTCAAAGCAATATAATAAAAATGGTATTACTACCTAAATTATACAGATTCAGTACCAATTAAACTACAAAGGAAATACTTTATAGAGAGACAAAATTGTCTTGAGGTTGAGATCAAGAATCTTAAGGGAACTAATGAAAAAAGGAGAATTGAAGGGGCCTAGCATTAACCCAAATCAAACTATATTATGAAGCAATAATCAGCATTTACTCATTAAAACTATATACTGGTTAAAAATTAGAAAAGTTGATCAATGGAACAGATTAGGAAGAATTCTTAACTGAGCAATTCAATTTTTTTTTTAATGCCTACTATATGTCCTAGCACAATACCTTCTGGGAATAAAAACAAATTTTAAAAGGTCCCTGTATATAAAAAACAAATACAAAGTAATTTCAGAGGACAGAGGTGTCAAATATTAGGGAAATCAGGAAAGGTTTTTTTTTCCTAAAGAAGGTGGTGATTAAGTTAAACTGTGGAGAGAGCTATGCGTTCCAAGACGTAATAGTGATGAGCAAGACCATCTCAGGACCTCTCCTCTTTAGAACAGCTAGTGGATGAGTCTGCCTGGAGTACAGAATGCAAGAGCAAAGTAATGTGTACTTACTTTGGAAAGACAGGTGGAAGCATACTGCAAAGGGCTTTAGATTTGAAACAAAGGTGTTATCATTTTATCTCAGACTTAATAGTGATGAGCCACCAAAGCATCTTGAGGAAGCAAGTGACCTGGCCTCACACTTGTGTTTTAAGAATAGCAGTTTGGCAGCCATGTGTTACATGGCTTGGAAAGGGGAAAGACTAGAGACCAGGGTCATCACTTAGAAAACAATTAAACTCATGTACGCCACAGGTTATGAGAGTGACTTGGGGTAGCTGTACCCTAATATATGGGAATGGACAAGAAAGACATTTCAATAGGATTCTGCAACTGATTAGCTATAGGAAGGAAATGAGAGGTAAAGGTTAAGGAAGATAATTGTGAAGGTTGTAAACATTCATTACTGGAAGAACAGTAATACCATTAGCAGAAATTTTGCCATTTTAAAGAGGGACAAGCTTAAAAGAAAAAATAATAAGTAGGCACTCAAATATACAGTACTCTACGACTCAATTAACTCTACAATTTCTTTTAGAATAATGACTCTCTATCTGACAAAAATGCTTTGAAAACTGGAAAACAGTTTGGAAGACACAGGACTCGAACCAACACCATGTCATATTCTACAGTAAACTACTCTAGGGAACATAACATCTAAATATAAAAGACCATATCAATTAAAAAAAAAAAAAAGAGGTAAATGGCAAGAGGCAGCTCTACAAGTATGGCTGGGGAGGATTTTTAACTAAACAAGGAATAGAGATAATTGTAAAAGATAAATTTGATCATACTAAAAAAAAATCTGCAAAACAAAATCCAATGTAGTTAGAATATGTTATTGAAATACAATTGAAAAAAAGAAAAAGCTATTGGGGGAAAATCTTCAAAACAAGTATCTGCTATCTAAGATTGCAAGACCACAAATTTAGAGCTATATTAGAAATATTAAATATATTTAAGAATTAGAGCCAGAGAGTATCAACAATTTTCCAAAAAAAAAAAAACCAAAACAACCTACCAACTGTAAGAGAAAATGTTCCAGATCACTAATAATAATAAAAAAAAAGCCACCTAAAGTTTTAATTCGTATTTCACTGGTTGACAAAGATGAGAAAGGACAAAAAATGATTAATGGGGAAAATGAAGAAAGAGAGACAAAAAAAATGAACTGTTGGTAGAGTTGGGAACTGTTCCAATCATAATGAAAAAAACTTTGGAATTATACAAAAAGAGTCATTCAAAGGTACATCCTCTTTGAGCCAGGAATTTCACCAGTGGGCATTATGATTGAATATGAACATAGTAAAATATTACTGATATAAATGACAAATATGAAGAATTTAGGAAGGAAGGCAGAGCCAAGATGGTGGAATAGAAGGATGAAGTACAACAAGCTCCCTCTCCACCCCCAAACTCCTCCAAAGAGATCTAGAAAATGCATGTAACCAAATCCAAAAAATTAAGAGAAAGTAATTTTTCCAGTGTAGGTTAGCATAGGAAGACAGAGAGGTCTAAGCGACACTGGTATCTGGCCAGGAAGGGGTCACTGAATATTTCAGCCCAAGGAAACATTGTGAACCAGGGCAAGAAGACATCTCAAATCCAGTGTAATGGAGACTAAATGCATGTGGGGTGCAGGAACAGGTACCAAATGACTGCTCTTGCTCAATATGCAGTTCCACCTAAGTGAATTAGGAGACTACACATAAAAGTAATGTTGCAGAGTAACTAGAGGTCCCTAGCACTAGGCTGAGTATTAGGCCTAAATCAAAACTAACTATTGGATATTTCAAAGTGGATGACCTGAAAGCATATATCCAACTCAACACAGCCAAAACAGGGCTTTTCATTACTTTTCCCCATTCCCTACATCCAAACTTTCCTATTTCTATTGAAGTATACTATAACAGGGTATTTCTATTGAAGGTTCTGAAGCTGAGATGCAACAAAGTATGGATCAGTTCTCTGCTGCCTATGCTCATTTTGGTCTAATAATTAATACCAAGAAAACACAGGTGCTCCATCAGCCACCATCACGCCGTCCACACGTGGAACCATCGATTACAAGCTGTGGATAAGTTCACTTACTTTGGTAGTGCATTTTCCAGGGATGTACACATTGACAATGAGGTTGATGCATTCCTTGCCAGAGCTAGCTCAGTGTTTGGAAGGCTCCGAAGAAAGGCTTGGGAGAGAAGAGGTATTAGACTGACCACCAAACTAAAGGTCTACAGAGCTGTTGTGTTGAACTCTTATATGCTTGTGAAACATGGACAGTCTACCAGTGCCATGCTAGGAAACTGAATCGCTTCCATTTGAACTGTCTTAGGAAGATTCTGAGGATCACATGGCAGGACAAGATACAAGACTCTGAAGTCCTTGCTGGAGCTGAACTGCCAAGCATTCAAGTTATGCTTCAGAGAGCACAACTCTGATGGGTTGGCCACGTTGTTCGAATGCAAAATGTCTGCTTACCAAAAGGACTATTTTATGGAGAACTCTCATGGGGCAGGCGATCACGTGGTGGCCAGAAAAAACGATACAAGGACACTCTTAAGGTCTCTCTCAAGAACTTTGGATCTGACCGTGCAACACAGCTCAGGACCATTCAGCATGGCGTGCCCAGATCAGAAAGGGTGCTGTGCTCTCTGAGCAAAGCAGAATTGAAACAATACAAAGTAAACATAGGATGCACGAATTTGAGAAATCCACTCCAAATACTCACACGGACTATCTGTGCCCATCCTGTGGTAGAGCATGCTGAACTTGTATTGGTCTGATCAGCCACAGCCGGACACATTGAAACATCACTTTATCATGGTGATGTCATTGTGGCCTTCTTCGAAGACGAAGGATGACAACAATAACAGTCACCACCCTTTTGGTCAGTATTAAGTACTTACTATAAGCCACCTTACTAACTGCTCAGGATACAAAAGTAAGTGAAAACCCTGCCTGGCCTTAGAGAGCTCATTTTTCTGATGAAGGAGACAACATGCAAAAAATGGAAATAACTATGAATATGGGGAAAGTATTAAATAAGACCAGAAAGGGAGCATGGAACCAAGTCACCGGTGCATTTTCCCAGGGAGCAGTCAACATGAAGTCACTAAAGGTTTTCTGTGACTAAACATATATATAAAGGAGATGTCTGACAGTGACACGAAAGGCAGCAATGTTTTTGGTAAGACCTGTTAGAAGACTCCATGTGGTAACTTCCCAAGTCCTAAAAGCTACCTACCACAGTACCAGCAATTAAGAAAAAAAGGAGGAGAAAAGATGTGAAAAGACCAACTTTATCAACTTTATGCACATGAAGACATGTCTAGCAGCAGTGTCAAAGATGATTTGGAGATGGAAGACTTCGTATAGTCAGGGGAGAAAAGATTTGAAACAGGGACTGTGGAATGTGCTGTTAGGTATTTACAAAGGTAGAAAAGAGCAGCAATGAGGGTCCACTAACTTGTAATGGATGGAACTGGTACCATTTTATAACTTTTTCTAAAGATACTAAGCTGCCCTAGAGCAAGGGGTGCATGGGGGGGGGTAGAATTGGATGAGGGAAATGAATGGTATAGACTGTGTAAAGGGGAAAAGAAAGAGGGAGAGAAGAAAGGGACGGGGCAGAGGAAGACATGAGAAAAAATAAGAATGATTAGTGGAACAAAGCCGTAGAGTAGACAAAGGGCACACACGGGGGGCATTAGGTAATGATAATAAGCTAGCATTCCTCCTCAGAGAAAATGGGAGAAGTCACAGAATTTAAAGTATGGTAGAGGGAATTGTATTAAATAGCATGAGTTTTCTCAGTAAAGGAGGAGGGTTGAGTTCCTGTGTCTAAGGGAATAGATAAATTATTATCTCAATAAAACAGGAAGTTGAACAAAGGTTTAGAATAACACATGGGGAATATGACAAGAAGTCACTAAGAGATGGATAGTGGATCATCAACATTTATTGTGTGGGGGACACGTTCTGCCAGTGGAAAATTCTTCTACGTTCATGAAAAGCTGTGGCTGGAAAAAGGTCATCCCTGGTCACCACCTCTCCAGTGATGAACTCCAGTGATAAACTGCCTCTCATTTAGCTAACTAGGTGCTAAACTCATACACAAGACTTTTCAAGCTTGACAGCCCAAGACAAAGATGGACATTTCCAGTACAGTGTCCTCAGAAAGTTTTTATCATTTTAATGTCATGATGAGGGAGGTATCCAATGAGGGAAAGGTGCCAAAGGAATAGTCACAGACAAAGGGCCATTCACAAAGCTCATTTACCACCATAAATAACAACACTACTTATGTAAAGGGAATTTATTTTGCTTTTCTTTTCTCAGTCTAAATGCAAAATGAATTTTTCTGGAAAAGTAACAACTTACATAGCTGCTGGCTACATAAGAATATGAAGATAATCATGAGAGAAGAGGGAACAACTGAGAAGGAAGATAAATATTATTTCTACTAGCCAAATTGATAGCTAAGGCCTAAAAAATTTAATACTGTGTCATAAACACTGAAGGACAGTTCCTTTCATTTTTGAAATCTACAGCTGGCAGTGATCTAAAGAATAAAAATAAATAATAGAGCTTTGTCTACATAATTAAAACAGGCTGAAAGAGAAGAAATGTAATTTTTGATTACATGAGAGAGACCTCTCCAAAATATAATCAGGAAGAAAAAAAATCCACAAGCAACATTTAAGTAATGTATGCTTAAGCTTGGAAATTACATCCCCTCATAATTAAGCTCAAGAGTCGTGGGAATAGTATCTCTCCTCAGAATACAGGTCTTCCTCCCAACCTGACTCCCAAAGCTGTAATCCAGGGAAGCAACTCTTGTAGAGAAGTGATCTGGCAACTTCTTCAACTAGTGCTGTGGACCCTGCCTCTCCCTGCCAACCACAGCCTTCTTGGCAACCATAGCTACTGAATCCTCAGAAAATAAGGTTCCTGAGTCAAAATCTTTGACTCTGGCAAACATCAGGAAAAGGTATGTTTTTATTCAAGGAAATAACATTCAAGACACATCATTATCTGCTATATCTTAAGGACCACAAGGTCCTCCACTTGACTGTCAACTAAAATCTCCTATTATCACAAGCCCTTAGTGCAATGTGAGCTCTTTAAGAGCAAGTACTGTCATGCTTTTCTACTTGTATCCCCAGCACTTAGCATAATACTTTGAACTTTGTAAATGCTTAACAAATGCTTTTTTCAGTCCTTCCTCCTTCCCATGTATGGAAGATCTGTAAGGAAGAACTTGCTCTTGAAATTAGTAAGGTAATAGCATATCAATACCATTTACCACAACCTATTACAAAAGGAGATGCAACAGTCTACTGCAGGTACATGCCACAATATGACATCAACATTATTAAAAACCAACCACCATCATTAAATTCTCCATTGTACAGTGAAAAAAAATCTTCACTGATCTTGCCTAATCCTTAGCAAGGGTTCTAAATGTCCAAATCCAATAAACTTTAGTCAATACTCACCTTCCTTAATTTCTTCATAGCATGTAATCTTTTTGATGTAATCTCTCCCAGTTTTTACCCAAGTGAGATCCTGGTGGCTATTAGCCACTGGCCTCCAGAATACATTCCTTCTTTTTCGATTAGTTCAGTGCCTGACACTTGGTCTCCATTCTCCACTCCAAATCCTGCCCTCCAACTAGGAGACTTCAACACCCACATGTACTGATGCTCCATCATACAACACAACCTCCCAGTTCCTTATTCTTACCAAGTCTTCTACTCTACCCCAAACACACACAGGTCTAGTCACAGCCTTGAACTCTTCTAATCTTCCCCTTCAAATATTCACCAGTCTGATCAAGAACTCACATTCCACTACCCAATTATAACCTATCATTCCACCTCTTCCTGTGCCCTTCTCACTCCTCTTCTAAAGCCATGCTTCCTCAACACAAATGACCTTTCCCCTCTTAGTCCTCAGTACTTTTCCAGGCCATAATCTCTGCTGGCTACACTACCTCCCCTACCCACACCTCACGCAATTTCCACCCCATAGCCAGCAAGTTCAACTCTATGTAGACAGATATTGCTTCCCATATAAAGGAGCCATTTGGGAGACCTTCCCCTTCCCTCATGGAGTTCCATTATGGCCCTGTCCCCCTCTATGGTTCCACACCCAGAGCTGGAGCTGCTTTAGTGCCTGCTTCCCCCACCTCCCCAAGCAGCTTCAATGTCTGGAGCAGCAGCAGACCCTGGTGGGGGTCCTGCTGGCAGGAAAATCCAACTTGTGCCAACTGCCTCTAGGATCTCCTCCTCTTGAATCCCTCACTCTCATCTTTGCCAAATCCTGACCCTGGATTACTTAGATCTATTTCCTCCTGTTTTCCTAATTCCACGAGGTCAAAAAAAGAACTGGAATAATTCATAAAACTGCACTCACAAGATTCACTAGAAATTTGTTACCGATTTTATGCTACACATCAAGGTAACCATTGGACTAATTATCCTACTTCTGACTTCTGGAGTCAGAAGACTTAAGTTCAAATTCAGTCTCAGATACCACCTAGAAAGACACTTGACTCTGGGCAAGTTACTTAAGTTCTCCCTCAGTTTACTTAAATGTAAAATGGAGATAATAACTGACCTCTCAGGACTGTGATGAGGGTCAACCGAGATCATAGTTCATAAAGTGTTTAGCAGAATGTCTGGTACACAGCAGGAACTGGATCAACATTTACTCCTTTCTCCCTTCTACTCTACACACGAGCTAATTCAAGCCCTTCTCTTTTCAAGCCTGTTCCACTCTTTAAACTGAGGAGCTTGCCTCAGAAAGTAGCAGCCATCTGCTGCCAGTTGCACTTTCTCCCCTTTTTGTCTCACAACTTGCCGACAGCACCCTCTATTTCCTACTTTATCCCAGGTTCTCCTTTCTCCTTATCAAGGCCACACTGAGCCCCTGATGCTGTCCCTTCTACCTCCTCCAACAGACTGCACTTCTATCACCCCCCTATTTTGAATCTTCAACCTCTCTCTCCCTATCTGCTCTCTTTCCTGCGGCCTCCACACTTCTTTCCCCCATTCTACAAAGACGCTCATTAGAGCACTTCCAACAAATATGTGTTACTCCTTCCTTTCACAAATTACTTCAAGGGGCAGAGCCAAGATGGCGGAGTAGAAGGACGCACGTTTACAAGCTCCGAAACCAAAGCCCATAAAATTAATGTAAAAAGAGACCCCCATAACTTCTGTGTCAACACAAGGTGTGCAGAAATGGAGTGGAAGAGATTTCCGTTCCAGGGAGCCCTGGAGACCCGTCCCCAGGGTCCGTCGCACCCCGGAAAGTGGACCCCACCCCCAGCGCTGCCCTGGCCGGGGCCCCAGAGAAGCTGATCCGAGCAGGCTTCAGAGACGGAAGCTCCGGCAGCCGGGAAAGTCCCTCCGCCCACAGAAGCTACAGGTCTGTGAGAGAGAAGGCTGGGCTGGAGGAGGGGAGCGGAGCATCTCCGTGACTCGGGCCCCCTCGGGAGAAAGCGGCGGCGGCAGAGACGGGGCAGGAAGTGGCGGAGGCAGAGGTGTGGGCGGCGGCTGAGGCGGCAGCAGCCCGGGACTCAGGTATCCCCCAGCAGCAGGCAGGATCTTCATTGCTCAAGGTTCCTGCATAAAACCTGAGGGAGCTGAGCCTGGGAGACGGCCCTGCCCCCACCCGCTCCATTCCTGAAAGTCTCTACATAAAGCCCCTGAGGGAACTGAGCCTGGGAGGCAGCCCTGCCCCCACCCCAGCACCTGAACTAAAGCTCACTGATTGACAGCCGGCAGGAGGAAAGCCCATTTAAATCTCAGAGGCCAAGCACTAGCTGGGCGGATCCAGGCGGGGGTGGAAAGGAATCTCAGAAGTCAAGTAACTGGCTAGGAAAATGCCTAGAAAAGAGAAGAAAAATAAGACTATAGAGAATTTTTTCCAACAAATGCAAATGATCCCGACCTTTGGATCTGATGATGAGGACGTATCCTTGCCATCAGGGAAAGACGTGGAGGGCGGGGGCCTCAGTACCCCAGACACCCCAGGGGGGTGGCGGGTGGGCTCAGGCCCTAGAAGAGCTCAAAAAGGATTCTGAAAAGCAAGTTAGACAGGTGGAGGAAAAACTGGGAAGAGAAATAAGAGAGATGCAAGAAAAGTATGAAAAACGGGTCAATACCTTGGTAAAGGAGACCCAAAAAAATGCTGAGGAAATTAACACCTTGAAAAATAGGCTCACTCAACTGGCAAAGGAGGTTCAAAAAGCCAATGAGGAGAAGAATGCTTTCAAAAGCACAAATTACTTCAAAACGACATCTACCCTCCATGCCTCCACTTCCTTTCCTTTTAACCTCTTCTAAATCCGCCCTCTGCAGTTGCCTTTAGGCCTTATCACAACTCAACTCAAACTGTCCTTTCCAAAGTTACCAATGATCTCTCACATGCTCAATCATATAGCCTCTTCTCAGTCTTCAAGTCTCTCGGTCTCTCTGCAAAATGACGCTGTTGAGACCACTCCTTCTGGGATGCCCAGCCTGCTCTGGCTGACACTGCCCTTTTCTGTTGCTTTCCCTCCTACCAGTCTGCCCACTTCTCAGTCTCCTCCGCTGCACATTTATTCCCATCAGCCACGCTCCCAGCTCTGTCTTAGGCTCCTTTCACTTTACGCTTCACACTTTCTCACCTGATGACCTTGTCAGCTGTGGAGTGATCTAGACATCTAATGTTCCAGTCACACATGACTGACTCAGACATTATAACTGGGTTGTTTTGTCTCACAGACACCTTAATTCAGTAAGTTCAAAACAGCCACCCTCATTTCCTCAGTCTTCCTTATCCCATATATTCAAATCAGTTGATGGATCTCTTCCTAACTGTCCTGAAACCACCTCTTCCCTCTACTACTGACATGGCAGTCATTCCAGTTGAGGCCTTCACCATAACTCAACTGGCCTACTGTAACAAGCCTCCTCATTCATCTATTTCTCCACTTCATAGAGCCGTCCAAGCGATTTTCCTGATGCCTGAGTCTGACCATACTATCTCCTACTCCAATGTTTCCCTGGTACTACTAGGATAAAATTCCAAATTCTGCTTAGTATTTGAAGTTCTTCACAACCACACTCCAATCTATATTTGTAGGCTGTGCCCATCCCTCTTCTCCCTTCACACACTCTTTGGCCTTTTCAATGTTCCTCCTCCCGTCAAGTTTCATCTCTGTCTTTGCACTTAGGTAAATAACTACAATGTCATGTCTCTTTCCTCATTTCTACTTTCCTTCAAAGATCAGCTCAAGGGCCACTTCCTTTGAGGCCTTTCTGATTCCTCCAAATAATAATACCCTACTCCCCAAAATGACCTTATATTTATTTTGCATTTTATTACACATCTATGTGCACCTTCCTCCAAGGCCCAGACAACAACAAAAATGGAAGCGCCTTCTGGGCAGGAGATAGTTCACTTTTTTGCCTTTATATTTCCTATGTCTAGAAAAGTTCCTAACACATAGCAAGTACTTAATAAATATTTCATTAACTGAAAAGTTTAAGATTAAAGAGAAAATCTTACAGAAGCAGATAAGGGAAGACAAATTGCTTTCTCCCTGATGAGGAGTAACTGAGGGAGTCAAAGGCAGGGATTTTAATTATTAATATATAGAAGCTTTCTAAAACACAACACTGAATTTCAGCTTTAAAACTTACATATTTTAAAACAAACACGGAACTATGCCATCCAAGGTTTTTAGTCTAATTCCAGATTGTTTGCATGTCACATCCCCCTTTCTGGTAGAATGTAAGCTCACTCAATGCAAGAACTATTTCTAATTTTGTCAGTCAACAAAAATGTAGTAAGTGGATACCATGTGCTAGGCACTGGACACACGAAACGAAGCAAGACACAGCCCCTTTTCCTCAAGGAGCTCACAGTCTAACAAGGGAGACAACAAACAGATATGCACAAGTGAGCTATTATAACAGATAAATTGGAAATAATTAAGAGAGAAGGTGCTAGAATTAAATGTAATTAATTTGTCTTTGCACACAAAAGATTCTGGAAGTACTTAATTTTCTACAGGATTCTTCAAAAGGATTCCGTGGTCAGTAAACATTTACTGAGCACCTACTACATTAAACAACAGGTTTACAAAAAGAGGCAAAAGTCAGACCTCCTCCCTCAAGGAGCTCAGAATCCAATGGGAGAGGCGACCAAAAATGTGTACAAACTAAACACAGGATAAATAGGAAATGAGAGGAGGAAGGCACTAAGAATGAAGAGGGGTTGAAAAAGGCTTCCTGGAAAAGATGAAATTTTAGTTGGGACCTAAGGAAGCCAGCAAGCTGAGTTGAAGATGGAATGAGAACAGGCAGAGAAAAAGCCTGGAGCCAAGAGATAGTGTGTCTTGTTCACGAAAAATATGTTTCCTTTAAGAAGGAATATAGCTAATGTGGTATTTAATACACGCAATAAGTATTCCACCATCACCAATACTCTCAGCACTATGGAGGCTACAAAAGACAATTTAATAAAAACTACATTTTTCCCTTAGAAAGCAAGGGACTTTTAAATGTGGCATTTATTTTTATGCCCAGAGTTACGAAAATGAGTTTTGCTCCAGCAAGAATGAATTATACAGTATCAATAATTTCTCTAGTTCTGCTACTGTTACAAAGCATCTAGTAAACTCCAACGAATGTCAATGACTGAATATTGTTTGTCAGTTAAAATTTTAGGTTCTCATTAAACAAGCATTTTGACACAGTCAACATTTTTGCCAACAGTGAACTAAGTCGCAATAGCAACAACTTTACCCCTCTCCTGTGGTCATGTAACAAAGTTTTATACCTGATTGTTACTTTAAGGGTCCATTAGACCATGAGACATTTTTTCCCTCCTCTGTAAAACAAGAGGGTAGGACTAGATGCCCTCTAAAATCCTCTTTACCTCCAATCTTCTGACAGAACTCAGTCAAATTGATCTAAAACACTTACTTGCAACATAACTTTTTTTTGTATTTCGTATTTCATTTTCCCCAATTACATGTAAAAACAAACTTTAAAATCTGTTTTTTTTTTTAACATTATAAGTTCAGGGGAGCTAGGTGGCAGGAAGACCTGAGTTCAAATCCAGCCTCAGACACTTGATACTTACTAGCTGTGTGACCTTGGGCAAGTCCCTTAACCCCAATTGTCTTGCCTTCCACCCTCAAAAAAAATTATTAATAATAATAAAAAACTTTTGATTTCAAAGTTTCCTCCTTTTCTCTCCCTCCCACCTTGAGAAGGCAAGCTGATACATAACTCTTCTACTCAAGAAATTATATTTTACTACTGGCCAAAGGATACAGTTCAAGCCTTTCATCAGCTACATCTTCTTCACTCCTTCCATCTTATCTCCCACCATTTTCAAAAGAAACCTTCCACTCCATTTTCGTCCTCAACACTCCTTAGGGATGCTTTCCTCACAGCTCACTTTGGAGAATTCAAGTAATATAATTCCTTCCAGGGCCATTTCAAGTTTCATTTCCTCTATCACAAAATCTTCTTGATAATTCTAATCAGTTGACATTGATCTTTCTCCTCTATGAATCCCTGTAACCTTTATCTGTACCACAATCTCATTTACTAGTGTGTTATTTTTTCCAACTGTTTCCAATACAAATGTCTTTCTTGAGCAAAAGTCAAGTTCTGCTTATACATGGTGGAGTATGGGACAGTGGAAAGAGAATACTACCTTTGTAATCTTGGGCAAATCACAACCTTCCTGAGAGTCTGTGGTTCATAAAATAATGCTTTAGAAACAGAATTAAATGAGTCTCAGTTCTCACAGTACACACCCCATATTCCTAAGAGAGGAGATGCAAGTCTAACCTATCTGCATGTAGCACAGTAGCTTGACCATATTAAATGAAGCGTTTAACAAATGCATGCTAATTGCTGAATGATCAAGTACCCATAGTAATAAAGAAAAACAAAAACAGAGTTTAGAGAGACGAACAATGAAATGCCCAAAGGCCGTCTTTTGTGAACCCTATCAGCAGGGTACACTAAATTATTTTCCTAGTTGTGATGATAGATTTGCAATGATTTAGGCACACGCTACTGCACAGATCCCGCAGTGATGACTTAACACCCAGCTTAAAAACCCCTGACTGTTGAGGTTAGGGGTAAAGTTTTGTTCACTAAATATGGAGATTCTGCTTAATACCACAACCAAGCTTATCCACCATACAGCACTCGCCCATAAAATTAACTAAGTAAATTCACATTAGCTAGCCACCTTTCTGCCTTATCTAAGAAAATGTTGAAATGTGCCTAATATCAAATAGAAATACAGTAATGATCTATCCTTAACTTTTTTCCTTCCACTAGAATATGACCTTCTTCAGGTAAAGTCCTACTTGGACACCTCATCCTGTTATTGGAGATGACCCTGAATTCTCAGAGCCTTTGCCTTAGAAGAGTTCAAGCTCTGGCAAGCTCTTCTGAGGCAGGAAGGCTTTGAAAATAAGCCTGGGGATGGAAAACCTAAGAATCAGTCTAGCTAAATTCAAAGGGGCCTATCACCAGGCTGCTCAGCAGGTCATGAATTTTACTTGGCCATAGAAACTCATTAACACTTAAGTTTAGGAAGATTTGAAATCTAAGTACCTGTACAGATGATATTTTCTTTTTTAAAAAAGCATATTACCTAGAGTTTAAACTTCTAAAAGGAGACAAAAAAAATATATCAATAGGTCGGACATATTTTGACAATGAGAATTTAGTTATAATCCTACTGAAAAACAATGAGATTAGCTATTAAAGATGAATGGCTTCTTAAGATCCAAGTATCTCCATATCTATGAGGCTTCATGCTACAGTATACCAGTGGTTTCCAATTTTTATTTTATTTGGCATCGTACTGAACTGTAGTATCTTTTTAAAAACAATGTTATTTTCCTAACTTTATGGTTGACAGCCAATTTATATTTTAACCTAACCTTTCACTCCATTTTTCCCTTCTCATAGCCCAAATAATTTCTCTTCTATTCAAGCTACTCCTCACTGCTCTCCTCTAAGAAAATTCTTTTTCAAATCACTACCAAATTCTTGCTTTCCAGGGCCATCACCACCAATTTCTACATCCTAGGAACAACAAAGTAAATCTCACGGCTTACCCAGACTTTCCTCTGAGAAACAAAATTTAAGTAATTATGGACATGAACTTAAACAGAAATAAACTGTAAACAGAAAATCTACAGACATTTGTAGGCAAAATTTCCACTCTGGAAAAGACAGCTACCTCTCTAAATTAATCCCAATATAACAGGGATGGGGAAGACCTAGAAGGCTACATGTGACCTGGAGGCCACTGGTTCCTCAACCCCAATAGAACATGAGTATATCTCCATTAGTGTTAGTTAAGGAAAGGATAGTTATTACTTTCTGAGTTGTCTGGTATTTTCTGAACACTATCAAAAATTATAAAGGATTGGTCTAGTTCGTTGCCTTTGAAAAACAGGTGGTAACACTTCCTAGAAAAAGGTGAACAGTCTGCAGGCTGTAAAACTTCAACAGGGAAATCTCTAAACTGCAGCTAAAAATAACTAACAGCGAAGCAAATAAATTACTAACGCTTGAAGATATAGGCCTACATAAATTTTCTAACCTAAACAAGGTTTGCTAAAAAAGAGTGACCAGCCAGACCTGACACTGATCCGTGTCCGGCAGGTTCAGGAACGCGCTACTTACCAAAGGAAGATTATTTCTTTTACGCCTAAATACAAAAGGGAGAGGGAATGGGAAGAAGGTGGAACTTTCCTGTTAGCCACAATACTCGCTTTAGAGGGCAGGGTCAGAAAATTCCAGACTCGAGTTACAGCAGACGTCGGGACGGCCGGCCAGCACGGGGAAAATCGAACGTTCCACCCACGGAGCGGAGGGTCAGGCCGGCTCCGCTCTGGCACTACCCAGACCGACGCTCCCGGCCGATCGCACCCGCCCGCGGGGAGGACAAGGGCGGCACAACACCGCACAAAGCTCGCGGAGTCCCGGAGCTGGAGGACGAGCGCCCCGCGCCACACGCCCGCCTGCCCCGTGGGCCCAGAACTAGGGCGGTGACCGGGCGGCCAAGGGCCGGGCAGCCGTCCGCGCTGCGGCCCCGCGACCCCGCCCTGGCCGCCGGCCTAGACGCCTCGGCCCGGCCGGCGCTTCCCGGGACCGCACTCACCCAGCGGCTGCGGGCGGCGGCGGAGGCGGGGGCTGCCCCGGGCCCGTCTGGCTCCGCAGCGCCGGCTCGTCCTCGTCCTCCTCCCCGCCGGAGGAGCAGCTACTGCTGCTGCCGCTGCTGATGCTGCTGCTGCCGCTGCTGCAGCCGCTGCTGCCGCTGCCCGTGTCGGTCGCGTCCGAGTCGCAGTCCCGCTGCACGGCCCGGAGCAGGGCGGTGGCGCTGCCCACCAGACGCCGGAGCTCCGCAGCCCGGGCGGCGGGCGGGGGGCGCCGGCGGCGGAGGCGGCTCGGGCCCGGGGGCCAGGTGCCGCCAGAGCCCGGCCAGCTGCTGCCGGACGTGCCGCTCCACCTGCCGGGCCCGAACCACCTGCAGCCGACGGCACAGCCTCCGCGCCCGGCCCCACAGCGCTGCCTGCCGGCCCCTCAGCGCCGCCGCCTCCCCCTCCAGGGCCGGCCGCGGCTCGGGCCCGAGCTCCCGGCGGCCTCCCGCCTCCGGCCTCCACAGCAGGTCGCGGGCACGCGGCCCGGCCGCCGCAGAGGCCGCGGCGGCTTCGCTCAGAGCCGGGGCCATGGCCGAGGAGGTGGCCGCCATGCGGGTCTTCGGGGGAGGGAGGGCGGACCGGGCCGGCTCCTCAGCGCGGGAGGCTCGCGGCCGGCCGCCCCATCCGGCCGAGGCGCGGAGGCGGCGCGCCGGGGCCGTCCCTCGGCCACATAAGCAGCCGCGGCGGCAGGGGCGGTGGGTGGCGGCGGCCCAGGCTGGAGGCGGGCGCGGGGGGGCCGGGGAAGCACGGGGCCGGGGGAGGGGGGCGGAGGAACAACAATACTCCATTCACTCCCCACCCACCCCGTCACGGATCCTCCCCCTGCGCGCCCCGGCTCCGCTCGCACGCGCCACTCATGCGCGGCCCCGCGCCAGGCCTCGGCCAGCGCGCCCCAGGAGCCCGATTGGGCTCGGAAACTAAGGGCCATTCCGAGGGCGGGGCAGGCCTTCGTCGGAGGGTCGGAGCGCGGGAGCCAATCGCACGCGGCGCCGCGCTCCCCCCGCCCTCCCTGCCCCGCCGGGTCCCAGGCTGAGGTTCTAGGAGGAGGAAGGGGCCGACAGACGCCCGGAGTGCCCGCCCGGACCGCTGGGGCGCGGCCCGCGAGCCCGGCGGAGCGGCGGCGTAGTGCGGTAACCCGACCGAAAGGCGCTGCTGGACTGGAGCAAAGGGTCCCGCCGGGGCGGGCACGGATGACCGAGCCGCGGGCTGGCGCCGGAGCGCTCCCACGTTACTGGCGCAGACTCGGGAGACATCGGGCTGGCGCTGAAAGGGATGAGAACCATGCCACTGGATTAAGGGTTCTCACCACAAACACAGCAGCTGATTCAGACGATCGGGTGTGAAATGCAGTCTGAAAATACTCTTAACACGCCCTATCAGAAGAAGGAGCGGATTTACAAGCACCTCTGCCACACGGACCGAGGGCCAAGTTACCCAGCACCGAACTCTGGCCGGAGGTATGCTCCTCCTTCGTGCCATCAGAGACATGATGCCATGACTGGCGCTTGACTTTGGAGGGAGGGAGGGAGGCCTGTGCAGGTCACCAGCCTCACTTCTCCTCCAGAGCCATCCCGAGTCCAGTAACCAGATACTCATCAGGATGACTGGAGATGACCTAGGATGAGGCAATTGGGGTTAAGTGACTTGCCCAAGGTCACACAGCCGGTGAGAGTCAAGTATCTGAGGTGAGATTTGAACTCTGGGTCCTCCTGAGCACTGGTGCTCTATCCACTGCTAACTCAGAGATGGACAACTGAGTTTCCATTGCACTAAAATTTCTTTTTCATGGTAGAGAAAATAAACACCTATAATCCAAGCAGCGTTTGATGGTGCACTTTCAATTCACAGTGCTACCATCATATATAAAAAGCAAGACAGAGAAAATGATTTTTTTAGATGCGGCAGACATCAGAGAAACCAGTTTTAATTAAATTCATATTAATCAACAAATACAGGTTTTGGAAGGAAGGAAGGAGATCTGAACTTGTGATTTCATTGTTAAAAGAAGCTCCCAAGGAGAAATCCCCTTTAGCAGCGTAAACCTAAACATGCTCAAGAAGCGCACTGAAGCCAGCTCTCAGCTACACGCTGCCCTCCCACCCGCAATACAAATAGGATCTAACATTTTTAAAAGCATAAAAATTCTGCAGACACCACATCACATGTCATATCCATCAATCTATCTAAAATGTATGGAAGCAAGGAAATGATAACTTAGCTAGCAGCGAAGTTTTCTTATCGCAAAAATGCTACTAATTGAAGATGTGGGGCTTGGCAATGAGTGCAGAGGGAAGAGGGAAGTGAGGGAAACAAAGCCAGCGCTCAGATGATGGCCTGCGGAAGAACTGAAGGGTGAAGGCAGAACAGGGTCAAGTGTCATAACGCATGAAGAAAGGTAGTATGAGGGGAAAAGAAAGATTACGATCCAAGGAAATTCAGAATCTTGTAAGATGGCACAACATCTTGGGGAGGGAGGTGGGTGAAAAAAGCTTCTGAAATCTAAAGAGGGAGAAAATCTAAGACTTATGGAAGTGACTGCAGGAAACTGAAAACAAATAAATAATAAAAAATAATTTATATTGCAGAGTTAAAATTTCCAAAGTACCAAGTTTGAACTTCCTTGTGGAACCAATTTTTATGTTACCATCTTAACAGATGGAGCCTCATTGTCCCTTTTTTTTTTTTTTCTGTTCGTCTTCACTCTTTTAAGCGTATGTTTGGAAGCAATGCCTCATGATAGAAATTACCCTGTATCCAAAGCACATGGTCCACTTTTACCTCCTACAGGACTGCTCTCCTGCCCACTGATCATGTCATTTCATCTCTGGCTCCATGGCTCTCTTTCTCCACTCTCTCTCTCTGCACCCACCTTTTTGGATTCCAGTTTCCCCACCCTATGCTTAAAGATAGGCAGAGACAAAATTGTACTTACTTACTGGTAACATGATAGTTGACTTACAAAATCCTAGCAACTGAGATAACTAATAGTTTCAGTAGAGTAGCAGACTACAAAATCAAGAGCATTTTTTATGGAGTAATAACAAAATTCAGATGGATGGAAGATCACATTCAAAATAACTTTAAAATGGATAAAATATCTGGGAGTCAATCTACCAAAGCATATTCAACACCTGTATAATTATAATTTTAAGGTGATCCCTGTTTCCCTATCTGTGAATTGAAGCTCTGAAATTGTTATAAAAGTAACTGTAAATATGCAAGAGGTGAATTAACAGCAATGAAATTACTGATTCTGGAAGGTTACAATTTATACCCAAGTATATTTACAGTTTTCACAGGTCAAGCTAGAAATTAATTGTGTTTGCTTTTCTTATTTCTTTTAGTCAAAGATGGATATGACATCCAATAAAAATTTTCAGGACTTATTGTAAGTCAGCTAATAAATGAAATTTCACCATTTGAAAAAGAAACTTAGTTTGAGTAGGAAAGGGATCTCTACCTTTGCCTTTGTCCTTGGTGAAAAAAGCTTCTGAAACCTCAAGTACTCCAAAAGTTCTCTCAGATGTACAAAATATGACAATCATTCACAATCCAAAGAGACCTAAATAATTAAAGAGTCATCTAAAACAGTTTACATAATCACATAAATCTAGAGAATAGAGCTGCTAATTAAATCAAACTGATTGGGCTACTTCAATTTTAGAATTCCACCCGACCTAATTTTTTACTGAAGAAACTTTACTTCTAAGCCTTGAGAAATTTTATTTTAATTGAAAAGACCATCTTGCCAGACCAAGATCCCATTTTACCTGTTTGGGGAGAAGAATACTTCCAAGGCTCTACTTGGAGAAGATTCAGTCAGGAAGGGTAGGAAAGGAAGTAGTATGAAAAAGGGAAAAAAAAATGTACTTCCTTCACTGGCAGTCTTTAAAACGTAAGTCTGATTGATATGACTTGATAAAAACTGTCCAAAATTACAGCATATCAGTCAAATGAACTTTCTCTGTTTACTTTTAGAGAAAAAAAGTTCTTTTAGGTCTACTGCACTTCTGAAAGTTTAGGTTTATTTATATTAAGAGCTAATGTTTATACAGCACTTTAAAGTTTATAAATCGCTTTACATACTTTATGTAAATATGACTTATGCCATATGACTTTCTACGTTTCTTCTATTACCTTGTATTTCCTAAAATCATCTAAGTAGGGGAGAAAAGTAAAATTTATGGAAAAATATTTCATTCTGTTGAAGTCAACTCCTACTAAGGTCTACTGCATCTTGGTGGTTCAACAAAACACCCTTTCTCACTTAGTTTAACAGAGGAAAGCAACTGGTTATCCAATATTACAAAGTATTTTAAAAATAACTACTTCCTTCCATTAGTATAGATACTAAATGGTTTATGTTATTTTTACCCCAAAATTCTGTCTTATTTTTAAAATGAAAATGAATTAGGAAGTATTATACTCTGTCCTTCTGAAAAACCCTTTCTTGTCTTTCTGCTATCACTAGAAAAAATGAAAAGCTGCACCTCTATGTTATCAGGCACCATCTTTTCCTCTTGCCCAATCCTTTATGGTACTTATATAACACATATCAAATTTATTATCCTTTGTGTAGGATGCTTACTAATATTTGTTTTCAGAGTCAGATAAAATAAGGCAACTAAGGAATAAAAACTGAATTAAAGCAAAGAAAATGAGAAATAAAAATCAGCTGATAAAAAAAAGAATCTTTGAACAACCAAAAAAAGTACCCAATAAACATGAACTTTTCAGTTTTTATGTCCAAAAATAAACACTGCCTTTAAAAAATATATCAACTACATCAAATTATTTCAGACATTTAGTTCTCAAAAATGTTGGCTAAAATGATATTCAGCACCCTACTTAGGGACCCAAACACTAAAAAAGATATAGATATATATATATATATATATATATAAAATCCACATAGTTGTGCAAACCAGGGAAGGTGAAATCAATAGAATAAAACTAATTTATACACTGAATTTGGCTGCCAGTTCAACTATAACAAGCATTTATTAAACTCCTAGCATATTGGAAGTATCGTGCTCAACGTCCTGCTAGGTGTCTGGAACAAGGGAGAAAGAAACCAAGGTCAGGAGAGTCAGAGAGGAAAAGACGATCAACAATATGAAAGGCTGCTGCAAAGTCGAGAAGAAGCAGATCTGGGAAAAGGTCACGAGTACAGCAATTGACAAAGAGCTCACTGGTTGTCCGAAAGGCAAGTAGGACCCACTAAGGCAGGGGAAAGAAGGCAATGTCCTCGGTGACTTCTGTGACCGCTGGCGTATGTCAGAGTTACTACCACATTATTATAAAAATACTCAATTGTACACATGGCAAGCCTTGAACCAAACCCAGTAGATGATGTTTATTTTTACTGTTGGTCAGTCAACAACCACTTACTACATCCTAGTCACTGTAGGAATCAATGTGACATAAAGAAAGGCCAAAACCACCCCTGCCTCTGAGAAGCTTCCATTTTAATGGAGGACACAACATGTAAACAATTAGATACATACCAGATACATCCAGAGTAGCTCAAAGGCAAGCTCAAGAAGGCAACACAGCCTGGGGAGGCTGGGAAAGGCCTACAGAACATGGTGAGATTTGAGCTAAATCTGGGAAACTAATTGTCAGACATGGGGGGAGGAGGGAGAGGGAGACCATTCCTGGAGTGGGTGAAGCCAGTCCAATTGTGTGAAGATAGGAACTGCAAATAGGCCAGGGTGGCTATATTGTAGAGTTGGGGGCGGGGAGGAATAAAGTGTAAAAGTACTGGAAAGGTAAGTAGGGGTAAGGTTATGAAGAGTTTTAAAGGCCAAATAGGGGCATTTATATTTCATCCCAGAGGTAATGGAGGTACAGGAGCTCACTGAAGATGAAGAATCACTGGCAGCTGAGTGGAACAGAATGGAGTGGGGAGATACTTAAGGGAGAGGATCTTGGCTACTCCAAGAGTCCAGATGAGAGCTAAGGAAGGTGCAAAACTACAGTTGTGGTTGTGTGAATGAAGAGAAAGGGGACATATGAGAGATACTGTAAAAGGAGAAACAAGATTTGGCAAGAGATTATGATATGTGGGTGACACCGAAGAGCTGAAAATGACTCAGATTGTAGGTGGAGGTGACTAAAAAGACAGTGGTATCCTGGGGAGTAATAGCAAAATTTGGAAAAGGGAAAGTCTGGGAGAAAAATGATGAGTTCTATTTGAAACACATTCATTTGAATTTCAAGATGTCCCAAAAGCAATTCATTCCACATATCTGTGTGTTCACCCTTTGTTGCTGAAGAAGACCATGCCATCAGAGAAATGATGACATGACTTACACTTGACTTTGTTTTGAGGGAGGGAGGGCTGTGCAGGTCACTAGCTTCACTTCTCCAGAGCCATCTGAATCCAGTGACCAGATATTCATCAGGATGACTGGAGATGACCCAGGATGAGGCAATTGGAGTTAAGTGACTTGCCCATGGTCACACAGCTAGTGAGTGTCAAGTGTCTGAGGTGATATTTGAACTCAGGTCCTCCTGACTCCTGCACTGGTGCTCTATCCACTGCACCACCTAGCTGCCCTTCCACATATCTACTGTCAGGAGAGAGAGGCTGGATCTGGATCTATAAATCTGACAATCATCTGCATAAATATGATAGATTAATTAATGGAAGCTGATGAAATCATCAAGTCAGATAGTATAAAGTAAAAAGAGCAGAGGATTGAAAACAGAGACTTAAGGGTTATGCATGGTTAGTGGGTATAACCCAAATGAAAAATGAGCAAAGACTATACAGTATCAGCCAAGTATGCAAGGATTGTTTCTGGTAGACTTAGCCCCTCACAGCAATGCAAGGACCTAAAACATTCCCAAAAGACTCTTGAAGCAAAATGCCATCCATCCACATCCAGAGAAAGAACTATGGAACTGGAACGCAGAATGAAGCAGAATATTTTCCCTGGTGTATGTTTTGTTTTTTCTCATGGGTTTCTCCCAGGGTCCTCATTCAGTAGGAGCCTTTTACACCTGGGCATGGGTTCCCTGAACAAAGACCTACGCTCTTGACTCACTGACTACCTCACTCATATCTAAACTTCTCTTGACTTCCTCACTTCAGATCCCTATTCTATGCAAAGACAAACCTGATAAATTGAGTTCAGGAGCAATGTGGTGTTGATGGTAATTATAGGGTGTCCTTCTCAGGAGAATTTATATTATAATAAGTGATTCATAAAGAGCCAACAACCTTACTCAAAGGAATAACAGGTATAGCAAGTCCTCTAACAGGCTGATAAAAAAGGAGGTTTTGGGCCAGGAAAAACTTTTAGTAGTCCTCAAGTTATATCACATAAAGGTCTACTTACCTTGCTCTAAAATCTATGATCCTATGGTCCTTGGTCATATAAACATTAGAAATACACCCCTAAAATGCAGTTTCCCTTCATAGTATGAAAGAAAACAATCTTTCTATGCAACAATACCTGAGAGTAATAACAGCTACAAACAATACTGTTTGTATATAGTATATCTAAGTACATAGTCAATTTCTGAATTCTAAGAAAACACTTCTGAGATGATTCAACTGAAAAAAAAACAACTATTAAGAAGCATTTTTGGCTAAGGACAAATACTTAATACATACATAGGCTACAACTAAAGTTAAACTCACCAGAGACCAAAGGACACTCAATATTTTCCATAAACGTAAATAATTAATTTAACTGCTGTTCTGTGATGAGGACAATAAATAATTCTGGCCTTAGCTGTAATATGAACACAGTAAAACTGCAGGAAATGTAGGAATCAGTCACTCCGTTATACCTTTTATGTACACAGATGTGAATGTGCATCAGGAAAACGAATTGACTTGGGCAACATTTCCTCCAAGTCCATAGTATATTACTGACTTCTATGAAAGTAGACCTTTTAAACCTCACAACTATTTTCAAATTAGGCTTTCCTCTTTTCCTCAATAGAAACTATACTTTAAAAAACACCTACGTTTAAAATATATATTTTTTGCACACGAACACTTCATATAATAATTTCTAACAATCCTTAATAACTTTTTATCTAGATGCCTGCTTTTAACATAGTAAGGTCCGTCTCATAAAGTCACGGACAAGTTTTCCTGCCTATATCTTGAGTCCCTCCCTTTATCTCTGGCATGCATGTATCATATCATGAAAACATAAATGATCTCTCTTCGAAGGTACAAACTTACACTTCCAACTCCCTACCCTATCTGTTCAATACGACTAGAAGCGACATGTTGTTGTGCTCATCCTTTGTTGCCGAAGAAGACCATGCCATCAGAGAAACGACATGACTTGCACTTGACTCTGTTGTGAGTGAGGGAGGGCTGTGCAGGTCACCAGCCTCACTTCTCCAGAGCCATCTGAATTCAGTGACCAGGTATTCATCAGGATGACTGGAGATGACCCAGGATGCACTAGGAGACTCTGGGCCCTTTAGGCAGATGCAGGTATTCACTTAGGGTGAGGTAACACCCATTCATTGAATAGGCCTGTTTAAGAGATAGGCAGGGCATCGCCACTTCAATGAGGCAAAGAAAAGAAAGACATCTGGCTGGGAGGAAAACAGCAACAGTTACTACTGCTAATCACTCTTAGGCCAGGAAGGTGCAGAAGAGAGGCTTAGGCAGGGGGCAGGAACCCCATGTCTGAGCTTCCCAGTGCATGAAAGCGATCTCAAAGAAGAAAAGAGTAACTGCTGAGGTGTTGTTGGAGGAAATGCCTCCTGCAGGAGCTAGAATTTGAAATGAGTCTTGCAAGAAGCCAGGAAAAGTAAGAGGCTAAAATTAGGGGGCAGAGCATTTCACGCATGGGCATTAGCTGGTGCAAAGATGTAGAGTGTCGAAGTATGGCACTTATTCAGTAAGAGAATGCAGTAATCACCACTCACAGTCTGAAGGCCTGTTTTGGGGTCAGGAATCTGACATTTTCTAGCTGTGTAACATTAGGCAAAACACTAAACCTCTCTGACTCAAGTTTCCTCGTCTTCAAAATAATACTAACTGCATCACCTGCTGGACGTTGTTGCTACGAAAATCAAATGGTATGAGATACAAATAGAAAGTACAATATAAATTCCAGCCAGTGTCCTTTTATTCCCTCTTTTAGAAGAGAACCTTCTCGAAGCCAAGGTCCATGCTGCATGTATCCTGGTATTCCTCCTAATACCAAGTACTTAGCCCAGCAGACAGGCAACTAATATTGAATGAGTATAATTAAGTCATACATCTTTCTGCAAAACATATTCTTCTTTCTAACTTCTTTATCTCAATTAATGGCAACATTCTTCAAATGATACATTGGAGTCATCTTTTATTTGTCAATAATTTCCCAAATCAAGCCAGTTGTCATGGCGTATATATTTTCTCTTCATATCCTTCACATCCACTCACCCTCTACTATTACCAGTACTACTATTCAAACTCAGATCTTCATATCTTCTCACTTCTATTATTGCTATAGCCTTCCTGAACATAGCTGCAAGCTTTCCTTTTTTCCAATCCATTCAATAGCAATATTCGGCTAGTTTAGCCATCTTAATACATGGTTTTCATCATGTCATTCCATTGGAAAAAAACCAAAACCTTCAGTACCTCTCTATTGAAACATAAATAAATTTCAGATTTGTTAGCCTAGAATTCAAAGCACTTGACAATCTGTCTCCAACTAACTTCTTTTCCTGTACTCACACTAACTGATTGTGCTCTGTATTCCAGGCCAACTGGAGTATTTCACATCTTCCGAGCATAGTGCTGGAGTTATTGTTAATTTTCCTAGTGTTGCTCATGCTCTGTCTAATGCCAAGAATGCCCACCTGTCCTGTCTCTGCCAGTTTTTTGTACTACAAATTATTGCCATGAAGATGTTGGTATACATAGACCCTCTTTTTCTCTCTCTTACCACCTTGGGATATCTGACTTTTATCAGAGATGTAGGGTGGCAAAGATTTTTTTTTAATTCTACTTGACAACTTTTCATATTCTAACTGCATTGGTTTTATTTGTAAATATTTTAAAAATTTTAAATAATAAAACTTTATATAATAAATGGTATTTATTGTTTATTAAGAAAAAGCATTTAATTGGAAAAAATATGTCACTTTACATAAATATATATATATCAGGGAAAAGAGTTTCCTTTAACATATGAAAGCATATGCATATGAAAAGCCTATGAAAAACTTCCTTATAAATTTCTCTAGAAAGATGAAGAAATTATATTTCTCTAGACTAAAAAGCTTTTCCAGCTTTTACTTTACCTCGCATGGGTGGGATATGGTAAGGACAAAAGCTCTTTCTATGAAAGTGGATTAAGGGTGATATACTTAACTCTCAACTAGTTAAGATTATAGTCTTTCCATCCACTAGAAGTGATTGGAACCATGACCCAATAACTATGGACAATATACTCTTACATTCAGTTAATCAAGAAGCCAGTCTGCCCTTTTGCTGGTTTGTCAATCCCTGCACTAACTCAATAGGGCTGCCTGTCCAATTAAATCTCATTATCTAAGGAATGTGCAAAATTCATCCACTTTGATTTTTCGAGTGAGTATAAATAGGCAAATAACTTTCAAGTGACCATATAGTTTATGAAGAAGCTTGATAGTGTTCTAGGGTTCAAGGCAATGAAAACAGAATAGAAACATTCTGGGATCTTGGCATTGATAAAGGCTGTCAATTTGGATTCATATGCAGGACATCCCTACAACATTAGCATGCATCTTATTTAAGCACAGGTCTTCCTGTTTTGCACCTAACATTATGTCAACTCAGAAGATTACTGAACAAAGTTACTGCTGGGTTTCTATTACTCATAGAATCTTTTTAATATTATTTGTCATTTTAATTTGTGCGTTGAAATTTTTGTATGTGTTTTGGAAGACTTTTTTTCTTTCAGGAGAGCCTTTAAAGCTCCATTTTATTAGCATTTAAATTAAATGCTTTTTTGTAATCAGCTACACTAGAATCTTAACTTCTCTATTCTCAGTTAGTTATGACTATAAAAATGTGTTCTATCATAGAAACTGTTTACAAGAGCTAATTCATTTCCTTATCATTTTCACAAAGGAAACTGCTTTTTTTTTTTTTGCAAAGGAAACATAATTCAATACATAGACTGTTCTCATAAAAATTTAGAGTATTAAAAAAGTAGCATATAGGCTGGTATTTACTCATATCTTTTTGGTTATTAATATCTATGATTTTTTTATCTTTCCAACTTTTAAGTATTTCATAAACCACTCCTTAAGGGCCTTCAGAATTATGCTTCCATCATGGATATCTTCTGCATCTATCTAGGAGGTCCTGCCACTCTACCCAATTTCATTTTCTTGAAGTGAGTGACTGTTTCTCACACAGTACAATAGGTACAACAACAAAGATAGAGTTCAAATGCAGTGGTTCCACTATTATGATCAATAAGAACAGATCACTAGAAATAGTAGTCTATATATCTATATATAGATCTATCTGCCGTCCTTCTTGTTTAATCTACACATGCTCTAAGGAAGACATGGTTTACCTGTGCCTTACACAAAACCCTCCATTAGAATTTTCCCTTTAACTGCCTTGTTTTGTGAAGCAACTGCAAGTAATTTTCTGCTATCTTCTTAAATAATGCTTTACAAGTAAATTCACACTGTAAACTGTTGTCTTTGACTACCATATTATCACCATTTGGCACAGGCATCAAATATTTGTGGAGTGAGGAAGTTTCAGGGCTTCATTTGACTCCTGGTTGTGCCAGCTGTTTAGCATCACTTAAATGTCCCAAGAGACAGTCATAACTGCGGGATGGATGAATAAATTGTTTTTTATTTATGGAACTGGATATTATTGTGCTGTAGGAATCTTATGTGAGGAATTTTTAAAAAATTTTTGCTTCTATGGAGAAGGGAAGAATTTTTGACTAAACAAGAGACAGAAAGCATTATGAAGTGCAAAATGGATAATTTTGATTACATTAAACTGAAAGGTTTTTGCACAACCAAACCCAATGCAACCAAGATTAGGAGGGAAGCAGAAAACTGGAAAAGAATTTTTGCTACTAGTGTTTGTGATAAAGGCCTCATTTCTAAAATATATAGAGAATTGAGTCAAATGTACAAGAATACAAGTCATTCCCCAACTGATAAATGATCAAAGGATATGAACAGGCAGTTTTCAGAGGAAGAAACTAAAGATATCTATAGTCTTATGAAAAAAATGCTCTAAATCACTATTGAATAGAGAAATGTAAATCAAAACAACTCCGAGATACCACCTCACACCTATCAGACTGGTTAACATGACAAAACAAGAAGATAATAAATGCTGGAGAAGAGGTGGGAGAGTTGGAACACTGATTCACTGTTGGTGGAGCTGTGAACTGATCCAGCCATTCTGGAGAGTAATTTGGAACTATGCCCAAAGGGCTACAAAAATGTGCATACCTTTTGACCCAGCAATACCGCTTCTGGGACTGTATCCCCAAGATATCATAAAAATAAGAAAGGGCCCCACAGGTTTAAAAATATTTATAGCAGCTCTCCTTTTGGTGGCCCAAAACTGGAAATCAAGAGGATGCCCATCAATTGGGGAATGGCTGAATAAACTGTGGTATATGAATGTAATGGAATACTGTTGTGCTATAAGAAATGATGAACAGGAAGACTTCAGAGAGGCCTGGAAAGACTTATATGAACTGATGCTGAGTGAAAGGAGAAGAACCAGGAGAACTTTGTGCACAGCAATGACCACAGTGTGTGAGTAATTTTTCTGGTAGACTTAGTACTTCATTGCAGTGCAAGGACTTAAATAATTCCTAATGGTCTCTTAAGGCAAAATGCCTTCCACATCCTGAGAAAGAACTATGGAATTCGACTGCAGAATGAAGCAGATCATTTTCTTTTGTATTATCTTTTGGTTTGTTTTACGATTTCTCCCACTCATTTTAATTCTTCTATGCAACATGACTAAGGTGAAAATGTATTTAATAGGGACGTATGTGTAGTACCTGTACAAAACTGTATGCTGTCTCAGGGAGGGAGTGGGGAGGGGGTAAGGAGGAGAGGGCAGGGAAAAATCTAGGACATATGGAACAACACTGGAATTTGTTAAAGCCAGGCACTGTGCATTTCTGATGGGAATATTTGTGTCAAATGTGGTTCTGTTTTTTGTCTTGGGTCATAATGCTTTCTCCAAGTATTATGTCTTGTGTTCTTCAAGGATCTCAAGGACAGCTCAGTCAGTGGGTGGGGAGATGGAAGAAGAAAGGGAACAAACACTTACTATGTGCCAGGCACTATGCTAAGTACTTTTTAAATATCTCATTTAATAATAATAGGTCAGAGACCTGTAAACTTTTAATGCACTCAGAGTGCTCTGATCCAGGGTGAAGTCTAATCACTGCTTTCCTGGTCTAAGTTCTTCATGTTTCTGACCTGGGTTTGGCTCTGTGTAACACAACTTTGGGCTTGCCACTGGTTAGAGCTCCAGGAGACTTCTACTGGACTCAGTCACCATCAGCCACTGGAAAGCACTAAAGATTCAGAGGAATGGAATTAGCTCCTGCTCTGGTTACTCTTCTGCAGAATTCATATGGGGTTGAGGGCTGTATCAGATAGCCGTGCTCAACTCCTGAGGTCAGAGCTACACAACTGCTGCTACTTTCTGTTCCTGCTCCTTGCCCAGTTAACATTCCTTTCTTTGGTCCTCAATTCTTAGGTGTTGGTCACCTTCTCAGTCCTCACCAGCACTAGGGTATGAGCAAGAGAACTGTCTTTGGGCACTTGTACTAGATCTAGCATCTCTTTTTGCCCTTGTGCATATCTATAGGTACTCCTTCAGTACCTGGGTGGAAGGCTCAACTCAGCCCATTCCTAGCTAAACCTTGTCCTCAGTTTCCCTGGTGATCCCAGACTTTTCTGTCTCCCTAGGCTGTCCTGGGCTGGAAAAATGACTCCTAACAGTTTTTCCTTGGGTTTTCCAATCAGTACTGTTTAGTTTTTCCTAAATCTTTTTGGAGTAGCTGGGAAGAGGAGTTGGGTGGTTCTATTTCTTCTACTCCACCATTTTGCCTGGTGCTTATTATTTTATCTATTGTGAGGAATTCAGAGATATATGAGAGAACTAATAGAGAAGTGCTGGTGGAATTGTGAACTGATCCAACCATTTTGGAAAGCAATTTGGAGCTATGCCCAAGGGGCAACCCAACTGCGTATAGCCTTTGATCCAGCAATACCACCAATAGGTCTGGATCCCAAAAAAATCATAACAAAGGAAAAAGGACCCACATATACAAAAATATTTATACCAACTCTTTTTGTAGTGGTAAAGAATTGGAAATAGAGGGGATGCCCATCAACTGGGGAATAGCTGAACAACCTGTAGTATATGAAGGGAATGAAACACTGTTGTGTCAACAGGCAGATTTCAAAAAAGCCTGGAAAGACTTACATGAACTGATGCTGAGTAAAGTCAGGAGAGCATTCTACACAGTAAACTGCCTGATGATCAACCAGGATAGACTTAGTTCTTCTCAGCAATACAATGACCTAAGACAATTCCAGAAAGCCTCATGAAGGACAATGCAGATTGAAGCACACTATTTTTCAATTTGGGGGGATTTTTTTTCCCTTTTGTACTGTTTCTTCTGTTACACCATGACTAATGTGGAAATGTGTTTTACATTATTACACATGTATAACCTATCAGATTGTTTACTGTGTTGGGGGGGAGGGGAAAGAAAAAGAAAAATTTAGAACTCAAAAATCTTGTAAAAAATGACTGCTTAAAATTATCCTTATGTGTAATTGGAAAAAATAAAAATACTATTAAAAACACACAAAAAAAGAAATGAAGTAAAGTAAAATAAGCTCAACCAGGAAAACTTCACAGCGACTGGTCTTGGCCCCAGAAAGAGATAAAGAAACACAGCTCTGTCCTCTTCTTGAAGGGCTGCAGGGCGGCGGCTATGAAATGTTGCTCTTGCTGTCAGGTGGGGCTGCTGTGTAGGTTGATTTTACTTATCTGTTTTTCTTTTTCACAAGAAAAAGTTCTACGGGAGGAGTAAGAGTGTGTGACGAGCATAAACAAGAATAACATCAAATACTGTTATCAAATGCTTTGCTACAATGTAAACTCTATCTACACTATTCCCTTATTTACCAGTCTAGTCCCTACTTTAAAAAAAAGAAAGAAAAAGGAAAAGAGGTTGGCCAGGCATAATTTGTTCTTTTTTCTCCTACGATTTAGTTCTTTATTCTTTTCAGCTTCTGTGATTGGACCAATATTAGTTCTCCTTGTGACATAAACTGTTCTTGATAAAGCTATGAAGAACTTTAGGAATCAATCTTTTTTCCAGATGTTCTCTAACTACCCTTTTAATAATACTCCAGAATTTTGCCAGCAGTTGAAGTAAAAGTCACCAGACTAGAGTTTTCAGATTTTCCTCTCTTTCCTTTTTGAAAATCTGGACAATGTTTGTCCCTTTCCCAAACCACAGTGACTCTCTCATCTGTCAAAGATCAAAGTATCTTTGGCTCAACAATCACTTTGGGTTCTTCTCTCCTCATTCCTATTAATAGCCTTTGAACTATCACAAGCAACTGTACTTCCATCTAGTTCCGTATTTTCTTCTCTAGTCTTGAGATGCAAATTCATTTCCATACATGTCACCTCAACAATAAAAGACATGACTCTAACAGACCTCCCGTTGCCTCAAGCATAGAATACACAGCAATAAGAATCCCTAGAGTTTCGAAGTGAAGGGCAACTATTTTAAGTCTCTTCTGAAAGACTCCCCCTCCCCCAGCACATTACTTATTTCATGTATAGATATCTTAATATTGGCTGTCAAACATCAAATATGCTGTCATTCTGATAAAGGAAAGATTATGTATTGGTAAATGACAAGGAGAAAATTATACTTACCTTCAAGTGACCCCCTTTCCTGTCAAATGATAGTCTATCATATCAACTTTCTTCCACAAGTTAAAGAAAGCAGCATGTTTGAAAACCGTAATCCACATGGAAACTTCAATTCAAAAACACAGCAAGTATCAGACATCTCAGAAATCGACCTGAAAAAGTACAGAAAAAAAGTGATTTCTTTACCAGTACTATTAATAAGTAGCATGCTGTTAAAAAGTTGATAATCTGGAAATATATGCAGTTGTTTATCATAGGTACTGAGTACATTTGAGGCCAGAAAATCAAAATTTGAGAACTTCTGTCTTCAAAACGTAGAGAAATTGAAGACGGGAACTACTATTCTGGAGCTATTCTGACAGATTTCTATTTGATAGATCTATTCTGATAGATAAGGGAAAGTTCTATGTATCCTAGAGGTGGGGAGAGCAGATTTTTAAAAGTCAAGACAACATAAAGCTACAATCTCCTGGTCTAAGAGTCTACAGGGAAGAAGCGATACTTTTACCAATGTGAGGAAGACACCAAGGAGCTGGATAAAGCAATAATTTGATTACACAAGTAATAACCAACTAATTCAGATTTTAAAGACATATGAAGAAGATGAAAGTAAAATACTTAAGGATTACTACAATCCTGTCAGAGGCCGCAAACAACCTTGGGTACAATAAAACTAATTATAAATTTTATGACGAATATCAATGAAAACAAAACAGATTGCCATTTTTTAATAGGTACAAGAACAAGGCCAAAGACTCGGACTCTTGGACTAAAATAGAGCTCAGAATGAACCCTGGTCCTATCACTTACTACTGATCCTGAGCAAGTTACCTTCCTCTCTCGGATTCAGTTTCTACATTTATAAAATGAGGTTATCAAGTAGATGATCTCTGAAGTATCTTCTGATTCTAAATCTTATGATACTATGGAGCCTAAATTTTTATGACTTGGTAATTTAGCATTTTTTTTTTCAAATCACAACTACTGAACAGAATTTAATAGCTTTTAAAATATTAGCTATTTGTGTTCTTTCAGTCATGAGAAAACTGTCAAGTTTTTATATATTTCCATTTCAATCTTTTTTTCCCTTGTCACTCAAGAGGTGTTTTGTAAATTAAATTTATTTTTTGTAACACTCATGGAAATGAAGTTTCTTTAGAGTTTTTTGGTTTTTTTTATCACAAGTACAGTATATTTTAAATAAACGAACAAAATGACCTAGACTCACATGACATTATAGCCACATCTCTTGCTACTCTTCATGCTCCTATCCAGACTCTGGAACAATTGTTCTCTCCCTAAATTCTCTTTTATTTCTCCATACAAAGAATACCGGAGACTCAGAACTGTGCCAGTCAGATGTTTCAGTCTGCCAGGGTAGAAGGATTATCACAGGACCCACGGCCCCCCATCTCTCCACTCTGCTTCTATTACTCTTATCTAGTCCCAAAACCCATTCTTTATGCACTAAACATTAACTTTTCTCCTAGGATCTACACCTGGATCCACAGACATTAAACACAGAACTGGGTTCTAAGATCCATAGTATATAATAGAATCCATCTTTCCTTCATATTTGTTCTCCATTATTCCATATACAACTAACACACACTCAACAACTATTTTATGCTTCTTTCTCTGTCCTTAGTTTTATTATTTTTTCTGGTGCAATTTTAATTTATTCCTTCATTTATCTATAACATTCAATTTTTATTTTGAGTTCCAAATTCTCTCCCTCCTTCCAGCCTCTTCCCCACCCACTGCAGCAAGCAATACGACAAGAATTATACATGTGAAGTCATGAAAAACACATTTCCATAACAGCCACGTTACCAAAAAAAAAACACAGAGGAAAAATACAGAAACTGGAAAAAATATGCCTTCATCTATACTCACAATTCTCTCTCTGGATCATCATTAGGATTTGGAATTGTCATGGAAGATCGTATTGATCCAAGTAGCTAAGTTTTTCACAGTTGATTACCATACAATATTGCTACTACTGTGTACAATGTTCTGCTCACTTTATTCTGCATCAGTTCATATACGTTTTCCCAGATTTTTCTGAACATACTCCCCTAATTATTTCTGATAGCATGATAATATCCCATTACAATCATATACTCCTTGTTTGGCCATTTCCCAACTGATGATCTCTTCCTGGTTTTAGAGAATTTCCTTTAGAAGAACTCCTTAGATGTGGTTCATCTTGGTTTCAGCAATGCATATTTAAAAAAAAGTTCTCAGATATCCTTGCGAACAAAATGGAGAGATATGGGAGAGACCGCAGTCAGGCATATTCACAACTGACTGAACATTTGGAATCAAAAGGTGGTGGTTGTTAAACTGATGTCAACTTTCAAGGAGGATTCCCATGGAATGCTATAATGTTATAAGACTCTATCTTAGACTCATTTTTGTTAAGTATTTTTATCAGTGATTTGAATTAATATACAGGGAATCAACTACCCCAAGCGTGTGAAGACTTTTCCGGACCGAATGGGCAGATGAGAACAATCTGTTCCAACAGCCATGAAGATGGCTGAAGCAGGCACTGGGGAGCACTTAGATCCTGCTTAGCCATGTAAGGAGCCACGGCCATCCATTGCATCCCAAGCCATCTCCAGTCATCCTTACTTTTGTCTCGCCACCGCACTTTCATGACTCTGAGAGACAGACTGAGGCTGACAACTCTGTGTAACTCTGCCTCACTTACATTCAATTCACCTGAGAATCAAGACATTACTGTATGGTATCATGGTCCTCTTCAAAAAGGAAGAACAAAAACCAACAGAATAAATACAAACTCTTTTGTCTGGCTTTTAAATCCTTCAAAATCTGTTCTACAATCTATCTTCATGGATTATTCAGTCAAGAGCCAAACTGGTCTTGCTATCCCTCGCATAAATTATTTTATATTTTGTTTCTAAGACTTTGCACCTAAAATTTATTCCTTCCTCACTTCCACTTTATTAAATATAAGGTTTCCTTCAATGCTGAGCCTATTTGCAACCTTCCATAAGAAGTCTCTATAATATGAACTAATGCTGCATGAAAGGAGCAGAACCAGGAGAACTTTGTACCCAGCAACAACCACAGCGTGCAAGGAATTTTTCTGGCAGACTTAGTTCTTTATTGCAATGCAAGGACCTAAAAAATTCCCAATGGACTTTCGAGGCAAAACACTTTCCACATCCAGAGAAAGAACTATGGAATTGGATCACTGAATGAAGCAAACCATTTTCTTTTGTATCATGGTTTGTTCTTTTGTTTTAATGGTTTCTCCCATTCATTTTAATTCTTCTATTCAACATGACTAAGGTGAAAATGTATTTAATAAGAATGTATGTGTAGAACCTATATAAGACTGCACACCATCTTGGGGAGGGAGTGGGGAGGGAGGAGGGGAAAAAAATCTAAGATACATGGAAGTGATTGTAGAACACTGAAAACAAACAAAATAATTTTAAAAAACTAAAAAAACCTGGTACTTCCAGGTTCTCCTGTACTCTCTCTCAGAAATTACTTTGTATGGACTATATATACAGCTGATATTTACTCATCTGTATATGTGTTTCCTTTTAAAGACTATAAACTCCTTAAGAGCAGGGACTGCTTTTACCACACACCCCTGGTTTCTGGCACAGTGACCGCCATATTGTGTATGGTTAACAAATGTGTAATGAATTTAATTCTCATACACAAGCGTGACATGCTTTTCTCCTAGCTCCTAAGGAGTAAAAGGATGATGAAGAGAATCCAACAGATACCCCACATGCAATTAAGTTAACGGCTGCCCAATGATCCACTCAGCACTACTGCCTTCTGGTCCCATCTGTCTCGAGAAGCTCATACTTGCAGCCTTGTTCCAGTTGTAAATGGTCCATTTTAGATAAAAAATTTAGAGTCAGAGGGGCCCTTAGAGGTCAAAAAGTCCAACCTGCTTATTTTACACATGTGGTCCATAGAGGTTAGTTGATTTATTCAAAGTCCTATTTTAGGAAGACATTGAGCAGAACTGACTAGTAACAAGGGTGCAAAGGCAAAAGACAAGGAGGTGAAGGGATCAAATGAAATAACATAAATAAAACTTTTCTAAACCTTAAAAGTGCTATATAAATGTTATTAATAATATTAAAGAAAATGAAAATAATCTTAAAATGGCTGACCACTATATCAGGCCTAGGTGGTAGGGGAAATGGGACAAAAGGAAAAGGGTGGCTCAGTCAGGAAAGAGGGACAAACAAGGAAAAACTGTCGATTTGCCTGAAAGATGAGGATTTTATATAATTATCATATTTGATTTCATAACAAGTCAGAGGTAGGTATTATGGATAATATTTTCTCCATTTTACAAAAGAGGAGAGGGAGACTCAGTGACAGAGAGTTGCCTATGATTACACAACAGTAAGTACTAGAGCCTGAGTTTAAACCTAAATCTCTTCTAACTCCAAGACTAGTGACTTTTCACTACTATACACTTCCTCTGTGATCTAATACTGTACAATCCTATCCCTATTTTAAGACTGTCCAATTCAAACATTCATTAAACTATGTATTCTGTTCAAAGTATTGTCTATATTAGGTACTGAGAAAAAATAAAACCCGACCTCATTCAAGGAGTTTACATTTCTACTGCAGCAGGAGGCAAACAACATGTACACTTTTAGATAAATACAAGACAACTTAGAAAAGAAAGCACTACCATTTGGGAAAGTTAGGGAAAACTTGACATAAGAGTTGGCACTTGATCTGTGTCATGAAGAAAGATACAGACTCTAAGAGTCTGAGATGAAGAAGGAATGAATCCCCGGTGTGGCAAATGACTTTATAAATGCAAAACAGCTCGAAATAGATGAGTTAGAAGTCCATTTTGGCTGGGTAATATAAAGTAAGCTGTAAAATACATTACAGATAGATGATGGAGGGTCTTAATAAACAGGCTGAGGAAATTTGCATTTTATCTTAGAGACAAAAGTGAGCGACTGAAAGTTTTGGAGGAATGCAGTAACAGATGTGTGCCTTGTGAATATTATTTCAAAATGAATGGACGATGGATTTTACATTAAGGACAGGGGCTAATTTTTTACAATATGCCATATAATGCTTTTTATCTTGTCAATGCTCATGTAAATGCTAACAGGAGTTACAGTCACATGTATAATTTTCCAGTTCTATTCCCTTTAATCACAAAATCCAAAAATGTAGTAAAAACAATAAGGACTGGCATGACAGAACTGAGTTACAAGTAATTCTGGCTAATACTTGGAACAGTCATTCAAGAGTTTTCTCATTTGTAAAATAAGGATATCATATAGTACTTAGTACTTATGCTAAGTACCTCACCAGGAGCTTTGCCGACTTTATGGTGCTGTACAAACATGAACTCCTGTTAGTATTAATAACATACTGTTCAATCCCAAAGAAAGGTAGGAAGACTTTTCACCCAACTACAAACAAAACCAAAAATAAAGTCTCACCGAAAGCGACAACAGGCATCGGCAACAATAACCTGATAATAGTTTCACTATTTTTGATGTCTAAAAATTTTAAATTGTAAGAAAGGAAAAACAGTCATGGCTCACTAAAGTTTCAAGACAACTAAGAAAAAGGAAAAGCTCAGGAGACTTCAACTGAAGTGGGAGTAAATTCTGGGTCCCAAAACAATCCTACAAAATTCAATTTTAACTTCAGGATGTAATTAAGTTATCTTAGTCAAATCCTTCAGAGTTGCCAAGAAGTTTCAAAATAGACGAAAAATCAAATAATTTCTAGTTTATTCCAGCTAGACTAATTAACAAATGGTAAACCCATAACTTTAAAAGAAAAAAAAGCTCAAGAATTTGATAGTGGAAATTAGAGACAAATAGTTTTACAATATTATTACAGAACCATGAAGCATAATGCTCAGCAAAAGCAGGTTAAAACATCATCACCGTCTTAAGAAGATTACCATACAATCTGTCTGCAAGCAGTTCACAGCTTCAACAGCTTCCAAAGAGGCCCCAGGGCTTAAGAAGGCAAGTAGGACAAGATGTAAACAGCCTTCCGTGCCCACCAATGAAGACCTGTCAACAGGACCCCCATCAGAGCAGGCCTGAATGCTGGCAAGGGCTAGTGCTAGGATTCTATTCTAATCAACTGTCACCTCTCCCGAAAGCTGTCCAGGGTTCTATTCACCAGTGTGTGGTGTCTCTAACCTTGGAATGCTTACATTTCTATAAAGCTTTGCAAATATAAGGCCTCTTTCAAGGCAATTTCTCATCTCTTATTTCATGTGACCTTGACAAACCTAGCAAGACAAGAATCATTATGCTCATTTTATATAAGAGGAAACAGATCCTCAAAGAGATCGAATGACTTGCCCAAGGTCACAACACTGCTAGTTGGCAGAACCAAGACTCAAAGCCAGCCTGCTGCTAAGTAACAGTCTTTCCATTACTCCATATTGCTGCCCTATCAGTGCTTTTTCCAACTCACTGAAGAGAAAGAACTTGGTGATTCTATAGTTGGTAATATTTATACAGAAGCCTGGAATCCAAGGATGTTTCTATAATACTTGGACTAACTTTCTTAACTGATTGTTGAGAGAGAGGCAAGCTTTTACATGAGGAAGAGAGAGTCCTAGTGTTATTAGTGTAGAAAGTAGGGGGTGAGGTGCCCTAACCCTAGGTGGTGAGGACAGTCTTGAAGGAATCAAAGGAATAGCTTTGGATCCTCAGTTTTCAACAATGAAAGAGAACTGATCCCAGACTAAACTAATTAGGCTCTTGTCTGAGCATACAGCTTAAGTGCTACTATCACAGGATCATAGATTATAGGACCTCAGAGGTCATCCAATCCAACCTTCTAATTAGAATATATTGAGGCCCAGGGAGGTTAAGTGACTTGCAGAAAAGAGATTTAAACCAAGGTCCTCTGACTCCAAATGCATAGCTCATTCCGTTGTACCAAGATATGCTAGGAAGAAAATCTGGGGAAGAAGGCTACTGCAATCAGAATATGCCCATGTTTTCTAATACAGACGATATCTTGATCAAACAAAAGAACCTTAAAGTAAGAAAGGAACTTAAATGGTCAGGAAATCAAATTTTGAAAAAGCTTATTAAGTGCTTATTATGTGTAAAGGCACATGATAAATGGTGGGGATAAATAAAAGCACAAAAAAATTCACTGACCACTTTAAGCTGAACTATATTACCAATTAGTTCATCCTGCTCATGTTATAGGTTATCTAGTGTAACCTCGTAATTGTCACCTAAATAGGCTTCAGAAAGGGAGACTAATACCGTAATGACGAGAACTAAAGACTCCATTAGAAGTGGAAAAACATCTTTTCATCTATTCCTTTGAAATGACTTCATCTCGCTCCTCTCCCCTGTTTAAAGGGTGATTCAAAACAAATAAAACTCAAAACCCTACTGTTTGATAAAGTAGAAACTCATCCCAACCCTCTCTTTTAGAGGGCTGAAGCTGGACTCTCAGATCATTCCATTTTGAGTCTGCTGCCTTGCCTGATTTCAGCTCTATGGAACAAGATGCCCCCATGCCAGGTACTCTCTGGTGTCCCCCTCCCCCTCACCCCTATTCCATTCTGAAACCTTATCCCCCTCCCACTTTCCTGCCTCCTTCTGTGTGCTATATCCTGCGTTTTATATATTATAATAAGCTTGTAAGTTTATTGAGGACAGGTATTATCTTTCTATTAAATTGTAACCACAGGGCTTGGCACTGTGCCCAGCATGTCCTAGGCATTTAACAAATATCTATTGGATATAATTAATATTCTTTCAAATGAATTTTATTATTTTATCAAGTTCTATAAAGAGTATGTCCTTAGATATTTTAATTGGCATGGTATTAAAAGTGTAAATTACTTTTTGTAGTATGGTCATGTTTACTGTATTGGCATGGCCTGGTTATGGACACTGAATATTCCTCCAGTTATTCAAGTTATTCTTTAAAGGGCACTTTATAATTGAATCTATACAAGTCTTTTGTGTGCTGGGGGGGGGGGGGTGCAGGGCATCAATCCCCTGATGGTTTATGCATTCTGTAGTTACATGTAATGGGATTTCCCTTTCTATGGCTGCTTCTTATGTTTTGTTATTATTATATAAAAATGCTGTTAATTTTTGAAGAGTATTTTGTAGTCTGCAACTTTCCTAAAGCTATTCATTGTCTCAGGATCTTCCTTGATTTCCCAGGATTTTTCAAGTAAACCACTATATGATCTCTTCTTAGTTTTCGCTCTTAACTATCTTTATTCCTTCCACTGCCTTCTCTTGTCTCATCGCTATTATTAACTGTATCATAAAGCATTGGTCATCAAAACCATATGACATTGGTTAAAGAACAGAGAGGTAGGTCAACAGAACAGACAAGACAAGGGTGATTCAAAAATAAAACTCCAAAACCTACTGTTTGCTAAAGGAGAAAGCATTACTTGGGGGGAAAAAGTTATTTGATTAAGAAACTCTGCTGGGAAAACTTGTGAAACAGTCTGGCAGAAATTAGGTTTAGATTCACATCTTACACTATATTCCACAATACATTCTAAATGGAAACATGACCTTAATATTAAAGATCATACTATAAAAGATTAAAAGAGAAACAGATCACAACTATGAAGAGAAGTATTTTTAACCAACCAAGAGACAGAGGCAAATAAAAAAGATAAAATAGATCACTTTGATTCACTGAAATTGTAAGGCTTCTGCACAGACAACATTAATGCATCTGGAATAAGAACTGAAGTGGTAAGATAGGGGGAAAATCTTTCTATTAAATTTCTCTGATAAAGGTGTGGCATTGAAGACATACAAACCATTAAAAAATATGTTTAAGACTACTATCCCAATTGATAAATGGCCAAAGGATATAAATAAATAGTTCTCAAAAGAAGAACTATAAAGTATTCATAATCACATGAAAGAATGCTCAAAAATCACTAGTAATGAGAAATGCAAACCTAAACAACCCTGAAAATATACTTTGCACCCTGCAAATGAACAAAAATGATGAAAAAATGACAATATTCAAAGTTCTGGAGTTGTGGAAGGATAGGTACACAAATAAGTTACTGGTGAAGCTGTGAAATGGAAAACAAACGAGAATGACACAAATCAAGGGGATAAAATGACTACCATCAGAAATTCCATTACTGGGCTTGGACCCCAAGGAAGCCATTATCAATATGAAGACAGTCCTCAAGTACTCAGCACCTTTTTTGAGATAGCTAAGAATCCAAAACAAAGTACATGTACATCAAATGGAGAATGGCTAAACAAACTGTGGTACATGAATGCAATGAGACACTACTGTGATGATGTGTGGTGATGAATACTGAGAAGCACGGAAAGATCCATTTGGATCGATGCAAAGTGAAGCAAGCAGAGTCAAGAAAGCGATGACAGAATGACACACCAAAAAACCAAAATAAAACGTTAACAAAATCATAAAGCTCAAGCTGCTGTTGCTTGTTCTTTGTTCTCAGAGGACAATGACAGCAGGAGGTGATGCCATGACATGCAAGGGAACTGCATTTAAATGAGGGAGGGCTGGCAAAGTCACCAGACTCACTTTCTCCTCCTTGAGCCATCTGGTTCTGGAGATGGCTCTGGATGCAGTGGGAGATCTTGGCCTTTTTAGCCTAAGGTCTTAATTGTTTTGTTAATTGACTGAGACAATACTCATTCAATAATTAAGGTTAGGTAAGAAATGAGGCACAGAATGGCCTCTTTCACGTAGTCCAGAAAGGGAAAAAAAAAAAATCCATCTGGGAGGGGAAGACCCTTGGGGTTTTTAGCCAAAACAGAAACAACTGCTATTTACATTCACTCTGAGCCAATCAGAGACCAAACACTTACCCAGTGGGGCTTGGTCTGAGACCTACTGTTGGCCAATCAATGAAAGCCAGAGTAATTTGGGTTTAAAGCATCATCCTTAAGAAAAAATATATACCGAAAACTCCAAGATTTTTTGCAAGGTTTCAGGGCTCAAAATATACATTCTTCTGGACAGAGCGCCCGCAGGTAAGGGTATGATACCCTTTGTGGACAGAGGGGAGGGGAGGAAAAAAGAGAAAGAGAGAAAGACAGAGAGCAAGAGAGAGAGAGAGAGAAAGGGGGGGAAAGAAGGAAGGAAGGAAGGAAGGAAGGAAGGAAGGAAGGAAGGAAGGAAGGACACATTACATGGTTTCAGACTTTTCAATGTGTTTCAGTTATGCTGATTTCTTTTTCCTCTCTAAAGAAACATTATTTATCATATGGGATGGTTCTCTAGAAGGGAAGGTGGAGGGAGACTTGGGATAACTGTAGTTATATAAGAAACAGAAAATATCAATAAAATCTCATTTAAAATAAATAAGTAGAAAGTAGCATAGGGGAGAAGACACATAGTAGACTGGGAAACTGGCCATACTTGAAAGCACTTACCACATACAAGAACCTTTTGAGACCTAGCTCTTTCAGAAAATTGTTGACCTAGAATTGATCATTTTAGCAGAGAAGTCCAGAATCAGATCACAGAGAAAAACTCTGAAGCACCGCTTCGCAGTGAGTATTTAGAGGTAGTCTTTAAGAAGCTACCTACTCTCAAGTTTCCAGGATCAACAACTGAACAGCAAGCTTCACAAATGTTTCCCAAGGCACTAAATTCCCATCTAAATACACAGATTCAGTTGTCTTGAAATTCTAGAAAGGCTGTGTAATTATAGACAAACTGTTTGTCTCTGTTTTCAAGAGAGTAGGATACTTAGAGAACCTTATCTTTTCAACAAACTAGCTACATCCTACGCATTAAAAGCTATATGAACTCCATTTCTTCTATAGTTACTTTTACAATTTGTTCAAACAGATCTTTGACAATTATTTTTTCAACCAAAAATTCTAATTGTGCTGAAAAAAAAATGATCAGAAATTTAAAAATAAGCCTTCCAAGAAAGGGTCAAATTCAGAGACAATATAGCGGCTTCAAAGCAAACTGTTTCCAACTAATGCTATTTGAGCAAAAGATGAATTAGGAAACACTGCTGACCTCTTCTGACTAAGAGAAGAATTACACCAACGAGAGGGGAGAGGCCAACATTGAAATAAGCCTCATTTTTTCATCATCATAATAATTATTCACTTAGTTTCTCCTGACATTTGTATTTTTTTGGCTACCCACATCAGGGGACAATAGCTAGCCATACAGCCCACAGTTCCCACAGCCTATCAGAAACAAAATACTGGCTGTGTATAGATATTGACAATAACAGTGATATTAATAATGGTTCATATTTACATAGAATTTTAAGATTTGCAAAGCAATTTACATGCATTCTCTTCAAAGCCAACTCCTGCCTTGGTCAGGAATAGGGAAAGTGCAGGGTGGGGGGAGTTTAAACGAAAAGCTATGGACAAAAGTTAATGCTAAACTTAACTCTTTAGGAATCCAGAATACTTCTGAAAGTCAGGTCATAACAGCTGATGGGTTTAATCAGACAGGAAGATGCCTTAACAACCAAAATAAAATTTTAAAAATCCAAATTTTTCTTTTGTCCAAAGCAAATAAACTATTGTTTTGGTCTTGTGGTAGCTAACAACTGTCGAAATAAAACAGTCATTTCTTCCAACCTTCCTTTACATTTCTCCAACTCATACCCACATACAATTTAAAATTTGTCTATCAATATAGTAACAAAACTGAATCTAATGATAACTTTTGCTTCGGATTTAATAATAAAATCTATAATTTCTAATTTCACATATTAAAAAGGGTTTTGTAGATGAAAGAGAATAAAGAGAATCAGTGTATTTGAACAACTAGGCAGGGTTATAGAGAAAGTTGGGGTATCTGGATGCAGGTCACAATGCAATACGATGAAAACAGCGCTCCGGGCCTCCACAGCTCTAGCTGAAAGTCACTGGGGAGACTTCTGCAAAGCAATATACTCAAGAGAATTCCTATCCTGATATATAATATTAGCACTGAGAGATGAAAAGAGGGGAAATAATAACAATTTACACTTGAACATTTTATTTCCCTCATAATAAGCAAAATAAGTCTTGCAAGTATTATTATCCCATTTTAAAGAAAATAGATTCTGTAGGCGACTTGCATTTCAATCTAGATAACTTGACTTCACGCCTAGAGAATCCATTACACGACTGGTACTCAAAGTGGGATCCCCTGAGATTCTTGTAGGAAGTGTGCAAAGTCAAAAGTATTTTCATAATAATACTAAAACATTTTAATTTCTAAGACAGTGAATATTGATACATATAACTCCCCTAAACAAAAGCTCTTTGTAGAGTCTTAATAATTTTTAAGAGTGCAGGGGTCCTGAGACCGACAAGATGGCTATCATGCTATGTCATCAAGATGTCACTGATGGGATCTCTGACAGAGAATGCACAAAGCATGCTTGGAACAGGGAGAAGAAAGACTCCCAAGAGAAAAGTCGAAAACATGAACCATCCTGGTAAGAACTTCAATCTAAAACCATGTTAGTAAAGAACAATATTACAAACTCTGAAAAAGTAGTATGGCTTAGTGTACAGAGAAGACTCAGGACCAAGGAAACGCTAACAGGGTTCAGGTCCCATCTCTGACACCTACATATTGACCACGACATCTGCTGGGCAAGTCACTAACCCTGTGTCCAGGCAGCTTGCTTAGGCCTATAATTCAGAGTAGCTGCCATTCTGCATTGGTAAAAGCCCCTTCTTTACCTGTAGCTCCTTACACCAATAAAAATACAAGTCTGGAAAAAAAATAAAAACTATACCCTGAGTAACTGCATAGACGGACAGTGTATTTGCTTTAGGAGTGATCTAGAAACTATTTTCTCTTGCCAAAAGAAACCATAAACTATAAAAATTTTCAATGCTGCCTGATAAAGAACTTTTGAAATCAAAACGTTTTCCTTATTGGTCACTATGGTTACATTCATATAAAGATTCTACCAAATGAATCATTTGACTAAAACAATAAGCAAAACATTTTTTACCCTTATTTTTAGTATGCAAGGGCAAACTGTAAAAGTGAACTAGAAATGTAACTTTTTCCCTTTCTAAGCTGTTACCCACAAATCAGAAATGAAAGCTTTTGAAAGCTCTGTTAGCATTCTGAAAACCGAATGCTAAAAACAGTAAACAACCATCTTTTGCAACTAAAAGAAGCAAACAAAAACAAAACAGAAAAACATAGACTAACTTCTCTGCCTTCTGCAAAGGGAACGAGAGCGCTATAACAACAGAACAGCTTAGTTCATACGCAGGAGAAAAATCAACTTTATCAAGTTTCCACATTTCTGAGTAGACAACTTGGGGAATCCCAGGGAATTTATTATTACTTCCTGTCCTATATGGGAAACCTTTCTACGACTTCCCCAGTAGGATATTCAGTATCTCTTTGAAGACCTCCAATGACCTTAGTGTCTCACAAAAGATCTAGAAAGAGTCCTAATTGTTGTCCTTATTCCTTTACCATCCTGCTAAGAGGGTCAACACACTACTTTAATCAGTGCCATATTCAACTGAACCAATGCTGTATTTTTTCTGAACACCCCATGCTCTTAGTAGATGTTTGGCGGATGGGTAGGAATAGGAAAGAGAGTTTGCACAGCCACAAGCCATTAGTGGAAGGGAGCCAAGTGGGAGACTGTTCAGGAGATAAAGGAAGTAGTGTCACTGAGTGGGAGACAAGTCCCCAGACTGGATATCATGGGGAGGGCAGCATTCAACCCATATTTCTAACCTCTTCTTGGTTAATCACAAACCCCTTGAGGGAGGTCCTGGCCCCCACTTGGCATACCAAAGGTCAAGCAATATGCATCTTTCACTCACTTTACTGTTTTACTGCAGATGGTTAGATCAGTATCATTTGCATTCTGTAGATTTCATTGAAAATTCTATGACACTGAAAACTACAATATCATTTAAGGAGTATCTGAAGATCAGTAAGGAATTTATTTAGATGATACACAGGTCATAATAAATGACAGCTGCTAACACCTTGGGTAAGCATGTGTCTCCTAGTTTTTCCATTTCCCTTAACAAAAGCACTCAGCAAATCGTTAATTATGATCAGTCACATTCATCGTAGAATTCTATAAAATGTTAATATATGCATAGAAGACATCTTTCTGAGGATAGCATTCAGGATTGCATTTTGTTGCTTTTTTTTTTTTAAAAACAGGTGATAGGTAATGGGCAAAACTCCCCCCAACAATTTGTATTCTCTGTACCTTTCATTCAGTTGTGCGGTTATAAAAATGCCATCTCCTGTAGAAATCATCTACAAAAGCCTATCTGTCCTTTTCTCATGTTTTCATTAGCATAGAACATTCATGTAAAGATATGCTAAAAAGAGGAAAAGTGGTATATAAGGTTCTCTTATTTTTTTAGTCGCCTTAAAAAAAAAATAGAAGCATCTTTTGAGATCTTTCCCCTTTATCGTCAAAGTTATTCCCTGACTGCCCATACAGTTGCAGCACCTAGTCTGAATATTGTATGCATGGATTTATGTGAGCAGGCACAATCATTTTCCTCAACTTCATCCTAAGTACCACTGCCACTTTCTTATACTGGAGTGTAAGTGTTATAGCCCAAATATTCAACCATGCAGTAATCGCTACTGTATAAAAGGCACTGCACGAGTAGCTGAACTATAATCACTATTGCAATTCAGTTCAATAAATTAAGTGTCTACTATGTGCCAGGCACTGTGGTGCTAAGCATTGGGGATACAAGAAGAGGCAAAAGACAGTCCTTGCCCTCAAAGAGTTTACAATCTAAAGGGAGAGACAATCGTCAAACAAATACGTATGAAACAAGGTATGGGCAGGATAAATAGGAAATCATTAAAAGGAAAAAAGTACTGCAAATAAGAGTGATTAGAAAAGGCTTCCTGTAAGAGGTGAGGTTTTAGTTGGGACTTAAAGGAAGTCAGAGGTCAATAGAGCAGAGGAGGGAGACTGTTACAGATTTATAAAATACAAGAAAATCTGTTCCATTTTAAATTTACTTAGTCCATGCGGTTTCATCTTTAAGCTACCCATCTGTTTTAGAAAACTTTTACACCACTCTCTCTAAGCTCATTTTCTCTAAAAACTTCTCATGACTTTTATGGAGATATTATTGTCTTCTGCCATCATCCTCCATAATGTTTTTATAAATGACCTATACTACTATCTCAGTATTATCCACAGTTCTCTACTTGGCAAGGATATTGTTTTTCCTGGCCAAGACCATTTAGGGGTTCTTTAGGTCTTCTTTGTACAAAAAAAACAATTTTATATTGGTTAGGTTTCTCTTTTAAAAAATGGCGCTAGTCAAAATTAGTTTTTACTTTTATCTGTTTCCCATTTGGGGAGTTAAAGGCTCCTCTAAACAGGTTGGGTTGTTACTGCTGTAATCATATAAAGTGTTCTCTTTCCATATTCATTCTTCCTTTTAATTTGTTATTCATGTTTCCAATTGTTCTAATATCTAACTAGGTAACAATCTGAATACAGATTGATTACTGATGCTGAAATGATTTATGAAACTAGGTGTTTCCTGTCAATCCAACATCTTCTTACCTATCATTGAAAAGGAAGTTATCATGTGCACCATAAAACTTCAGAGCAGTCAGTGGATCTTAATGACTGCTGTTACTTCTTGAATCTGAACTCTATTTTTAAATACTGTTTTTGCTGTTTCCCTGTATACCCACTTTCATATTCAAGTCAACAAATATCAAAATAACTGGTAACTTAATTTGGATGATCTTGTCAAGTTCAATTTAATAAATTTGCTTTCAATATTCTTCAGTGAATTCTTACATTTTATAATACTCTACAATGGATTTGGCACATGATGCAATTATCTTCACTGTTTGGTCATGCTCACTGTGAACACTGTAGGACCACATGACCTGAAGTCCCATTAAATGCTTCCATTAGCCACATAATGAAAATAATTCAGTCATTCCTTTATTTTCCCCTCTGAGAAACTCCAAGAAGCTAAGTATCTTTTATGTCTTCTAATTTCACTTACATCAAGAGTAACAATATGGATGTGGTCCAGTTCTTTCAGAAGTACGCAAAGATGGTGGGTTGGGTCACACACAAATACTAGACTTTAGGAAAGCAGATCTGAAAAAAGATACCATGACTAGAGTATCTAAAAGGATAAAGGCTCTCAAAAATTAAATCCTGACAAATACCATTCCATTGCAAATGATCCTAATGAGGAAAAAAGGGTTTAAAAACGCATTAAAAAAAAAAAAACAAATGTGGCTGTGCTCAGAACTTTCTGAATTCACCCACTGCTTAGGATGGATGATATATGAACACTTGACAGAGACTATCATTCAACTTCAATTGTGCTTATAATTTTTTTTATTTGGGAAGAATAAACAGGGCAGCTAGGTGGTGCAGTGGATAGAGCAACAGCCCTGGAGTCAGGAGGGCTTGAGTTCAAATTCAGCCTCAGATACATGCTAGCCATATGACCCTGGGCAAACCTAACCTCAATTGCCTCCAAAAAGAAGAACTGTGAAACTGGAAAGAGTGAGATAAACATGACTACAAAGGAAATAAAAATAAATAAAATTATCTTATTGTAGAGAATCTGTTAGCCCTGAGAAATTCCATCCCAGTATACATAAGAGAAATATTTGTGTAATCTTTTCATTGCAAAACCACTAACATCATAAACTCAGTTTCATGAGAATAAAGAAAGGCAAATGTCTCAATTATGAAAAATAAGGAGAGAGAAAATATGGGAAAGATAGAAGTACAATAACTTGATGTTAATCTCTAGGAAAACTCTAAAGCAAATCATTTAAAATACATTCAGGAATATTTAAGGAAAAATGATCACTTTAAGGTAGCATTAGCTTACTAAGAACAAGTTATGACAAACTAATCCGACTTCCTTTTCTGGGAGCCATGTTCCCATAACAAGAATGCTATTCCCGTGGGACAAATATGTATCAGCCTGGCATTAGCTAATTAATCAAGTAATGAACAGGCATTTCTTAAGAACCCAAGCATCAGGCATTGATGTGAAGTGAGACGAGAGACCTCTGCAAAAGTCCGACCTTATGGTGCTTACAGTCTAGCCGCGGAAGATACATACACATAAATCTTATACATAGATAGGTAAATAAAAATTAGATACCAAGTCACTGGGTGGGAGGGAAGGTATTGACAGGGGTATCAAGGAAGAGCCTCATATAAAAGCAGAACCTTCAGCTGAACAAGCCTTTTGGGGTAAGTTTGTAGAAAGATGGAGAAATGTTGGAGGAATGATTATATATTTAGGTGGATTAAATATCCATACTGAAAGGATATCAATTAAAGAATCAAAGTTAACGAAGAGATCTCTAGTGGTACCTCCCTTTTATACTACAGAGATCACAAAGCATTTTATACTGTACTTCAAAGCATTTACCCCAAGTTATTCTGATGAGCTATCTTTATCGCCATTTTGGAGTGTATTCTATGAAGGCAGATACTGTAATCTGTATAAACGCTGTATCTCTCATAGCAACTAGCAAATCTGTGCACAAGGAGGGGCTTATATCTTTCTTGAATTCTTTACAATTGCCATTACAAATGCATTGATGCCATGAGTGTACCATTTGAAAGATAAAACAAAACAAAAATTTCAAATAGCTTACTCCAAATGATAAAAAGTTACCACACATTTCTATACTGTTTTAAGGTTTACAGTGTACTCTCGTCACAACATCCCTTCCAGGGAAGTAACGTAAATATTATTATCCTTACTTTATAAGCAAGGAAATGCCAGGGCAGAGGTAAAATGACTGGTCCAAGGCTACACAGCTGGGTCAGAGTTGCAATTCGCATATAGGCCTTTCTCTTCTCACAGTAGTTATCCTTTCTAAACCATTCACTGCAGTCCTTTGTCAATAACTAGTGAATCTGGTTTTACTCTCAATCACAATCCTGATCTAGTACCTACCACCTTTGTTTACTGACTCTAAGAAATGAAAATAAGAACAAAGCCTTCTTACCCCCATGTCTGGAATGTCCATGTTCCTCAGAAAAGTGCTAGAATACCAGACTTCAGTTCAAAAGATCTGGGTTCACTGACTCTGTCTTGTCCTATCTCAAGGTCACTTCCCCTAAGTTCTCTGTTTCAGTTTTCTTACCTGCAAAATGGGATTGCCTATTATTATCATTACTACCTATCTCAGAGGGATCAGCTATTTTCCAAAAAAGAAAGAAATGCCAAGGTTAGGGTCACATTTCCAGGCACAGTGAGTGAAAGGACTCCAGATTTGGAATCAGAAGCCCTGGGTTCCAAGCCCTGCTCTGCTGCTACTTAGTAACCTGTGCAAGAGTATCAGGTCACTTAACTTTCTCTCAATTTCCTCCTTTGTCAAGCGGGATTAGACTAGGCAGACTCGAACTTCACCTTCTAGTTCTAAATCTAACATCCTACAATAATCCAAATTTAAGAAACATTTATTAAGTGCCTACTACGTACAGAACACTTCTAAGCAAAGAACAAGTCAGCTTAAAAGTACGGTTTTATTGGACTGAAAGATAAAGAGAAACACGCAGCCACTGCGCCCCTGCAGAAACATCCATCCCGATTCTCAGCATCCTCAGTAAACCTAGCTCCAAAGTCCTGCTAGATTGTGTAGGTCTTGTCGGCAAAGAGATGCCCCTCGGAGGGCATCATCCCTGACCTCTGGGCTGTCTGCTTCTCCTCTGCGTCCCCTACGCTTACAGCAGCGCAGACACGCGGGAAGCGTTTCGGATGAACAGAGATCATTCATTCTCCCACACATCAGTGATGACAGTTGGGGTCCCAGGCCTAGAGTTGCGAGGGGCACGCCTCCGAGGCCATGCTCAGCGCTGACTGCCGGGGAAGAAGCCAGGCACACCAGGCAACGCAAGAAATGGGGAGCCTTTGGTTTCAGCTCCTCCCGACCGAACCTCTTCAACACACAGTGACAACCTTCTCCTGAGCCTTATCCCCACGAGCACAAGTCCCGGAGGACCAGGCAGCACGGCCGTTTACACGCCGGACAAAGACCCGGTTGGCAGGGCACGGGGAAGGCTGGGCACAGCCACATTGCCACTCACAGACAGAACCCAAGGGGACAGACAGGGCTTCTGTGAGCTGGCTTTTCTTAGAGGACGGGAGAGCCCAGGCTAAGGTTCTTCAACGCGCCGCGTTGGAGCAGGCGAGGCCAGCGCGGGCAGCCCGGATCCCAGCCCTGCCTCCGCTCGGACTCTGGGGCACCACTGGGTGCCCCCCGGGCACGAGGGGCGACCGCCCGCCCCCACCGACCCACGGCAGGGAGACAGCGAGGCGGGGGCCGGGAGGGGCGTGATGAGGATGCCGTCACGGTACAACTGGGGTGGGGGCACGAGGAGAGCAGAAGGGGCTCCCCGACCCCCCGGGTCCCCAACGCAGTCGGAGGCCGTCGAGGGCGGGGCGGGGGAGGTCCTGGGGCCGGGGCAGGTAAACTGTCGGTAACCGCCGGGACAGGAGGACCCCGGGGCCAGTGAAGGGGCGTGAGGGGAGAGCCGGGGGCGAGTCCGGGGTGCCGCCCGGCGGCGGCTGGGGAGGGGGAGGTGGGAGGGGACCCCTGCGAGGGTGGGGCCAAGGCTCGCGCAGGGGGGTGGGGAGGGGCCGCCGAAGGAAGTGGGGAGGGGCAACCCGTGGAGAAAGGGTCCCCGGCCCCCGCGGCGTGGGGCGGCTGGGAGGGGAAGCGGGGCGCGGGGAAGGTGTGGGGGGCAGACCCAGTCATCACCTCAGGGCCCCGTTACCTGTTGCCCGTCGCCTGGCCCACTCCCCTCGGCCGCCCGGGCTCCTCGCGCCGGCGCCACCCCCCCTCCCCGCTAAGGGACCAGTGTCACACAGGATGTCCCGCCCCCAGTCCGCCTTGGGCCTATTTCTCATTGGGCCCTGGGGCCGGCCTCCTCCCCACGGGCTGGTCTCTTGGCGCCCGCGAGCCTCTGGCCGTTTGGAGGTGCCGGCTGGGAGCCCAGGGCTCGCGGCCCCCGGGAACTAACCAGCGAGACCGGCTCTGGGGAGGGGGGTGGGAGAGGGGAGGGGGACGAGTGTGGAAGGGGGAGGGGGGAAAAGGAAGGAGAAGGGGAAAGAAAAAAGAAAGGGGAGGGTCAGAGGGGAAAGAGAGCTGCTTCCGCCACGTGACCCGGAAGAGGCCGCGCTGCCGCTTGTGGGAGTTGTAGTCCTACTTGGGTGGAAGCGGCTCATGCGCGTTACACCGAGGTTTGTTTCACATCTGTAACAACAGGTGAATTGTGCTTTTTATTCTCCCCCCGTGGCGTGTCTCCGCGGCGAGGGGTCGGGGGAGGGGATCGGGGTAGGGGAAGCCCCCGGGGGCTCTTCCCCTGTTCCTGGAAAGAGCGGGAGGCGGGGAGGCCCCGGGGACCAGGCCGGGCATCTTGGGCCCCACCAGGGGGATCCAGCCTGGGATGGGGACAGTTAAGAGGCGGGAGCCCGACCCGCCCGTTGCCATGGAGCCCCAGGGGAGGCTCCCGAAGGGAAGCCGAGGTCGGGCTGGGCAGGGCCCCGCATCCCGGGACCTCCGGGGGAGGGAGGGAGCCCCTGATGCTCAGAGGGCAACTCGGGGAGGCCTGCAGCCCCATCCTTTCTGGCCCAGGCGGCCGCCGATCTCCTGAGAGGAAGGAGGAGCAAGCTGAGGAAGGCCCCGGTGCAGCCCTGGAGCCGGGGGAGCAGCCCCCGAGGCCCGCTCCCGAGGGGGGCGGGGGGAGGCGCGGGCCCGTGAGGAAGCCCCAGCCAGGTCCGCGGCCCGGGACGCCGGCAGTGCCCCCCTCGAGCATCTCGGCCGCAAGAGTGGAGCAGGCCCGGTGCATCCTGGAACCTTTGTTTGCCAGGATGCGCCTGGACCACTTTAGGGGGAGGCCGGGCGCGCAGACAGGCCAGCCCCCGGCTCTGCCCCGGCCCCTCGGCCCCCCGGGGGAGCCCGTGCATGCGGGGTTCTTTGTTTGGCCCCGAGGGGCGGGGGGCGGGGCGGGCCCTCTGTCGGCCCCGGGCTGTTTAACCATTTGCCGGGGGCGGCCCGGAGCGTGCCGAGCCCTTTGTTTGCGGCAGGCCCCTCGGGCACCGCCTGGGAGGCTGCTCCTGGGGGCCCAGACTGGGAAGGCCCCGCAGTGACTGGCCCTGCCCAGGGCGAGCCCCGGAGCCAGCCTCCCGGGGTGAGGGTCGGCCACGGGCAGGGTCCTGCGCCGGCGGCCTTGCAGCAGTCGTGGAGCCTTACTTGGCTTAGCTCTAGAGATCTCCCGTGCCAGGGGGACCAGGCTGTTGTCCGGGTGGGCTAGGGGCAGGGCCCCCCTTGTGCTGGACGGGTGACTTTGGAGCTGTGGCCGTAACCAGTCCTGTCTCCTCGCAGGGCTGCGTTATCTCTGCCTTCTAAAGCTCGCACTCGTGCCGCTGGGTTAGTTCAGTGTTATCCTGTTCCAGGCTGGGGACTGAATTATCCTATGCAGGGAAAGTCTAAGCAGCCCCTCTGAAGTGGATCACTTTGTTTTTTTTTAAGACCTCTATCTAAAAGAAAAAATATTTAAGCTGCAGCACTGTCTTTGCCCTCCCTCCCCCCACTCCCCAGAAAATGCCTTGCCTGGACTGGGATGGTGGCTTTATGTAATCTCTAACTAGGTCAGTGGAGTCCACACTGTCATTTTTATGAAACCCTGGTTCGAAACACCGTGCCCAAGGATAAGGTGCTGCTGTAGCAGAATGCCTCTGGGAAAAGTTATTGTAGGGTATAAAAGCCTTATCTGATTGACATGCTCTTTGCTCATGGCTGCCATGGTTAGAACAAGGGGATAGGAAGTTTGGGGAAGAGTAGGGTGTGCTAGGCTGCTGAGTGAGCTCGAGCCGTGAACGTGTCCCTGTTGTTAGCCTTGGTAAATGAGTTTCAGTGACAGGAACAGCATTCACTCTGTGTGGGCAGCTGCTTTAGTGACCCAACATTGTACTTCCCAGGAGGAGGCCCAGCTTGGTGATGAAGAATAGGACAGAGAGAATTTCCTTCCCATTCAAAAGCTGTAGAAATCTGAGACTTCCACTGATCTTGTAAGGTAAGTCTGTTTAATGAAACAAGATGAATTTATAGCCTAGTCATATTGCAAAGTACTAGAGAGAGATAAAATCCACTTGTGACTCATTTAAAGGGGATATATGCTTCTTTGAGGGGTCACAAAATAGAGACATCTTAAAATGAATCTGGCTAGAAATGAGTCCTGGTTCGTTTGCAGGGAATATTGGCATAATAGAATTTTATTGTCTACAAATGGTTAAAGAGTTACAGTAGGTTCTGAACCAGGCCATTTGTATATCAATGTATTTACATATTACATAATGAGTAAAACAACTTTCTCTTGGATTTTTTTCCTTTCTTGTGCACCCTGTGGAGTGACTAAACTTAAACTATGTGGAACCTCCCAGGATGTCAACTCTGAGAAGAGATTGGAAAATGAGACCTAGTTAGTATGGAATGAGGTAGCTGGTATTTTTTAATTAAAAACAAAAATTTTAGCATACATTTAGAAGCGCTACTGAAGCCTATGGCCCTAAGGATCTGTTGCCAAACTTTTTTTGCTATAAAAAGCTATATAAGAAACAGTGTTAGATGTTGTTAATTGAGTACAAGATCATTTATCATTTAGTGAATTTATTCCCAGATCATGTAGAGTAAAAATGGATTTTAAAGTACCTGCTCCATAATAATGAACACACATAAAAAACTTGACACATAGCAGGTAATTGATAAATGCTTGCTGGCTGATTGATCCTTTCCAGTGCTTCATATTTTATGATCGTGCTCTGGCTTCCTTAAATGTGATGTGACTTAGATTGAAAGGGCAAGTGGACATACATGTTGAAATAGAAGAGATGTGTCCCAAGATAATAGAGGTTTGTGGGCTAATCAGTAACTTCTCTGTGTAGGCATAAAATCATATCTTCCAAAACAAATCATCATATCTGTATTTCCATTTGACGTGAATTCAATAAATGTTTATTGAGTGTGTACTAGAGTATAGAACCTGAAGATGAACTAAGACACCTCTCTATCCTCAAGGACTGACTGGAGGGTAGTTGAGCAGAATTGTGGAAAGTTTTTAAAGGACAGGTACAAAGTGCTTTAGGGAAGTAGATTTTTTTTCTCTTACCACATGCTAATACTCACATTAACACCGTCCCTAGAAGGGAAGACGTGATCAGGACGGACCTGTTACAAACTTGAAATTCTTATCTGTGCAACACATGTGAAAATGTGGCCTAAGAAAAAATAAGCGGATGATGATCAGGTGTAAATCCCTGTAGAGTTTCAGTCACACTAAATTACACTGGAATAAAACATCTGTAAAATGGATTTTTTGGCATTTGGTTTTTTATTATGGTTGTTTTAAGTATAAAAATGCTATATCACTGGGATGTTTGTTTTTCTAGTTTCTAAAATTGTATGCTTAGGGGCAAACATATGAGATTTTGTGGATTTATGACACAAAGGAAAAACCAGCAGGAGATCAGCAGCTGAATTTTAATTTGGCATGACCTATTAGCCATTTTGCCCCTACACCCCAGCCCTTTGTAGAAAGTATCTGAAACAAGGAGAAGTACAAAGCATCCTGGAATGGCAGTTTCCAACAACACCAGACCTCCTCACTGGCTCTAATGACCAATGGCTGACCTAAATGGGAACACCTAGACATCTAGTGGGAAGGGTGAACTGGTTTCCAGTGACTTAAGAAATTGTCTAGGGCCAGAAAAGCCAATGATCTGCCACAAATTCTTAATTGCTTTAAAAATATAAGAAACTTATTTTTCTGTTTAGTTGCTCAGTGCTTTGTTTGGAATCAAGTGGATCCAAATGGAATGTTTGCTCCTTTAATGCAGTGATGTTTGCATTTATATTTGTGTCCCTAGAACCTTGCTCAGTAGATGCTTAATAAATGTTTGTTGGATTTGAATTTTTGTTTAATTTATTGTGACTGAAGGGCTCATTTTTGAGGAATTACAGTTGTCTCTGTCCCCATTTAAGAAAGGTCTTACGAGGTAAATCAGTTCCTGGAAACTTAGCTCATGTAGACAAAGCTCAGTAAGCCAGTGACTTTATAAAGTCTTAGTCCTGTTCCTGATACCAGTTTGGAGGGGTCTTCCCAGCATACTCAGAGCAATCTGAAAACAATATGCTTTTTCAGATTCAGTTTCTTTATCTGTAAAACGGGTAATCATGCTTGTACTACCTATGTCATAGGCTGTTTTTTAAGGAAAATGCTTTGCAATTAATGAAATGTTATAAAAATATGTGTTGTTATTTTTACTCTTAAATTATAGTCTCCACTGAAACGTGTTGATTTCTGGAGGTAGTATTTAAGAGTCATTTTATGTCTTTCTGACAGAAGAAAACGGATAAAAACTAGAGAAAATCATAGTGTACTGGGGTACATCTTTAACATGAGTGAAAATGATTTGAGCTTATTAATGGAGATCTCCCTCTGTCTTCTGCTTAAACAAAGCTTTATGTGGCATTACTAGGCCAACAGTATTGACTTGTCTTTCTATCTTTCTTTTCAGGATACCAGCTTTTTCACTTTGACAGAGATGTTTAGCCTGGACTCATTCAGAAAAGGTAAGAACCCTGTGTATGTCAGGGTAAGAGGAATCAAAATGACTTTTAAAATCATTTTCCTGTTCACTAAGGATCATTACTAATACCTTACATTTGTATCGTACTTTGTATTTTACAAAGTACTTTCATGGGCTTTATCTCATTCGATTCTTATGGTAACCTTAATGAGATAGGTAAGACAGATTTTTATCCCCATTTCAAATGTAAGGAGACTGAAACTTAGAAGTTGAGAAGGCTACATGTTAAGTCAGACTTAGGACCAGAAACTAGATTTGATGGTCCTTGGTCCGTGCTTCTTTTTGTGGGTGTCGGTGCTGCCTCCCTAGTAAGAATCAGTGTTGCTTTTCAGTGTTTCAGTGTGGAGTGCACAGTGTTGCCCCTCCTTCTGACAACCTTACTGAGGTACATGTATCTGAGAAAGCTGTAGGAAGCACATTACCCAGTCTGCAAGATGACCCTCCCAAAGGAAAGGTGTACGGGCCTTTCTCCATCCCACTTGAGGTTACATTCCCTTGGATTATCTAGAGAGCTATGCTGATGGTAATATGGGAGCAAGAAGAATGATTGGTTTGCTTAGTTATCACTTGTGTGAAAATTCTCAGTATCTTTTCCTCGTGTCTTCTACCTCTTCTGTTGCTGCTTCTACCTCTTGCTGTCATCTCCTCAGGAAATTATTTACTCTCCTGCTTTCATTGGTTAGTTCTGTACCTGGGTTGGAGATAATCAAACCTAAGGTTATTGTGGCTAACAGTAGACTGATTTTAAATTCAGGTTTCAGCATCAGATTGCTTTGTGTCCTGAGATGACTTATGACTCTTCAGTTACTTGCAAAAATTGGGGGATTGCTTTTTCCTCTTCCCAGAGAAATGCATTTTCTTTACTGATTATAGTGGACAACACAGTTGAGACATGATCACATGACTCACTACATATCTTGAAAGGTGCTCTGGGAGAGACTGTCCTCGGATTTATTATTTCCTTACACTTATGGGCAATCTCCTAAATTTTCAAGCCTTCTGAACAAGTAGGATTATTTAAATTCAGCTTAGTACTTGGGTTCTGTTCACACTTATAGAGTGCTATATAATGTTGTACCTTGATTTAACCACATCTAAATGTTGTTTACTTAACTTTAGGCTGAAAAGTCACTAGTAGAACATGTAATTCTTTCATTTCTAGCTGCATTGCTGATAGCTGGTAGGTAAAGAGACTTTTCTAAACTCTTTAGCCACCCTGGGTTGCCCATTGCCTCCTGGAATGCTCCCTAATGCTTCTCGTCAAGGTTCAGAGCAAAGCATTCTGGGTTGAGTTTTCTGAGCCACTGCGATCTCTCCTTCCTCAGAAATTCAGTAGAACTTGTTTGTGCCATTCATTTGGCAATAAATCATGTGATGCCTTGTTTTGTTTCTTCTACTATTGTGCTGATTTTTCATTTCTTTTGTAAATTGTTTAGCTTTTTCCCCAATGTCTTCCATGAACTAGATTGTAAGCCCTTTAAGGGCTAGGAGTGTGTTGTTCTTTGTATTTCTTGTCATATCACCTATCACCTCAATCCTTGGAGAAATATCTAATTTCATCACTGTGGCTGTTCCCTCTAGATTGCAGCCCCTTAAAAAGTTGTGCCCAAAGCTCATCACCTGGCACTCAGACTTGTGGTGATGAACCTTTCCATACCTATCTAGGCTAGTCAGCAGACGACAGATGCAATGTTGGTCACCATGCCTGTACATGAAACCTTTCCGGTTTGGTAAGAATTGTCGAATACCCAAGGTTACCTCCATGTCAGGATGAGGTTTAGGAGAGAATTTAAAGTAGGTGCTAAGTAAATATTCGTTGATTTACTGATTAGTCTATGTGGCAGACCAAGGGAGCCTTGTCTAACAATAGTTTTCACATCTTAAAGTTCTATAAAACTGTATTGAAAAACATACAAAACAGTATTGGTTTGCTTGGTCCTATCATGCAATCTGTTTTCTTGTTCAGAATGAAGCATTAATTAATTCAGTAAATATTTATCGATCCTTTACCGTGTATGTAAGGCCCTGTACTAGTTGCTATGGAAATTTGAAACAGCTCCCCGGCAGACATTTACAATCTAGTTGGGTGAGGGATGTATACAAATAATTACAACCCAATATATGAGAACTGCTGTATGAGTGGTACAGATGAGGGCTGTCAGAGTTCAGGAAAGGGAGAGATCGCTTCTGGTTGCATGCTGGGACCTATTGTGTCAATGAGTTAGTGTCCATACAGCTGTAGTTAACTTCAAAGTATAACCACCGAATTCTTGACAAGTAGCCAGTTCCTGCCTTTTATCAACACAGATACAAATATCTGGTTTTCTAGTATTTTAAAGTTCTGAGAAGCATGTCAGGGTCAGTGAGCAGAAAACTAGGTCTTTTCTCATTGGCTTCATGCCCCAAAGATATGTGATTTTATTACACCAACAGTTCTCACTCTGGGTCCACAGACTTGTTTGTTTCAATATTTTGACAATTGTATTTTAAGACAATTGGTTTTCTTCGTAATCATGTGTATTTTATGCACTTTTAAAACACTGTTATAAGAAGAGACCCATAGGTTTCACCAAAGAAGTTTCTGACCAAAAACCTGAATTGACAGTCTCTGTAATTTTCTTTGACTGAAAAACTTCAACTTATGGTGACCAAACCTCTATTGATGAACATATCTTGACTTAAATATACTGGTCCTTGGACATCAGTCCCGTACTCAAAACTTTCCAGTTGGATAGGACTTATCAGAACTTGAGCTCTGCTGGCATAGGCCTTCAAAAATACAGGCTCAGTGCCAAGATGTGATGATGACTTTTAGTGGAATCATTTGTTATAAGACAGTGAAAAATGGTAAATGTGTAATAGGAAGGCATACAGCCCCTGAAGTACATGGATCAGATGAATTATCAGTCCTAGGAACAAGTATTATTTTTAACTTTTATACTTTATCCCTTAAATGCTAAAAGTGCTTATCCAAGCTGATGTGCATAACCATCAAACAATGATAGAACTTATTTGTACATATATATCCACACGTATTTGTCCATAGATATGTGGATTATGTTTCTTCAGCATCCCAGTAATGGTTGGTGGGAATGGTCCTCCTTTTACACGTAGACAGGTGACAACAGAGAAGTTGCATTGTTTGTGACCGCAATTCATCAGTGGTAGGGCTGGCTTTACTTCCCCTGGTCCTTTATTTCTGTAAGTTTCTTCATCCAGATGATCTTTCTCAGGTGTATACCATTCTGACCATTCATTACTTAGCACCTGTTTTGGAAGAAAGAATGAAAATATTGCTAAAAATTGTCAGTGGCCAGCACCTTTTCCTGTTAAGGCTTCTTCAGCGTGGCTCATGAGGGAAAGAAGGAAGTTGGAAGGGTAAGAGCAAAGGTGGTTACTTTGGGAACTCAAAGCACACACAAGGAATGTCATCATGGTTTTATTAAGAAAAGTAATTCCTTACCTTTGGAAGTCCTTTATACTTTTTTCAAAGTACTTTGATATCCGTTATCTCATTTGGTCCTCATAACAACACTGTGAGGCAAATAGGGAGAGTAAAATATCTCCATTCTGCAGTGAGAGAGCTAGTTCTCTTCTCAGTTGTCCAAGGTCGCACCATTCCTTAGGGGTGGAACTACAACTTCCTGGATTCCTAGTACAGTGTTCTTCCCATTCCCTCATGCCGCCTTTCAGATGCTACAGAGGTCAGCCTCTAGATAAAACAATTTCCTTACTCCTGCGGTGATTTGTTCCCCATCCTCACCCCTCCACATACCCCTTATGTACAGAAGTCACATTAAAAAAGGTGTATATCCCTGGGTAGATGCTTCAGATTTAGTCCTATAGTGGGTAGTATCTTCTGGAGCATATGAAACTTCCCAAGTGACTGGAACTGATGAGACCAATATCACCCTGACATCCTCTCTTTTTCCCCAGATCGGACCCAGCACAGGCAGCGTCAGTGCAAGCTCCCCCCACCCCGCCTTCCACCGATGTGTGTCAACCCAGCCCCTGGAGGGACCATCTCTCGGGGTAAGAGAGGAGCCTGGTCTCCAGCACCTGTTTGGTCTATGGTTCATGGTGGGGGAAGGCAGAGTGAACTTTTTTGCCAAGGTCATAGGAGTTTTTAGGAAGAATCCATTTCATATCTGCCCACGTGGTTTAGACCTCAGTCATCTCTTTTGGCACCTCGTGTGCGGCTGAGGCTGGAGGGAAATCCAGCATGGATTTGGGCACTTGGGATCTATCCTAGGCCCTCTGTCCCTTTATGCATGGTTCACGTAGCACACAACAGGAATGGGTTACAAGGGGCGTTACCTCAGCCAAGTCTCCTGCATCTTGTTCCGGAAAGTTTAAATGATGCCTTGTGACACCGTTAGCGATGGACTCTTGCTTCCACTTCTGACTGAGTCACCTCTGAGCCCTTCACTGACAAGGAATTGAGTTCCCCTTTTGTTTGTGGAGGCTGGTCTAGCAGCCAGGCAAACAGCAGAATAGTTTGGAACTAAAACTTAAGGTTTCCGCCCTCCCTGATGCCTGCTCCCCCATGTACCTTCTCCTCCTCCATGCTTTGTAAAACTGATAAGTCAGCGATGCCTGTTGTCCCTTTCTGCCTCTTAATCACCGCTTCTGGCCAAGCTTCTTCCTGAATGGCTTAGAGATGGGTCCCACCCACCTTGGAGATTACCTGTTCCTGTTTACTGTCTTTGTCTAATGTGGGGTATCAGCTTTAGTAAATGTTTGTAAAGTGCTTTGTAAGCTAAGGATATCATGAAACATGCTAGTGAGTTAGAGAATACTCCATTTACAGCAGTAAATGTTATTCAATTTATTCTATAGTCTCCATTCTACAAAGCCCCTTCCACACATGGCCTTGGCACCACGACGCCTGCAGTCCATCTGACTGCTGAAGTCCCTGTTGCCAAAAAAAAAAAAGTGATTGCCCTTTTTGTTCTTTCTTAAAATGGCCTGTAACTCAAAGACTGAACGTTAACATTCCCAATATGGCAGGTGAGTGTCTCAGAGCCACAGATGCTCTTTGACTTAGCTTGAAAACAGTTACTGTGTGGGGATTAACCAGGCAGCCCATGGTCAGGAAATGCCTCCTTGAGCATGTGCAGTGAGAACTGCCACTATGTGTGCTAATGTAGTTTATTTTGCCCAGCACTGGCCAGTGGCCTTTGGAGAAGCCTGGAGCTGCTTCCTTGAGCTCCTTTGTTCTATGCATTGACAGTTACCCGGGCCATACTTGCTGACCTCACAGCTGTGCCTCCAGAAAGCATCCACGGATGTGTGGTTTAATTCATATCTGGACATGCTGTTTTAGTCGCCAACACCCACTAAATTCTTTTACTCTGAGCACAAAAAAATGATGGTTAAAATGAACTGCCAGGAGAATCTAAGATGATGTTAGAGGTGATTAATTCCAACATCCTATTTTATTTAGGAGTCCCTTCTGTAACATTTGTGGCTGGTGATTAGGCAACCTCTGCTTTAAACACTTCTAATATTGGGGAACTCCCTACATTGTGAGGCAACTTCTCCCATTTTGGGGACACTCATTGTTAGTAGGTCCTACTTTATACTGAGCTACAATATGTCCTCCTCTAATTTTTACCCTCTGGTCCTAATACTTTCCTTTGGAGCTTCACAGAGCAGATCTGATCTAATTTCAGTATGACAGTCCTCAGTGTATCTGTAGCTAGTAAAGACATCTCTCCTCAGTCTTCTCTTCTCAGGGTTAAACCCCCCTAGTTTATTTAACCTTTCCTCATACAGCATGGTTTTATCACCTTCCTCAAGACATTCCTATCTGTTCAGAGAATGTTGTGTCCAAAACTGAACACAGTTATTTAAATGAGGTCTGGCTAATGCCAATTGTAAAAGGATCAAGATATTATTTCCTTTCAAAAATGGATATTATGAAGGGATGGAGCTATAGGTTTATCTCATACAAGCCAAATGTCCATACCAGCCAGGAAATGGAAAGTCTTATTTAAAACAATAGGTCAACTTTAGAGATTCAGGTAGCAACCTCAACATTTATTCTCATTCAGTCAGCAAGCATCTGTCTATTAAGTGCTTACTTAATATGTGCTAGATACTGTGCTAAGTACTATAGGGGTAGAAATGCAAGCTGGGTGGTGCAGTGGATGGAACACTGGCCTCAGACTTGACACTTACTAGCTGTGTGACCCTAGGCAAGTCATGTAATGCCAGCTGCCTTACAAAAAAAAAAGGAAAGAAGGAAGAAAAAAGATCTTATGGTGATAGCATCATCTGATCAACCTTTTGGGGCGGGGGGGGGGGGGGGGGGGGGGGGGGGGGAAGAGTCAAATTTACCTTTTCTTATTAGTGATCTAGAAGTATGGCAGCTAGCTGTCAAAGTGGATAGAGTGCCAGGCCTGGAGTCAGAAAGATTCCTCTTCCTGAGTTCAAATCTGGCCTGAGACACTTACTAGCTAGACCACCCTGGGCAAGTCACTTAACCCTGTCTGCCTCAGTTTCCTCCTCTGTAAAATGAGTTGGAGAAGGAAATGACAAACTACTCTAGTCTTTGCCAGGAAGAACCCCCCGATGGGGTCACAGAATGCGACAAGACTGAGAAACAGCCGAACAAGAAAAATGAGTCCTGGGGAGAACACCACGTCCCTAATAGGTTAGGACAAGCCTAAAGAAAGGAGGAGGAGCGGCTTATTGCAGGGTAGTAAAGCCCTCGATGCCCTGGGCCACGCCGCCGTGCCCGTCCCTGATGCCCTGGGCCACGCCGCCGTGCCCCTCCCTGATGCCCTGGGCCACGCCGCCATGCCCCCTCCCTGCCTGGCCACGGCCCTCCCGACAACCAGAACCCCGCGTGCTTCTTTGCCACTCCTGGCTGCAGCAGCGTTGTCCCTTGGACTTCCCTTCTCCCATGGAAGCTCTGCGGGCCTCTCGCTGGGCCCGGCCCGGGGCCGCTTCCCTCCCCAGGGCTTCGCGCTGGTCAGGTTGCAGCCCAGAAGTGGGCCTCCGGAACCGTGCACCCCCCGGGGGCCTGGGCAGCTCTGGGAGGGGCTGCGATCTCGGACCGGGAAACTGTCCTAATTTTTACACGCCGTATGAAAGGTTATTCGGATACAGTCAGGGCTTCGGTGACCTTCGCTGATTTCCGATGGAAAGTTCGGTCTTTCCATCCCGGCCGACGCCGCGAGGCCTCCCTAGTTTCCAGCGCCCGCAGAAGGAGAACCCTGTCCTGGAACAAGGCTTTCGTACCGCCCGGGAAGCAGGCTGTAGGCGCGCTGGCCGCAGGGCTAGGGGACGGCCGTGCCACCGCCCAGCGCGGACCTCCGCACGCCGCTTCTCCCCCGGGGCTCCCTGGGCGCGCTGCCGCGGTGTACGGAACGTCCATGGGGGCGCCCCCCCCGGACCGGAACCTTAGGCCGGTGCCCCCGCGGCCGAACCCGAGGGGCAGCCCGGGGCAGGGGCACGGCCTCTGGTGTCACGGTACTGGGCCCAAGTCCAGAGAGAAGGGCTCGGGCGGTGTGGCCCCAGGTGTAGACGGAACTCTACGGGGAGGCGGGGCCCGGCCGGGTTTTCGAGCGTAAGGAGAATGGCGCCCCCTCCTCATCCCAGGCGGGTGCGCTGGGGAGGCTGACCTGGCCGTGGGGCCGGCCCCTCTGCTCGCCCGGCAGTCGGACCTCTCGCCACGCTCTCCGTCGCCTCCGAGAGCGGGCCGGGCCGCCGGGGGGCGCACGTGGAGGGCGTGTCCCGGCGCCGCCGCCCGAGGCCCGAAGCTCCAGGGGCCCCGGAAGCCCCGCCCCGGAAGCGCGGCGCCGAGCTCCCCGCCCCGGGCCGTTCGGGGCCTCCCGGCGTCCCCCGGCCCAGCGCGCGTGCGCCGCGGCGGGGCGGGAGGTGGCGCGGGCCCGCGCGCAGGGGTGGGTGGGACGGAAATGGCGGTCGCCAAGCGGCTCATGGTTCTAGTGAGCGGGGTGTCTCAGCGGCTGCAGCCGCTGCCGCCCCCCCCGCTGCGGCGTCAGGGACGGTCGCGAGGCCTCTCGTCGGGCTGCCCCCGCGCCTGCTCCGACAGCCCCAAGGAACTCGACGAGATCGAGGCGGCGGCGGCCGAACAGCAGCCGCCCCCGGCCCCCAGCGGGCCCCGGCCCGGGGCCGGGAACGGGAGCATGGTAAACGGTGAGGGGAGGAGCGGGGCCCGGGCGAGGGAGCGGCGAGGCCGGGCGGGGGCGGGGGCTGCGGCCGCTGAGGAGAGGCGGGAGGAGACGGCAGCCTAACGGCGAAAGGGGTTCCGAGGGGGACGCGCCGCAGCGCACATTAGGCGCCTTCTGTTTGCCGGGAGGGGCGACCCGGCGGGCTGAGAGGGAGCGGCTTGTCGTGGAGCCGGGGGGCGGGCCCTTGGTCCTGGATGGAGGAAACCGCTTCCCAAAGTCTTCCTCTGAAATAGATCCTAGCCCGGGCCGCCGGGCCTCGTGTGATTCGGCGTGGGGGCGGGGCCTGGGAGGGGGCGGGGCCCGGGCAGGACCGCCCCGCCCTCTGGCCCCGGTTCTGCGGCGTCCCTCCCGGGACCACAGCTCGTGTCTCTTTCGGTCCCCGGCTCGGGGCAGACGAGGTGCCCGGTCAGTGCCCCGGAATGAGCCGATGCCCTCATACCGAAGGGTTTCCTGCCGTTCTCCATCTTGGCACCCCAGGAGATTCAGGGGACCGCCCTGTCAGCCGCCCACACCTTGCGTACTCAGACTGTGCGTCTGGCTGCTGGGTGGTGCAGTGGGCAGAGCGCCGGTGCAGGGGCAGGAGGACCCGAGTTCAAACCTCACCTCAGACCCTTGACGCTCCCTAGTCACTCGGCCCCAGCTGGGCCGTCTCCAGTCACCCTATGAACATCTGGTCACCGGGTTCAGAGGGCTCTGGAGGAGAAGGGAGGCCGGTGACCCGCCCAGCCCTGCCTGCCTCCTGCCATCATATCTCTGATGGCCGGCTCTTCTTCGGCAAAAGAGGGAGGAACGCACCCCTGACTCAGTGCACGCCTCCCCCACGGCTCTTCTCTGCTCCCAGGCTGATCTAAGGAATATGCCTGAGAGGTGGTGCCAGTTCTTTCCTCCGTCGGGCCCATTGCCCATCTGTCAGCAGTGATTTTTCACTCTGGTGGGGTGTGCAGCACAGGATAGTGGAAAAGGAAACGGACGGGAAGTCAGAAAGCCAAGGGCCTTTCCATTCTTTCATTAATTACCCATGTAACTTTGGGCAAGTCCTACGTTTTCTCCTCTGTGAAGGTTGCAACAGATAAGGTATAAGGTCTCTTCTAGCTCTCAGTTTGGGGGTTAAGGTTCAGAGCTAAAATCTGGTATTCATAAAGGCAGAGTGTTGTAGTGAAAGAATACTGACTTTACAGTTAAAGGACTTGGATTCGAATCCTGCCATTAGTGACCTTGGGCAAGTCAGTTCACTTGTCTGCATCTCCAGAGAGGTTAGACTAGATGACCCCTAAGGTCTTTTTCTGGCTCTAAATTTGTGAGCACTGTACTGTTGGTGTGACCTTGAGCAAAACCCTCTCTTCTTTCTGTATTGGTTTCCATCACTGCAGAAAAGCTCCATAACCTGTGCTTAGAGAACTTCAACTAAGGGACCTGTGCCCTTGTTTCCTCTGTTTCTTTGTTTTTCTGAGTGCCTTTTCTTCCCTTCTCACAATTTATTTTGATTATTAATAGGAAACTTCATAAGCTCAGTTTTACTTGGAAGAACCCAAGTCCATCCCTCTCTAGTTTAGGAGCAGAGCATTTCCTATTTTAGGAAGTACTGACTGCATGTGAGACAGGAGTAAAGTTACCCTTCCTTAGGGACTTAGTCATATGGAATGTAGAGAACAGAGTAGAGGGTTGATCTCCTCTATAATGCCAAGAACTGGTCCTCTTTTTTTAATTTAAGGTCCAAGTTGTCTATGTCTCTTTAATCCAATACAGGATCTTAACCCCAACATTCCTTGTAATTGTCCTGGCTCTAGGATCTAGCAGAGAACTACCCTGCACAGAGTAAGACCATGAGGTTGCCAAAAACAAGTGTAATGTTTTCCGTTTTGTGTCTTAGCTTCTAGGGATTTGTTGAAAGAATTCCCACAGCCCAAAAACCTTCTTAATAGTGTGATCGGAAGAGCCCTTGGCATCTCTCACGCAAAAGACAAACTGGTCTACGTCCATACAAATGGGCCAAAGAAAAAGGTAACTGCTTTTGGTGAATAGCAGAGAATTCTTCTGTGGGTTGAGAATTGAGGGAACATAGGGAAGTAATTGATTGTAGGATGAAAAAAATGAGTGTAGAAGTTAGACCATAAAATGTGGAAATTTTGGTAAATTTTGAATTTTCAAAGATTCATCCTAATTCATCTTGCAACATTTGGACAAAAGTGTCTTGAGTGAAGGAGACTACATTGGAGTAGGGGGGAGAAGAGAAATACTAGGAAGACTTAGAACATTGTGTTAGAACTAGAATTGTCATTACTCAAGATGGCTGGTTCTTGTCATGCTTTCCTATCATTTTAAATGTCTTTTCCTCTAGATGCAGAAAAATCATTAGTGTTATGTAGAAGGAATGTTTCACATATATTCCTTCCATTTTTGCAATATTCTCCCTCCAACAGCATAAAAATTCTAGCTCTTGAACTAAGCCAACTTTCCTTAAGGTCCTGAACTAATTTAATAATATGCCTTACATTTGTGCGATGTTTTATCTTTGTCCAAGCATTTTGGCATACATTGTTTTATTTGATTCTTACAGCAGTTGTGAAGATGCCTAGATCAAGTTTTTCTCATTAGTGTAGCTAAGGAAACTGTGACAGAAAAAAGTTCATTTATGGACCTAGAATTAGAATCCGTCTGTGTCATTGTCAATTCATGGAAGTCTTAGTCGCATTTAGAAAGGGAACCATATCTTAATTTTTAAAGGGGAAGCTAGAATAACTGTCCCTTACAATCCATTTGAGGCGTTCCCAACTTCTAATCTCTTTCCATGCCTTACTCAAAATGATAGGCCTGAGCCTTTTTGGAGGTGACTGAAATAACAGCCTACATGTGGGGGTGACTGGTAATTCTCACAGACCTTAAAAGTTGACAAAGAGCAGAAAGAGGCCAGAGTCCCAAGGCTTTTTGCTCTCTCTGCAGAAAGTCACACTGCACATAAAGTGGCCCAAGAGCGTTGAGGTGGAAGGTTATGGGAGTAAGAAGATAGATGCTGAGAGGCAGGCTGCAGCCGCTGCATGCCAGCTCTTTAAGGTAATGGTTTCTTCCTCTCCTGTTCCCGCAAATCCATCTTTCGGTCATGGTCCTCACTTGTTTTTCCAGAACGTTGGGCTCATCGTTTCCTCTGAGATTTGGTACTTTTCCTGTTGCAGATCTAACTCTTTCAGAAATGCATGCACAGCATTCAGTAAATGTCATTGATTATGAGAAGTTGAGCTTTCCTCATCTAATATTCTCAAACCCTCTTCCCCTCAGAGGTTAATGCCTTTTCTTTTGATAGTCCTTTGTTAGTTATTGTGGGTGATGAATTTAGCGACAGAAGGGATCTCAAGGCTGATTTAATCTGTTGGTTTGATACAAATAAGAAAAAGAAAGAAAATCCCTGCTTGCCCTCAGGGACAGTACAGTCTAATAGGGGAAGACCACGCAGGAAAGGAAGCAGGAAAAGGATGAGGTGACCTCAAGAGATACCCAGCATGGGGTCATCTTGTTCTGTGAAGTTGAAACCAAGTAGAGCTGTAGATAGAGAGTGGAAGGAACTGCAAAGGCCAGGGTCTTCCCTCTGTAAAGCAAGGCTTTGGGTGGCTTTGGGCACTTGACCCTCCAGCCCTCCAGTCAAAGGGGAGAGGAGGCTGAGAGCTGAGAAGTTGTTGAGTATGTCCAGGGTTGGTGTAATCAGTGTGAGGATTTCTGGTGGTCACTGTGTCCTGGGAGGGAGTGTGATTCCATGAGTTGGAACCAAGCAGAGATGGAGAGCAAAGGGAGTGATTTCCAGCCTCTCATTTGGAGTGATGTGGTTAAATGACATGCCTAGGATCACACAAATAGTAAGCACTAGAGGAGGTATTCAGACCCAAGGGTTTTTTTTTTTTTTAATCCAGAGTCAGCACTTTTTTCCACTACACTTTGGAGAAGTTGTGACCTAGAGCTGAGCTCAGGCTGGTGTACAGTGCAGTGGGGGAAAGTCCATATCCCTCTCCTGAAGGAACCTGGATCTTCTAAAAGGTATCCCTACCTGGGTGCTTTACTCCTTACAGGGCTGGGGCCTTCTGGGACCCCGAAATGAACTCTTTGATGCAGCTAAATACCGAGTGCTGGCAGACAGATTTGGCTCTCCAGCTGACAGCTGGTGGCGACCAGAACCTACTATGCCACCCAACTCCTGGAGGCAGCTGAACCCTGAGAGCATCCGGCCAATGGGGCCCAGCAGTCTGTCCCGCTCTATGGGCCGAGAGGAAGAGGACGAGGAAGAAGAAGAGCTAGAGGAAGGGACAATTGATGTTACTGACTTCCTGTCTATGGCCCAACAGGAGTCTCACACTCCACTCAGGGACACAAGGTATAGTCCTGATGGGGAAATGCATGGAGAACTGAGCACCAGTACTGGGGCAGGATGGGGATGTGTTTATGCAGGGTTCTCTACTCATTGCCTGCTTCCAGGGGACTTCCATGAAATTGATAGGATCCCTGGTAGTTGTGGCTTTGATTGGATCCCAGATGTCTCTTCATTGCCTGGATTGTACCTCATTTACTTGTTAGTGTTACTTTTTATCTTAGGGGAAACAGCTGGCTAGGTCTTGAACTATGTTAATGGGTTTTTGCATAGCAACAGAGACTCCCTCTTGAAACACCAGAGTTGATAGCGGCCCAACCTACTTGGATCCAGAGGTGCTCCTGCTGCAGAACTCTGTCCTGTTTCTAGACTTTGGTGGCCATTATACAAGGCATGGAAGGGAAAAAATCCATGGGGTTGCAAAGTGTTCCTTCCCTAAAATGCTTTCAAACAGTATTTTAGAGTCCTTGCCTTTCTGGAAAGTACCCTCATTTTATTTGGGAGATGCTGAGGCAGGACTTCTGATATTTTGTGTACAGGCAGGAGCAGTGTTCATAGGAAAGCATTTGAGTGGAGGTCAGAATTGAGGGATTTCTAGCTCTGGTCACATTTCTGGCTCTCACCCCGTCACCCATCCCCAAATCACTCCATTGCCCTACTGCCCTAGATTGTAGCACTAGGGTTGGAGAGTGTTTTTCACCTAGACTCTTGGGTATCCCAGAGGGGGCTCGTTTGAGATGACAGACGATGACAGTGCTGTCCGAGCACTTACCCAGTTTCCGCTTCCCAAGAACCTTCTGGCCAAAGTGATCCAGATTGCAACCTCGTCCTCTACCGCCAAGGTAAGTAGAGATTACCTGCACTCCAGGGGGAGAAATTCATTAAGTGACTTAAAGAGGATATCTAGAAACACGAGCATTGATAGTATTATGTGGATGGATCTGTGCGTAGAGAATGATTGGAAAAGAGGAATCTTCAAAGACTGTCCAATTTCTACTATGTGGATGTAGTGAGAGATTTCATTCAGTACTTATTACATACCTATATTGTACAAAGTGTTCTCCTCAGCACTTGGAGGAAATAAAAATACAAACACAGGCCTTGTTCCTTCATGGAATTTACAATTTAGTAATAAAATATGACTGACACAGTCAGTCACAAGAAGTATAAGTTCTGTGTGAGTTTTGAGGAGCGAGATAATTTTCAACTAGGTGGGATTGAGGAAGTTTCTTGAACTAGATCTTTAAATTAGATCTTGAAGGATTGAATTTCAGAATATAGGAAAAGAGGACAGGTGTTAATTTGGCAAGAGGGATTGGGTGTCATGAAAAAAAGCATGATCATGGAAAAGCATAAGAGCACAGTTTTGGACACTGAGTAGCCCAGTTTAGCGAGAGATGAGGCTGGGAAATTTGGATAGAATCAGGTTATGGATTGGATTAGTTGCCAAACCGAGGAGGGCAAAGATTGTTCCGTTGTACATGAAGAAGCCATTGGAGACTTGGAGAAGCATGAAAGTGATATGACCAGGACTGTCTGCAAGAAATGGGCCCTACATCTATGCTAGGCAGGTGGCCAGTGGTGATTCCAAAGTCTGTACCCAGCATTGGGTTTGCTTCCTACCTTCAAGTCCACAAGATCCTAGCAAGGGAGACAGAAGCAGAAAGGGCAGGTCTTCCTATCCATCTTTCAGGGTGCTGGTATGTTCATGTGATTCTGGGAAGTCAACCTTGATGTAGAGGTTTGAGATAGGTTTTATAGACAAGGAGAAATATGGGAGTTTGCCATGTAGGTGAAGAACTTCCTTGAGGAGAAAATGGTATAGGAAGGAGAGAGGAGATGAGATAGAAGAGATTCCTACATGAAATTGGAAGGGTGTATTTGAAAATCTCTTAAGGTCCTTTCTAGTTAAAAGATTGGGAGGATGAATAGGGCTTAATCAAGCTAAGTGGGTAAGGTCTGGGACTGGAGAGTCTGTCTGTACAAGAGACTGGAAAGCTGTCTATCCACGGCATCCTTTCCTGAGCCTTTCTGGGGGTCCTCAGTCAGATATGACAGTAGCCAGGAATGACAGTAGTGCCAGGCATTATAGCCAAGGAAGAAGCTTCAGGATCTTTTGCCGTGAAGGGGGAGCATGCAGTTCCATTGTCTGGCACCTTCCTTCCCATGCCCCGTGTCCTGCCTTAGGGGCAGGCTTAAGAAAGGTCAGTTACAGTTTTTGGTGGTGTTTCTAGTGTCCTTGCTCTGCCATGTAAAGTCAAGTCTTCATAAGCTTAGGGTATGTTTCCCTTTGATAATATTTCTCAGAATATCTGAGCTGATATTTCAGAATCACCAGCTTGCCTTGCTGCTGTTCTGTGGGTCACCAGGTTCCCAGGGTTTATTTTTTATTATCATTATCGATATGTGGGGATCTTTTGGATCTAGCCCATAACTACATCGTCTCTGTAACACTACCTAATATCCATTGGCATGGATCTCCTCTCAGCCTTTTTCTTAAGAAACCATTTTCCTTATATCCTTTCAGAACCTCATGCAATTCCACACTGTGGGTACCAAGACAAAGCTCTCCACTCTTACCCTGCTCTGGCCCTGTCCCATGACCTTTGTTGCTAAGGGGCGCCGCAAAGCAGAGGCCGAAAATAAAGCAGCTGCCTTGGCTTGCAAGAAGTTGAAGGTGAGCCGGGATATATGAGATTGATGCTTAAGGGATGTGATGGTGTTGAGAGGCCTCTGGCCTGGAGGTGACTCTAGAAATGCTGATCCATCGTAGCCACCAGTCTTAGTCCACTTGTCTTTACTAATTAATATATACACATTTTCCTAGCTTTTCCCCATCCCTGATGTCTAAAGGAAGAGTCTTTAATGGTCAAGCCTTCACATATTGCTTGATATTAAGACCCATCCGACCTTCGCTTTTGCTTTCCCCCTTCTCATTTATTCATTGTGCCATCCAGGTGCTATGAGAGAGATGCAGAAGTACAAAGGAACCATTTTTGCCTTCAGTGAGCGTATGGTGGTTTAATTGCCCAGATGAAACTTAAACACTTGGGCCAGTTAACTGCTCAGTACTGTAATGGGCAAATTTTAAGTGATTTATCTCAGACTGGTTCACTGAGCTGCAGTGAATTGGAGTAAAGCTGTTGGAGGGTTTGAGCTGAATGGGAAAGAAGAAGGAATAGGATTTGGAAGGAGATGGGGAGCCCTGGTCTGCTTTGGAGTTGTTACCAACAAGCAGGAGGAGATGACCTTGAAGAGTGAACGTCCAGCTAACAGCCAAAGGAGCAACTTCCCTTTAAAGAACCTACTCCAGAGGAGTCCTGAGATTTGCTCCAAGAGAGTGGTTTTGTTCAAAATGCCCAAGACTATCTGGCCATTGATTTTAAGGTAGAAGGGACCAAGGAGGCTTTAGAGTCCATATCCCCCACCTCCCAACCCATTGTACTGATGAATAAACTGAGGTCCAGAGACTTTGTCCTCACCTATACCTTTTGGAGAAGACAGTGCTCAGTGTCTCTGTTCTGGAGACCTGAGTCACTTTGAGAGGCAATGTAGTGCAGTGGAAAGAGCCCTGGATTTGGAATTAGAGTTAAGAGTTTGAATCCTGGCCCTGCTCCTGGCTATCTCTTGGCCAGTGCTCTGCACTTCAGTACTTATCTGTAAAATGAGGGGAATGGTGGACATGACTTTGAAGGTTCCTTTCACCTCTGCGTTGTTTGCCTTGTGAAAGGAGGATTCCTATTCCCCACCTCCTTTTCACTGCCTCATAGGAATCTCTTTCCTTGGAATGTGCCTGGGCCATCCTTCTGAAGGGGCCTCACTTATATCCCCTCTGCAGAGCCTGGGCCTAGTGGATAGGAACAATGAACCACTGACTCATGCCATGTACAACCTGGCCTCTTTGCGAGAGCTGGGCGAGACACAGCGTCGGCCCTGCACCATCCAGGTGCCGGAGCCCATCCTGCGAAAGATGGAGAACTACCTGAACCATGTAAGTAGGGCAGGAGTGGGGTGGGCACAGACAGGGACCTGAGGAGCCAAAGTCCCAACAGTATCTCCGGCACAGGTCAGCAGGTTTGGCTTGGGAATGATTTCATCCCTAGGTCAGCTGCTTGGCTCCGCCTGGTGCTGTCCTCAGCATCTGGGATGTTTGGTTCCATCTTTTCCTTTTCCTACACCCATCTTCAAAACCTGGTGGTGTCCTATGGCTTTGTGGTGTCGGTCTCCCTCTAGTTTCCCTTCCCCACACCGGAACTCAACACTCCCCGCCCCCAAGTTTGAACCTTTAAATTCCAGGTGCCTGGAATTTTGTTGGTCCTCCTTAGGGTTCCAGTGGGGGTAGGAGGGCTGGGTGAGCCCTGCAGTCAGCTCTGCATAACTGGGGATTCCAAGGCACTGGAGCACTCTGGGCCTTAACTCTCTTGAGGCTGTAGAGCTGGAATAAATGAACATCCCTCACTGTGTTGCTGGCCCTCTCCAGTACCCTGTGGAAAATCCTTGGATATCCCCGGAGCCTAGGCTGCAGAATGAGGATCCCTTGCACTTAAGCAAGGACACGGGGCCCCTGAGTGACCCTATCACAGGGAAGCCTTACATTCCTCTGTCGGAGGGAGAGGAGCTACGGCTAAGCCAGGGACTATTGGAGATGTGGCGCCGGCGTGGGCCTTCCTGGCAGGAGACTCACCAACTGCCTGTGGATCCACACCGGGACACCATCTTGTCTGCGATTGAACAGCACCCTGTGGTTGTGATCTCAGGGGACACAGGCTGTGGCAAGACAACCCGGATACCACAGCTGCTTCTGGAACGTTATGTGACAGAGGGCCGGGGGGCTCGGTGCAATGTTATCATCACCCAACCACGCCGTATCTCAGCTGTGTCTGTGGCCCAACGTGTTAGTCATGAACTGGGACCCGCTCTGCGGCGGAATGTGGGATTCCAGGTGCGGCTGGAGAGCAAGCCCCCGGCCCGAGGCGGAGCCCTGCTATTCTGCACAGTGGGCATCCTCCTTCGGAAGCTGCAGAGCAACCCCAGCCTGGAGGGTGTGAGCCATGTCATTGTAGATGAAGTACATGAACGAGATGTCAATACAGACTTTCTGCTCATCCTGCTGAAGGGGCTGCAGCGGTTGAACCCGGCTCTGCGCCTTGTGTTGATGAGTGCTACAGGTGACAATGAGCGCTTCGCTCGATACTTTGGTGGCTGCCCTGTCATCAAGGTGCCTGGTTTCATGTACCCAGTGAAGGAGCACTACCTAGAGGACATCTTGGCCAAGTTGGGCAAGCACCAGCACCGGCATCGGCATCACGAGGTAAGGGGGCTGGCGGCCATGGCCAGGGCTCCTCTTCCACCTGTGGTGCGTCTCTCGCCTCCCAGCGTTGACTGTTTTTTCCCTCTGCCTGTAATGGTTGTGCTTGTTCTCTTCCTACCATTCCCTAGTCTTTCCCATTCCCTGGTGTTTACCCATGAAGCCTTGACATGACCCTGGGGTTCCCCCATCAGCTGGTCAGCCCAGTTGGATTGGGCTGGAGTGCCGTATGATCTTGGAGAGGGTCTTGGGGTACTGTGCAGCTCAGATGCCTGAACCTAGGCCACTGTCTCCAACTTTTCTTGTTCCCCTTTACCCCTGGTCATAGTCTGAGGATGAGTGCGCTCTGGATTTGGACCTCATGACTGATCTGGTTTTGCATATTGATGCCCGGGGAGACCCAGGTAAGTGCCTTTTTGGCCTAGGATTCCTAGAGCAGGTTTCCTTCAGCCAGATTCAGGCTGCTAGGGCAAGGGACCTTGGGCATTCGTGAAGAAGAACCTTTGTATGGAGATGGAAAAAATGGGGGTAGAGTGACTGCTCAGGTCTGTCCCATTCAGCTTGATCCTGCCCTAAGCCCCAGATGACCCTTGATCTTGAGGAGGAACAAATAGGTAGGAATTCTTCGGGGAAACTCTCTGCCCCCAGGCCATCCCCTTCAGGGTTGCCCCCAAGTGATCAGGTTGCTGGGGCTGGTTTTCAGGTGGGATTCTGTGTTTCCTGCCTGGCTGGCAGGAGATCAAAGGAGTACAACAGCGTCTGCAGGAGGCCTTAGGCTCCTATGAAAGCAAGTACCTGATCTTGCCAGGTGAGCTGGGCTTGGGAACAGGGGAGAGGAAGGGGGACCTACACCCTGGTCCAGGCCTTTTGGTTATGGGGAGGCCTCGGGAAACGGCTCCATCTGGAGGTAACAGTGGGTACTGGCTTGACTAGGTTCCCATTTGGCAGAGTCAGTTCTAAGTGCAGAGCTAAGCAGAGGAGGGAGGACAACAAAAGCTGACTGGAACCTTGGAGGGAAACACCTCTGTAGGGTTGCTGTACTGTGGGAGAGTCTTGTGTCCTGGGGAATGCTCTGCTCCCCGATATCCCTGCGAAAGTGTTATCGGTGGGGCTTGACTGTGCGTGCGCGTTTGCGTGCTATTTCCCCCTACCCCCCACGCCCCAAACAGTGCACTCCAACATCCCCATGATGGACCAGAAGGCAATTTTCCAGCAGCCCCCAACAGGGGTGCGCAAGATTGTCTTGGCCACCAACATTGCTGAGACTTCCATCACGGTCAATGACATAGTGCATGTGGTGGACAGTGGCCTGCACAAGGAGGAGCGCTATGACCTCAAAACCAAGGTAACTTCCTCTGCATGCCCACACTTCTTGCTCTTTCCCAGCTCTGCCAGTTGCCTGTAGCTTTAGCCGTGAGGCTTCAGAAACAGCCCCAATAGGGTGCAGTGGAGAAAGGACTGGAAGTTGAGGCAGAAGACTCAGATCTGAGCCTGACTTCTTGATCTTGCTTGATAGATGACCGATGACACTTTTGTAATGCTTCAGGTTTTACCAAATGCCTTCCTCATGAGGATCCTGTTATGTACTTCTGCTAGGTGTCCTGCCTAGAAACGGTGTGGGTGTCAAGGGCAAATGTGATCCAGCGCCGAGGAAGGGCTGGGCGGTGCCAGTCAGGCTTTGCCTACCACTTGTTTCCTCGGAGCAGGCTGGAGAAGATGGCGCCTTTTCAGGTTCCCGAAATTCTGCGCACCCCATTGGAGAACCTGGTGTTGCAAGCAAAGATCCATATGCCTGAGAAGACGGTAGGGCTCTGAAGGGTAAGGGTGTGAAGGGAGCCAAGGAGGGCTTTTGATGCATGTACCTCCCTTGGATTGGGGGCAGCAGGGCCAAGAGCCTCATCATGCATGTGGGCCTTCCATTGCAGGCTGTTGAGTTCCTCTCCAAGGCTGTGGATAGCCCTGACATCAAGGCTGTAGATGAGGCTGTGATCCTGCTGCAGGAGATTGGTTAGTGGTGCTATGGCTCCTGGACAGAATGGCCCCTTGGGCTGTTGGGAGGGTCAGCTTCAGTTTCCCTGCGTGGGCTGGCCCTCTATTCCTTGGGCAGAGGAAAGGATCTGGAAGCCATTTTGGGGGCTGCTCTGACAGAAGCCATGTTGTAGGTGTGCTGGACCAGCGGGAATTCCTGACTACGCTGGGTCAGCGTCTGGCCCATATCTCCACGGACCCGAGGCTTGCCAAGGCTATTGTCCTGGCAGCCATATTCCGCTGCCTACATCCTCTGCTAGTTGTCGTCTCCTGCCTCACCCGGGACCCCTTCAGCAGCAGCTTACAGAACCGTGCTGAGGTGGACAAGGTCAGACTGTTGACCCCATCCTGGCAAGTCTTTATCCAAGAGCTTTTTTTAGGTGTTCCACTGTAGTCTATCCCCCCCGGGTGCTCTCATCAGTGCCTGGCATGCAGTAGGCACATAATAGATGTTACTTGATGGATTTATCTCTGCATTTCTTCTCCTTAGGTGAAGGCACTATTGAGCCATGATAGTGGGAGTGACCACCTGGCATTTGTCCGGGCTGTGGCAGGCTGGGAGGAGGTGCTTCGCTGGCAGGATCGTAGTTCTAGAGAGAACTACCTGGAGGAGAACCTTCTCTATGCTCCCAGTCTGCGTTTTATCCATGGTGAATACCTAGCTCAACTTTCTTTCATCTCCCTCCACCCCGCCCCCCATACTGAGTTTCAGTACAGGCCCCTTCCCCTACTCCTATACTTGGTTTTCCTATTTTCATTACTTATTCTTAGCCTGTATTGGATAGACAGGCCTCACCCATCATATTTTGTCTTACCCATATGTACATACCCCTACTTATATAGGGCTAAGTAATGGCTGAGATCTCTCAGACTCTTCTCCCCTGCATCCAATTTTCTTTTCTCAGGCCTCATCAAGCAGTTCTCAGAGAACATTTATGAGGCCTTCCTAGTGGGGAAACCATCAGACTGTACCCTGCCCTCAGCCCAGTGCAACCAATACAGTGAGGAGGAGGAACTGGTGAAAGGGGTGCTCATGGCTGGACTTTACCCCAACCTCATTCAGGTATAGGACCTGGGCATGGCCTGGTGGTCTGATCTCATGACTCACCTAGTAGGGGGAAGGGGGAAGTGGAGAACAAGGTGTTGCTGGACTCTTGGGATTCCACATCAGTAAGAAGACCTTTTCAGGCCCCTTGGCATGATGAAGATACTTGCCCTGCCACACTACTTGACTCCCCGATCCACACGCCTGTTTTTATTCCATCCACCTTCTTTGTGCTCCACAGGTGAGGCAGGGCAAGGTGACCCGGCAGGGGAAGTTCAAGCCCAACAGTGTGACCTACCGGACCAAAGCTGGCAATATCCTGCTGCATAAGTCAACCATTAACAGGTGCACAGAGCAGTGAAGGCCACAGGGATTTAAACTGGGGTGGGAGGAGGAGAAGAAAAGGATTCCAGGGAAAAGTGATTCCTTTTGACCCTGTCTTCTCCCCACAGGGAGGCCACTCGGCTCCGTAGCCGTTGGCTGACCTATTTCATGGCTGTTAAATCCAACGGCAGTGTCTTTGTGAGAGACTCCTCCCAGGTCCACCCCCTGGCTGTGCTGCTGCTGACCGACGGAGATGTCCATATCAGAGGTGGGTGCCTGGTTCCCTTGGGTCCATTCCCCTTCCTTTGAGGAACAGGTGATTTCTTGTCTTACTCTGAATTCCCCAGTGGACTAGAAAACATTTTCCCTCCTCTTTGGGTTCCATGAAGTACCAGTCATGGCGACTTGTAATCCTCCCCTTCCATCCCCCAACCCCAGATGACGGGCGTCGTGCCACCATCTCCCTGAGTGACAGCGATCTCCTACGGCTAGAGGGTGACTCACACACTGTTCGGCTGCTGCGAGAGCTTCGCCGGGCCCTAGGCCGAATGGTGGAGCGGAGCCTCCGCTGCGAGTTGCCCGCCCTGCCACCAGATGTGCAGCAGGAGCACAGCCAGTTGTTGGCCTTGCTTGTGGAGCTGCTGCGTGGGCCTTGTGGGAGCTTTGATGTTCGTAAAACCGCTGATGACTGAGCCCCCTCCCCATTCCCCGTCCCTGGGGCTATGTACAGAGCGCAAATGTTTATTTAAATAAAGTTCTATTTATCCCTTGTGATTGCTTCGAATTTGCTGCTGTCCCAAAAGGTGAGGTGGCTACTTAAAAAATGACAGGGCTCTTGAAGGTATAAGGATGCACGGCTCTTCTCCCTGTTGTTTCTGGAGCAGTATTCCTCCCTAAACTCTTAATGGGATGGGGTTCTCTGTTTGGGGCATAAGGAAGGTTAATACTCTGCCCACACACCTGTAGGTCATGAGGCACTAGATAGGTAAGACTGCTCTAAAGATTCCTCGCTTCCATGGCAGCTGTGCCAGACCATGGGACACTCAGAAGACCCAACTCCTGCCATATCTCCACCTGCAAATGTTAGGAGATTCAGATTAAGTCACAGACTTTTAAAGTTACAAGGGGATATATTGTGAAAGTGTTTTTTCTAAACTAAAAGTGGTAGGAATATTTATTTGAATTTTCTCATTCAGCTGTGATTACTGCATCTTCCAGAGATACTTTCCTTGTTTTTTTTTTTTCAATCATTGTTAAAGCACTTCGTATATACTTAAAAGAACTTTTATTTTAAAAATTTGTATTCTGCGTTGAGTGGTAATATATGCACAAAGCAAAAAAAAAAAATGTGAATGGCCAAGTGATTGTAGGTTAAGTGTATTTTAGCTGTGTGGAGGGCTTAGGAGAACTAGGCCAATGTATGTCAGCTTTTAAGACAAGGATCTTTGCGGAAATCTGGGCTGAACGTCGAAGGTATCAGCCTACTTAACTGCCAGGAGGCTGAAGTGGGAAACAGTCCAAATTTCTCAGAAAACAAAACTAGAAAGGTATATCTGAGTTAGGATTTCAAGGGCTTTGAATGTCAGGCTAAAGAATTTTATCCTTCAGACTCAGGGCTGGGAAATTGCACCTCGCAACCTAGATCCAGTTCTAGAGAACAAGAGCTTTCAAAACGTGAAACATTCTAAACTCATTTGCACAAAAATGACGGGCAGATTGTAGTTTGCCCAGCTGCCTTTCTGGTCAAGGAAGTAATGAATACCTTTGGACCTCAGTCACAAGAGGCAAGGGACCTGAAGTTTATTGTATTTAGTCAAAACTGTGTTCATGTCCCGGTTCTTAATTGCATGAGGAGGGAAATCATACTACGCGAATTGTAAAACGTTAATATGTGCGACGGGTTTTGTTTTGTAGTAAAAGCTCCTGTCTTAGGGTTGTAAGGAAAGCAAATACTTTTGTAAATTAGAAAACACTACAAAATTTAGGCTTTTTATTTTGTATATAGTAGCAGAGTTGGTCCTTTGAGATGATTTAATCCAATCTTTTTTATTTTATAGACATGGAAACTGAAGTTGAGAGGTTGTCCCTAGTCCACTGCAGCACACTAAGGAGCCAGAAGCACTGACTTCAAACGCAGTGGGGGTTTTCCCATTGTTCCCAGGCCATCTAGGTTCTTTGAGATTCTAGATCCACTCCCATAGAGCTGCTCTGCTCATCTCAGCCTAAGTGACTCTGGATATTAGCTTTTAAAGGGCAGAGAGAAGGCAGGGAAAGGGTTTCTCTTGGTTCCTAACTGAGGGTTCCAAACTCCCCTGGAGAACTGAGATGGGATAAAGTCAGTGCGGCTCTAGAAGTAAGACCACACATTCCCAAATCGCATTCTCTTAAAATCCCTTCCTAGTAACGGTGTATAATTGTAGGAAGGTCTTCAGTCATTTGTCAGTTTCCTCAAATATCCTGTTGATTCACATTTATCACTGACCCCAATTAGGAAAGGCTCCACCCTAACAGCAGCACCATGCTATCCCATGGACACAAAGCCCCCCTGACCTTTCCCCTCTTTGCTTCTTTGAGAAACAAGCTCTTGTATAAAGGGGTGGGAGTACAGTAAGAGACTGACAGGAGATCTTGCCTTCTGCTCTGGGCTAGATTCGGGGTTGAAGGAGGGAAGAGAGTTAAAATTAGAAGGTAGATCCCAGCAGCCGTAGGCACTTGGTAGTTTCCATTTTCTTGCCAAGCTTTAGCTCCTTCATACTTCACAATGAATGAGAAAAGAAGACAGAAGGATCCTCTTTAACAGATTAGGAAAGTAAGGGTTCACAGAAATGAAACGAGTTCTCCAAGTGACTTCTGTCCGATAAGGTGCCAAAGCGGGGGGCAGTGCACCCTTAAACAACTTCTGGGGAGAAACCAAGTTGTTTGGGAGCAGAAATGAGACAGCCATGTCCCCAGGTTAGAACACCGAGAAGCTTTATTGATGTAGTTATTTCAAATCTTTACAAGAGTCAGTCACAAGATCACTCAGGGCCATAACAGCTAAGACAGAGAGAAGCAGTAACCACAAGCAAAATAGGAGAAGGAAAGCAAAAACCCCAAAGCACATCACACCACCATGTTCCTATGCCAGCCTGCCAGTCTGACCAGCTGGGACAGGGTGAGGGAGGGCCCAGCACCCTGTCTGATGGACCTAGCCGAACCTCACACTGGCTTCGAGCAGGAGGAAGGGAAATGTTTGTCCCAGGTTTGTTCCTGTGGTTGGCCAGAAGTGGGATGGGTAACCAAGTACCCCACCACATCTTCCCCCCTCTCCACGGCCCAGGCCTGCTCCCGGATGTCCATAAGCGGGGGAAGCAAAGAGCTCTCAAGGTTCAAAATGTGACATAACTGTTACTAAGAAGAGCAACAGTTATCAAATTAATAGACATTTCCCAAGAAATTCAAGGCCTGTAAGGATAGCCTTGGCTCCCACTCCCATGAGGCACAACTTGCCTAGGGCCTGCCTGTCATCCTGGGGCAAAAGAACTCGCCCGACACCAGAGACAGAGACAGTGGGCAGAACTGAAACAAATCATCCCACACTACCCTTGAAAATTAGGTTCATCTAGGTGAGGTGAGGGAAAAGCCTACTGATGCTGGGAATCACGCAACTGAGCGAGCAAGTCATCTGACTTAATATGGACCGAGAGTCAGAACTTGCAACTCCAGTCCCAGGAGAGACAAAGAGGCAGGTGCCTTCTTGTTTTCCCACTTGAGAAGGAGGAGACTAAAGGAAACTTCCCCTCCCTTCCTCAGGTTTTTGAGAACCTTAAAGCTTTGTGGAACCTGTGCCTCAGGGGAACCTGAATGCTTATGCCCCCCCAAGGGGCACTACTCAGATCACCAGCTGCCTCAAGCAACGGACATGCTCTCTCCACCTGTTCTACAATATAGGTCCAGATTCCCCTAAGTTGCCAAGATAGCAAGTGAAGCTATCAGAAAAATCTGTATTTATGCATGCCATGTGCCCACACTACTTCACTGGCTAACTTAGCAAGAACCCCATTTTCCTTTTTAAAACAAACCTTCTCCTCTACGCAGACTGCATGGCTCCTACCTTCCTCTTGAAGTGATAACAGGCCCACAGTTTTCTATCCAAAAACCCCAAGCTCACTGAGACTCTGGTTCTGACTTCCTACACATTTTGCAATTCCTCCAATTAGAAGGGAGAATCAAGCTGGTACTGCCACCTCCTCTGTATATGATCCCTAGGCAAGTTAAAACTCTCTTAACCTCAGTTTCCCCATCTATAAAGTGAGGTGGTTGAATTGGGTCATCTCTGAGGTTACTTACAGTTCTGAATGCTTTTGAATCATAAACTCTGTAGATTCAGTCTGCTTTACCTGAGCAGAATTAAATACTGTCAGGCCATCTGGAGGATGGGACTGAGATGTATGCACAGTACTTCCTGAACATGACAAAGAAAAAACCCTTAGCTCAAGACAAAAGGTCACAGCTTTATCCTGAGAACTACTTAGCTAGAAACCTCTTCAACCTTACTCAGCAGTTCAGTTGAAGCATTTGGGCACTGCCCAGGAAAGAGGCTGAGATCAGGTCCTCCACCATCACTAAAGGCTGCCACCCACCCCTTTCTATTCTCTTAAATATCCTGTCCCATGGAATTTGATAAAAGGAAGAGTTGGAGGTGGGGTAGAGTACAGCACAGTCAGAGTTGAGTGGATGGAAGTCAATAGGCGTATGGTGGACAGAAGCGTTTCCTCAAAATACCTGAAGTACCACATTTAACCTTAAATAAATTCCCACCTGCAAGGATAAATGGCCATGCTGCTTCTGGGGCCAAAAGGCGGAGGAAAGGGTCAGGGGTCAGAAAGGAGCTGAGTACTGATTGGTGGCCGAGCCTCTCCAGTGCAAAGCTGCCCTGATGGATCTAATTTTTCAAGAGGAGAAAGCACTTAAGAGACTCCCAGACATTTTCAATGCAAATTACATTATGTTTTAATGTTGTTTTATTAGAAACCATGCAAACTTTAATATAAAAAAATACAAGTGCAATAAGAATCGTCATGTGTCAGATCCCAGGATTTGACATTATTCTGGTTGACTTGCCCCAAGAGGAGTACCTGGCCCTGAAGGGGACTCCTCCAGACCCCCCTCTATTCCTCACCCCTCTCCTCCTCTCCTCCATTTCTAGTTCTTTTTTCCTTGTTTCTCTGTCAAACCTGATTCACCCCCCTCCTTAAAATCCCGGGCACAATGCTGCTTGGGGCCATTTCACCTGCCCCACTGGCACAGAATCCAGTTTCCTTCTCTGCTGCAGTCTCTTGGTGAGAGGGTGCCTAAGTCTTCACTATAATACAGTACACAAACCCCATGACCAGTTTTTGTTAAAAAGATCAACACACAAACACACACACACACACACACACACATACATACACACACAAACACACACACACACACAAACACACCTTAATCATCAAAACACTGAACTGGATCTTTCTCAAATTAGAAAAAAATCCCACCTATTTATCCTAACACCCCCCCACTCCTGTCCCATTTCCACAATTCATCTTGGCAGCCTCCTCTCAGGAGCCAGGCCTATCCCGCAGACCTCACGCCTACACTGGGGCATCAGGGTTGCAATCCAATTCTCTCTGACTAGACTTTTGGCCACAAACAGCTCAATTCTGGGTAGACGCACCAGCTAATCCATCACAGCAATTCAACGTATTCCTCAAGGCCACCTTCCCTTCAACACATTCTTAGTGCTTTCTTTTCAGACACGGCTTCAACCCATAAAAGAATTTCATGAGATATTTAGATTATTAAAAAGAAAGAAGTTACACCTGCATGGATATGTATGTCAATACGGAGATTAACATCTCTACCTCTCCTAGGACTGCTGGGGTTGGGAATGGGGGAAACTTAGATGAGGCGAGTAAGCGCAATGAAAACTGTCAACACTTCATTACAGAAAAAAAAAAGGAAAGCTAAAATTATTGGGTAAGAATACCTAGTGTGTGTGCATTGTATATTTTTTCATTAAATAGGGACACCAGAAACTTAAGCAGCAAGAACAAAATTTATGTTGGTTTTTTAGTTTTTCTCTCTTTTGTTTTAAAAAAAAAGGAAAAGGAAAAACCAAGGAAGTTGGCTGCCGGCTTTTTCCATTGGAGCTCAGGCCGCCCCTCGACAGCACTGCTCCTGGGGGTGGCACAGGCTGTATCACTTCGGGAAAGAAAGCCAGCTTTGAGACATGCATGGGATGGAGGTGGGCAGGACAGTTGCATTAGGAAAATCTTCAGCTTTCCTCCTGTCTCAAGCATTCCCCTCCCTCCAAGCCCTGCTATGGAAGAAGAGCTACCTCCCAGTGAAGGTCCTCTTTTCCAAAGTGAGAGATGACAGAAGGGGAGGTCTGGGCTCTGAGGGACTGTAGCACGGGTAGAGAAGGAAGGGATGAGAAGGGAGACCCCCTTGAGCTCTGGGGGCACAGGGTACAAAAGAGCTGAGCTGGCCAATCCTCGAAAAGAGCTCCCAGAGAGGTCATGAGAAGGGGGAGCCCAGTCACAAGCTGCTGGCGCAGCTCCTATGATGGGAGGCTGCTACTGATGCTGCTGCTGCTGCCAAAGGGTGGCCGAGGAAAGGGAGTTGAAGCTCTGGCTGATGAAGGTGGTGTTGCCAGGGAAGGGGGAGGGTTTGGAGACAATGTCAGCTCCATGATCAGTGCGGGCCTTGGCATTTTCACGGAACGTCAGCTTGTAGGTTTCAATCTGTAGCAAGACATGGGGGAGGCAGTAGGGATACAGGAGGTAAAGGGCAAAGGAAAAAGGTAGAAGAGGAAGAGATGGGCATAGGGTAGGCGTAGGGTTGGGGTTATTGGAAGGGGATGGAAGACGAGACCAGAATTTCATCATTAGATGCCTGGAAAATAAAAGTTGAGTAGCTCATTAAAACTTGGGCAGATACCTCTTTTAAAAAGTTTCAATTTGAAGAAGCGAGCTCGCCAGATCTCTTGTTGGAGCCCACCTAGCCAGGTGGAGCTGTGGGGGAGCACAGAGGAGGCACAACCAACTTACTTGTCTCCTGGATCTGGGTGTCGAAGGTCTGAGTTTCCCTTTGGTCACCACCCAATGAGGGGGTTAGGTGCCCTACTCCATTCGCCTGCGTGTTGGGGCCTGCCTGGGCCTCAGGTGGCTCCCCGCTCGGAGGGGCCAGGCACAGTGGGGCCACCTCGCCGCTCCCCTCAGTCTACAATGAAACAGTGGGGTGGGGAGGAGACAATGGATGATCAATAGAAGAATGAGGTGAAATGGTATGGTGACACAGGGCTCTAAACACAGCCCACCCCTGATTCCAGGACAGGCCAAGAGGTGTGAAGAACCTGGCAATCAAAGGTAATGAGAGACAAGGAGGATGGTAAAAAGACAGATTCCAATGCGGGTGGCCAATACCTGACAGATACAGAACACTCAGCAAGACCTTTCTCCATTCAAAGCCTGCTTCTTTAAAAAACTGGGCAGGGGCACAGGGAGGCTGCCCTAATGATCTAAAGGGATCAATCCTCTTTCTTTTGTGTCAAGTTCCAGAAAATTTCCTCATGGATTTTTTGTCCCTTCTAAAACTTCCTCCAAAATCCAAAGAAAATCCTAGTCTGCCAAATGCCAGGGTCCTCTTCACAAAATCTGTTATCTTTCTGACATCAAAATCTCTAGGATCACAGCATTGGGGAGACCAAATGATGATGTCCTTGCTAACTGTCTGCCCTTACTGCTAGGATCTGCGGTTTTACCCTCACATTCTAGTGTCATCAGTCAAAGGAGTTTTAGGCCCCCACTGAGTAACACTCTTAGGATTTCAAGTGCAAAGGACACTGGACTAAAAGTTAGGAAGTATAGATTCTATTTTTTGCTCTGTCATTAACTTGCTATGTGGTACTGTACTCACTAGACCTTAGTTTCCATTGCTGTAAAGTTGAAAGGGCTGGTCTAGATGACCTCAAGGCTCAATTCCAGCTCTGTGAGGTTGGAACCACCTCTTTGTTCCCCCGTTTAACATTCCCTCCATTTCCTCGTGAAGCAGCTCACACTGTGGGCACTCAATAAATGCTGACCAACGGAGACTTGTCTTTTCATTCATTCTTATCTCTGTGCTGGTGGTTACTTTAAGATATAGAACATCATGTTACATTCTAAAAGGTCCCTGGAGATGACAGCCAGTCTCTTACCCTAGCTTCTCTCTGAACCTATCAGAATGATCCCCAGATGGTCCCCAGCCCCTTTAATGCAATGGAATAAATGGTAGACAATGTCTTAGCACACAGAGCAAACCCAAAGTGCTGTGGAAGGAGGTTGTCCCAGCCTAGGAAAAATGGTTATTCTCTGTGAAGTAGGTGACGGATGGCTAGAAGCCAAGTCTGAGCTCAGTACTCACAGGTAACCATTATACTAGGTCCAAATAAAAAACAAAACAAAACAAAAACAAAACATGGCACTTCCAGGCATTCAAGGCAGACAAAGCTAAATGCCACCGGGGGCGGGGGTGGGGGGGGGGGGGGAGAGACACAGTGAGAGGATCTAATCAAGCAGTAGCCTGATTCACCAGAGTTGGATTTAAGAAATAAATTACTAATATGAGGCCTTTGATGCCCAAGCTGCCCCAGGCCTGGGTGGGGAAGGGAAAGACTGTGTGCAAAGGCAATATAATATTCCACTTAGAGCCAGAGGGAAATGGAAGAAGGCTGGTGTTGGCTTATTGTCGTAAAAAAGTTCGTATAAGCTATCCAAGAATTGAGATGAGCTCCCTTTCCATGGGAGTGGACAACTTCTTGTCCAGCATGTCATAAGAGGGATTCCTGTTCAGTTATAGGTGGGATGAGATGTCATTTTTAATTCCAAGATCATGGGACTCAAGATGGCAGCAGGGACAAGTTGGTTCTGTGACATAAACTACAAAAAACGTTTAGAAAAATACCTGAACCCTAAATGTATTGCTACTGGCTTATCATAACAGAAGTTGAGTGGTCTGGGAAGTGTCTCTTGCCTTTTAAGGATTATATCCTCTGGCATGACATCCTGCAATCATCTCCTGCTGGGGATGGCAGCTAGTGAGAAGAGATGAAGAATATCACCCTAAGCTGTCATACCGGAAAAATGAGCTATGCTGATTGTGGCTGCCATCCTAAGGGGAGGCACAGCCATTTTCCTGGAGGTGGCAAGAAGAGGTAGCACGCTGATGAATCAGACTGGAAAGTTTCTTCCACTTCTACCCATCACTTTTATTTTTCCCACAGCCCTCTTCCTTTTTCTCTGGGTTTGGCAACAAAGGTGGTGATGGTAAATGGAGAGAGTGAAGACACTGCTTGTGAAAAGATTGAGGGCAGCGGCTGACTTCGTCATCCTGACTACCTCCCACCCTGCAGGCTAACACTATCCCCACTGGACCCCTAATTAATCCCCATCCTGGCCTTAGTGTCCCAGCCCAGGTCCAGCCCCTCGATGGATCTACCTTGACTGTGCCACCTGCAGGCAAGTGTCCAACGTTATCCAGGGATCCCACCTTCGCCTGGGCCTTCTCCTTGAAGTTCAGCTTCTGGTTTTCAATCTTGACATCACCTCCTCCTGGAACCACAGAGAATGCCATGGTGAAAAGAACAGCAGATGAAGCAAGCAGGAGACCTGAGTCTGATTCCAAGCGCTACCATTTTTTGGTCACTCTCCCCTCTGTGAATCTCAGTTTTGTTTAGATATCTGTAAAAGGAGGACTATACATGACGTTGTTCTTAAGACTGCTGCGAGGAAAGGACTTTATAAATTTTAAAGGGTTATGCAAATAAGAACTATTAGGATTTCCTCAATAAAGTCTGGTAGCGATGCTTCATTCCATTGCTGGGGCAACTTTGGGCTCTGGAAGGCTAAGCCAATGGACAGCAAACAATGGCAGGTCCTTCCAAGTTGGGAAGAAAATAAAATCTAGGCTAATGACCAAACAAAGTCTGTTATTCAACCCTAAACTTAGCTGGACCCAGAATTTATTAAGGGTAGAATCTGAATGGGTAAAGACAAGGGGGCCACAAATATCAGAGGTGCTACAAGCAAGTGAATCCTGCCTGCCACGTTTCTCAGTTTCTCATATTTAGGTCAGAAGACCTAGTTATGCTTCCAACTCTCCCCTTTTCTGGATACATACCTCTCTGAAATGCAAGTGTGGTATCTCAACTGAAACACAAGGTAAGAACCAGAAAACTGGAAACACCTCAAAGGGAATCTCCTGCTGTCAAGGAGCTAACTGAGGTTGAAGGCAAATGTTCACAAGAGGCCATGGACAAAGCTGGAACTGAACGTGTAGTAAAGAAAGTAATAACTGTGAATGGGGCTGACATTCTAGACTGTGTCTGTAAACACAAGAATGAGCAGCTTTCCAATAGAGGCGCAATACATTTAACAATGGCTGATAACAAGCATTTGCCTGGGATCTTGGAGATCTAAACAAAAAGGAAGGGGATGGAGAGCACTGTCTACGTCCAACTGCCAAGCTCAATACTGTGGATACTGTGTGAACAAGGTACTACATTCTCCCTATAAAGCAAGGAGAACAGCAAAGGTTCTCAAGGAGGATTAAAATACACAAAAGAATCCGCAACAAAACCCACGGCCTCAGCGGGTCACATACAAATATTCAAAAGACACTGGTAAGTAACGGGGTACAAGAAAGTACATCTAAAAGAAAGGAATCTGAGACTGAATGACATGGAACTCATGACTGGAATATGGCTCCGGACACACTTCCCTGATTTAAAGGGAAAGGAAGGAGAACACCAAGGAATACTAAAACATGTCCTCGTTTGAAGACAGGGACCAGAAGGAACAAGAAGGGCCATCTGGGGGGGGATCAGAAGCAGGAGGAGAAGGAACCTGTGAGCTGAAGCATTTTTCTTTTCTCTACCAAGAAAAGTAATCATTGAAATGGCGAGGACAAAAAAAAAAATGAATTACGGGGAGTTAAAGCTAAAGTCAAGAAAGAAAACATGTCACTACTACGCAGGATGAAGCCAAGTCATCAGGCCTAGACGACCTTTATCACAAGGCACTGGATGGACCCAGTAGGTTAAAAAACTGAGCTGAATTGAATAAAATGACATTTAAAAAGAAGGTTGGCTTCTACAGAGGCTCGAAAAAATCAACTTTACAAATACAAGAAGGATGAGGAAGTCCAGCAAGGTGACTGAAGAAGGTGAGTTATAGTGCATTACAACATAAATGTGACAGTGGCATGTACATGGCGGCCAAAAAGCTCACCAGATCTTAGGTATACAGGGGGACAAGTGCTGTCCTAGACGAGGAAAACAATTTTCTGTTTGCATTCTACTCCAGTCATACAACATGCTAGGCATAAAAAAAGAGAGCCAAACTTAGAAAGGGCAATGAGGAGAGGGGAAGCCTTCAAGTTCTTGCCATATGAAGAGACAGAACAGATAATCACGGATTCAGAGCTGAAAGCGACCTCAGACCATTTGGTTCAATTCACACATTTTAAAGATGAAGAAAGAGGGTCACGGAGATTTAGTGATGTAGCCAAGGTTTCACAGGCAGTAGGACTTGAAACGATGTGGTGGATTAATTAATAATGACTGAGGAAACTACCCAAGCCATATAATTTATTGGCAAGACAGGCATAAGAAATGGGTCAGTGGACTCCCCAGTCAGTCCAAAGGCCCTGAATGCAAAGTGAGACAGACTTTTAGGTGGTAAAAACAATCAAATAAGACCAATGAATTAAAAGAAAACCAAAGTACAAACCAGGAAACCAAACCAGGGAATCTGACTTCTAACTGGACGAACAATCAGGGACTTTCCAAGCTGGGAAAGGGAGAATTCAGGAGCAAGTCCCTCCAGTCACAAAGAAGAGGTGTTCTGCGCCTGCACCCCTCAAGCACTCACGTTCATGTTCATGTTCATATTCAACCAAAGGCACATGGAAACGATAACATGGCCACTTTTCACATAAGAAATATAAGTTGCTAGAGATGTGTAACTTTGAGAAAACTCCTGGCATCCATCTTTGGATCTACCTGGGTTTTGGGGTCCTCAGTTAGGGGTCTCTAAAAGCAGCAGGCAGACGTGGTCCAGCTTCCCAACCACAAAGGACTACGTAGAAAGAAGAAATTGCAATGAAGTTTTCTCATAATTCCCAAAATGGAATGAAGTTTTCTCACAAGCCAGAAACTGGACAAGAAGATCCTCAACTGAGTCATCAGTCATAGGACATGAGTCAGTGCCCTTCGCTCAAATTCCCCACTTAGGTCCTCTAACTTTGGAATCTGTGATATTTTCATTATGTCACAAAAAGTGGAGCTACTGGAGAGGCCATGGGGAGTTTGGAATATCTTCACTGAAGGACACAGGCAGGCTGCAGGCCTTCATACCTAGGAAACAGCACCTTGGAACAAGAGAAGCATGGGACTTGGAGGCAGTGACCCACAGCCTCCTTTCCTCACTTCCCCAGCTATCAGCAGCAACTTGCCACCTCCCCTAGGATTGTTATAAGCTCCTCCAGAACCAACTCCTCAGGATGGAGGCACATCAGCCCCCTGCACTGGGCATGGCCAACTGGATGGTGCCCCCCAGGGGGAAAGGTGACTCACCAGGTTTGTGTTTGATATTCGCTTTGGAGCCACACTTTGAGGCCACCTTGGAAATGTCAACTTTCTTATTCTGTATCTGCACCTGAAGAGAACACAAAAGAAGAAGGTACCTTAGGGCCAGACTTGGAGAGGGCCTTGGTTGAAGTAGTGACGTGCTTCACGTGGGCTTGTCTTCACCATCAGGGTTCTACACCCCACCTAAACTTAACTAAAACTCGGGCTGCAAAGGTTCAGCCACTATCACTGGCCAAAAGCATTCCTAAAGCACAGAAGTAATTTGGGCAAAGATATTTATACGAACAACTTGAAATTCATTTCTCTACCTTGACAGGACAGAAGATGTCTCAGTGGATAAATACAGTCTAGAATGATGAGACCTATGCAGGTTCTCAGGGAGCTCCACAAAACAGCACCTCCCCCTATGTTTCTATCTCTGGAATTCATGGCCAACTGTCACCTGTGGGTGGGATGGGGACTGGAACACAAGCCTTAAAGGGCAGCAATTGTTTACCCTGTATCCCAGGCCCCAGCACACAGTAGGTGCTTAATAAACCCTTACTGGAGACATCATCGTTGCTCTCATGAAAAGTATGTTTTTTCCCACACAGACCATAATCTAGTCAGATGGACTGAAGCTAAAGTACTAATAGCAAGGAATGAACTCTAATTATCCCACGTTCTCATCCAAGGCAGCCTAACAAGCATTTACCGCACCTCTGTGTCTGCTGCTGGTACCCAGTCAGATCAGACTATAAAGGAAAAGTCCCAGTTTCTTTTGTGAGTTCTCATCAGATGGCAATTGTATTTGCTTCTATGTCCCACGTTTCTTCCAAGTTACTTCACGACCTAAGTCCCAGGCCCCAGATGTCAAGTCTTTACTGACATTTTTCTTGTCACCTTGTTCCTTGACACTTGTCTACATCCTGTCTATCCATAACTGGTCATCAGCCTCTAGGGAACCAGGAAGTATAATTAAGGCTGAAAGTGAGATAGGGGACGTACATGGCATTGCAAAAGTGGGGTCAAGGCATAGGAGAGGGAGGACTGGTGGATGATAGAGGAAAATGGGCCATGGAAAGTAGGATACTGCTAGAAACAGCTACAAAACAGGGCAAGATGGGCATGAAAGGGAAAAGACAATGAGGTAAACTACAGTAATCATGAAATATAATCCAAAAGTTGAGAGCTTGTGTGCTGTAAGTGGGGCCAAAAATATGGGGGGGAAAGTGTTGGGTATGAGTGTCTGGGCAAAGTTCTTTTTGAAATGAGATAGAGGGATTTTAAGGGAAAGAACAGGTCAAACAATGACTACATTTATCAATAGAGAGTGAGAAACTACAGCCTAGAGTGGGAGGTTCATTGTGGGCGATGGCAGCTTCCTAAGAAGGGCCCTGCTTATGCATGAGTCCACCAGCCATTCCCACTATGAAAGTTGGCAGCCCCAAATACTGGGCATATGTTGCCCAAGAGGTAAAAATTCAATACTATAATATTTAAAGTAGCACTTTTTGTGGTAGCAAAATAGTAGAGGGTGTTGAGTATGGCATTAATGTAAAAGAAAATTATTGCAGTGTAAGAAATGATGCAAAGAAAATGAGACTTCTTTTAAGTGAAACTCAAGAGAATCATGACAAAATGGTTATAGCAGAGTAAATGAAAACACTAAAATAAAGCTGAACTCAGTTTAATTTCAAAGACCAATTCTGGATCTCAGAACAGATGATGAAATGTAATTCCTTTCCCTCAGAAGAGAGGTGGAGAACCACTGTCAGAGAGGATCCTATGTTGGTTAATTTTACTTGTCTTCCAGATAATTAACTGCCATTTACTAAGTGCCCTCTATATGCCAGGCACTGTGCTAAGCACTGGGGCATTCACAAAGGAAGGCAAAAACCACACCAATGCCTGCTCTGAAGGAGCTCAGAGTCTAATGGAGGAAACCACATGCAAACAACTACGAGACAACAAGAAAATACAAGACGAATTGGGCGTGAAACGGCTTCTGACAAAAGACTGAACTTAGGATCTATTGGGGAGTTACGAGGCAGAAGGGAGAACAACCAGACAGGGATGGAAATGCTCGGAGCCTGAAATCACGGGATGTCAGAGGGTGGAATGGGGAAGGTATAAGAAGCCTGGAAAGGACCTAGGTTATGAAAGGCTCTGAAAGGCAAATAAAGGACTTTATACTTGATTCTAAATGTAACAGGGAAACACTGGGGTTGACTGAACTGGGGGGAGGGTGGAAAAGAGTCTGCAGTGCTGGGGTGGGGAGCCAAGAAGACAAAACTGTAATCTCCAGGTTTTCACAAAAGAACGGTGGGCAGCCTTCTGATGTTTGTGTATTTGCAGATATGCAAATGCACGAGTGTACAGATGCCAACATGCACATGTAGACAAGTCCTTGAACATCAAGCACAGCTCATCCTTAATCAGGATCAAGTCTGTGTATGAACGGGGTCAAACAGAGAAGACTCAGCCCGTCCACACAACTCAAAGGGAGGAAAAGAGTCCTTGACCGTCACGTTGGTTTTGTCCACGTACCAGTCACAACCAGTCCTTGCTATGGATCCTTCAAAATGCATAAAATGAAATACGTAGGCATATGAGGAAAACTCAATGGTCAGTGAAAATTCATCTAAAATTCATCTCTTAGATTCATCTAAATTCATGGTCCCAGTGAAATCAATGCATTTATTCCTTGGGGACTCCAAAGAAAGAGCTCCTGCTTTAAAAAGGTACTACTTCAGTGGATAGCTAATATGGACAGCTGATAGAAGATCATAACTATAAAGAGGGACACAAAATTTCTGCCATTTTCCATGCTGGATCTGAATGCTAGAGGTTAGCCATTTCAGTCACATCCTGAATGCCAGGGGATTCCCATAAAGTGGGCATGATTAGGAATGAACAGGTGGACAGTTTCATTGAAAGACAAGTCATTCAACCAATCCTTAAGTAACATGATTTCTGGGCCCCTCAGCATAAATGGCTGTATTTCAGGTTGCCAATATCCTTCCATTTAAAATGTGGTATCCACAAAACAACACAGTGCTTACAGAAGTGGGTTTGTCAGAGAAGAGGTACAAAGGTAGAATTTTGCTCATTCTGAATAGTATACTTCTACTGATTCTGCCAAAGACTGTATGAGCTTTTCTGACAGCCAGGTGACACTTTGGAACTTTTATTAAGTTTACAAACCATCAAACTCTCCAAATATTTTTTATAAAACCTACTGTCCAGCCAGATCTCCCAATCTGGCATTCATAACAACCAATTTCTTAAAGTTTAGCACTGGAGTTTACATTTACATGCATACTTGAAACATCTGTGATTGGTTTGATGTCAATACTCCACCATGGCAAAGACCACAGCCTATTTCTCACTTACTAGATGGTTGCTGAGAGTGGCTAAGGTTTAAACTTTCATCACCAAGCCGATAATCAGCTTAGTGATGGGACTGTACAATTTAGCTAAAGCTACTCTCCAAGTATGTGAGGATTTTAGATTTTTCATGATGACAATTCATTTTATTGCATTTAGCCCACTGTTAAGTAACACCTGTCTGCATACGGATTCTGCTGCACATCCAAATTTATTGCATAATCCTTTAAACTTCACATAAGCATGCCAACTATGTCTTCACCAGAGGTGATGGTTTAGCTCCCAGTTGTTTTCAACCTAATAATCACATCTTTTAAGGTCATGTAGCTAGTTCTGAATGTCCAGACTTCCTCGAAACCACAACTCTTTTTCCAGCTCGTTCACAAGTATACGGACCATGATCCATAAGCCTTCATCAAATGGTTTACCGAAATCCAGATGTATTGGGGCGATGCTATGTATAGAGCATTCTCTTGAGCTAAGAGTCTAATAATCTTGTTTAAAAAATAAAAGGGAACCAAGTTAATATGTACAATTGGCCAAGTGTGTGTGTGTCTATGAATGATTCAAACCTAAAATATACCCAAACTCACATAATTGGATATGCTGCCATTTTAAGATAAATCTTCCACCCTACACACACATCACTTGGTGTGTAAAATAAGGGTTTTGGATTAGAATTGGAGTTCTTGATTTTCTGTGTGTCAATGTGGTGAAACTTATTGACCCATTCTCAAAATAATGTTTTTAAACGAATAAAACGAAAGAAAACATAGGTTAGTGAAAATAAAGATATACTTTTTATCTTAACACTCTCTTGAACCCTTCTCATGCACTACCATGTACTCCAGGGTTAAGAATTCCTGAACTAGAAGATCTCCTAGATCTTGCTCATCTCTAAAATTACGATCCTATGACATCTAAAATAACTAGCACTATATTTTTATCATTCTTTCATCCAACTTCTCATTCATCTCCAACACTTCACGAGCTCATTTGGGAATTTTTTGGCAAAGACACTGGAGTGGTCTGCCATTTTCTTCTCCAGAAATATTACAGAAGAGGAGATTGAGAATTTACCATAGTTATCTAACTAACCTGGAGCCACAAGTCTGGTAAGTGTCTGAGGCCAGCTTCCTCATAGCATCACCAAGCGACCCCCCAGCATTGTCCCTGCCCCTCTTCTCAATATGGCCTCTTTAGAATGGTTCCCCCTCCTCCTCCATCCTATTTCCCTTTGTGAAAATTCAAATTCTGTACTCCATGCCTATTGTCTTAGAATAGCAATACACTTTCCATGTCTACCCCTTTTCTCTAAAGAGTGCACCTCCTATCACCAGCAAGAAGGACTATAACACTGAAGTGATTTGGGAGGGGAGGCAGCCCCTAACACTGACCCTAAGCCAGTACCTCCCAAATAAGACTCTTGCAAAATCTATGCACAATCAAGCAAAACAAATTACTACCTTGCCTATGTCCAAAAATGAAAACTGCATTCAGCACTTGGAGTCTGCTATCTCTCCGTTACTCCTTGGTGGCCTCTAAGATCTTACTAGTTTAGATCCGACCTACACAACCTGCTGCCTGCCAAAGTACTTTGTGCAGTTCTCGAAAAAGGTAGAGGAATACATCCTCTATTGTACTCAAAGCCCTCTGGCATGCCACAAGCAACGAATGGGCCTTGGGTTGTGCAGACCTAGTTCAGATCCTGGAACTTTAGAGAGGTTTTTAAAATCCCTCAGGTCATGATCAATTGTCCCAATATGAATCATCAGAAGTGGATAGTAGGTTTAAAGGTCCGAGAAGGTTCGCTCTTTACTGTGATATGAATACATGCCTCCAAAGGAGAGAATCTATTTTAAAGGTTGAAAAATTCAGGTTAAGCTATGTTTACAAAATCATTGCCCTCAACAGGGAAACAAAATTCAATCAGACCCAAATCGGGAACTGTATGCCTGGCTACTCCCTTACTAGCCAAGAGTCTAGGACAGTTTGGGACTCAGGGTAGAAGTCGTAAAGGGAAGGAGCATCTAGAGGGAGGAGGATGTAAGCTTATTGAGATGACAACATTTTGGACCAATCTCTGAAGAATGACCAAATTTCTCTCCCTCCATCAAGGGCCTTGTGAATGAAGGGATTTGTAGGGTCATTCACCCATCCAAAGTGCCACCCTTTTCTTCCTGCAAAATCAAGAGCTAGAAAACCAAACTCATTTTAGGAGCAAAAAACCAGGAGAAGAATGGTTGCTCTGGGTAGGGCAATGCTCCATCACCTATGGCTCTCCCTGTATCAACTCAACGTGCACCTTACTGTAAGGCCAATTTTAAAAGTTCTGTCTGGAAGCAAGCTCATAATATAGAAATACTGAAAGGACTGGGCCCCTCCACCACAATATCATTGCTGGGTAGACTGTTCAGTTTTTAACATCAACTGATGTTTATATAACACTCATTTTCTTTCAAGGATTCTTCATGGTAGTCAGAGACCTTCAGCTCCTGACTTAACTTTCTTTATCTTTTCTACATCAAAAAGAATTATGCTAAACCATAAATGTGCTCCAAATAGCACTTCTAAAGTCTTATCAGTGCTTATGCTCTTGGCCATGGAAATAAAGACATCCTTTCACAAGAGGTAGGTGATTAGTATCTTCTTGTTTCCAATAACCCAACCTGATCCCTTCTGACATTTTGCTACACTCAACCTAAGTACAAAGAATACCACAGACTGCAATTCCCAAATACCAAAGACAGACTGTCCAGAGCCCATACTTACATTCCCACCTCCAGGGACATGCTTAATATTGTCCTTGGAACCACACTTGGATTGAACATGGCTGTAGTTCACTTTTTTGGAGACTATCTGGACCTGGAGCGTTAGAGAATGGAAAAACAACACAAGGGGAGACGACTGGTTAGAACTGGCCCATGGCACACAGGGAGTCCACACAGGACAACTGTGACTTACAAGCAAAGAGGGTCATGTTAAAGCTTGACCCCATCCTCAGAGGAACAAGGAGAGGAGTGTGAAGGGGAGGGAGAGAAGGGAAACAGCAAACATACAAGAATACAAAGCAGCAAACATGCTGTTCATAGGGACAAGCTTAACACTTCTCAACTGTTCTCTAGTCAAGGGAGCTGGGGAGCTCAGCAAGGGCCCTATTTATTGTTGGCACTAGGCCCCCCCTCCCCAATTCATGGGATGGGGAGACCTCCTTGGGAGCACATTTAGCCTGTATAAAAAAAATAAATAAATCACTTAGCAGTCTCTAGGGTATTCTCAGACCTAGCCTTCTTTTCTTACCTACTCCCCAGATGCCCTATGCACCAACACTTGGCCATTATATGGGTATGCTTCATTTGCAAAAACTAATCGGCTCCCACACAAAAAGGTCCCAAAGGGGTGTTTCACCATCCAGGAGCTGAGCACTTTGTTCAAACACTGAGCTCCAGATCCTGGCTGCTTTGAGAAGCAAAGACTGCATGGAAATTCATTGGGTGCCAGTTAATTGGACGCAAATCTGATTCCAGCAGGAAGAGACGTTGTTCAGCAATAAATGCAAATGGTCCACAAAGCCCTTAATGCTCAAATGGCTGCATCTAAAATCTGCCTTGAACCCTGAAGTGCAAGCTACAGAACAGGCTTCAGCCTAATGTAGCATAAATAGCTTCCACAGGTAGAAAAACAAAATGTCTCTGTCCTCTATGCTTCTTCGCCCACACAATAGTGTTTTTATTCAAATCTCCACCCAGTTCTGGATTAAAATCCCACCCTCAAGTCACCCTGTGTTCCTCATTTTGTGCTCTTTACACTCTCTGTTGAAAGAGAATCCTACACCTCAGCTCTGTGAGGTTTCAACAAATGAATTTTTTAAAGCTTTCCCAGCATTGTACTGGTGAGAAGAGAAGGCACTAGATTCCTTTCCTCAGTTCACAGTCATGCCATGCCCTTAACCTCAAGGCTACAGCAAACTTCCACTAGGACACAGAGCACACAGTCACTCGCTTTCCTCTTAGGCCCCAAGTCTTCTAGCCTTAATATTTCAGGGCTACATGTTTAAGGTTGGCAACCTTCTCCTATACAGGAACTGAACGAAAAACATTTGCTCAAAAGTGACCCCCAGAAGCTTTAAGGTATAATTATAGCCTTCATCATCTATTAGCCTAACATTCGTGGAGAACATACTAGGCAGAGATTATCTGTTCCGGATTACAACTGAAGGCAACACTTCACTTTTGAGTCATAAAAGCTGGGTTCCAATAATGGGTGCCATTCATTCCAGCAAAACCTCAAGCAACCCTCAAAGTCTTCATCTTGCTCTACATCCCGTAACTGATACAAACCACCTGACACTCAAAAATGCCTCTCACCCAAGAATACTACCTTCCAGCAGCCACAATTGACGTAAGAGGTATTTCATTTGTCAAGGAAGAGGATCCTAATTTGGTGGGTTAGCATGCAAGGTGCATCCTAGAAGAATTTTTAATCCATGGCTGCTTTCATACTGGGGCATTTAGAACATGACTAACTTCATTTTAAGTCACTAAGGAGCAGGCAATATGCTGCCAACACCTGTAACTGTGATAACTGAACTTGAAGGACCTATGTGCAAGGTGGCACAGTAGATAAGTACTTATTTAAAGAAGATCTTAGTTCAAATGTGGCCCCAAACATTTACTGGCTGACCCTGGGTAAATCACCTCCTCTGCTTGCTTTACTTTCCTCAACTTTAAAATGGAAATAGTAATAGCACTCCCTCCCAGGGTTGTTGTGGGGCTCAAATGAGGTAATTGTGAAGAACCTAGCACAGCTTCTGGAACATGGGGCATTATAGAAATGTCTATCTTCCCCATTCCGATGGGCAATTTTATGATACATGTAGAACTTGCAGGTTTCTAAGTATCAAAAAACAGCCATACTTTTATTTGAGGTGTGGATAAACTAAAGATGCTTTACCTCTAACCTTTTACAGGTTAATGGGAAGCTTCAATTTTGTAAATTTTTTTTTCTTTCCACAGACTTTGGAAATCCCTAGGATGCGCTCAGCTTTCAAACTATAAAAATATGGCAATACATTTTTCCCACTTCTCAGATATGACTATTTCACTAATAGCAGTATTTTCTCCCTGGATATGTATCTGCTACACTTGAGCAGCTTTGGACTATACCTAAGGACCCAGAAGAAACAGGGGCAGAACAGAGCAGAAGCCTGAGCTGGAGCGGCAGTTTTGTTAATGGGTATTTTATTTCATGCATCTGAGCATAGGGATATATTAGAGACAGCTCTTGCCCTTTGGTCATTTGGGGAAATATTCCTAGTCAAAAGAACAAATGTCTGCCTGAGTGTAGGGTGGAGACTATGGAAAACTGTTGTGGTAGGAGAGGATTTCTGCCCCGCCTTTTATTTTAGGTTGGGAAGTTATTCTTTCTAGGTTAGAAGTATTTCCTACTGGCTCCCCTAAATTCCCAGATGAAGTCTGAGCATTCCATGTGGGAGGCTTGCTGATGCAGAATCATCATTAAAGATGGAGAAAGGAATACAAAGAAAAAGAAAGGGGGCCAGGGAGATATAAGGAAGAAATAGAATAATCTGAGACAAGAGAAAGAGGCTCAAAGCGGAAGAGCTGCTTCTCTGAGCCTCCGTCCTCCTCAAGCACGACTCACTTTCCCATCGGGCTGCCTTTGTGCGCTCTCTTTTGTCTCAGCAGCTTTAAAGGTGATGCTCGTCTTAGTGACTGCACTGGGTTCGAGCTTTCGTGCTGCACCGATGGCCTCTGATTTTTTCTCTACTTTGGCCTAGATGGAGACAAATGGAGGGTGATTTCAAACTGAGGGCACTGGGGCCCAAACTTGGAGGAATGGATCAGGAGACCAGTGGCGATTTCCCAACGGATGCCTCCTTTCTGCAGGCAGGGTGAGTTCAGGGAAAGAAGGAGGGAAGAATTCCAGGGACAGGAAAGAACAGAAGCTACAACAGGTACACATGCCTGTACTCCTAAAGAAGAGATACTCCCATGCTCTAGGCCACAATTAAGGGAATTTTCAATAAGAACACTGAGGCAAAATCAGACTGTAGAGATCCCCATTCATTTATAACATGACTCTACTTTAGGAACTAACCCAGGTAAGGTTTGTGACCAGACCATTTGGCCTTACCACACAGGGGTTCAGGTAGGAGTCTTAGACCCAGGAAGATCTGGATGGCAATCCTGACTTGGGTAATTCTTACCCATGAACCCATAGACAAGTATTTACCCTGTCTGAAACTCAGCTTCTCTATCTGAAAAGTGGTCATAATACCTATAGTACCTTCATAATACTGTTTTTAACAGGCTCAAAATAAAATATAAAGTATTTTGCAAACTTTAAAGTAAATTATTATGTCTAGGATTGTTTTAAGGAAAAGTGCTTTGTAAACCATAAAAGCACTAGAGAAAAAAGCGGCTGGCCTTCTCTTCCTTTTCTTTCTCTCTTCCTTCTCTCCATTCCTGTGTTCTAAAGCTGTGACAGAGTTACAGAAGAAGGAAGCTGTAGCATTATGCCAAATTTTCTGGGATCAATTCCTGTTTTTATTTTGCCCTGGACCAACAAACCAAATCTAGGAGAACAGTCATGAAAAAAGGCCAAATCCCTTTAATATGTAGTGATGTTTTATCTTGGCACTTAGAGTGAATTTTGCAAATACAGATAGGAGAGGTGATCCTTACATAGGAACTCTCCAAGGTCTACAAGGTGAGGAAGCAACAACTGTCCTGACTGTCAGTCATAATAGGACCCTCTTTTGCTCAAGGAAAGCTGTTAGAGAAAGCAAAACAAACTATAGCAACCACGCCAAGGACTCCTGCCACTGTAAGGAATAAAAATCAAACAAGAAGAGGGAAGGAGACCATCCTGGAGGTTCCAAACAGCCTTAGGTCCTGAGCGCACCCAAAGTCCTTAGTCTGAATTCAACACTGAAGCTGCATATTGCTCCAGCCTCTAATCTCCATCAATTCATGCCTGCCTCACGTTTACCTGGGAACCTTCCCCTCCATTTACTCCCCTCCAATTTCAAATTGAAGGGACTCAATAGTCCCTATTATGCTGATCTAAATTATAAACTTTTGCCAGAGGGGCTTCCCCAGTCTCTGCATCCAGAGAACAATTAAGGGGATCAAGACTTCTTTTTCCTGTTACTACCTTAACAACTTAAGGAAGGCTTTCCTGATTCCAATATTTCCCTCACTGAGTCACTGTCTGTCTGACTTTGGTAACTGCAATGGATTGGGCCCTCCCCCAAATATAAGATTTCTGGACATCAAATTCAAATGTCGCTGGGTGAAATGAGATCCCCTTCTACATCACCCCCTTCCTTGCATCTCCCCTTCTGTTTCAGGAATGCAGGCAGTTTATAAAATGCTCACTAGAGGGCACTTCCCTTCCTGCTTCATTCAGGCTGAACTCTATCTCCAAGAACCGTCTTGTCAGTGGTACAGATACTGAAAATAAGGTACAAGACCGAGGATGGAACGCAATGAACTAATAATCTCTTTTGTGGGAGATTCCCAGGATTCTCTTAGGCAACCAAAAGTTGACAATGCTTCTGAGCTTCACTCTTCTTAAAGCATGGGAATTTGGATGCCATGTAATTCAGCCAGACTGACTAGTTCAGATAGAAATCAGTTCTCTTTGTGATAATCCCAACCTTCCCCAATATTTAAAACATTTCCTTTCTCCATCAGGCAGACAGAGAAAATCTTTCAGTGCAGCTGAGGCACAGTAAGATCCTTGCAAAGGAGGAGGTAAGTCTAGTGATCAGTGGCTGGAAGAGGCAGGAAGCACAGGGATGAATGTGTTTATGCAGAGACTGTCCAAGTTTGCCCCAGAAGGAAAGCCCAAGTAAAGGACATACCCGGCCTCCACCTGGCTGGTGCTTGATGTTGTCTGTGGAACCAATCTTAGAACGAACATTTTTAAGGTCTGGCACAGAGTTGCTACTTAATGGGCGGCTGGGCCGTGATGCTGCAGAATTTGGTTTGGTTGGAGCAGCCTTAGGCACTCCTGGCTTCTTGGTATCCACAGAGAGGGTTGCGGATGGCCGCAAGGTGACAGGTTTGGGCCTGATCCGGCTGGAAGCTGCCCCTGGCAAGGGAGGGCCCCCTGATGACGTGGTGCTGGTGGTCTTCTGAGAGATGGTAGGGGCACTCTTTGGGCGACTTAAGTCCACTGAAAAAAGTCAGAGCAAAATCAACAAATGAGATGAGACAGTTAAAATTCAGGTTGAAGAAATAATCTGCCTATGTGATTGCTGATCAATACCACTCTTTAAGCTTACGAAGTAAGGGGGTATGAGAGACATGCCATTACCTAGGGAGGATTTTGCAGCAGTCTTCTTAGCGTCTGTTGGCTTTGACTCGTTCCTGAGAGCTACAAAAGTGAAACCGCATTGGTCAAGATTCAGTTTTTTGAAATGACCAATTTATCATAAACACCCAGCTCTCCAAAGGATACACACTGCATGCTTGGTTCGCTCAACTCCTCCATCAGCTCTTACTTCTGCAAAAGGCCAGTATGTTACTGCACACAAGAAGTACTCAGTAAGTGCTATTAGCTATCAGTGGCATTTTTCCTTACGAGAGAACATAGGAAACAGACTCAATCCCCACCCAAATGCCACTGAGAGAGCACCAAGCCACTATCTGCGCTATGAGACTCTGCCTGGGGTGCTGACAGCCTCTGCAGAATAAGGGACATAATCCAAGTAGATCACAGAATCACTGGTAGCTGCAGAAGAGGCCTGAAGGCTGATTTATCTAATTCCCTTCAACAATGAAGTGCGAAAGTCAGCTTCAGTTGTACTTTAATTGAAAGTGGCTTTATCAGTTTGCTTTCTTTCTCTTTATCCTCAAACAACAAATTTTTCCTTGAACAAAAGGAACACTCCTGTACGATTTTGTTATCAACCCTAGAAATGCAACATTCAATTCGGACCGCCTAAGCCTGACCTTGTCCTCTCTCCTTCTATTATTTTACCTTGCATTCAAAGAAGCCATTTTCCCAGAGAATAAGGAGCTGGAACATCCAGACTGGAGAGAAGTAGAGTGAGAGTGGGGAGGGAGACAAAGGCAGAGATTACTGGAGATTTAAGCTAGTAGTTTCATTTTTTTCTGTGAAGAACAGTGTTCACAGATGTTAAAGACCAGCTGATTTTGCTCCAAAGTGGCATAAACAGGAATGGACTGAAAGGAGCCAAGGAGCCAAGGATGGCCACTGTGACTTAATGAAACAATGACTTTGAATGGGTTAAGCCCATTACACAAATAAATAGGAATTTTAGTAGCTTAATTTCCAGGATGACCTGTCAAGAAGTTCATTTGTTAAAAGTAAATGAGCTATCACCTATAAATGTCCTTAGTAAGTGTTGGTATCAAGAAATATTTGTTTTGAGCAAAGTTCCCCAAGTGAACAGACTTTTCTGGTAGGTAAATGTTAAGATTAGTGGCCACATACCTGTTTCTGGGCTGGATCACCCAGTCCATGATTTCCTGAACGGACACTAAAACTGTCCCTAATCTCAGCTACCTTGTTACCCAAATGGCCTGTTCCATGTCACACTGGGAAAGGTTGGGGAACAAAGATCTAAAATATTGGTGATGCTTACTGGAAGGCTTCTTGGGAGGAGAAGAGGAGGTGCTCCTACTCGCTGGACCAGCTGTCATGGGAGAAACAGCCACCGTGACTCGTGAGGTGGTTGGGGTGCTCTTTGAGGCAGTTTTAGTAGTGGTGGCAGGAGATTTGGATGGTGGGGTTCGTTTCTCAGGGCTCTTTGCATCCATAGCCTGGTAACAAAGAAGCATGGATAAGGTTCACAGGTCAAGTGACAAGTCTGCAAAGAAATCTGAAACTTAGGAGTAGACTCAGTGAAGCAGGGACTGTGGGGCCTGAGATAACAATTTATTACTGGAAAAAAGGATGGTTCCATGTGTTTACACTAACACACTGTTGGTCAAACTATGCATTACTCCAACTATTCTAAAGAGTAATTTGAAATTATCTTAATAGCAACTAAAATGTCCAAACGCTGGACACAAAGTAGGTTATTTCCCAGCAACTAAGAAACTGTTAAATTAACAGTCTTAAGCTAAGACCTGGAAAACAAATGAAAACATGTACCTGACTCCCTACATATTCAGAGGTTGGGCTATGTGTATGGAATTTTCTATGTAAGGGCAGACAGAGTTGGTTTTCTTGAACTATTTTTCTCTTTTTTTCTTAATTACAGTTACAAAAAATTTTACATGACAGGAGGAAAGACAAATTTAAAAGAATAAAAATGTAAAAACAAAAGGCATCAATTTTAAAAAGAAAATACTGTTTAAAAAGAAGTTCCATAGGGTCAATCCTTAAGTCAAGTCAAAGATAAAAAACTGAAGTTCTGTAAAAAGTGAAAGAGTTTAACCATAATGTGCAGATGAATGAACTTCAAAACTTAATTTGAACCAAAGAACCACAAAACAAATTCCCACGCAGGGCTCTTTCCAAGGGAAAGAAAAAGACCTATTTTATTCTTTTTACATTAAAACATTTCCCACTGTGTTCCCTTCCCCACCCCATCCCACAGAGCTACTGCTTATAAGAATACAAGAAAAAGTTCAGCCAAAGTTAGCCAACACCTTTACAAAGTCTGACATCTATGTAGTCCAGGAAGGGCCTTATCTCTTCTCTGGAACAAGCTCAAGCTTGGCTGTTCTAATTCAACTTCAAAAGTTCTTCCCATTGACTTTGGTGAAATCATTTTACATACACCATGACTACGTGTGAGTGTGTGTGCACGTTTACGACTTCTGCTTTGCTGTGTGTCGTTTCACAGAACTACTCCCAAGCTTTGTATTCATCAGATCAGATATTTTCTTGCAACGCATTAATATTGCATTATACCTCATGTACCACAATGCATTTAATCATTCGCAAATAAATGAGCATCTACTCCATTTTTTTTTTTGCTATTATAAAAATACTGCTGTAAATATTTGCATATAGAAAGAGCCTTCCTTTTTGTCCATAAGTTCCGTGGAGTGTGTGCCTAGGAGTGGACATCTCAGTCATATCCCTTCTCACAATCCCAAACTGCTTTTCAAAAATGAATGACTCGGCCGGTCTTTGCACAGTCCCTCCCAAACTGACTAGGGCTATCTTTTTATCATCTTTTCCAACTCAGCAGGTATGAGGTTAAAATTTCAGGATGGTTTTGACTGCATTTCTATTATTATGAGTAAAACAGAGCATTTTTTCCTATAGTTGTTAGCGGTCTGCAATTGTTTTGAGAGCTATTTAAATCCCTGACTATTCCTCTACTGGGCAGAGGCCTTTCGTTTTACATATGCATGTTCATTTCTTGCATGTTTTCCGTGGAAGACCCTTGTCAAAAATCTTTGACGCAATGATTTCTCTGCTGTCACTTCCTTTTAATCCAATTACATTCATTCTGCTCATGCAACAATGTTTCAATTTCATGTTTTCAGAGCTGTCTGCTTTGTCTTTTGCAATCATGTCTAACCTGAGTTTAAGAATTCAGACCCTAACTGTGGTTATTACAAATATAAGTTCTATATATCTTCTAATTGTTTATATTATCAATTTTCATGTCATTTATATACTTTGAATTTATTGTGCCATGAGCTGCTGGGAATACTGTCTCTTATTTATAATATTTTCTGTAAATTACGTTTCCTTTGTTTTAGGTACCGTTTGTCTCATCTTAAGCTAAAGATGTTAGGGGCGAAAACCAATGAAAATTGTAGAAATTAGCAAAAAAAAAAAAAAAAAAAGATAGCATAATGGGGTAGTGAAATGAGGGGAAAAAAAATTCAGCCCTGAAGGCCATAAAGGAGTATGAAGGGTTTATTTTATTTCATTAGGTTCACACAGTATTTCATTTCTGGGCAGATATTCATCTAAATGGCTACATTAGATCCATTCAGTCGCATAAGAAGATGGATAAGAAGGAATGGGAAACTACTTTGGAAAAAAAGACCATACGTGATAGTATCTGAAATTATGGGGAAAAGGCAAGCAGATGGTTTGATCAACACCTCCTACAGAAGGAATGAACACAACTGAAATAACAGTTGTGAACTTTCGTTTCAAAGGAAAACTAGAAGGTAGAAAACCTTAAATTTAGATATAAAGCATGTGTATTAACTGTGATTTTCACTAAAATGAAAAAAAAAATACTAGACTGAACAAATAGTAAAGAGGGGAAAAGAGAAGAAGAGGTATAAATAATGCTGCCATATCCAAAGGATAATACTTCCATAATGGAGAGCACCAAACCCAGAGCATACAGCTTCCTTTTTGGAAGGAAATAAACACAGTGGGGAGCTCAAACAGAACTGTAATAAAAAACAAGTATTAACTGTTATTATCGGTGGCAGATGAAAATGGCAATACTAATGGTGGCGAGAAATTCCAGGGTGATTTAAGGTTTCAAAGTGCTTTTACAAGTATTATCTCATTTTATTGTCTCAGACACCCTGGAAAGTAGAGTTCACAGATGTGGAAACTAATGCTGCAGGAACCTGCCCCCAGGTCACATGTCCTAAGAGTCTGACGCTGAATCAGAATTCAGCTCTTCCGGACTCCAAGCCCAGCACCTTCCCTACACACTCCAGGTGCCACAACAGGAGGGCAGAGGAAGTGAAAGGAAGAGAACTCTTTAGAGCTCAACAATGCCAAGAATGCTCACCAATCCTGGCAACTTTAAAGATATGACTTTGTATTTTAAAATGCACTAAAATTTTACAGATGTAATTAAATTCAAGTAATAATTATTAAGGATAATTTAAATGTGTTAATTTAAAGGAAAGCATTAAAGTATCCCACATTTATAATTCAAATGTAAATGATACAATCTTACAGTTGTAACCCTATATCCTGGTGATAGGGTGCTTGGGCCCCAATTCTAAAATCACACTTCTTTTTAAAAATCACATTTCTCTAAAATTTTGCATCTATATTCATTAGAGAAATTGGTCTATAATTTTCTTTCTCTGTTTTGGCTCTTCCTGGTTTAGGTATCAGAACCATATTTGTATTACAAAAAGAATCTGGGAGGACTCCTTCCCCAATTTTCCCAAATAATCTATATAATATTGGAATCAACTGTTCTTTAACTGTTTGACAGAATTCACTTGTAAATCTATCCAGCCCTGGAGATCTTCTCCCAGGGAGTTCATTAATGGTTTTTGTATTTCTTTTTCTGAGAAGGGGTTATTTAAGTACTCAACTTCCTCTTCTGTTAATCTGGGCAATTCATATTTTTTAAAATAATCATCCATCTCATTTAGGTTGTCGAATTTATGGGCATACAGTTGGGCAAAGGAATTTCTAATTATTGTTTTAATTTCTTCTTCACTGCAGGTGATGAGTTCACCTTTTTCATTTTTAATAATGGTAACTTGGTTTTCTTTTTTTTTTTTTAATCAAATTGACCAAAGGTTTACCAATTTTACTGGTTTTATCATAAAACCAACTCATAGTTTTACTTATTATTTCAATGGTTTTCTTAATTTCAATTTTATTAATCTCTCCTTTAGTTTAGTATTTCTAACTTGGTATTAACTTGGGGATTTTCCATTTGTTCTTTTCCTAGCTTTTTTAGCTGTATGCCCAACTCATTGCTCCACTCTTTCTCTAAAAATAAAAACAAACAAACAAACCCAACACATTTCTTCTTAGCCTTAACACACTCTCCCAGACAGTTTCTCCCCAGCCCAAGGACACAGCCCACCCCATCTACAGAACTTATTAATCTGAACCAGCAGTATACCGGCTGAACGAGCTGTGCCCTGAGTCATAACATTTACTACTCACGTCCAATCATACGTATCCTAGACTCAGACATACATAAATTCCCTTATGTTTATCTTGTCTAACAAGACACTGATGAGAGCAACCTGGTATTTCTGAGCCAGCCCTGACCATTGGTTGACTTAGTGACATTTCAGACCTAAAACCACACCTCCTGGTAGCCCCATTTTGGGCTATTTCCAGATGAACTTTGGGTAAAATACCTGCACAGCAGATACCAAAAGTGCAAGTTTCTAAGAACTAACCACTTCTTAACCACTCCCTAATTCCACCCCAAAACACCTAGTTAGCATATTTGGGACATTTCACTATAGAATATCCTATATAAACTTTCCCTGTACCCCTCTAAGGTTGTAGATTCCCTAAGAACTTTTGCCCACTGAAAAACATTAAGAAATCTTTATCTTGACCTCAACAATGCTTGAGTCCGTGAATTCTTCTCCAGGCAACCTGCCCCTGGTACCCTGGTCTTTGTGGGGGTCTCACCACCACCTCCCTCCCAGCCCTCATCACTAGTGGATTAAAAGTTAATCTTGGGAGTCCTGGTTGCAGATCTGCCCAAGGCACCAGAGACAAGGAGTTTCAAAGTAGACTCAAACATGCCCTGATAAGGCATGTTTCATCCCCAAGAGTTAATACAATGAGAACCCACATCCAAACCAAAATACCAAATTCCAGCCAGAAGCTTGCTACTGGGGAACTAGGTTACATAAGCCAATGCTACTGGGATAGAGAGGAGCCCTAGTGCTAGGACTGCCCCTGCTCTTCACAGCTCCCACCCCCACATGACTATGAGCAATCCTATGCACCCTTCTCTGGGCCTGGCTTTCCACTGATCAAATGAAGGGGTAACACAGGACTCCCACTAGCTGCAAATTCCAAGTAATTTCCAAAGCAATCTACTATACAACGTTCCACCCACCTCTGAAGCAGAGAGGACTGGCATTCACTCCTGCCTCACAAAGAGGCAAAGTGCTGAAGGGAAATCAGAAAAGACAAAGAGACTTCCCTAAAATAAGTGAGCCGACAACAAAAAGGCGGAGCTAGTAACAGAATTGAGGGCACAACATTTTTATACCCCACCTCCACGCTACATCTCCATCGCTTATTATCTTATTTGATGCGTGGAAGGACAAGCTAGCCAGACAAATGGACTAAGAATTCCCAGGCCGTGAGTGGGACTTATTGTTCTAGAGCAGGGCTTCTCAAACCTTTCTACTCCTGACACTTTCAGCGCTTCCCACAGTTTAGTAAATGGTCAAGGTGATACAATGCTTAGCCTCTGCCTGAATTTCTGAGCTTTCAGACATCCTAGACCCTCCTGTTCTTTTGTAAAGAAGCCAAGACTAGTGTCACCCTTAACCATTTTACAGCAAGGTAAACTGAGCTTCAGAGGCATTGAAGGAAAAAGATAAACTCATAGGGCTATTGAGTGGTAGAGAAAAGAATTTAGGCCTAATATTTTCTCCCCTACATCACATAACCTCCTCTATTCTGATAAAACAACTAATGTAATGGAACGTATTGGTATAGATCCCTAAACTAGTAGAAACACAAAAACAAAAACTACTAGAAAAAAAAAACAAGTTAACTTTAGCAAAGCAACTATAATAAAATTAAGAAAGAACAGGGTAAAGCCAAAGATTATTCCACTTACAAGGAACAGTTGCAGTTATGGAACCTGGTGTGGAGATCCCACTTTGAAAGCAACTAAGAAGCCTTCTTTTAGATTTCTGGGGGTTTTTCTTTTCAATTTTTATACCTTGACGGAGTTTCCTAATTTCTAAAGATTAGAAAGACCATTCAAAGTACTGACAGCAGTGACCTTACATCCACCTATTAAACAATTTGGGCAATGCAAAAGGTGTGTTAAGTAACAGCAAATGAAATCATGAAATGCAAAGCCATCAGTGGGTAAGGACAAGTATATGAGAGTTTCAAGTCCAGTCACAGTGTAGGAGTATTCACCATTAAAGGCACACAGACAAAAAGTTCAAAGTATGACATACAAGAAACTGTGTTAGGAGAGATATCTCATTTTGATGGCTGCTCTAAACTGCTTCCAAATTAATTAGAAAACTGATGGGGTTCAGACTCTGGGAACCTCCCACTTAATCTAACCTTTCATACTCAAATCTGTTACCCGTAGCCTAGCCTGGCCCTTCATTGTCTGTTATCACTGGATGGCCCCACTTGCTTCCCACCCAAGCCCTCCATTGTCTGATAGCTCCCAACAGCCTCCAACTGTTTCCCACCCTTGCTTCCATCTCTAGTTATCCCAGTCTCATTAAGATTCTCTTTTAGACCCTCCTCCCAGACTAGACCACATCTAGATCTTTCCCATTGTTTTTCTGTAATATAAGTTCCATTTCCCCTTCAAGAAAGGGCCTTAAATTCAGTTCAGACTCTGTCTAGCTGAGATTCTACCTGGTCCTCTTGTTAATACAAGCATTACAAATGCTTAGGCTCCTTAAGAGTCAACCCAAAATGGCAAATCTTTAATAAATTTTGTTTTACTTTGGTTGAAAGAAGGCTTGAGTCGAATTTATTAGGCAGGCCCTGGTGTGTTGGCACTTTGGGGTTCCCTGAACCTCAACAAAACAACTCTTTACTTTCTGTCTTATTAACACTGTGATGCTTCTACAAAACTGACTGGTTGAGGGGGGCAGGGGCCTTTGGGGGCTTCCCCATATCACGTCCCTGGTTACTTACCTTTGGTTTTCCATCTCTTGAGATTAAAGAAGTGGACCGGGCAGCAGAAGTGGCAGCAGCAGGTCGTTTGGGTGGGGCAGCTGGCGCTAGGCCTGCAGCAGGGCTCATGGGCTTTTTGCTTGTGCCACCAGGAGTAGTGGAAACTGGTCGCTTGGGGGTGGGAGTGGGCACTGATTTGGTTTTCGGTGTAGCAGTCTTTGCAGACGGAGTAGTGGTTGATGGCTTTAGGTTCGTTGGTATAATTTTTTGTTTGTTTTTTGTTTTAAGACAAGCAACCAATGATAAACACGCACACACACACAAAAGAACAAAAACAGGTTGTTTTTTTTTAAAAAAAGCATAAAGAGCATATTTCAAAATTAAATTGCAAGCAATGAGGATATATAGGAAATGATTCCTAGGGCAAAATTAAAATTAACATTCTGTTTTCTGAATTCAAGAAATGAAATAAAACTAGAACACAGTTAAGAAAATGGGAAAACTATGTTAGAATGTGGTAAATTTAGCATAGATTTTAGGATTTCTATGGTTAATAAAATAAAAAGTTGGGTAATGATGCTGCTGAAATATAAACTGCTATTAGACTTGTCCATGCCACAACTGTGTCAATGTTCCTACTGAAAGTTTTTAAAATTTTCAAGGACAAAACCCAACTACTTAAAACATCAATTGAACCTTTCAAATTACTCTAGAAACAAGCAATTCTCTTCCTAAAGAATGAGAGCAACATCCTCTTAAGAGTACAGAGTGTTTCAAAAGAAATTCAGGATGATGAAAATAAAGATGGAAAGACAAAGGTTGTGAAAAGAAGGAGAGAGCATGCCTAGGACTGACTAAGCATCTCGGGGATATTAACTTGGTAGCTCCTTTTAAGAAAACTTCCCCAAAACTCACCTCAGAAGTTCAGAAAACAGAACTTAAATCTGTGATCAGAACAGCGAAATAAAAGATCATATGCTGAAAAAGAAAGAAACTTGTAGAACAAAATATATCAGAAAATTCTGGCCCCTACCTTTGTCTTCTTCTCAGGGCTTGGGGGGAGCTCCTTGTTTGGAGGAGCAGTGATATCGTTTCCATTCAGATTTGCAGAGGGCTGAACTTCATCCGGTTTGGCTGTTCCAAAAGGGAAAAAAATGAAGTTTAAACAAATGCCTATTTAACCCGTTTCTCTGCTGAATCATGCTTTAAGGCGCAATAGAGGCAGACCACTAACATTTTGTTCTGAAAAACCAAAGGAATTCTGCTGTCTAAAGCTGAGAAGACCGAGTTCTTTCCATTGTGAAGAGAGCTGGTTTTAGATACCGGAGATGAGGGAATCTTTCCAGGAGGGAGAACAGAACCTGAGTGCGTTTTACACAAATGGCCAATTGATGGAAGTGGCCCTTGCTGTTTGGGTACCCTTCCCTGGAGGCCAAAAAGAAAAGTTTGCCACCAAACTGCTGGCTCCATGATACACAAGGGACAAAAAACCTCTTGTATTCAAACCTATCTTCGACAGTGAAAGCTATTAAAGAGATGGGAGGAAAGCCAGTCGTTCATCCGGTATACCACTGCCTTATAAAATCACTATTTCACAGGAGGATGTAAAATTAACCTGTCCCAGTTCTAGAAGTGACCTAGATTCCCAATAGGGGCATCAAAACGCATAAAAAGCAGCAGGAAGTCCATGCCAAAGAACAAAGCACCAAAGCCATGCTTAACAGTGGTCCTGTGAAGAGGATACCCTGAATTTCTTGCAGACACATCATTATAACACATGGAGTCTGCAACGGCCTCACTTTAGATTAAGTCCTAAGAACTTTTTGATATTTATGTGACATGGTATTCATTACTTAGGATGATACAGTGCTTGAGAACTCAGCTCCTGAGAGATCTAATGCCTAGCTCTTTAAAGCTCTGGGAATTTCCCCTAACTGATCCTTCTCCCAAAAGTGGGTTATCAAAGGACCAGTACAGAGCCAGAAGTATAGCAGCCAGGAGTCCTTGCTATCACCCACTCACGACTTCTTCTCTCAGTTTCTCCTAGGCCCTTTAAGTAGTACTTACAGATAAGCTTAAGTAGTAAAAAAAAACACCTGGCTGAACATTATAATGGCACGAGCAACTGTGTCATGATCAGGTCAATGCTCACATAAAACTGGTTAAAGGCAAGGTCAACTTTAAGGTCATACAAGATGGCAGAAGTAATTAGGTTAGCATCGCCAGGATGTTCTAATACACAGACCCTCCTTACAGTGACAGAGAACAGTGTACATGTGCATAGCCTTCCACTCATATCTAGGGTTCTTCCAGCTTTTAATGGAAAATAAATTAATCACATGATGAAATATGACTGATGGTATTAGAAATTAATAAACTTAACTTTTCAATTTTTACATTACTTTTGTTCCCATAAAGTTTGGTTGTTTTTTTTTTTAACTTCACTTTGGTTGAATTTGCCCATTTCAACAATGCAAGAAACTGAGAATGGTCTCTTTTGAGGTACACTCTTTTTGGGAATTAAAGCAAAAGGAGCAGAACAAGGAGAATTTTGTGCACAGCAATGCCCATAGCGTGTGAGATTTTTTCTGGTAGACTTAGAACTTCATTGCGATGCAAGGATTTAAAAAAATACCCAGTGGTCTCTTAAGGCAAAATGCCTTCCACATCCAGAGAAAGAACTATGGAATTCAATCGCAGATTGTAGTAGATCATTTTCTTTTGTATTACATTTTGGTTTGTTATATGATTTCTCCCATTCTTTTAATTCTTCTATACAACATGACTATGGTGAAAATGTATTTAATAGGAATGTATGTGTAGAACCTATATAAAATTGTATACTGTCTCAGCAAGGGAGGGGGAGGTGGGGGGGAGTGAAAGAAAAAATCTAGGTTGTATGGTAGTGATTGTGTAACACTGAAAATAAATTTAAAAAAATAAAAAATAAAAGAACTGGCCCTGCAGGTGATCATCCCCTTCACTGTTAAGTATCCAAGCAGAGATTCCCTGGTCAATTGGAAGGAGACTGTAGAAGGGATTCTGGTTGAAATACAAGGAGGCCTAGCAGTTCCTTCTAATTCTGAGATGCAGTGATTAGACTTTATTTCTGAGATATGACCCAAATATTTTTCTAATCTTAAATTATAAGTACTGTGTATTCAAGAAAAAATAGGAGGGTTATGCATTAATGTATACATTATATGTAAACAACAGCTGAAAAAGGAACATTTGCCTTAATTACTCGGATTTCAAGTAAGGTATGAATTGGAAGAGGTAGAAATAGGTATTTTCCCTCTAGGAAAATCACAGAGATTACAGACAAATTATAAGGATGAGAGAAAATCCAAAGCATTGTCACCACCAGGAAACCAAGGATTCTCTAGCATGAAACTAGTTGTAATGAAGACTTTAGAGATCGGCATCCCACAATCTCTTACTTCCTAGATAGAGGAAACACTGTGCTAGAGAGGCAAACTTCAAGGTCATACAGGCAATTAACAGAGGGAGGACTGCACATTAGGTATTCATCGATCCCATTCAACAACCACTACTAAGTCCTGGGCAAAAGGAATTTTGTCTTCCAGGGCAGGGTTCTTCCCAAGATAGCTCACACTTGCTAGGTCTCTTCCTGTTATGACAAAATCCAATTCTTGGTTTATGAATTCAAATCTGCCCCTAGGTATAACCATTAGTAAACAAGAAAAAAAATTTAAAACCATTAAACAAACTACTAGACATTTTTTTCTATTGTACCAGATAAATTCTCTTTACACTCTATGACTATATACTCTTTATAGTTATTTTTTATGTCCAGCAACTCTAGCTCAACTTTATTGAAAAAAATGGAGAAAAATTTGAAAAAGAATAATCCAGGCTTCTTGTCGTTGTGTTTGTCCTTCGATCTCGAAGAGGACCATGACTTCAAGACTTGAGTGAGGCCGGGCTGCGCAAGGTCACCAACCTCACCTCCTTCTCCTGAGCCATTTGGGTGCAGTAGCCTGATACTCATCAAGACAGATGAATACATATTCATCTGACAGACAAAAATATACTGGATGGCAGTACAAATGGCATTTGAAACAGCAAACAGCCTTGCCCAACCATCCCTCAAACCTGAGTGTCCTTATCCTCTTCTATGATTAGTCAAATGCTACTAAAGGATGAAGTTGTACAACTGTATTGATTGGTTTTACTACAAATCTGTTATTTAACTTCAAAAAGGCCCTCAAGGGCAACATGCTGATCCTTTCATGCTTCCCCAAGTCTCTCATGATCTCCATGGTGTCCATTAAAACAACTTCTTTGCTCCTAAGCTCCTGGTAACATATTCCTTGAAATGATACACATCTGTAACACTTCTCTGTGTATGTGCTACTATTCCCCCCACCCTCAACAGAATGTAAATTTTTTTAAGGAAAGACTGTACCATTTTTATTTTTGTACACCCAGCATCAAGAATTGGAACTAATAAGTAGTATTTAAAAGTACGGTGAAGTTTCAGGCAGAAACACTGAAAACATGTACTATATTACTAACTTAAAGACAGATTCAGATTAATGAGGAATGCATGACTTTAGTGGGAATCAAATACACTTCCCTTATTTTATTATTTTAGATCCAAGGAAACTAAAAGGCTGGATAAACTGCCCAAGGTCACAGGGCACAGGGGCAGAGAAGCAGAGATGGCCTAAAGAAGAGCAACTTCAAGCATGTGAAAGGGCAACACTATGAAGGTGTATTAAACAAAACGAGGTTCTTTGGAGAACATCAAGACAAACAAAAAATTTGATTCCTGTTGATATAATCATGAAAATTATAAATAAGATGAAAATGAACTTGCTTATCAAATCACATTACACTGGACCTAAAAATCACACTTTGACAAGTGAAAAGTTTTGAGGCAAGTAAAGGGAAATGTTACTTATAGTATTGGGTCAAATGTACAAATACACATGAACACAAGAGGGTTCTTACTTCTTTTTCTTTCTGTTTATCTTTGGGGGATATGGGGGAGGCAGGAAGGAGATAGCAGTAAGGGTTAAATGACTTGCCCAGGGTCACATAGCTAATAAGTCTGAGATCACATCAGGTCTTCCTGATTGCATGTCCTGTGCTCTATCCACTGCACCTTCTCCAACCCTACTCTTTTTCAGAGCATTCTGTGCACATTTTTTGTTAAAAACAAAACAAAACAAAACAAAAAAACCAACAACAAAAAACCTTGGAGAGAGTAGACCTTGGGGTTACTCAGTAGCCTCAAGTAGAGTATTTCTTATATTTCAACAATTTTAGGTCCTGGGCAGGAAGAAAAGGAAAATGACAAAAGTACACATAATGTTTTACATTCATAAATGTCCCTTTTCACATGGAATGAGCCCTCATTTTATCTTCTAATTCTTATCATACTGATCTTCAACAACTGATTTTCCAAAATATAAATAACTGCCCTTAGCATGTTAAACAATGTAAATGTAGCAGCAAGTGATGAGGGTGAGAAAGTGGGGAATATGAGAGACCCTTTCTGCACCTTTTCCAAAGAAGCATTTCTAAAATAGGAAATATAGTTAGATTTAGCGAGATAGCCTATATCCAAATGGCAAAAAGTCTAGAGTTTGGACCACCCTATTAAAAGGAGTCCTTCATAATGCTGAATGACATGCATTTTTAGACAGGGGAAATCTAGTTTTCCTTCATGATGGATATTTGGAGGGATGTGGGTTGCTTTCTGTTTAATGGGGGCAGGAGTACGATAAAGAGAAAATGAATTATTGTTCCTTGGAAAGAAGAATAAAGATAAATCCTAAATGAAGCCCTGACTTCATCCCACTTAATTTAAGTAGGCCCATAAGTCAATCTGTAAACCTCAGTTTTCAACCATAAAATGGTACTGATTATTTGTGCTTCTTCTTGGTAATGGGGCTGCTATGAATAAAAAGTAGGCATTACTTTAAAAATTCTTTGAGGTTTCAGAAAGAAGTTCTAGATAAACATACTTCATCATGACCTGAGCTGCCAAATGGCAACTCCTATGTATGGTCTGCTGAGCAAGTACCACACTAGAAGTACAACTCTGTGAATCAAACCAACAAATTGAGGAATGAAAGGAGTCCCATATAATGGAAACTTGCCCAGTGAGAAATGAACACAAGGAGAAGTGCTATGGTATTTTTTTCTAGGCTTACTCTATGTTGTACTTCCTTCATGACTATGATATTGGGATTCCTTCAATGACTTTTCAGGTTATTATAAAACTTAGTTAACTACTAAGCAGGCAGATATGGACTATGCTGGTTACTCATACTAACTCCCTAGACTCTAGGTACTGGAAGCCACTTGGTCATATTTAATTTTGTAAGTCATCTTTAATATGAATACCTCTTCCTCACTTCAAAAATCTATGGTTTTGTGAGAACAGGTACCATTCCCACTGATACAGAATCCAACTCAACTATATGTAAAAGGAGAAAAATGAAGCTCCACTAGATTCCTCCTACAACACTAATGTGGTGCCAATACATAAACCATGAAGAACAAAACGGAGAAAGAAAACCACAGACCAATTTCCCTAAGACATATTGACGCAAAAATTTTAAATAAAATACTAGCAAAAAGATGACAGTAATGACAAAGGCCACACTATGATGGGGTGGAATTTCTATCAGGAATGCAGAGCTGGTTAATGTTAGGAAAACTATCAGCAAAACTGACCACATTAATAACAACACCAACAAAAATTATATGATGATCTCAATAGACGCAGAAAAAGCCTTTGACGAAATACAACACCCATTCTTACTAAAAACACTAGAGAGCACAGGAATAAATGGAGCTTTCCTTCAGTGATCGGTGATATCTTTCTAAAACCATTGTACCTTCAGAGGTGAAGGAGAAACAAAGACGCCCACCATCTCCACTATCATCCAGTGTTGTGTTAGAAATGCTAGCCGGAACAACATGAGATGAAAAGGAAACTGAAGGAATTAGAGTAAGCAATGAGGAAACAAAACTACCACTTTTTGGAGATGTTGCACTTAGAGAACCAATTTTAAAAAACCATCTGAAATAATTATAACAACTTTAACAAAGTTACAAGATATAAAATAAGCCCACATAAGGTCAAAAATATCAAGGGAACAGAGAAAAAAATGCAAAGCAAGTTAGCCTCACTATATCAGATATGAAGAAGCAATCATCTAAACTACTACTGAGAGACAGTGTGATGGAGAAGTGGAACAGATCAGACACACAATACACTGCAGCAAATGACCACGGTAATTAGTGTTTGATAAACCCAACAATACCAAGTGCTGGAATAAGAACTCACTTTTTGATGAAAACTGCTGGGAAAACTGAACAAGTTAGGCAGAAACTAAGTACAGAGCAACATCTCACACCACAAACACCTAAATAAGGTCAGACCGGGTACACGCTATAGACATGAAGGTTAATACCATAAGCAAATGAGGGGAGGACGGAATAGTTTACCTGTCAGATCTAAGGATAAGGACCAAACAAGAGAGCATTATGAAAGGAAAATGGACAATTTTGACTAAATTTAAAAGGTTCTGCACAAAGAAAACCAATGTGATCAAGATTAGAAGGAAAGAAGAAAGCAGGAGAAAAAATTTTTACAAGTATCTCTGAAAAAGGCCTTGTTTCTCAATTACATAGAGAAAACTGAGTAATTTATAAGATCACAAGTCATTTCACAATTGATAAATTGTCAAAGGATACGAACAGGCAGTTTTCAGACAAAGAAATCAAAGCTATCAATAGTATTATATAAAAAAGGTTCTAAATCACTATTGATTAGAGAAAGGCAACTAAGATTTTATCAGATTGACTGATAAAAACCGACAAATGTCAGAGCGGATGTGGGAAAAATGAAACACCAATGCACTATTAGTGGCGTTGTGATCCGATCCAACCATTCTGGAGAGCAAACTGGAACTATGCCCAAAGGGCAAAGAAATTGTGCATACCCTTTAATCCACCGGTACCACTATTAGGCCTGTATCCCAAAGAGATTATTTTAAAAAAAGGACCCACATATACTAAGATATTTATAGAAGCTCTTTATGTGGAAGCTAAGGGATGTTAAACAATTGGGAATGGCAAAACAAGTTACGTTTTACGATTCTAATGAAACACTATTATGCCATAAGAAATGATGAACGGGATTTCAGAAAACCCTAGAGTGACAAGAAATGATACAGAGTGAAGTGAGGAGAACCAGGAAAATGCCATACCCAGTAACAAGGATATCATACGATGAACAACCGTGAGGATTTGGTGTAGCAAGGTACAATCCCAAACTGCGCTCTGCCACCAGAGAAAGGACGAATGTAATCGGAATGAAGATAGAGTACACTATTCTTCACTTTATTTTTGTTTCAAGTTTTCTTCCACAACATAACTAATATGGAAATGTGTTTTACATGACTATACCTGTATAACCTATGTCAGGCAGCTTATCATTTCAGGGAGCAGGAAGAGAAAAATGGAGGAATTTGGAACTCAAAAATTTTTAAAACAGAACATTGAAAATTGTTTTTATATAAAACGGGGGTGCAGAGAAAAATTTTTAAGTTCTTTTTTTTAAAAAAGGTCATCATACATTTTGTTTCACCTCACAGGGCAGAAGGAGCAGTCCTGAAAAAAGACAATCCTCCCCACCAGCCAGAACTAGATAGTTCTGAAAAGACAAATGGGCTGCTTCAGGAAGTGATGTAATCTCTCATTAGAATGTATCAAAAACTTTAACATTATTCATGGGGGATTACATCAGACAGTCACTGGAGTCCATGCCAAGCCAAGGAGTTTAGGATTCTACCAGCAATACCCACGGACTGATGAGGCTGAAGACATCATTTCTCCCAGTCACTGGTCAGAGGAGCCTTTCCCCTTGTGCTTAGTCAGTTCTTAGATAACATTTATTAAGCACTTCCTACCAAGACTGAACAGGAACCAATCACCCCATGGGGGAATGAGAACACGTGACTGAATCACAATTGATTCAACTGCATGGAGTAACTGGGGAAGAAGAAATGTACACATGTAAGTAAATATAAAATAGAATGTTAGCGATATAGGTAACATATTTATCAAGCATTCTCTATGTGTGTTCTCACATACAGGAAATGCCCTTCTTATTTTGTTGATTGATCAGACAGTTGCCTGGAGCAGTGATAGATAAGTGACATTCTTAGGACCATAAAACCAGTATGTATCACAGAGAGTACATAACCGGTGTTAAAAAATAAAATAAAATGTACCCACAATAAACATGAGGTAAGAGGGAGGGAAGCAAGGAGGAGGAGGAGGGATTACAAGCAAATTGTCATAAGTATACATTCTGAAAAGATAGACTGACTACTACCTTATATTCCTAGATTTTAGGAACAGAAATATGAACAATTCTTACTTCTCTAGTGCGTTAAGTTCAACAAAGCACTTTCTTCATGATAACTGAAAGTTAAGTAATAAGAGAAACAGGTGTCTCACTCAAGTGCTCAAATGGTAAGAAAAGTCCCTATTTATCCATGGCTTTAGGGTTTACAACACACTTCTCCCACAGGGCTATGAATTAAGCAGTATTAGTCCCCCTATTCTATAGATAAGGACACATGGGCATTTTCCAGCTAGTCAGTTTTACAGAACAAATGTGAACAGATTTTGAAATAAGAAGCCAATATACTGCGGCACACAATACCATACAGCCATGTGATCTGAGGAGACCCCAAAACGACCTTACAAAGAATCTAGTGCTACACAATGTATGCTGCTGAGCATTTCAGCATTGTTAGCAGTAAAGTTAACCTTCATTTGAATAAATCAAGAGAGTAATGCCTTAGCTCATTCACAGCCAACAGTGAACTTCCCAGGGGCTCTGTGCTTATGGAGGAATGAAGGCTCTTGCCTAATAAAGGTTTTCTTTCCAGTGCAACTCAAATCAATTGAGATGCTCTCCCAGAGCTCCCCTTATCTGTCAGTACCACTCCTCAGATCCAACAGCATAGGAAGCAAAAGACTTCCCACACAAAGAAGTGTCCCAGTAAGAGGTGATCCACCAGAAACAGGAACTAGGCTACTGGATGCAACATCTTTGCTCAAGGACAGGCATAGAGTAAAATAGAATCGAGGGCAATATAAATTGATGAGAAGGCTCTTTCTGCGGAAATGAATGCCACCCCTACTGAGACACAAGCAGGAGTCTTTAAGGTCTCTGAGACCAGATTTTAACTGCCTCATAGATTTTCACCTACAAAAGTAACCCCATCAATCAAGAATTTAGTAAGCACTTGCCAAATACCAAGTATTTTGCTAACTGCTGGTGATGCAGGAACATGGAATGTATGAAACATTCTCTACTTACAAGAAATATAAATATAAACGCAATAGTTAAATACAAGGTAATTTCAGAGACAGGACCCTATCACTGGGGGTGGGGAGAAATCAGGGAGACTGAGCTGCATGGAAAGAAGAGGGAAAGATTCCCAGGCATAGTAGACAGTACAAAGGCTGAAGGGTCGTAAGGAATACAGACAAACGCTGTTTGATTTCACAGACTCCAGGAATAATGTCCAATTTTTTATCCTAAGGGTAATAGGAGGCCACTGGAGTTGACTGAATAGGGGAATCACAGTCATGTCTGAGCTTAACGATTCTGCAAAGTGGAAGATGAACAAGAGGAGGCAGAGACATTAACAAGGAGGCAGGTATGATCATCTAGGCAAGAGATGAAGAGAGCATGAAAGAACGTAGCAGCCATGAGCTGGGGAAAGGCGTAAGATGCAAGAGATGTTGTGATGGTAGGAACAGAAAGTTCTGGCAACTGAGTAAGACATGAAGTACATGGAGACATGAAGAGTGAGAAGTCCAGGATAAGGCTGAGAGTACAAATCTGGGATACTAGAAGGATGCAGGGAAGTTTTAAAAAGGGCAGCCTATGGGGTCAGGACGAGTTTAGACAACCTTAAGATGGCTTTGGGATGTGCAGTGTGAAATATTCATTAGGCATCTGGTGATTCAGGACTGAAGCGCAGAAGAGACCAGGCCAGAATACATACATCCGAGTGTCAAATGCACGCAGACCACAGCTTAAGCTGTGAGACCTGATGAAGATTCTATAGGGAGGGAGATGAGGGCCCAAGTCAGAAGCTTGGTAAACATCCACGGTGAGGGACAAGATGTGGATAAGCGAGAAAAGGACGGTGAAAAATAGTAAGACAGGTAGGAAGAGAACTAGGAAAGGCAAGAATATACAAAAGAGAGTGGTCAATTGTGTCAGATGCAGCATACAGGTTCAAAAGGATTGAGACTGAGAAAAGACCATCAGACTTGGTAAATAGGAGATCACTGATAACTTTGGAGAATGATATTGAGTGATGCAGCTGGAAGCCAGATAACAAAGGAAGAGGAAAGAAGTGGGAGTAATGAGTGGAGAAAACTCTTAGAAGGAGTTTAGCCAAGAAAAGAAAAATTAAAAGACAACTAAATGAGGGGATGGTTCAGTCCACTGAAGGTTTTTCAAGGATGAGAGACTTGGGCATGTTTTCAAGCAGTAGGGAAAGAACTAGTTGACAGGGAACATTAAAGATTTCAAAAGGAGGGATGGTCGAGTATTCAGTCTGCTGGAGAAATCAGGAGGGGATGGGTTCAAGCACTCACATAGATGGGTGCCTTGACAAGGAGAAAGGCCAGTCTTGTATTTGAAACTGGAAAAAAGCAAAGAATGGGAAATGTCAAGGAGTTCCGATATGGAGAGGAGAATGGTTTCCAGTTTTTTAATGAAGTAGAAGGGAAGGTCCTCAGAGGAGAGGGGGATGGGTAAAAGAAGATAGGCTGTGCGTGCATGCGTGCATGTGCATGTGTATGTGTGTGGTGTACATGCACAGGAGAGGGAGAAGCCGATGAGGCTGAGTTCTGGCAAGTGAAGGGAAGGTAAAGAAGAGGATGGTAAGAGATTCAAGAGCAGGGAAGGGCATAGAACTGAAAGGATCTCACAAGGTTTAAATTCCACATCATCCAACTCTTGTTGGGCAATTAAAGGGTGGTTTTGGCCCCTTGAGTTCAACTACATCTGCAAACAAAAGCACCATCACTCACCAGTAAATATACCTTAATTCTTCTTTTAACTTTCTAACACAAAAGGCATCACAAACCAGGAAAGATGGGCTCATTATGGGCATAAGCACTGAAGACCGCCAAATGTTCATCATTACATCTGGGGCCTGATTGAAAAAGGTTAATCATCCCAAGCCCTATGACAATCTCCTTAAAAGGTAACTTAAGGACACAACCTTTTCCAAGAACTCTAAAGAACACAATGCCACACTGAAAAGGGTCACAGCTATGTAAGACTACCTTAAATGTTCAGTAACATACTCCAGGCTATTGGATGGGGGCAGTTATGTATTCTTATGACTGTACTTAATAATGTCAGATTGCTGCATTTGGGTAGAAGTTCTAGAGACAGTAAGAAAGGCAACAGTCCTCCTCTCAAGTTTCATGATTTCATAGACGTAATCCTACAATCTCAAAGGTCACATATCTTCCAGAAGACCCAATAAAAGGGGAAAGATTTCAGAATATGTCTGTCGTTCAAAGGTCAGTCTGGTTATGTTTTAGAAGACTTATTACTAAGGGAGGCTATGAGGTGATGATATTTTTTAGCCAGAGACACTTATGAAGATTGTCTATTTAAAAGGTTATGATCTTTCACAGCAAAGGGAATGTTCCCATATCAAAGGATCACAGATCATTAAAGTGGATTTTAACTCCTATAGTCAAATCACAGCCATCATTAAAATAAAAACAAAACAAAAAAATCACAGTATTTTCCATCAGCCAGATAGTAAATCCAGATGGATTAGGAAAACACCAGCCAAACCTTAGTTTACTGTAATGAATCTTGCAAAACAACTATCCAACCCTAGCTGAAGATGCTACCATAATTGGGCAGACCTTACAGTGCTTGGAACCACAATATAATGAGCTTTACTTATGCCTAATATTTTACCACCCTTCCAACTATCAACATAAAGCCTCTTAAAAAGTTGAGGGAACAAACATAGTAAACTTGAGTAACTTTTCTGCTTAACATTACCACTAATGGATAATTTCAAGTTTGTTGTTAAAGAAGTTTTGGTTAATTCACTTGGGCACTGTAAGAAGTATTGCAAGACTGGAGAAGGTAAAATATTTTCCTTATTTTAAAAGACGGAATAAAAGAACATTTGAAAACAATGGGCCAATGAGCTTGACTTTTAACTCCCAGCAAAATCCCAGAATGTATCATTATTCAAAGGACAGTAGATCTGTATTAGAAAAGAAAGGAATAATGACAAAAGTCCGACAAGATTTGATTAGGAAAGGCCTATATGGAAGATAAATCAAGTGAATATTATATAGTTTTTCAAAAACAGGAAAAAACAAACAGAAAAACAGGGAATTCAAATCCAACTTTGGAGGAAGAAAATGAACAAGTCATAAATGAACTTAAAAATAAAATGTTAGCTGAGACAAAACCAACATATCAAAAAAAAAAATACATATAATGACGAGATTGGACTTATTGGCTCGTTTAATACTGGGAAAACTACGAACAAAAATAAAAATGTTAACAAAAAAAAATCAATAAATCACATGATTATATCAATACACAAAAAAACATTCTGACAAAAATACAACCACCATTTTTATTAAAAGCTGTAGAAAAATAGGAATAAATGGACTTTCTTTAAAATGTTAAGCCAAAAGTAAAAGACTTTTCAGTGGAGGGAAGAAGAGGGGAGCTGAGAGAAAAACATGAAGTTTACCCTCATCACATTCGACTAAAGGAAGGAATAAAATGCACACTCATATTGGTATGAAAACCTATCTTACAATACAGGAAAGTGGGGGAGAAGGAGATAAGCAGGGTAATGGGAGGAGGGAGCAATTTGAAGTCAACACTTGGAGAGGGACAGGATCAAAAGACAGAATAGAAACAATGGGGGGCTGAATAGGATGGAGGAAAACACAGTTAGTCTTACACAACACGACTGTTATCAAAGTCATTTGCAAAACTACACAGATATGGCCTATGTTGAATTGCTTACCCTTTGGGGATGGGTGGGGAGGGAGGGAGGAAGAGAAATTGGAACTCAATGTTTTAGGAACAACTGTTTAGTATTGTTCTTACGTACAACTAGGAAATGAGAAATACAGTTAATGGGGAATAGAAAGTCATCTGGCCCTACAGGACAAAAGAGAAGATGGGGACAAGAGAAGGGAGGGATGAATAGAAGAGAGGGCAGATTGGTGATAGGGAAAATTAGAATGCTTGGTGTTTTGGGGTGGGGGGAGGGGATAAATGGGGAGAAAATCTGGAACCCAAAATTTTGTAGAAATGAACATTAAAAGTTAAATAATTTAAATTTAAACAAAAATAAAAAGTCAAGCCAAGTGCTACTAGTATTTATAAAGGAAAAAAATCAGAATTGTTTCTAATAAATTCAAGAGTAAAAAAGGGATGTCCATTATTATAATTTCCTTTTTTGATAGCACTATTACTAAAACAAGAAAAAGAAATTGAGGCAATAACCACAGGTAAAGGATAAAGAAACTTGTCACTATTTTTGCAGCTCTGATTATGTACTTAAAGAACCCAATTAAAGAATATCAGAACAATGAATAAACTCAACAAACTTACAAAAGTAAAATCCATAAAAATCATCAACATTTCTACATCAAATGCAGCAAGAAGAGAACTTCCATTCAAAGTATCTAAGATATAAAAAAACACCTGGGAGTCTACCTTCCAAGATATACACAAGAACTATGTAAATATAACCACAAACAATCATGTAAAGAAATAAAAAACAGATCTAAATCACTAAAAAATATTAATTGCTCATGGGTAAGTAACCACTGTAATAAAGATCAAGATTACTATTAATATTACTACTTCAACTAATTTACTTATTCAGTGACTTATTCAATGCCATGCCAATCGAACACAAAAGCAGTACCTTATACAACCAGAAAAAATAATGAGGAAATAAGAAAAAAGGAAGAGGTCAAAAACCTCAAGAGAAATAATGGGGAAAAAGTGAGAATGAAGGGAAGCAGGATAGCAGTATGGAAAAAATTGATTTTCATCAACTTCTCACACTTTATACAAAGATAAGTATCCAAACTTAACCTATTTATAATCGGTCACATCACAAATTACAGAAACAAAGGGAAATAATATGTATTAGGATAAATGGACAGGAGAAAAATTCACAAGCTAACAGAACTCACAAAAAATGGATAATTTGGATTACATAAAATTTTAAAGTTTTAGCAAAAAGCAAATTTAAAAAGCTAACATTAAATGGGAAACAACCGAGAAAATAATCTTTGCAAGCAAGCTTCTCTGATACAAATATCTTATTTGAGACTATATAAAGAACTAATTTAAAAAACTGAGGTAGAATCTAAGAATTGCTTTAATCTGCTTTTCTCTAATTGCTGGTGATTTCATGCGTTTCTCGACTGCAAAGGGATTAGAATCCAAAAAACTAGATTTTTTTTTTTAAGTAGAGAAGCAGAGAATGCTATAGTGTGGAATGCAGTTTCTGATGAAGTCACTGTATAATTAGTTTTTCTTGTCTGTTTTACTTTCTTATAAGAGACTTCACATATGGCAGACTCTAAAAATGTACGTAACATAAATATAACATCAATAAAAATGAAAGTGACCAAATATATATATATTCCTTTAGTCAGGATCATAAGCTGACTAGGAAGAAATAAATCCCTTGAACTACAACAGCATTTGTCTATAGTACTCACACTGCACTGAAATTGATTCAGCAACTAAAACATAAGCTACTTGAGGGCAAAATCTTTTCTTCTTGTCTCCAAGAGCCTCCAATACCCTGCACCCAGAAAGTACATAATTAATATTGTATACAGATGAGGAGAAATTCTATTTCTTGAATTTAAAAGAGCAAGGCACAATTAGTAGAAATTTACTCTAGTGTTCTGAATATAATGGGACAAATTAAAGTCTGAAGTTCACAAGATAGTTGCCCTCATTCTTCCCTGGCAATACTTTAAGGATAAACAAGATCCTGAATTGCTAACAGGTACTTGAATTCTTCTATGAAGTCTCTAAGTCTATTGACAGCAGAGACCATATTTATCTTTGTATCTTGACCCAGCACCTAATACAATACATTGCAGGTAGCAGTCATTTAAATGTTTCTTCATAAAGACCTTTTTAAACTCAGTGTATGGCATGGGGAGAAGCAATGAAGTCATATGGTTAATATATTTCCAGAATCTCTCCAAGTCACCAAAAATAACATGCAATATGGACCAAAGGGCTCCATTTGTAATTGACTCATGAAATTAATCAGTTACTTAATGAGGAGAATAAGAGATGTGGAGATAGAGAAGCTCCCAATCACCATGAGGTTCAGGAAAGTACTCTGGATGCCCACCTTCAGCAAGAAACCTTTCCAAACCCCCTTCATGCAAGTGCCTTTATCCTTGTACCCTATTAATGCTGACAATATTCCTACATTCTCTACCAGATTAACCTCTCAGAACGCTGCTGTGAGCATCAGGAAGGCAAGGCTCACATCGAGGACTTTTAAATGTAACAGCGTGACAACGAACACAAAGCCCACCTTCTCCTAATGATACAACCAAGGCATTCAACACAGTGAAAAACTGGAGTTTTTATTAAGTGTTTCTCTACCACTCTCTTTGTGGATTGGTGAAAAATGAGCAATTTTAGAACATTTCAAGCCAATTTTGTCCGTTTTGGAAGCACTTAAATCCTTGTTACCTGTTTCTCCTGCCTCCACTCAGGATGCAGTCAGGGCTGTGTCACCGCCAGGAACACCAGAGTATAAAAACGCAAGACTAGCATCTGCATATTCTATGGCAAAGTGCTTTATACATTTTTACTTCATTTGGTCCTTACATCTATCCTATAAAGGAAGTGGAAGAAGTCTTTTCATTTACCTTTTACAAATGAGGAAACTGAGTTTCATAGAGGGTCAAAATGACTTGCTATAGGCATTTCCAGCTAATAAGTGATTAAACCCAAGATTCTCCTGACTCCAAGTTCAGTCTTCTTTCTACTAAAAAATGCTGCCTCTCAATTAGGATCATTCACCCCCCACAGATGGTGGAAGAAGAATACAATGGAAAGAGAGAAGGAGAGCTGTCAGAGCAGGATGGGAACACAGAAACATGTCCCTGTTACCTACTTCTAAACAAGCTACCAGTCATCATCATTGTAAAAGATTTATTACGGTCTTTTGGTTTTATATCAGAATTGAGATCTAAAATTTTAATAAAGAGAAACAATGAAAATAACTGATGCTGTTGCTGAAACAGAAAATTTTATGGAATATTATGAGCTAAATAGTTGTCAGTCTCCCAGCCAAGAAAAGGAAGCCAGCATTCATTATCATCCTTCAGGACCAAGATTAGGTATTCCAATTACCAAACACTTAGCTCACTTTGAGCATCCTTTCCATCCGCATTATTGTTATTGCCTATATTTATGAACTGGCACTGTTTATTTTGCTAAGTATGAGCTCATTAAAAAAAAAATCTCCCCATGTTTCCCAGAATTCACCATATTCATGAGTTCTCAAGGTTCAACAGAGCCAGTGATGCAGTGGAAGTCCAGTGGGCTAAGCCCAGTCCTGGCTCTCACCAAGGTACTTCTCTGGCCCTTAATATTCTCATCTATAAAATGAGCACATGGTGCTCAATGACCTCTAAGGTCCCTTCTGACTCTAAATCTGTGATCAAATGACACCAGGAATCATAAATACTCCAGCATATTATACCTGGATTTGTGCAGCCATTCCCCACTCCACAGGCATCTATTTTGTTTTTCATTCTTTGCTACCAAAAAAAAGTTCTACTAAGAACATTTTGGTATGTAGTGTACTTTGTCTTTGACACATTTGGGAAGTCTAGGCAAGAGAAGGATCTTAAGTCAAAAGGCATGAACATTTTTGCCATTTTTTTCTGACAAAATACCAGGCTGTTTTCTAAGAAGATCCTGATGTGCCAGCTTTCCCAAAGCCTGCCTAACACTGACAGTGTTTTTTCCCCTTCATCTCTTCCAATTTGCTAGGTAGGCAGAGAAGCCTCAGAACGGTTTTAGTTTCTGTCTATTATTGGTCATTTGTAATGTGCTTTTATATACTTATATATTTGGCCATTCTTTTCTCAAAAGTTTTATTATTATCCTCCAACTACATTTATCTAATTAATCCCTTACACTTGGACAGGGGACCGTTCTATCTGCATATTGCAAACAATGATGTCTTCTTGTTCCCAACACTTAGGAGAATGTGGGATATGAGTCTCTTTATAACCTGAAGTTCATCTATAGTGTATCCACCAAACCCTACATTTTACACCAAAGTATCAGCAGTTGGCTGCTGAGGTGTAAGAATTTTAAGAAAGTTGCGGTAATGCATATTTTCATTTGTTACACTTACCCTGCCCCCAAGTATTTTTTTATCCAAAAGGGGTCACAACTTCTTGTAGCTATATGGGGATCTTATTGATTAAGCCAATGATTCTTTGCTTTCAGTTTTGTATAATGGAATACTTAGGAAACCAGGTAGAGTCTACAGACCTCTTCTCAGAAAAATGTTTTTAAATGCCTAATTAAAATATATGGGATTACTAAAAAAAAAAACCATAATGAAAAAATTGTAAAAAATATTTTTTTAAGGTTCACAGACCCCAGGTTCAGAACATCTAAATAATGTAATTTTTTTTCACTTTACAGATGAGAAAACTGAGGCCCAGAAAAATCAAGTGGCTTGCTTATAATATCAGGTGTAAAAGAAAAGAACCAGCTCTGACATCAGGGCTCTTTGTTCTCCACTGTTATCGCACTTATCTCTGACCCTTGGGGATTTTGAGAAAAGTCAGTATCTTTCTCATCAAGAATCATGTAGCACTCTCTCCTCAGGCAGATCAATAACACTGTGACCAGCTCTTTCTGCTGTGCTCTCACATGCCCATTTGCCAATACAAATTCCTCATAGCCCTGTCATTACACTCCTTCCTCTGCTGAGTATTTCACAACTGGTCTCCTTTATCTTAACCACGCCAGTCTTCCAATCATTTTACAACTGTACTCAGAACACACATCCTTTACATGGGTTTACCCAAAGGATGTCACACACTATGTCAACTGAAAATAAGTTATCTCTCTTTAAGATTTTATGACCATTTCGCTTCCTTCACTATCTACAAAATGAAATGCAAACTCCTTAATCTAATATTTAAGACTCCAATCTGGCCTTACTGCCACCCCCAACCTTTGCTGAACTGTACCCATGTGCTGTGCATTGATACTTTGGAGTCAGCCAGGTGAGAACACTCACTGTCACTGGCTGCCCCTTGTAGACAGAGCTTGGACTTGACTTAATCTATACATCTGCTGGTATTATTTTCTCTTCTGAATCTTCATTTATCTCAACCCTATTCAGAGCTTCAGGATCCATCTTCCAGTCTTACCTCAACCAACCAACCAACATCCCTCCATGAAGGGCCGCCTACTTTGTGTCCAATGTTGTGTTAGGCTGTAGGTTTCATGTAGAGTCATTCTTTCTGGGGAGAGCACAACCAAAAACTAAGATGGTATCCTATTAATTGGGGATGACTGAACAAATCATGGCATGTGAATGTAAGGGAGTAAATACCACTGTACCTGGCTTCAGAGAAAACTGGAAAGATCTGCAGTAACTGATGAAAAATAATGACAATAATCCAGAAGGACCAGACCCACAAACGCACGGCTGCACTCAGCCTCTTCTGGGCACAGGCCCGGCGGCTGCCCCCAGACATTAATAAGTTTCAATTACAGTAGTAGGTGAATATTCAGAAGGAGTTCTGATTTTATCATTCACTTCCCTCCATCTCACATATGGTCAATACTGAAATTTATGATCCTTACCTGCTACGAGTCACATTGCACACATAACAAATGCTTTTTTCAAGTATTTTCTTGTAGAAAATTCTGGTAAATATTTTAGACAGTTTCCTAGGCGTAATTCTTCAACAAAAGTGCCTTCCTTACAATCCTTGCTGCCTAGGCATTTTTCAGTTCCTGAATCCCTCTCCCCAGGTCCAACAATAGCTAGTTGTTCTTTTAGGCAATAAGCGGATGATGGATTTGTCATGAAGGAGGAAATTTTGGAAACCTTTTCTATTTTAATTTAAATAGAATAGGGATGAGCAAAACATGCTTTAAAATAAATAAATAAATGTGCTCCTACTTCAATTTCTATAGCTAGGATTTCTCAGATCTGGCTGAAAATCTCCAGGAAAATAAAAGGAAATATAGATAGTTCCTAGAGACTAACTTCTCAGTTCTGAATTCTAAACTGAATCCCGACACCAATTTGCTGTTCCACCCTGGAAATCACAAGATATAAAGTAATAATCAATACTTAGGATGACAGACCTGAAGCTGCAAGAGAATTTTAGTGCCTATTCCTCCATAGAAAGAGCACTGACCTACTTATGAATTTGTTGCGCAGACTAAATAGAAAATACAATTGCAATGTCTTTAATCAATCAGACTTTCAAAACGCTCAAGTAGCAACTAGATTGATTTACAAAACAAATGTGTTTTTTCAAGGTCATAAAAGGTCAAATATTAGTGCAGGGCACCGTACACTTTTAAATGGATCACATTACAGAATCCAACGATGAATCCTAATTTATCAGCTGTAAATGTATTCAAACATTAATTAAGAGCTTTCTAACTGTAATACATTATTAAGAGTATACACACGATTTGAATAAAGGGCAATGTGGCTGTATACTACCAATCAGTGTTAAAACAGCTCATTATAACACAGACTTGTGTCCTCTAAAATGTTCAGTACACGTTCAGTTTTGTCGTGCCCACTCCCCCAACCTCCAACAAAATTGGCTATTTATTTCTCAATTTCCACATAAACTTAGTTGTGTCAAAAGGAAAAAAAATGAAGGAGGGGTAAAGTAAAAGAAAAATCCAGGAAATATTCTAGAATTTTTTTCTGAGGCACCAGAGACCATTTAAAAGCAGTAAAAACAATTCTGAATAGTTTGAGTAATGGGAGGAAGAAAAAGAATCAAAGAAACTTAAAGGTAGATGAAAAGGACTCTTTTCAATAATTGTACCTAACGCTCTTTTACAGATTAGGGGCATAACATAGGAAACTGCCAATTAGGTAGCTTTGTCCCTGGAGTCAGAAAGACCTGGGCTCAAACTTAGTCTAGATCATTTCAAGCTCTTTGAGCCTGGGCAAGTCACTTCTGCCTCAGTTTCCTCAATTGTAAAATGGGGATAATGATAGCACCTACTTCTGAAGGTTTGTTGTAAGGATAAAATGAGGTAGTATTTTTGAAAGCACTTAGCACAGTGCCTGGCAGATAGGCAGCACTTAATAAAAGGCTTATTTCTTTCTATCCTTCCTCGCAGTGACTTTCTCAAGGTCACACAATGGAAGATCTGAGATTAAAGCCTAGTGATCACTCCCCTGTGGAATACATCCACAATTTTGAGATTCTTAAAAGTTATGTAACATCCTTTCCAAATTTGAGAGGAAGTCTAAGAGTCATAATTTCAGGAGGGCCTTTGGACGTCACCACAAGAGCCTAGTTTAGAGCTGAATCAGACTTAAAGGCCATCCAAGTCCAACCCCTCATTTTACCAATAACAAGGTCTACTTATTATCACTGTTGTCATTTGTCCAAGGTCACGTCAGTAATAACAGAGACATGTTACAAACCAGGTGCTCTGACTACAAACGTGCTGCTTTTCCAGGAAAAGCATTGAAGTGTGAAATTCAAAATAGTTTCACAAGCTCATTAAAGGTGTTTGAATAGCCTGGATCTGATGCTATTCAGTTTTTACAACCAACAACTATTTTGACAGTTTTAAGATGACCATTAACCAGAATGAGGAAAGGTAATTTGCCACATACTTTACTTAGGAAGAAAAAAAAAATACTCATCATAATTTTCTAACTGATATTGACTATCTATTAGCTAGATGGCACTCTAGCAAGAATCTCAGTATGCAGAGAGAGCAAGAAATCTCTGTTCTCAAAAGGCTTTCAATGCAGCCATGCATAACACAAGTAATAACACCTCAAGGCTCTTAGGCTCCAGAAGTCGGAGGAAAAATGATATAAAGCAGTAATCAAGCACACTCTTAGGAAACCACTGCTACACAAAACATGTGACATTGTGTTTTTAGTCAATTTTTCCTTTTCCATAACTCCCCTACCAATTTGTATTTTAGGAGCTGAAGATAGAGAAATTTCATTTAAATGAAATGGGGGGTGGGGAGGAAATGGAGAAAAGAAAACAAGATCCCCAGGAAAGAGAGACCGTTATTTCTAAACAAAGAAAACACACAGATACAGAGGTCCCGTCACATTTTAATTCCCAGCAAACTAGGCTTATGAATCATGGCCCTTTGTTCCTAAACAGGAGACAAAGAACAGGCTTATTTGGACCAGTAGAGCGATGAGAGAGGGAGGGAAGCAGAGGGGACAGGCGACACAGCCTGCAAAAAAGGTTACTTGTTTATCATCTCCAAAGCCTCTCCTTCTCCCCTTCCTGCTCTATCCCTGCAAACATACATAAAGGGAGAAAACAAGAGGCAAGACTTAGTTCACCAAGAGAACCAGGAAAGAATATAAAACAACCCGCTTTGAAGACAACAGTTTACATCCAGGCTGGAGGGCAGCTTGTGTATTCCGACAGACACAATTGGTTGGAATTTCTTTCAGTGTGTAAGAATATTTTGATTCTGACCAAACAGGTATAAAGGCAGAGAGGAAGGGAGGAGATAGAGAAAAGGAAAGGATGTGGAGGTCAAGGAGAGGGTTAAACAATATATCCTCTCACATAGTTCCTGAACCTAGTTAATAAGCTCTCTAAAACCTACAGGCACTTGTCCTTAAACACCATCTCCAAAGTATTTAAATTAAATAGACAAAAATGATTTCCTAGTCATGTGCCCCTTAATTCCTCAAGATCTTCCAAAAGAAATTAATCCAATCCTCCTGCCCTTTGTTTGGCATATTCAAACTGAAACAGTCAGGTTTCAGAGGCTGGCTCAGCCACCAGCCGCTCCACCCATCCTCCCCTCCTGCAATCTGTCAACTCGGTCCTCAAGGCTATCTGCTGGTTCCCCATGGAGGTAAAATTTAGTAACATACCATCACGTGGTTCCTCTCTGCACTGAGAAGATGGAGCACGCTGTGGAGAGATGACCTCAATTTCTTTCTTCCCCACTGCGGTGGTGCGCCTGGGCTCTTTTCCCCCTTCATGGCAGCCTGGTGACCCTGCAGCACTCTTCAGCTCAGCTCCTTCTTGCCCCTTTTCCCTGATGCTCACCTCAGGGATCTGTCCCAATTTGCTGACCAGGTCTTTCTGGACAGAGCCTTTGTTAGTGGGCTGGATCAGCTCTTCCTTCTCAGCTGCTAGTTCCTCTTGGATTAATGGAAATAGCTCCCTAGTGGTCTGGCTGGGTGACTCCCCAAGGCTCAGCCTGTGGTTAGCTGTCTGCTCCTCAGCCACAGTCATGGAGCGCTTCATGGAGGAGGTTCCAAGTTTCCTCGGAATGGGGCTCAGCACTGGGCTGCTGGTGGGAGACAGAGAGTTGGGAGAACGGTCCTCTTGACAAGGAAGCTCAGGGTACTTGTCAGCTAGGTGGAGGGCAGGGGGTACAGAAAGATGCGAACATTCAGACATGGCTCGACGGATTGCCTTTCTTTGCTGGGAGGCCCGGTTAAGGAAAGTTCCTTCGGCATAACTCGGTTTCTCCACGTCCACCGAAGAGCCTTCTTCATCATGGCCAATATTAGAACTCACTTTCAAGTCATCCTGAGCTAGCTCAACCACAGGAGTTGGCGGAGATGAAATGGTAGTCTGTAAACTTGCTGGGGTTGGGGCTGCAGTCAAGGCTGAGTAACTACTGAGCCCATAGCTGTCATTCAGCACCCCAATCACAAAACAGTCCTGGGAGGTGGCATTAGACACCTTCTTACCTGGGATCATCTCTCCTGACCCCAAAGTATCCTTCTGTGCTAGGTTAAAGTTGGGGTTCCAAACACTAGTCTCCTTTTCTTTAATGCACTCAGACATGCCACTCATTGTCTCAGGAGGTTTGCCACCTGGCTGATTCTTGGTCCCAGCTCCACGCTCAGCTTCCCCCAGGATGAAGCTGGAGGTTTTCTGGTTGGTCAAGTTCCCCTTAGGGGGAGGGCCGTTTTCCGAGATCAAAGACCAGCTCTCCAGGTGTCCAGGGGCTGCAGAGCGTTTCTCACTCGGCACTCCAGTCTCCCTGTTCAGCTCTTTGTCCAGTTTCCCTTCAAAGAAGCACAGTCTGCCCTGGTCCGGGAAGCCGGCATTCTTCCCAAGCCCTTCTTGCAGCTGCCCGCCAGAATTCACGTTCAGCCCGATCTCCTGTAATTTGCCCTCCGTCCTCTGCCACTCATATCCAGCTTTGCTGAAATCATTTGGGGACTCCATGCAGTGGGAAGATTCTGAACAGCGCTCTGGGGTCCTGCCTTTGCCCAGCTGGCCGTAAGCTGCGAGAGGAGCTGGCTGCTCATTTGTGAACGACACCCCACTGCTGCCTCTCCCCTCTCAGCAATCCTACAAGCACACAGAGCTTGTGGGCTGGCTGATCCAGTGACATCATACCAAGTCTCCAGGATTCATGTCAAAAATCCTTCCTCCCAACCCCCATACCAAGCCCTCTGCTGCTAAATTCATCCCATAATTTCAAAAGAGCTCTTTAGCAATTCAATTTTAAAAATTAACCACCTCTACTCTTACAAAAAAAATGACTGTTTAACTGAAAACATAATTTTTCTAGTAACTACCACAGCTATCTGAAGCGCCATCTAAAAACATCATACAGAAACTAAGTCATATAAAACATTATAGACAATAATTACTTGGGCTTTCACAATTAGGGTTACAAACATTTATTGACACATCAATTTCTCTGATAACTTTCTTCCTCACTCATCTATTTAAATCAAAAATAAACACAACTCATTTTTTCAATCCTCATCCATAACTATGAAGAACAACTAGCTGTAGGATGTAGAATTTCCCTCCCACATACAAATAAGGGCAAAACTAGACGCACAAGTCTCCCAGGGGAAGAAAGGGTTTGCTGATACAGCAATTTATTGAAATTACTTAAACAACTGCTTAAGATCACAAAGCCTTATGAGCTGTGCCAGCCTTGGAATAAGCTGTACATGTCAGGAGTATATCAAAAGAACTCATTTAAAGGAAAAACCCTTTTTTATTCCTGTAACATGTCACTTCTGTTTTGTGAAAAACTTGTTACTAAGCACCTGAGAGAAACACTGCAGTACTGAGAAAAGCACCCAAAATTTAATCAGAAAAGCAACATTCAAATGCTGGCTCTACTTCTTACCAGCTGCCTGCCCTGGGCCAGGGTCAGTGAGGAGGAAGCTGAAGCTGGTCCTCAGCGAAGGAAGACCATGCTTCATTTGGAATCTCTTGCACAATTTCTTCTACAGATTCAGGTTGTACTTGTAGAAAGCTCATTTTTGTCCTCTGAACTTACAGTTACCCAGTCCCTCTCTCCTCTCTGAGCATCATGAGATTGTTCACCAGTCGGTGTCTTCTTTGGTTTATTCATCTCTCCAGTTTTAGTTACAGAAACAGGGCGTTAGGTCAGGCCAAGCTCCACCTTGTGCTGCACCTGAGGGTGGGGTGGTCAGCCTTGCTTGAATCTCCACCTCCTTTGTCGAGACCCCTCACAGATGTCTGAGCTTTGGAGCTCGAGATCCTCAGCGTCCTTTCGAAGGCATCTCAGGACAGTGCTGGCAAAGCCTTATCAAACTCCACTGGCCATTCTCAATCCCTAGAGCTTCCAGGGGTTGACAACCCTAAAGCTTTCTCAGTGGGTCCTCTGCTCTTGTTATCTCACAATACAAAGGTTAAGAGAAAGGAGATGAGAACAAGCAATTATATATAGTGCTTATGATATGCAAGGGCACCTTGGTGGTGCAGTGGATAGTGAGCTGAGCCTGGAGTAAGGAAGACTCACCTTCCTGTAAGTTCAAACCCAGCCCCAGACATGTACTAGCCAGGTATCCCAGAGTAAAGACACGTAACACTACTGACCTCACTTCCCTCATTCGTAAAATCATCTGGGGAATGAAACGGCAAACCACTCCACCATCTTTGCCAAGAAAAGCCGATGGAGTCATGAAGAACTGGATATGAATGAAATGGCCGCACATCAACAACACTATGTGCCAAGCATTGTGCTAAGTCCTTTTTACAAATACTATCTCCTCTGATCCTCACATAAACCCTGTGAGGCAGGTGCCATATCCCTACTGAGCACTGAGGAAAGCTCAATTGTTTGCTCACACTCACAAAGGCAGTTACGTGTGAGGGGGCAGATCTGAACTCAGATCACTCTGTCTTCTGAAGGCTGCACACTCTGTATGAGCTCTAGCTGCCCACCAAGTCTGCTGTCAATAGCATGTCCCTTCCTATTAACTGTGAATTGTTGGAAGAGCCCATGACTTGGTTCCTTCAGTATATCTTGATTATTCTGTTTTTTCCTTTATGAACAGTGCAGTCTATCTCTGTTCTATTAGCCATCTTGATCAGAACGAATTCCAAAAGATCATATTAATAATTTAGTTAGAAAGTTCAAGAAAGGTATCTAAATCATCAAGATGTCCAACTCAAGTAGAAAAACGAGCTGGCAGCAAATTGACTTAGAAAACCATAAATTAACATTATGTTGTGTTTTGTTTGTTTGGTTAAACAACTGTCAATAAAATTTTAAATTTGGTTCTAGCTCACTGAGCAGTTTGCAGGCAGCATCTGACAACTCCTTTCCAGACAAAACTTACCACAAGGTCCAAACCTGCGATAACTGACTCACTAAATGGCACTGACTTGGAGTGGCCTGGAAATGCAATACTACTACTCTCCACCCTTTCCAGCCAAAAGAGTAATGGCTCTGAGCCTGCTGGCAGAGAGATGACTGAAGTATATAAGATTTGTTTTAAATGAAGTGAGAGCCAGGTCTAACAACCAGATGCTGTGGGGGCAGGAAAGCCTGAGAGCCAAGAGCAAAAAAAAAATCCAACTTGTTCCCTGTGTTTTTAAAATCTGCCGAATGTGTTTTAATCCTAGTCAAGGCTTTCTTCTCTTCGCTTCACTCCTCACCCCTCCCTGCCAAAAGTCCAGGTGACGATCATAAGGCCAGACCAACTCTTTCTAGCCTATTTTGTCAAGGTTCATTTCAAATCTCACCTATCCTGACCATTCCAATGTCAACAGGGAAATAATGTAGCTACAACGGTATAAATGAGAAGACTAGCTAAGGAAAAAGACTAGGAATTGCAGGTAGAAAGTCAGTTTAAACAGTCAGAAAATACATGTTTATGAGATACAAAGAACCACGTCAACCCTTCATCTAGCTTAACTGCTTTGCACAGATAAGGAAACTCAATGGGGTTCAGTTATTTGACCATGTGTGGAATCACTAAGTAGCCAATATACTTACAAGCTAAATTCAGGGCTTGTTCTTGCCAACATAAAAGGAATCCTGGGAGGGAGCTGAGTAGAAAATCCTAGCATGGAGTCATTAACCCAAAGGGCCCCTTAGTCTGTTTGTAGTCCAGGACACCTCAAAAGTTCTTGATTCATTCTTGGTCAGGACTACCTATCATCTACATCAAGGAGATGCCCAAGGCAGCCAGCACTGTCTCCCCATAATATTAGAACAACCTCCCAAGTTGGGAGATCATAAGCAAACTTCTCATTTCAAGGTCTGTGCTTTCATTTTGACAGGAACTCTTCCACTTTTCTATGGTTTACTTAACCCTGCTGGGGTCAAAAAGTTCATCCACCTACAGCCAGCCTGTAGATGGATCCAATCTCCATTTAACTGTACTTATTTCACCTGAGAGATACACATCTGCCATGGGTCTGCATGAAAAGCCTTTCCTATTGGTAGGAATCTGTCACAGCTCAGACTCTGCCTTCAGAGAACCTGGGTCACCAATATGGGTGAGCATACAACAGCCAAATGGCATTTCACAGGACCCATAGGTTTGGCGGTGGAAGTGCCTTCTGAAGTTACAGCCAGCTCCTTCATTTACCAGATCAGGAAACCCACACTTCTTGGAAATTCTTCTATCCCAGGAGGGCAAGACTGAAGAAGTGCTCCAGTTGTTTCTGCCGAACCTATTACTTATAGTTGCCCTCTTCCATATTCGTTTTTTTTTTAAATCAGCTATAACTGAGAGAAATCTCCAATGCATAAGATCATAAACTTGGAAACCAAGAAAAGGCCAATATATATAGCAAACTCAGACCTACACAGAAAGAATTGGAACAACTCTGATGACAGACACATATTCTAAACGTACACTATCACTGAGAACACTGAGAAAAATACACAAAGAAAAATCAAGCCTAAAAATCTCATCCATCCCTTGCCTTCCTCAGTAGAGATGCAAAAACAGGCTAGGAATTATCGTCAGTCAAAAGTGCTAATGTAACACAGAAAGTATTAGCTCCCATGGCTCCTCAAATAGAATTTTTTTTACTTGAGGAAATGCATTCCCCTAAGGAAAAGGCAACAGAAAGAAATCCACTAAAATCACAACTTATGTCTATTTCAATATACAATGCTGTAGGTGTCTAGAACACTCTTTGTCCATCTTTGCTCTGGAGTGATTAATGGCACTAACCCAAACTCCAGCTCCTCCCATGCAATCACTACATTAATCAGCTCCCTCTCACAGGACGGAGCTATTTGGTGAAGGTTCAGGACAGGCAAGCTCACTTCTCTTCAATCTGCACAAATGACTCCGCTTTTCCACCTCATCCTGAATAGTTCCTTGCCCAAATTCTTCCTGCATTACAAATCCCTTGTATAAGCTGTTTTCCTCTATTACCACATAAAAGCTTTTGTTTGTACTTTGATTCTAAGCACTTAGTAAAATGCCTGGCACATAAGGAGCATTTAATAAAGGATCTATCTAATCATCAACTAGTCTGAAATACCCTTAGACACTCATAGGAGAGAGGTGAAGTCCAGGAGGTGAGGCCATGGCTGCAACAGGACTGTTTCTGTTGCAGAGCACCCCTGACAACAGTGAAGAAACTGCTTTCAGAGGCCAGGGCCGGGACTGGGGCAAGAATGAGGAATTTGCAAACATCAGGAGGAGTTGTCACCATTTCTGTAACTGTAACTTCTTTAATTGTAACTTCTCAGAATGTGACCTATAAAAATACTTTAAAATCTGTTCCATTCCAAACCCAGTTTCATATAGCAGAGACACAAGAAATTCTGGAACGTGCAGGGAAAAATTTTAGGCTCCATCAATATCCATTGGATGAAACGTACAAATGAAGTTCCAGAATTCCAAAGAAAAATATAATCAAATAAATCTTTCTAAATCTGATAGCATGGCGTTTTCTAATGATCAAGAATAAGAAGCACATGGGCTCTACATACAGCATCATCACTGGGTTCCAGCAGTGTCCAGCACTGTTGGAGGCTGGAAACGATAAGCAAGATACAAAGAACGAGGGAAGAAACAGCAACATGATAATGAATTTTGAAATACAAACACATGATTTATAAACAATTTTTCAATTATATAAATAAGACAGTAGAATGTAGGGGGGAAAAAAACATGGACTGACAGTTCAAAGACCTCAGTCAGCCTTCTGGCTCCTTCCCTTACAAGTTGTGTGGCCATGGAGAACTGAACAGCTGTAAAGTGGAAATCGTAATAACCTCCAGTGGGAAAGCTAATGTTTTACACAATTCCATTACTTAATTAAGTCTACTTACAAATTTAGGAACTTAAAAGAAAAAAGGGATTCTATTCAGAACAGGATTTGAACTTTCTGAAGAGGAAAAGAGGAGTTCATAAAATATGTTCTACTTCAGTTGTAAGATCATTTGTCAAAAAAGACAGGCAGAGGAAACAGTAATATGATTATTTGGAAATGGTAATTTGATATGTTAAAAACTGTTCCATATCTGTGAACTTGTGCAATAAATTTTGTAAAAAAATAATTAGGAGTAAAAACCTTCTACATGAAAAAAATATCTAACATTAATGCTGCTACTGACTGAATTCTGACCATTGACGGACATAATTTTTTAGTTTCTCAGAAGGTTCCTAAAGACTTTCCATTTTCGCTGAGTCTACATGAGGGAAAAATAAATGTACCCTCTGGATGTGAGAAAAAGCCACATGAATTTCTATGTAGTTGGGAATAAGGCAGTTTCCATGACATATGTTCATTCTAACTCATTAACCAAATCGAAGACACAGCTGAGTGTGTGAGCCTCTCGGCTCAGCGGGTGCAGCTGCCAAGTGCTTCTACTTCTGTCTCCTCCTGAAGCTGTTGCTTATCCTGCTCAGTAACTCCTTGTGGTTGTCTATTGGTTCCTAAGTGGTCCTTTTTGTACCAGTTTCCAAGGCAACACTACTTTCCAGTATGATAAACTGCTACTTGCCATGGCTTCTAGAAACAGTCCAATTAAGTGTTGCTACTGATAACATCCAGTGATCCTAGAGATAAGAACTACTGAGACAATAAAAGCCAAAGACCATAAAATTATAATCTTGCTTCTAATTTGGGAGAGTAATGATAAGTGTGTGTGTATATATATATATACATAAAAGGAAAAAGGCTGGCAAAACCATTAAACTTCGATAAAAATTCTGAAAGACTGACAGATATTAATTTTTAAATGGATGATAATGGGTAACTACATTTTTTTACATGGGTATGACAAAAAAGTATAAAAACATTCAGAGAAAAAAACTCAAAAATATTAAGTTGAAAATTCCACTCTATAGCTTAACTTATATATGATTTTTTCATCAATTAAAACCAAAATCAATTCAAAATACACTTACTAAGTGCCTACTGTGTGCAATATTTCATGATGTTTACTGCTTTCACTGTGGGAGTTTTTAAAGAAAAATATAATAATGTGCCTGTCCTCAAAGAAATACACAATCAAGATGGGGAAGTAACAGCAATATAAACTAATATAAATGCTTCGTATGTACTGGACAGTTAATAAATGTTATTGATTAAACAAACAAAGTAAAAACAAAACCTGAGGGGAAGTCTAAGGTCACAGTCCTGAAATGGACAGAAGCTGAACTTCCATTCGGCTTTGTGATTTATGTGACCCTGAGACAGTCACTTCCCCTCTTTTGGACTCAGTTACTTTCACTCCACAGAATGAGAAAAAAATCATCTCCCAACAAATGGAAAGTTTCAGGGGATAAAGGACCACTAGTGAGAGAACTCAGCTTAAACACAGTGAACTTGACAAGCATTTGTTAAATACAAGGTAGGCAGTAACCTTCAGATGAGAGAAGATAAGGATGGTTAGTTATTTAAGAAGAAGTTACTATGCAGTAATCTGATAATGAGTTCATATTATCAGTTATCTTTCTTTGTATGCCCACTGCTTAGCCCGTATCTGCCATATAGCAGCTACTTAATAAATGCTTGATGACTAATATAAAAATTAATTTATTATCTTTTCATAGTAAAAAGGACTCAGTAAAAAGAAGAAAAATGTTAGTCTATCATAAATTCATGCATCAAGGCTTTGTGACATTCATCAAAGAACTTAATGAGCAGAAGCAGGAAAAAAGAAAGCAAATGTCAGTCAAGGTTTCCCAGAATTAGGCATTAGCAAGGCATTCCTCAAAACATACATAATTATTTCAAGTGTTAAAATCCTAGAACCTCAATTTCATGTGTTTTCAAATTCTCACTGCATATTATAGTCAGATTGTTATCTAAACTGAAGAGATTATCACCATGGCTGCAGTGTGGAATGGGTGACAGTCTGGCTGGGTAGGAAGGGACTTCCAAGGTCATCTGGCTCAACCCACAGTGGCACAAGAACTTAACTCTGTATCCACGTCCTCTAGTGAAAGTACAATCTCCCACAGCACTTAAGGATAATACTGTTATTTAGAATATGAGTTCTTGAAGAGAGATCCTACTTCTGCATTTCTATCTTCAGTGCTTAGCACACAGTAAGGGTTTTAATAAATATTTCTTGACTTACTAGAAGGTTTCCCCTAAAAAGCCTAACGAACCCTTCCTTGCTAGTTCTGTCCTCAAAAGGAAGTAAAATAAATTTGATGCTTCAATTATGGACTCTTGAAAGGTATTCCAGTGGAGAACAATTTTCTTAAAGTGTTACCACACTAGGAAGACTATATGATCTTACCAACAAACCAAGTCTGTTTCCTAAGGACCAGTATAGTTAAATGTGCAGAAGCATATCATACTACATTAACCACCTGGGAAAAAATGGAATTTTTTGCTCGGAGTTGGTGGGTGGGAAGGTTGTGGAGTAGAAAACCATAAAATTAAGGAAAAGAAGGGTCTCAATTTTGTGGAACTTCTGTCTAATTCTGCAATGGATAATGGCAAAGTGCTGGGAAAGGGAGAAAAGAATGATAGGATGATTTTTACATTACCATTCAAAACCCTTACTATTGGTACTCTACATGTAAGGCTCGTGTCTGGACAAAGAACCAAACACAGCGAGCACGGCTGAACCACAGCTAACTTGTTTCTCCTGCTTCTAAGAAAACCAGAAGAAGAGGAGTTGATCATGCGGGGAAGAAGTGAAGTGGATAGTGTTCCAGAGATAAACTCAAAATGAAAGAGCAGAGAAACTGAGTAAAGACTTCAGCAAGACAGGTGAATCCCTGTAGCAAATAGATAGGCTCATATTGTCCTTGGTTTAAACTGGCTCATCAGGTTGATAACAAAATGTTAACTCTTGGATCTCATATATCAGATTAGTTCAACTACCTAGAGTTGAAATTCTTAACTGGACAGCCAAAGTTGGAGTCTCCTGGAGTCACCCCAAAATTTCCTTAATTTTCAGGTACTGCTTGATCAGATCAAAGAAAATTTAAGGATGGAGTTAGAGACAGGTGTGCCTATGTTGGTAGGCTAGGGGTAGGGGGTGGTGGATGGTGAGAATAAACAGAAGACTATTAAAGGAAATAAAATTTTAAAAGACCCTCCAATTAGGAAGAAATGGAAGCAGTGTCAGCTGATAATATTGGGCTCAAAGATCACTGCAGTTGACAAATTGACAAAGGTAATAAGCATGAAACTAATATATTCCTTGAAAGGAAAGATGTAACAAATCCAGACAGGATACTAAAAAGTCCAAGCTTTGATTTTTTTTCCAGTAGCAACTTACAGCTGTGGGAGAGGAGTGAGGGAGTGTGTGTGTGAGAGAGAGAGAGAGAGAGAGTGTGTGTGTGTGTGGCAGAGAAAGACAGAGAGAGAAACAGGGACAGAGACAGACATAGAGCAATGTGGAAAATCACTTTTGAGAGTGATTTCAAGTGGTTTTTTTTTTTAAATCTACCTATCTCCAACATTCTATCAATACCAAGTTTAATAAAGATCTTATAAAAAAGAAATTTAAAGAGCAAAGAATGCTATTAATCCTGAAGAAATCAGGAAGTTTCAGAGACAAAGTGATTTCTGAGTTATGCTTTGAAGGAAACGAAGGGATTCTACAAGGCAGAGATAAGAAGCAGAAAAAGTGAGAGAGAGTGTTGTAGGAGGGATCAGTCATGGGGTCAGTATAATGGGGATACTCTATGTGAAGGGCAGTAAAATGCAAACGACGAGTGAAAAGGAAGGATCTTGTGTTTTTGTGTTTTAACAGATGATAATAAAGAAGTTTGGGTTCCAGTGAAAAGGATAAGAGTGATAGAGGACAACTGCCAAGGTGAAGTGGTCACAGGGAGTGCGGAGGTGCTATCAGCGGCAGATGAAAAAACTTCTGGAGAAGCTTAATCAACTAGGTCACGATGACTCCTTTCATTTTTCTCATACTTATCATGACACTCAAAGAACACTGCGTCCATCGACCCAGCACCGAAGGAACAACAGAGATGGGCGTTCCTCACGAATCCACCATGGTTAAGGGTGATGTCATGGAGTGAGACAATAACCAAATTTATCATTCAAGGCAATATTTCTCACATGTTTAAAGATGATGGACTAGACTATGATAATAATGGGACTCTTTCAGAGACACTAACTTTTCAGGACTAGTCACAGGTTTCCCACTTTGTCTATAGAAGGGTATTTCTGGGAATTGGAATGGGTTTGGTTTTAAATACACACAGGTGAATGGAACAGAGGGGTATCCCTGGTGTGCCACTATTGTGGACGGACAAGAGACATTGGATGAAAAAGATACATGATACGCTTATAATCTATTCACCTGGAGGATAAATGGAATAGTAGTTTGGTCAGACAAGGACTTTGTGGGACTTGTTCGTGGGATGAAATTTAGGCCATTTTGTAACATACAAAAGAAGAGAAATGTAACCTTTTGTTATCTGTATACGGGGTTTTTACCATTTGAAAATTGTCACACATACTTGTCAGGAGAAAGAATTGATTATGGGAAACTACACAGAAATGTTATATTCATGTCACAATCTTACATACTTACTTGAGGAAAAATATGCACCAAACTTTCCTAGACAAATGTACATCAATTATAAAGGGTCTCCTGAGGTTGAAAGACCTGTTCAGGGACTAGACAAAGTTATTCTAGCTATGGGAGGACAAACAGTGCAGGGAATGCCTGCTGCAGCATCACCAAAGAAAGCTAACAACATTACTTTAATGGGTGAAGTATGTCTAGGGAACACACATATATTTCTATGGGACAGAGACTACAGATCTAAACTAGAGGCATATTGGAACATGACAGGAATTTTCAATTTTACATGCCAGAATTGTTCTGTACAAGCATGTATAGGACCAAAGACAGTAGGGAGAGTGTTTATTCTAACAAGATCTCAATATGCTATGACAGTGATTAAGGCTAATGGGTGGTACAGAACACCTAGTGATGAAGTTCTACTTATCATAGACAAGCATTTAACCCCTATTACTACTAGGGTGCGTAGATGTTTCCTGTGTTGTGTTAGGAATCACTTTAATAGTAGAAACTATTTTAGTATCCACTGCATTAGCTGTATCTATCTCTATTACACAAAATACTGTAGTTCAAGCTTCTGAATTGCACACTCTTTTGAAATAGTTTAAGCTCATGGGGTCATGTAAAGACCTCTTTTTCGCCTTTACTGATAGGTTTCTTATAGTACTGCTGATATTGCTGCTTGTGCCAATATGTATCAAATTTGCTTTGCATAGTGTCCAGGACTCCCTGATATCCAGTAGGCAGAACATCATCATCCTGAGGGAAAGATTGAGTCAAAACAAAAAGGGGGAATTGTAAGGGAATTGCCAACCCCCAGCCTCTTGGACGGCATTCACTGGTCACGACTCAGGTAAACTGAGGGGAGACTGGTAAGGCATGAACAAGATGGTGCTGGGAGGAAGGGTTCCGCCCCTGTTTTGCTCAAAGCTATTTTCCCAGGCTTTTCTGAGATCAAGGAAGCCAAAAAATGTTTTTCTTTCTTGGGGCTATGTGTCTGCCCTGGGAAGTCCTGGTTTAAGGTAGAATTGCTACCCTTTTTTATTCTTCTTTGCCTCTTTCTCCCATGTTGCATTGTGCCTGTAGCTTGATAAGACGGGCTGTACTTGATACTAAAGCAGAGCTCTGTAACTTTGTTCAAAACCCAAAAGCCCCAATTACCCAGATATGACCCCTGTTTAAAACAAAAAGGGGGAGTTGTTAGGGCCCAGCTCTGGACCGTGGCCTCCTGTGAGGGTAGTTGAGACGCCTGGAGGTGCTAACCTGCCCTTAGGGTACTGGGAACGCCTCGGTAACAGCGCTGGCTCCACCCACGGGGAGGAACATGGGAGGAGCTCGGGCTGGTAATATAACCTGGGGTAAAGGGCTTGCTCTCTCTCTTCTCTCCCTGCTTCAACATGAAAGTAATAAAGGCCGTGCATCTATCACTCGGGTGCTCTGTCTAGTCATTTCCCCTCCCTCACTGGAGGGGCCGGAGACGTCCGAAGACCGGGTAAGGTAAGTATCCAGGCGAAGGTCAGGGTAGCAGACCCTGACAGACGAGAAAGGTAAGTGGGGGCCAAAACAAACAAAATGTAAATGCCAGACTGAGGAGTTTGTATATTTCTCTCACAGGCAATTTCTGAGTAGGAAGGTCATTTGGTTAGTTCTGTCTTTTAAGAATTTCAGACTACAAATTCTAAAACGGAGGAGTCATTCCTGCTTACCCTCGGATTCATCACAACTTCCAACCCAGCAGCCAATTCCTTCTTGTTGAATATTCAAAATGAAATTTAGTCAAGCATGAAAATTATCATTAAAGCAAAGTGAAGAAATTTTAGCTGGTCTATTTCGAGCACAAAAAACCTCACGCAGATGTCTGGTGACTAAAATTTCCCATTACAAATTGATACTGTTTCTCCAATTCCTTATCTACTTCTTCCCTTTCTGCAGGAAATCTGTAGTGTCCAGCAGTTTGCGGACTGGCATTTCAGCAGCCCTGCTGCCAGTGAGACTGTGGCTGGTAATCACTTCAGAGCGGGAGAGCAGAAGCAGACCAGCACCAACAGAAGGAAGGAACCTGTATGAATGGACAGCCACCAGCTGCCCGAGAAGGGGTGAACTGGACCAGGTTGGAAAAAAAGAGAAAAATAAAAGCTACCGTAGCCATCAGTTTTGGAAGAGTGGCCACGGAACTTATGAGACTGACAAGAGAAGGAGATCAAGCCTCAAACGCAAGAAATAAAAAATGACATTGCTTCTGTTTTTGCCTCCACTGATCTTCCCCTAAAAGGTCTCTGCTCTACTTCCTGACCCACCAGCTCTTGGATTTACACACACTTTGTGAAGACTGGAAACTTGATACCTATCTGCTAAAAAGAAAAGGACTATCTGTTCATCGAGCTCCTGACAGTCAAGAACACTGAGGGGCCTGGCCTCACTGCTGAGCTTAATGCAAAGGAATAAAGCTGGATAGAGGGGACTGCTTTCATAAAAGTCACATTTGACCCACTAGAGAACTAGGCCTCACTACATGATCATTTGAGAGAACTTAACTATGGAAATCCTGGTACACACTAAATATATGTATATAATGTAATATTCACAAAATGGTTCAGTGCGTGGCTCTGTTCTCAGACTGTCCCAAAGCTGTGGAAGTTTATGAATGAAAGATAAAAAAAGAGCTGTGGGCTGATGGTCACATTCTTCTACAAACACCTTCAGTATTCTCTGGCCTTCTAGGATGTCTTTGTAGTGAAGTAATATTCCTTACCTGGGAATAATCTCATTCACAACACTTCCATCAAGACAGATTTGTGCCACAATATTCATTCAAACAACAAAGCCTTTCCAAAAACCTGATGAGAACGTTAAAAACTTCTAATGGCTTATTGCTAATGAAGATTGCTGCTTTACAATGTAAAATGACTCTATATGTACTGGAGAAGAAAATGCTTAAAAGGGAGCCTCATTCACAGCAAGAGAGGAAAAACCATCAAACAACATGGCACTTTGGAAAGCTAGGTAGGCTCAGGAAAACAACCTGATGAGATGTTCTATTTCTGAGGGGCAAGACAACACTATTCTAAATCATAACAAAATCGACAACTCCACAGGTTAGAATACAGAGTCAGTGATCACAAGGCCTCTTCTCTGTCTCCCACCCCGCCCCCCCACCATTGGCTGCTGAATATATTACAATCCCTGACTAGACGATCTATAAATGAACGCTGTAAATGAGCTTCTTGAAGGCAGTCATTGTCTTTTGCCTGTCTTTGTACTTCTCAAACTTAAAACGGTGCCTGGCACATGTTAAATGACTGTTGATTATGCCTAAGAGTATCGGTAAAAAACAGGGACATGTTGAGAGCCTAAAGTCAATTGTTCGTGAACCCTATCTTCTCTCCTGGAAATAAATCTATACACCCTAGTGACAAAGTATACAGTTTATTATCTTAACAATAGAGGAGAGGAAAGAATGCTTTCATTCTAATCCAAAGTTTATTTGGATCTCAATTTGAATACCTAATGCACATGTACTGATATAAATTTTCACATACATTGCTGGAAAGGAACAGTTTTTAACTCCCTGTAAATCCACAGACTTTAATTATTTAAATCTATTTAATTATTATGTAATGATTTAATTATTAATTAATGGATATAATTATTATAAAGTATGATAAAGCATAAATATACAACATGAATCTTGGGCTCAAAGATCACTGCAGTTGGACAACTGTAAGCATGAAATTAACAGATTCTGAGAGAACTGACCGGTGACAGGTTGTTACACAAAGAGTGGTAGGTTTTTTAAGCCATCTCTACAAAAAGCGCTGTTCAGAATTATGTCAAAGAGCAAACCAATCAAACACTGACCTCTTCACATCTATAGATCATGCCGCATTTGCTAGGGGCATCAAGCATTAAACGGTTACATGTTTTCATGCCAACACACCAACAACACATAAGGTCAGCCGGAATCAGTACAGAATTAACACACAAGCTAGTGTTGCTGATGCTCCAAACCACAAGCACACACCATTCCCCAGCTTTGGCTGGTTCATACCCTGAGCCTTCAGATGCTTAGGTTTCTCTCGATCCAGAACAGCAGGTCTCAGCAATGGGGGAGTAAGTCCCCTTGATTTGGTAGGCCTCATGTAGCCTTTCAATGGTTCTGCCACTTTGCTTCTCACTTCTGTCTTTCCATCACCCCGTGCTCTCTGTCCAGATTTTTCTGTCAACTTCTGAGATGCTTCAAAGCTTGTATCTTTAGGCTTTGGGGACTGGATACTCTTAATAACAGCTGGTGACAAATTATCTACAACAACTGCCAATGCAAGAGTTTCTTCCTTAGAATCTGATAGATCTGCTGAGAGAGATGTGGGTTCCAAGAGGCTGCCTTCTTGGTCTATATTTTTACAACCAGAACTGAATTTTTCCATTTGGGTTTTTTCCTGTTCAGTGGGCAGAACAGCTATATTCACCTTGTCAGCTGAACTTCCTAGATCCTGGGAATCTAATCTTTGACTAGGCTTATCCTCAAGAAAATCCAGCTTTTCACTTTTACTGTCTGGCAAAACTGCGTCTGTAATTAGGACTTCCCCTTTCCCCATCTCTGTCTCTAAGAACATTGGAAAAATGTTTCCATCTGCATTCTTTCTGTCCATGCCTTTGTCTTCCAATGCTAGACCTGCATCTTCTCCTTGCATTTGAAGATGGAGCTGCTCCTTTCCTGGCTCTGCCTTCTCCCGGGGCTGCTCAGTGGTATTACCTTCCACTGATCCTTGGAAACTGCTTTCTTTGACTTTCTCATCCCTCTCCACTGTTCCCTGTCTTCCATCCACCCATGCTTGATTTTGTAGTGGGTCAATATACTCAGGTAAGCTGAATTTGCCTTTTTTCTTAACACTATGATTCCCTTGGTGTTTCTCTGTTTCTGGGGCTGCTCTAACATCTGCCACAACTGCTATGCTGGGAAGAGAACCCACTGGGGGACCCTTTCCTAGACTACCTGCTTTTTTGTCACCCACAATAGCATCTTTCCTGGGGTCATTTAATGATAATAATTTTGAAACATGTGCCTTGGAGGGCTCTTTCCCACTTTCTGCTAAGGCATCTGGAAGAGAGTCACTCATCTCAGCTTTGGAAGAAACTAGGGAATGTGGTTTACCACAAATCTCTGATTCAGGCAAAATGGAAGTCTTGAGGGTGTCTGTCTCACCAGCCCAACTACTTGGTGGTTCTGAACAGCAATATGTAATATTTCTGTTTTCATCTACACAGCTCATTCCCTCAACTTTAAATTCTCCTTTGGTTTCCAAAGGAACCTGTACTTCCATTTTACCTGGTTTGCTCTCTAGGAGAGGCTGCATATTTTTGTCCTTTCTACATTTCCCATCAATACCTCTTTTCTTTGGTTTGTCAGTCACTACTGCTTGACCCACAGTTCTTTCTATCTTACTCTCCACATGCTGCCCTGAAGAAGGAGGTCCCACAGGGTGGGTTGGCTCATCAAGGACAATATCTGTTCTATTAGCATCCAAGGTAGTGAAAGTAGAGTCCTTAGCAGTGTACTTTGGGTTCTTAATAAATGTCTGGGGGTCAGAAGAACTAACTTCAGTGATTCTATTCTTTTCACCAGCTGACTCCTTTCCAGGTTTGTCAGAAATGTCTAAAAGCAAAGGATCAGAAATTTTGGATGAAAGGAGTATGAACTCCTTGTTTTTATCAGAGAATTCTACTTGTTTGTCCTGTTTTCCATTCTTGTCTGCAATGGGCAGAATATGTGCATCTATTTTGTTTTCCAACAGAGCAGGCTGTCCAGAATAACTTCTTTTAAACTTTTTGTTTTTCCCATCGCTACCCCTCTTTTTAGGTTTCTCAGTAACTTGGAGAGCTGCGTTGGACTCAGGGAAGCTTGCCAAGAGACATTCAGAAACAGGAGACATTCCCTCCTTGCTCTGCTCAGTAATAGTCTTCTCTGAACCTTTAGCCATATATTTCTCTCCTAAAGCTGTAAGAGTTTGACCTGTGTCTACCTTATCACCCAAAGGACTTATTACTTTTGAGGTACTTTCAACATCCACAACTGAGTCAACTTTCTCTTTAGGTTCTTCAATCACAGTCTTAATGAGACGAGTCACTGACTCTAAAACCTGGTTGGAAGGCATCGATTCTACCCCTTTCAGCTTATTGTGGACATTCATCTCTTCCATGTGGGGTATTTTTTCACTTGCTGTGAGATTTACCTTATCCTTCTGTGTCTCCAAAATGAACGGCCATTCTACACTCTCTCTCATTTTTCTTTCTTTACTATCACCAATTTTCTCAGAGCGTTCCAGCCCTTTATGAGGGATAGGACCTGCCACACAGTACCACGGCTGCTCAGAAGTAAGGTTTCCCACTTCCTGACTTTGCTCAGGAAAAGTTTTAAGTTCAGGTGATTTGATCACATTTGGGTCCACTTCCTTCTTTACAAGACCTGGTGATTTTGATGTCCACTGGTCAGCAGCTTTGCTTTCACCAGCAATGTCCACTAGACTACTTCCCAAAACACCTGCCTCAACTGCCGCCAATTTAATCTGCTCTTGGGGTGTTACTGGTTTTGAAAGCACATCCTTGGTTTTCTGATTCACGTTAGTGGTAAAGCTTCCTTCTTCAGGTTTGGTCGAAAAAGGAGCTTCTACTTGTTTGTTTGGGAAAACCCCTGGACATGGTGGCTTCAAATCCACCACTCCCACTGCCTGCACTTTATCCAAAGAAGGCTCTAACTGAGGTGCCAGCAGCACTGAAGCAGGACATTCATCTTTACTTGGCTGGGGCTTACATTCAAGGGGCAGAGCCTGCTTGCTCACTGGGCTCTTACTCTGTGATGACAAGCTGACATCTTGCACCTCTTTTTCTTTAGTGATACTCCTTTCTTCATTTGCACCCCCCACAATCTGAGAATGGCTTTCACCTTTAAAGGCTTCCTGGGTAGGACTCAATGATGTACTTGAGCTCTCTAAGGCAGAGGATGCAGCCACCAGTTTGACTTCTCTTGGGCGAGTTACGGTTGCTTTTCTAGAGTTATCTTTCGACACAGGCCTGTACTCTTTAGTCATGGCAGTAGACTGCCCTGGGGTAGCACCTAACTTTGATGCATCAGCTCCTGTAAGATGAGTTTTGGCTACCTCAAAGTTTTCATTCCAAGGTTCCCCAACTGCAGGTTGAAGGTATTTCTTTTGCTTCGATTTTTTCTTCTTTTTCTTCAGTGTTGCTGGTACACACTCCACATCCCACGTCTCTCTTCCAAGGTCCCTTCGAGATTCCAGGAAATCAGTATGGGGACTCCTCCGTTGGGGAAACCTGGATCTGGGGGAGGAACCAGTCCATCCTGATTCTGACCAAAATACAGGCTCCATTCTTGGGTCAGGAATCTTCTGCTGAGAATAGCTTCCCACCAGTTCAGGGGGCACATCAATAAGTGATACAGGCTTGGGTGTACCCAACCTGCGGTCACTGGGTTTGTAAGCTTGTTTTGATTGTGCAGGGGAGACACCTGAAATACATGAAGTTTGCTAAAATTCAAAAACAACTGTTTGTTCTGCTTTTTCTTAAATCACTCATAAGCTTCTAATCCATTTTCAACAACTTCATTCATTAATTTCTTTACAAAAAAGTTTTCCCCAAAAAGATTTTTAAAAGTTTATACCCCTCCTAACAATAACTGAGTACAATCGTTACCTCTCCTACCCATCAATGAATAATCTTAAGAACTGAGTAATTCTGCCACACTCTGAGAAAAAATCTTAACCCAACTTTTTAACCCCCTATTTTCTTCTACTACAGAGGGTCAAAATACCTGCACTTCCAAGCTAAGGAAAGCTGATGAAATGGACTTTGGAATTATGATTAGGTCTAAATGCTCCCCGTGGATGGGCAGAGAAAAAGAAAAAAAAGAAGAAGAAGAAAATAAAAAAGGTATGGGGGGAGTTAGAGAATGCAGGTTTTCATTTATTACATTAAAAGCTTTACATAATAAATTAATCTTTAATCAACTCAAGAGTGACACAGATTTCTTTCAGAACTTATGTAAGAAGAAACTCAAGGTTACACATTTTTGGAATGAAGAAGAAAAGGCTATTTTTTTTAAAAAATTGGAAACAACTTACTTTACTAATTTGGAAAAGTGGTATACTATATGGTACACTTTCTCTGATAAAAGAATATAAATGCACACAGCAGAGGCCTAGCTTGAAAGGTGATAAGGAATATAACAAGAGCTCTCAAATTTTTTTTAAAGAAACTCAATTGAGAAATTAAAGAGAATATTCAAAAGTGAAGTCACAGGCCTAATAAAAATGCAAGCTTGTACTAGAAAATTTCCTGGAAATCACATTATTCAAAGCCACTATTCAAAGACAGTGCCAGAACTGCAAACAATGGTGTAAAATATTCTGGGAAAGCTGGCCAAAATAGAATTAGTGCTACCTGCAGGCTCCTGAGGAGCCTCTGAAGGTGAAATGTGGCAGGACGCCGACTCTCCCTTCAGCTTTTCTAATTCAGTGAAATTAACGGAAGGAAGAGCTTCTTCTGATGGTGATGCTTGAGTTTGGATTAATGGTGCTGTAGTCAACGTTTCTGCTAGAACAGGAAAGTAGGGGAAAAAGGCAAGATTTCAGTCTTTGTAATAACAGAAGCATCTCTAGCTAAGAAAAAGAGCAGACCCCAGACTCCCTGGAGCCCCATCCTCATTTCTGTCTCTGAATTTGACTTCCTTCAAAATGCAAGCTTTTACAATGTAGACAGTAAAGTCTTTCTCAGTCCTCCTAGTTCGTCATGCTATATCCACCAAAATAACTTGATATTTGTTTTGAATATACAACTATCTCCTCCAACAGGAATTAAACTGTGAGGACAGTGAATTTCACTTATGTCTTTGTATTCCCGGTACTTACAACATTATCTGGCACACAGAAGATGCTTAAATAAATGGCTGATGATGGACTGATTGCAAGATTAATCACTTCACAAATAATGATTATACAAACTTGAAAATTTCCTTAATCACTTGACAAATTAGAGCTGGCTATCCCAAAGAAGGGTCATACTAAACTCATCCATTCTGAGTTTCACAAAAGTTTTTTAAAAATGAAACAGAATACTGTAACTGGAATTCTAGTTTTCTTTGTTTTGGGAGAATTTTCATTTAATTTTTTTGAAAGAATAGCTATTAAAGAGAAGGTAATCTCATTTGGAAGTTTCCTATACCAAGGAGACCACAGGTCCAGGCCCCACAACCTGTCCCTTCAAAACTTTCATGTCTCTGTTCACGTCCCACCCCATGTCTTAGCCTCTTCTAAAACCTGTCATTTATTTGGAGGCCAATGTTAGGCCTTCTCTGCCTTCTACTCTTCCACGAATACAAAAATGATCACGCTGTTCTCATAAAATGCACAGCACTTTGCCTGGACTCATCTCCTGCACTCTTCCCTCACTTTTGTAGTCAAATTATTACCCTCTTCTCTTAGATTACATGCTCCTTGAAAGCAAGGTGCATGCTGAACATATCTTTCTATCCCTAGCACCCACATCACGCCTTAAACACAGTATGGTTTTATTAAATTTATAGTGAATAAACGAATTGTTTCTACTTACCTATAATCTCAGGAGAAGCTATCAGGGCTTTAATCTCCTTCAGTTTCTCTAAAGCTTTATCTTCTGCAGGAACTGAGGTTTCTGGCAAGTACACTTTTTGTTCTATGACCGTAACTGGTTCCGAAGGTACTGTATAAATCAAAAAAGTTAAAAAAAAAATTATTTTCTACTAGTTAAAACGGCTAATAAATCTTTTATGTCAATCTCTGTAAGACAATTATGCCCAACATAATTTCTCTCACAGCCAATTTTCTCACTCTACCCTGGTAAAATACTTTGCCTAAACTGTTAGACAATGTATCCAAAGGATAAACTAGATAAACATTGATACTTTAATTTGGTATTTATTCTGTAAAAGTCAACACACCTGATAAATGAGCTCAGAATTCATTTGTCATGTTTCTTTTCTGTACAGAGGAAACCTATGTTTGAAGTCTCGTCTAGCACTTACTGAAAGGCATCAAACAGTAGTATCGCGTGTTTTCCTTTTGAAAGGCTTAGAGCAAAGACATTGTTTTCATGCTTTACTAGGAATCCTCCTTAGAACTTTAAGGATTCTCAACAAGCATATTCATTTGTTTACTTTATGATTTAGCAACTTTACGACGATAGAAGAAACTTAATATACAGACTCAATCACCACTTTTGTTGGATTACCAACCGCTGCATGTCTGGAAAATTTCACTACATCCAGCACGATCAGATTAAGTTATTCAAATCACAATATCTTACCCCCACAACCTTGGCCAGGTATGACAGTCTTACTGTAAGCTCCAGAACTATGCCCAAAGAAAAAAATTCAAAGATTCTTCCACCTTTTCCAGCAAGAATTACAAACTTTTATCACTTTCAAAACATTCCTACCACTCTCATCCACTTCATGGCCTTTTTTCAAAGCCAGATGTCATGAGGAAACTTTTCCCCTTACCTTCAGTAGGTAAAGCCGGGGGACTCTCAGGACAAGGTTTAAAAGGATTCACTTCGGCTACAGGAACAGGAGCTGCAAAAGTCAAATGAAATAATGTCATCAACATCTTCAGAACATTAATCCATGTCTGTCCTTATACATACCTATATTATATAAAAAAAACAAAAGAACAAAAGAGTGAGAAGAAATCTTGATTAGAAAATCAGTCAATTTAAATTCTACTCATTCCACTGCTACTTTATAGCCAAGGACAAAGTTATGTTCTCATTGACATAATATTTTGTTTCCATTATATGAAAATAAACATTCCCAGTTCTCTACTTAAACTTCAAAAAGAGTAAGGTCTATTGTCACTGTTTCTAGGGAATAAATGACTGCAAAAGTTTACCAACTCCAGAATGAAAAAAATATGGTTTAACTTAATCACTAGGGATAAGATGGCCTGTTTAGGGTTAAGGTTGAAAGAAGCGCCATCTTTTCATTCAGTCTAATTTAATATTATCCAAGAAGCATCTAGATAAAACTTGAGTATGATTTGTGCTGCAATCCATGTTCTGGAAACAAAATAGCGTATACAATATAAGTTTGCAGTTGAGCATATCTTTTGTTACTTTTAATAATATTCAATTAAATTTTATAGACAAGTAGAAAATTTAGAGAGAAATGTGGCTTATAGGGAAGCAAATTAACTCTGCCACCTCAAAACAACACTCTCAGAGTGATCACAGCCTCTGACCTAGCCTCCTTTTCATGCTAGATAAAATCTCTTCCCAAATCCATTTTTGCTGATATGAGTCCTGTTCTTCTTTATCCTTTCAAGAGACCAATAGCTCCAAGAACTCTATCTTATACTTGAGGACCTGTTAACATCAAATTACATTTACCTTACTTGATCTAACTCACATACTAGGAGCCTGAGAAAATTCAAAGATTACTTAGCTACCAAAGAAACACAGCTTCTACGTACCTGTGAGTTAGGTTAAATCACTTAACAGCCCTGACCTCCAGTTCCACTCAGTTATAAAATAAGAGGGGGTCAGACTGATGGCCTCTTTCTACCTCTAAATAAATGGCTGATCTTTTTACCCAGGGCCAAATATGACAAACTTTTTCAGTGTTCTCTTCGTTCCTAATGTTGCAGTACAGTACAAGGTCAGGAGAACTGCACTTAGCATCCATAGGATTCAGCGTTGAAAACAATCTTAGAAATTCATTTCAATCTCCTTATTTTGCAACAAAGAGAAAGCAAGGTCCAAAGGTGTCCAAGGTCACAAAGCTACTAAATAACAAAGTTAATAAAGAGTTAATGAGTCAAGCTCATCATACCTTAAAGGAATCCAAATTAAGTGCTCCTGGGTCTCTAACGCAAGAGCTCTAACGTTGGTTCCCCAATAAGTCCTGCACTTACCTGCTTGTTCAAAATGATCCATATCAGCCACTTTAACATCTCTTTGTGGTTCTGTATTAGGAGAAGCAACTCCCTGTTCTTGCAGTGGTTGCAAATTGTCCATGCTAGGTATCTGAGAGGACTCTGAGGACAAAGCAATAAGAAATTCAGTTGATTCACTGTGGAAGCATCATGAGAAAAGAGCTATACGGATATTCAACAAGGCAAATAAGAATGCCATTTGGATACATACCCATCCTTCTCTCTTCACTACAAGAACACTGAGCATATATAGTAGCTTTCAAAAAATCCTCAGGAGGAAATTTGCTTTTACCTTTCTTCTTTGCCAATCATTAAGGTTTAAGTACGTTCAGTAGCCACAGTTAATTATATATTTCTATGAATTTTTTTGTCTCCATCTAGATTATAATTGCTTGAAAAAGGATTGCATTTTGTTTTTTCATTCCAGTCACCTAGTAGTAGGAACTCAATAAATGTCTGTTAACAAAGTATATTTAATATTCAATTTTATTCGCCATAAGGCTTTATTAGTATGTATTAACTGAAATGGGAATTTTGCTGAATATAAACCACTGTCAGGACTAAAATTCATACATCTAGGGTTTCAAAACTATTATCAACTCCATTCAAGCAACAGGTCCTTAAGGTCCCTCAATTATAATGTGAGGAACAATATACCTGCTACAAAGGTGATTATTCATTCTAGCATTGTTTCAAAATCAAATACTACTACTTGTATACCTGCCTCTTCCTAGTGAAAGAATGAATTATACTAATGGATCTGTTCTCCAAGTAATTATTACCCTGCAGACTCTACCAACACAAACCAGAAAATATGGAATCTTTTACAATGTCAAAACAACACTTTTCCAGAAAGGTAAACAAATCCGTGACCACTAGAAAACTTTGTAGAAGACCAAAGACAGTGCTTTCCCTTCTCCTTAGAAAGTAAAAGTTCAGCCTCAAAAAATAAAGGGGAAGTTTAAACCTAAAACATTTACAAATTTCTATGGTCAAAAACATCAGACAAGCAAATGATATATAAAAATAGGAAAACCTAACAAACCAGGAATGAAGAAAAGATGAAAGATGACACAGAGATCCATCTCTATAGGGCAGTACACTGAGAGCCAATCAAGTTGGTCACAAGGACAGCTGGAATCAAATGCCAAGTGCCCCAAACTTTGATTATTCAGAATACAAACTGTATTACAGGAAGATTTCTATGCACCAGCCAATATCACAGCTACCTATTAAGAATCAAATTTCTTCAGTTTACTGATAGCATCTGATATGTGGAGAAACAATACCGATCTTGTCAGAGATTTTAAAAGAAGCTCTCTAAACCTGGGAGGACCTTTACAAACCCAGGTAATTTGCACATTCTCACATCCAAACCAATCAGATTTTTGCAAAGGAAAGGACTGAATTTGATCCATAATTCTATCCCAGAAGAGTATGCCAGAGTTAATGCAAGAATATTCACTACCCAATGGTAAATTTTAATGACCTCCACAGCTACCCCAAGACTGCAACCCTCATCAGAAGGCCTAACAGTAGCTTTACACTCTAACAGCATCTAGGAGGAATGAAGCTACAGTTCATGACTTAGCTGACTTGAAATAAAGATAAAAGTCTGAAAATGACTCAGGGCTTCTCTATTTCAAAAACAGGACATTTGAACTGCTCGTTCCAAAGCTTCCATTGATTATAAAGTCTGTTTAAACTGAAGATGAGTCCTATTAAATAAAAATGCCTTCCAGGTTTCTGATGCATAAAAAGTATTTAGCAAAGGCTCCGTTATATTTGGAAAAGCTTAATGAGGTCATGTCCTTCCACAATGACTTTCTCATGAACCATGAAAAGGGACTCTACATTTAAAGGAAATGACTACATAATTTCTGGTTTAATTTTGAAGTATTTTTTTTTTAAAAAATTCACTCAATTGCAACAAAATACACACACGCACACACACGCACACGCACACACACACACACTTTTTTTTTTATGTATTCCCTGATGCTTAATCTCCAGCCTTTGGAGGGAACAGGAATAAGTGTGCCTCCCATCTCATACTACACTTGTCTTCAGACCCATCTCCAACCTTTTCTGAAGAGTGCATCTTCCATTAAATAAGCAAATCCCAGTGATTCTGAACCCCTACAGGTTGTCATACAAATCCTATTCCCTATACCCACCAAACTGATTTTGTTATCTCCAACCCCCTAACCCTCTCCTTCCAAAAGTCCAATCAAACAACTCCCAACCCCTTTCACTGTGCCCTCTAGAATGCCTGTTTTATTGGCAAGAAACTCTATTTCATCTAAATCTTTTTTCTCCCACTACTAGCAAGTACTAGCTATCATTAAAATTTGACTTCCCTTGATGACCTTCCCGGATGTTCTTTCCAGTATGGCAACAGGTTGACTCATTTTAGTCTGCTCACTGACCAAGGCAAGGGAGATGGATTACTCCTTGCTCCTCAATTCCACGTTCTCTCTATGATCACCACTCAGTAACCTCTGTCCATTAGAGATTCAAGCTGTGCATATCTTACTACCCACTCAAAATCCTAGTTATCTCTTGCCTACAAACTCCCAAGTCATTCCCTCTGCTTCCTCAATAAGTTTGGTACATTACACAATTTGTCTCTTGTCCCCAACTTTTGCCCTCATATTAGAGGACTTCAATATGTATACTTAATGCTCACTCAATCACCCTTACCACTCACTTCCCACACATGACCTATTCTTTGGCTTTTCACCCTTCTTCCCCACTTCTCTTAACAAATACCATGTCCACCATGTCCACATCATGAAGTCCGATCATTTGATGACCCCTAAAGTCTCTCCAAGGTCATCTGCCCCACACTAGTCAGACTCTCCTCTTTTCTCCATCTTCATCTATTGGGCAATTCATTTTCCTAATCTTAGTCTCCAGCTCCCTATCATTTTGCTCAGTGCAGTCTGCTAAGCCTCAGCCTTGGATCACTCCTACCATTCACTGTCTTTTATCCTATACATGTGCTACTGAGCAATAGTGGAAAAAAAAATAAAAGAAATTATTTGACTGAATCTGCTACAAATTTATGTTAAAACAACTCAAGTGGGACTTTGCTGCTGCTAGGCAATCCTATTAAGCCTGTCTTATAAAATCACTATTCCATTCTCTACACATACCATTCAAGCCTCCTATGACTCCCCCTCTCTAATTCAGCTGAGAAACACGTTTTCTATTTCACAGAAAAAAATAGATCAGCTCCCTCTTCTCTTCCTCATCTCACTCCACTCAAATGCCTTTTGCCACTCTCTCCTCCTTCACTCCTTTCTTACATGATAAAGAAGCCTTACCATGGCAAGTCCCCTGACCTGCTAACATGATCCAATTCGTGTATCCTCCAACAAAATGCCTCCAATGGTATCCTATCATTTATTTCCACTCTCTCCCTGTTTACTAGCTGGTTCCTCACTGACTCCCTACAGGTTTCCCATGAGTGCAACACTATCCTTCCACCTCTCAGGTTTGCAACCTAGGAGTCATCGTGGATTTCTCACTCCCTTTGTTGCTGTCCAAGGTCTGTGAATTTCACCCTTCTCTCCTCTGACACTGCTACAACACTGGTGGAGACCCCTCACCATTTCATGCCTGGATTATTGCAACAGCCTGCTGGTGGGGAGTCAAGTTTTTCCCCAATCCAATCCGTCCTCCATTCATCAATAAAAGTGAATTTCCTAAAGCCCATGCCTGATCGTGTCATTTCCCCCTATTCCATAAACTCCAGTGAGTCCCAATTTCCTTCAGGATGAAGTACAAAATGCTCTGTTTGGCATTCAAGCCTTTTAGAGTTTAACGCCCTACATGTCCAGACTTCTAAAACCTGACTCCTGCACACACATATTCTCTTGTTCAGGGACACTGGCCTCCATTTTCTTCCACCTTTCAGCTTCAGGCATTATTTCTGGCTAATCCCAATGCCTAAATTCTTCCTCTTCCACTCCAATGAATGACCTCCATGACTTACTTTAAATCCCAATTAAAATTCTACCTTCTACAAGAAGACTTCCCTAACTCCTCCCAGGGTACTCTCTCTGCTCCATGTTTCCTATTTATCCCACACTTAACTTTTCTCTGTTTGCAGACTATGAGTTCCTCAATGGCAGGGACTACCATTGCTTCTTTTTGAATTCTCAACACTCAGCACGGGACCTGGTCCATAGGAGGCATTTAACGAGTGTTTACTGATTGATTTTCAATCAGTTTTTCTTCTGACTCATTTCCAGCTCCACAAAATGATGTGTGTCTCTTGAGAACAGTAACAGAATAAGAGTATTTCTAATCTCTACATTTCTGAGCAAAATCAAAGATTAAAACTTATTTCAATCTCCATGAGGAGTCAGTTCACTGCCTGAAAAGAGGAAGAGGAAAGTAAAAAGCCACAAACATTTCCCATGTGAGGAAGGAACAGGATCCTTCTCAATTCTACCTCGTGTGCCTTTCTTCTCTTCTTTCCATAAAGGAATGCCAATTCTACATATTCCTTGAATAAACTAACTTTACATTCTAGGGAGAGAAACTCTGGGTAATTCTTCTAACTGCATCTCAATAGAATAAAACAAACAAACAAACCATATAGCAAGAGCTAGAGCAAGCACATCCACCGTACCTGATGAGTCCAGGAAAGCCAGAATCTCTTCGGCCTGGGGACTTGTGTTCTCTGCTTTAACCTCCTTGGCTGCTGTGGTTACCATGTCTACCTCCCTGGGCAGTGTCAAATCCATGGCAGGCGCCTGCTGGGCTTCCTTGGTTGGTTCCACCTCCAAAGCTGGCATCTTCACCACCTCAACAGCTGGTGCCCCCTGGGTTTCCTTGGCTGGTATCACCTCCGCCTCCTTGGTCAGTTCCATATCCACAGACAGTACTTCTTGGGCCTGCTGAGTTGGTGCCATCTGTGTGTTTTGTTCTGCCTGATTCCCTCTGCCTGGTGCTACCTCTAAAGTTGGCTTATCCTCCACCTCCTTGAGTGATGCCACCTCCATAGCTGGTTCATCTTCTAACATCTCAACTGACACCACGTCCAAAACGTTTTCATCCTCTACCTTCTCCTTGACTGATGCCTTCTCCACAGCTGGTTCACTCTTCACCTCCTTGACTGGTGCCATCTCCACTTCCATGGATGGTGCCAGGGTCATTTCCACCTCCTTCACCGGCGGTGCCTCTTTACTTGATTCCACCTCCATCTCAACCTCCTTGAGTGGCTCTAAGTGTAAAAAAAAAAAAAGTTCAGGTACATAATGAGCTCTCATGGAAGTTCCAAGCTTCAAAGCTAATCTTTTCAACTTACAGAATACTTTTCTCATAGGTAGGTAATCTTGTCATAGTTAAATTAACTAAGCTTGTCAGTTAAAGCAATTTTGCCCATTCTCTCCTGGTTCCTAAAAGTGGTTATCAAAAGAAAGTAGAAAAGAGAGATAATTATCTCACTAAAGTCAACAAGAACTAGATGAGCCAATCTGCGAGGCATCCTTTCCGCTGTCAGAGGAAATAAAATTACTGTACATAATTGTGAATTATTTGTCACTCTGCTCCAAGGAAACATACCTAACATAACTCCTCCTGATGGGATATCAGGAAAACAAGCACAAAACAAAAAGTGGAATTTTGAAGTTTTTGGTTTTGAAATTCAAAGGTAATACTTCATCAAGAGTGCTACTTTTTGTACTATTAATAATGACCATGAACAGTCATTTAGCTAATGTAGGAAAGGTCGACTAACTCACCTGCTGTGGGCTGTGGAGGCTGAGGGTCAGATTCTTCCAGGAAGACAAAGGGGGACGACTCAGAAGGAGCCTGGGCTTCCACAGGGAGTCCTCCTGATCCCGTCTCAGCTCTTGAAACATATGAATCATAGGAAGGCACATCTGCTGCCCAAACAAAGAAACACATGCCTTTTAAATTTCATTCACACTTCAATAAAAGTCACTTTTACTTTAAATTTAATCATGCAAAATGGCATAAAGACACATGCCAAAGGCGTAAAGATATTCACAGAGACAAGTATATATTTAAGTAAAAGCTGTCAAGATGCTCTCTAAAATTGTACTACTTAGGCTACTGCCAACTGTTGGAATATAGTATCAATATAAAATTATGAAGTGTGGAAAAGGAATGAGGGAATCAGTGTGGGAAAGGGTTTACCGGCCCACTGACTTTTTAAAATCTAACTGCAAAGCTTACAATTAGCAATTTCCATCAAATAAATACGTATTTATTGTGGGACTACTGCGCACCAAACATTGTATGCAGTGAGGACCAGAGAAGAACAGTTCCTGCTCTGAAGGAGCATGTGTTCCAGTGTGGGGAGGGGAGGAGCGAAGGCAACTTAAGAACAGCAGCTCTGACATGCCTCGCTTTAAGGTAAGTACTAGGGAGCTTGCTCTCCAAATGCGCTTGCTCTCCTTTCAATAAGCTTACATTTTCATGGGTGGAGACAACAAATATATAAAAATACATGCTGTGTAAATGTAAAGATTTATGACAGAGCACCAGCAGTTGGCATGGAGAGAGGGGTCCTTCTTTACATGAGTGAAGTACAAAGTGTGAAGCTGAAAGATGGAGAAAAGTTGGTGCTATGCGAGTTCAGGCCATAACAGTGAAGGCCTCATAGAACAAGCAGAACTTAAATTCATCTGTAAAGGGGTGGAGAAAATTGGGCAAGAGTACACCAGGTGGGGGAAGAATTTACTTTGGGTAAATGAGGGCATAAAGGAAGAAGTAAATATGACATGTTCATAGGAGAGAAAACTGTCCTAAAAGATGATGGCATATCCTGAAAGACTCAAACAGAAGAGTTATGACTTGGTAGGGTAGGAAAGGAAGAACCTTCTTAGTTTTCTTATGCAAGAAAGTAAAATGATTAAAAAAATATTTTAGGAATGTGACTCCAGCAATAGAATTTGATATAAGAAAAAATATAATGGAGACAGGAAGGTCAGATGGCTCAAATCAATCAATCAATATTTACTAAGGGCCTACTATGTGCCAGGTACTGTGTTTCAATCTAGGGATGCAAAAAGAGACAAGAGAGTGTCTGACGTCAAGGAGCTTAAAAATGAACAGGGGAGAAAATATGCAAACAAATATATATAAAACAAAACAAAATATATACAGGATAAATAGGAAATAACTAAAAGGGGGAAGGTACTGGTATTAAGAGGCGTTAGATTCCTGTAGAAAGTGACATTTTAGTTGGGACTTAAAAAGGAAGACAGGAAGGTCAGTAGTCTCAGAGCTGAGGGTGAATATGAAGGGAAGACAGAGAAAATGTGCACAGCAGAAAGATGGAGTGTCTTTTTCATGGAACAGTCAGGAAGGCACTAGAGAATGTGTGATAAGGTAAGAGGAGGTTAGGTTATGACCATGTCTGAGAGAAAGGGACAACTATAAAATATTTCAAAGGAACAATCACCTGATGTAACTGTTGATGTGACAGAACAAGATGAACTTTACTAGCTAAGTTAATATAAAATAACAGCCATACAGACAATAATATCCAAACTGAACTAAGTCTATTCTAACTGATCAGAGATAGAAGGCCCTGTATGATTAGGTTCCCTAAACTCCCTGAGTCCTATGGAAAGTTTAAGGACATAAGGCATGTATGCAGATGAGCCAGTCTTTGGACGGACAGTCACAGCTGCATTATCATTAAAAATTATTTGTTACTAGTATCCTGATTATAATGATATTAAATCAATATTCAACAACCATAGTGTGTGAGGAATTTTTCTGGTAGACTTAATACTTCATTGCAATGTAAGGACTTAAATATTTCCCAATGGTCTCTTAAGGCAAAATGCATTCCACATGCAGGGAAAGAACTATGGAACTCAATCACAGAATGATGCATTTCATTTTCTTTTGTATTATATTTTGGTTTGTTTTATGATTTTCCCATTCATTTTAATTCTTCTATGCAGCAGGACTAAAGTGAAAATGTACTTAATAGAAATGGATGTGTAGAACCTATATAAAACTGTATACCGTCTCAGGGAGGGAGTGGGGAGTGAGGGGGGAAAGAGGGAGAGGCAGGGGAAAAAAATCTAAGGTATATGGAAGTGACTGTAGAATACTGAAAACAAATAAAACAATTTTTTAAAAGGACTGGAGGAGAAGAATGAATCAGAAGATAATGATTACAATAACAAAATTTAAGGCTAAGAAAACGAATAAATACAAGAGCAATCAGAAGGGGCCAAAAGCAAGTACATGGTCAGTGTTACTTTGTTAAAGTTAACGTATCTTCAAATATCAAAACATAAATCACAGTTTATAGTTTTATTTAAATTTGATCCCTAATTTTATCTATAAGAGTGTTAATAAGCTGAAGTGTAATTTTTCTAGAAGTGATTTCTTATTCCTCAAATTTCTCATTCAATCTTGCCCCCACCATGTTTATGTTATGTCATGTCATCTCCTCAATGAAGATTATTAGCTCTTTGAGGACAGAATCTGTATCATTTTATCATCTTTGTATCCTAGAATTTGGCACAATACTTTACATGTAGTAGCTTCTTAATAAATGTTTGTGGATATTTAATAATGTATATTAAAAACTAACAGAAATGGAGGAACTATACCAATATTATCTTTTGCAGAATCCATGTGCTCAGCAGGTGAAGATATGTTCATCATTCCAGAAGAGACAAAGTGCAAATCTGACAAGATTTCACCTTGGTACATCTGATAAGGATCTGAAATAGATATGGCACAAAAGCCAAGACTTATAAATAAATAACACTTTTAATCCTAGAAGATGGCATTCACCACATATTTTTTATCATCACCCACACAATACATAACAGAAATCAAGTACAACAAAAAAATCCCTGCTCTCCAGCAACTGATAATCTAAATCAAAATAATGATAATGATAACGATAAAAATGACATATCATTTCAAATATTCCATTTCAAAACTATGAACAAAAACATTGCTAGCTTTATAACTGTATAAACTATGAACAATATATATTCTGGGAAGATAATGAGAATATGTAGAAATGTTTATTAGGATGGGTAGGGTGTAAAGGAGAGAGGAAGAAAAAAATCTGAGGTTTCCCTAGTGTAGGAAATCACCAAAGTGGACCGGCTACCAACATAGATCAGCAATTCTCAAGATCCAGTCAGGTTCCAAGTGCACTAAGAAGTTAAGGGATTCATTCTTGGTCACACAATAGTATGTATCAGAGGCAGGACTTGAATCCAGGGCCTCTGTGCTCCAAGGCCAAGTCTGCATCCACTAATGCAACTGTTACTTCACATATACATGAAATGTAAATAATGGCTATGAAAAATGAAAATCCATCTCAGTAACTGTGTATCCCACATACATTTAAATCAACAGATTGACATCCAATTTTAAAATTCACCAAGAGGTAATGTAACAAATACAATAAATGCATTATACATAAATTTTTATCAAGCATTAATTATTGTGACTTCTGGTATTACGGAACAATTAAGGAAGAAATTATCCAATCACTACCATATTATAAAGAAAGCAGAATCTCAATAACCATTCAGAATGAAAGCAGGGCAATAGTATAGAGTTCTTGCTGCCAGACTACACCCATATGTCCTGTGATGTACTGTGATGCACCATGCTGGTCAAGCAGATCAAGAATTCACCTCATTAAAGGGTAGCCACATCCATAAAAAGCTCCAAAGTTCATATTCCCACAGAATGGCAACAATTACCTAAAGCAAAGAAATAGCAGCTAGACTGTTCTGTCTGCAAGATTTTTTAGAGACAGTTCAGGCCATTCCATTGAGTTGGGAGTAAGAACAGAAGGATGTTCCGGCAAATAGGAAGAGATAAAACTACTAGACAGGCATTTATGAGCACCCAGCATTGTATGGGACCTGTAGGAGAACATGGAATTCTGTGGAAGAGGATATACACGTGCCCTTCTCCTATAAACAGCTGACCTAACAGTGTAGCACCCAGTAGGCACCTTTTTACCAGTCATGCTATGATAAAATACCAGGCAAAAACTGTGAAAAACAGCCAAATGCCTATAATTTAAAAGGCTTCTAAAAGGACGAAAAGCTTTACCAAAAGGGAGTTAACTTTTGACACAACATGTGTATTCATAATATCCCTGCTGGCTCACAAGAAGTTGGAAAACATTCTAAAAGGGATTCCCTAATTAATCCTTAAATCATTCCAGGAAGAAGGTGAACTATTTAAAAGTCGGTACAATTCAAGAACTACAGTAACTTCTGTTAAATATTATAGAATTTGTATAAGGTTACAGTTCATTATTCAACATGCATAAAACTTCTTTTAGTGGCATCATCTATAAACAACCTCAAAACTGATAGGTCTTTTCCAACATTTAAATATTTTAAACTTAAATTTAAGAGAGTATTATGAAACTGTGTTTTGAATATGAAGCACTGTATCTGATACATTGTGGTAATTTGTTTATATAGTTTGATAACTGTATTTGATGCAGTTTACAACACTATTCTAAGAAGAGCGTCACCTTCACCAGACAACCAGTGACACTAAAAGGTTAATCAAAAAACCTCTTCCCAGCCCATGCCCCAGACTCTGCAGAAGCGACCCTGACTAATGTGTTTTTAAAAACAGTTCAGTACTATGAAGATTCAAAGAAACTGCTAGCATATTAAGTCCTATGGATATAAAATAAACGTGTGAGGGAAACTTGGGGATGCTACAGCTAGAAAGTCAATCATAAGAAACAATTTTAGAAATACAAAATAAATCTTTCCATCTATCCCACATAATTCTACCACAAAATTTTAAAGGTGAAATATCATTATATTTATATATAGGGCTCCATCCTGAAACCAGCAGTCTTTCCTCTTTACGTCTTCTCTTTAGTGATCTCATCAACAACTCCCATGCATACAACTATTATATCTGCATATGGCTCCCAAATCTGCATATGCAGCTTTCATCTCTCTTTTGAGCTAGAGTTCTGCAACTCCATCTGTTTGCTTAAAATCTCTCCCTGTATGGCCCACAAACATCTCAAACTCAGTATATCCACAGCAGAATTCATTCTCTCTCCATTAAATACAACCTTTTGCCTTCCTCAGTTTGTAACTCACCACTTCCCTCTAGCACATCCAGAATCAGTTGCTGAACATCATCAATTCTGCCTCCTCAACATCTCTTATACAATGGGCCACTTCTTTCTTTTCAAACCCCACCCCCAAAGACCAGTCTCTCATCAATTCACTCTCAATCAGTACCTCTCCCTCCCACAACCCATTTTCAACAAAGCTGTCAAAATTACATCATATTCCTAAATCCAAAAACTGACCGTAACACTCCTAAAGACACTCTGTAGACTCTCTTTGTCCTTTAGATAAATAACAAAATTTCTACACTAGGCGTTAGATCTAGCTCCAATCTATCTTTCCAAGCTGATTACACATTATTCCCCAATAACAATGCACACTACAGTCCTGCCATATTGACCTCCTCCCTCTTCCATATTTCACCTCTCACCTCAATACCTGGGTTTCACCATAGGCTTAAGGAGGGACATACGTAGGCCTCACTATATTATCAACAATAACCTGTGAGCAACAATTGGTATAAAAGAAATAAAGGAACTGTAAAATCAGAAAAGAGGGCAGGCTAGTAACCGTGAGGAGTAACAGAAAGTCCGTATACAATCTTACTACCGACGGAATTTTAAAAGACCTAGAGTGGAAGCAGACCACGGGGGTACTGAGGGAGGAAAAGTGTACAAGTACTGGAGAAGACTGGGGTGGATTGTGGTCTGCCTGACTGCATCAAAAAGATGGTGGATTCACACAGTAACGACACATGTTATACCGTGTGACATAAAGAAAAGAGAAACCAGAAATAAACATCTACCACTGTCAAGTCTAACAAGTCTACTTCAAAGTGTAAATGGTTCATATTTTTGGTCAAATGCCAGATACATAACAAGGACACAAGTCACATGCTCAATAATTAGGTAATGACCTTTCAAATCCTTAGTTTATCCCTGAACCTGCTTTTAGAATGTCCTCTCTTCTCACAAGAGCAGTGCCGACAGGAAGCCTGACAATGCTGCTGCCTCCAAGTGTTTTCTACAATGATAAATACAGACTGACAGCCTTTTCTGGTGAGGTGGAAACAATGCTGGATCTGCAATTAAAGGACCCAAGTTTAGAACCTCCCTCTCCTACTTACTGCCTGTACTCAAACACACGATTGATACCACAAGTCCTACACACGGAGTTTTCTTAGTCAATTTATAAATTTTAATTTCATTTTTTTCATTTTTTTTAAATTGAGTTCCAAGTTCTCCCCTTTCCCTACCCATTGAGAAGCCAAGCAATATTTATCCATTTAATTTTAAAAACACATGTTGCATGCAGTTCATTACTAAGTTACATAGAATGCTAAGAAAATTAAGCAAAGCATTTTATAGTAAATGACTCAGTATTGTACTTTTTGTATTTTTTTGGTTTTCTGGACACATCGCCAATACAACAGGCAAATTTTTCTCATCAAAAAACTGAAAATAACAATGGATATAATAAAGAAAGACCTCTTACATACTGTGCAATATAGTTCTACATAACAAGCTAGAAGAAGTACCCTTGCGAACAGTGCTCAAAAAAACCAGAATCATTTCAGAGTCTGTTCAACATTCAGAGATGAGAGGCTTTGTTTCATTCTATGTTTTCTGTGTCTGTCTGTCTCTCTCCCTTCCCTTCCTCTCTCCCGTTAACCTGGATTCAGCCCTTAAAACTCCACAGCAAAAGACAACCTCCCACAGAAGAATAGCAATGTTCCAAAGAAATATTTCCAGTATATACACAGACATTCAAAGAGTCTGATTCAAAATAGTAATAATGAATCAATCAAAAACACTTAAAAGGAAGAGTCAATCTATATGATGCAACAGGAAATAACCATAATATTTATTCATTGAGAAACCTAATTAATTAGCCTTCTAGAAGGTGATAGGAGATTCAGACTGGTTTCTATTTTTGTGAAAAAGAAAAATGCTTAAAAGACAAAGTCACTGATCAACATGAAGAGTGCCACTGAAATTCAACAACAGAGAAAACTCATCAGCATAGCAGTTCACCTGCACAGTGCATGCCACCACAGCTGATTCCAATAAGAAGCTTTTAAAGATAAAAATACACCATTTCTACAACTAATAGTTGTTTTTCACTTTGAGAGCAATACCACAACAGTTACCTTCTGTGTGTAAAACACAGAGATGGAAAATCATAGCACTCCATCAGCCAACATTTATTAAACCCCTACTGCCAGACCCTGCAATAAGGGTCAAGGATGAAAAAAAAATTAAATAATCCCTGACCTTGAGAAGTTTATATTCTACTGCGGAAATAACATATGAAGTATAAGTAGATTCAAGAGATATATAAAACACCCCATCCTTAAAAAACCTTCACTACAATCTATAATCACTAAAGCTATTTCCCTCCTTCCTTTCTTAGCCAAAGTAGAAAAATCCATGTACATTGATATAGTTTCTACTACTTCACCTCTTACTCGCACCAAGGATCATATGAAGGGGCATAATAACTTGTAAACATGGAAAGGAAGGTTGTAAAAGGCAGCATGAGCTTCAAGCCAAACAGAGGACGTTGGATTTGCTTCTAGAGGTGACAGGGAACTTTTGGAGCTACGGTCAGACATACTTAGGAGCATCCCTTCAGTCACTGGGTTCTGGATGGACTGGATAATGGAGAGCTACTAAGCAAGCTGACAATGTAGAACTCTTCTGTCTAGGTGAAAGGCAATGAAGGCCTGAGGCAAGAGAGAATGGAGAGATGCTGCGGAAGGAGTATAACACCAATGTGGCAAGCAAAAGGATAGATGAGAGGAGATAGTGACTGAACACAGACTAAGCCACAGTCTTGATCCACAAAAGGTTACAAGTTCCTTCATTATCTCTCCTTCAGTACCCTCTATTTCAATATTCTCTCACTCTATCTCGAATGCTACCATAGTTCAAGTTCTCATCACACAGACTATTATCTCTCCCTACGCACTCCCATACATCCTTCCAAGAGCAGAAAGTCACACTTCTAATCAAAGGCTGCTAGCCGATGTCCCCTAACCGAATACACGTCCGAGACTTTCAGTTGGCTCCAACCTAAGTTTCCACACTGCACATTATTCCCCTTCACCTATTCTATTCTCTAACCAAACTGGACAATTCTAAGTTCCCTGATGCTGCCCAGCCTCCTCCCACCACCATCCATCCGTGATACAACGGGCTCTTCTCCACTAGAAATTCCTCCCTTCTGTTGAAAGCCAGCTCAGATGTCCCCTGTTGTACAGAGTTCATTCCAAAAATCCTCCTCCAAGTCATTCCTTCCCTGGATCTTTAATGACTCCCTGCTGGACCTGTCTTCTCCATCAAAAATGAATTCTAATATGTTTTACTTTCCATTTTTATCCTTCAACTAGATCACAACTTGGTTTAAACTACGGGGGAAAAAAGTCCTTGATAAGTTTTTCCATATCATTCTGTCCTCAGTATCGACAAACAGACATTTAAACCAATCATCTTGTTCGGTGATTTTCAGTTGTATCCAATTCTCTGTGACCACATTTGAGGTTGTCTTGTCAAAGATAGCACACTTCTCTATTTCTGTTCAAATGCTTCCAGTCACTCAGGTTTACAACTTCATGGTCATCCTCAACTAGATTTCTCTTATTTGCTGACCATATTAAATAAGTTGTCAGGGCTTAATTTCACCTCCATAAGCTATCCTACATAGCTTTTCTTCTTTCTACTCACTATATTCATTCATTCCTGTTACTCACCTCTTGTCTGAATAATTTCACAACCTTCCTAATTAGACTCCCACCTTCCAGGCAGTCCCATCTCTAATCCATCCTCCACTCACACCTGCCACATAAGCTTGATAAAGTACAAATCTAACAACATCACTTCTATTTTGAAAGGTTTGTGGCACCATGTGACCGGTAGAATAAATGACAAACCCTTTTTTTTTTTCATTTAAAGATCTTGTAGAAGCAGTTGTGTTTTTTAAGAGAACTGAAAATATTAAGAAATACTGTTGTTTTTTCTTCACTCTACTTTTCCCAGCTGAGGTCCATTTGGATGCTGGCACTACTTGCATCATGGCATCAGTTTGCCCCATGCTTTGGTACTTAGGTAGTGACAGGGGCCTAGAGCCTTGTAAGCCTCAGCTTCCTGTCTGTGGACAAAGCCTCAGGCTGTGGATAATCTCTTCCCCCCCATTTTCTTCTCCATCCACACCCCTCGTCATGGAAACCCACCTGTCTGTACAGCTTCTGCATGAGAGCTGTTTGGGACTCTTCGCTAGTTCATCACTAGCTGCAGAATCTTCCTTTTCGACATCTTTGTCCTATCTGCATAACTTCCATACACAGACTTTTACAGTGGGAATCAAAGTTCTAGAAATCTACCTAGAGAAACAGCTGCATCACAGTCTTTCATGGCATCATCCAGAGAGCCAGATGTGTCTGCTACCGAGCACAGTATAAACGGGCAAGATGTCTTTGTCAACTGGAATGTATTATTGGGCATTCAGTCATGAGGATGTCCTGGAGGATCCCACACCAATGACTACGCTCCATCTGACATGTGTTAAGTATGGTTCTGTAGAAAAAGCTGACCATCCCAAATCAGAAGTACCAACAGCTTTGCAAGGAAATGAAGCAGAAATCAGTTCACTGTAACCTCCTCAGATTCTAGTGACCAAATGAATAAGGCCCCAGTGGTGAAGGTCATGTCATCATGGATTCTCTAATTGACAGATGCAGGATATGCTCTCCATAAAGGTCTCACCACAGAAGGAAACAAGTACCACCATGCGGCCGAGGCAGTCCATAAACTGATGTTACAAGATGGAGAAACGACTGACTCAAGCCAGTCCTCTCCAAGCAGATGCCCAGAGGCTGCTTTACTCATGGATCTCCTACTTCCTTACTTGGCCTAGATGCCAGCAGCATACAGGGACAAAACCTCATCTGAGAAATGGAACCTCTGAACCAAGGAGCCTTAAGGAATCCAACTCGGGTTTCAGTGTCGGTCCTAGAGAGACACTCAGAAGCTGTCACCAATGGAGATCATTTGAGTTCAGGCTACTAGAACTGTAAAGACCCAGCAGCCTTCAAGTCACCTAAGATGGCCCTTCCAGGGATGGAAGGAAAGAAACAACCTCTACAGAACCACAGCATCCATCCAAGGGACGTGAATGTGTCGACTCCTGCAGGGACCCGAAGCTCCCTTTTTGTTTTCCCTGAACCAGTTATGAAGAGAGATAAAGTACCTAGCCTTTAAGAGGAAAATAACTCTGACTTTGTTTGCATCACTGTCAGTCAGTCAATAAACGTTTATAAAACGCCAACAATGTACCGAAGTACTATGGTAACTGGGGATACAAAGAGAAGTAGGTGAAAACAATCACTGCTCTCAAAGAGCTCACGATCTTATGGGGGAGCAAATAAATAATACACAAGCAAAACGTAAGATAAATAAGAAATAATCAAGAGAGGGAAAGCACTAGGATTAAGAAGGATAGGGGAAGGTTTCCTGGAGAAGGGAGGACTTTTGTTAGAACTTAAAAGGCAGACTCAGCAGAAGGCTACTGCAAGACCATGAGCGAGGTGATGAGGCCCTCAGCAAGCTGGTGGATTCCTCGAGAGAAGGGGCACACTCGAGAATTTTTGTAGAAGTGACAGCTTGTAGATGGGTGGAGAAGGGTTGAGGGGGACTGATAATGAGCTCCATTTTGCATATGTTTGAGTTTAAGATGTCTGCTGTCAATCCTGTCTGACATGCAAGACTGGTGGTCAGCAGAGAAGTTGGAACAGGATAGTCATTGAGAAATGGAGGAGACTGTTTTTAGATGGGTCAATAACCTAGTCCTCTAACATGTGGGGAAGGAAATGAAGTCATTTCATTTTCACATTTTTCACAGCAGCTCTTTCAGACCTTTACATCAGACCTCAAAATGATCATCCCTTAAAAATTAGAACAGGTCAAGTGGAAGCCTGCCTGATGCCCATAAGACATTATGAAACAATAAAAAACAAAGTCAAAAGGGTGTAAAAACAGAAATGTGAAATATCTCACAGGAAAAGCAACTGATCTACAAAATAAATCAAAGAGGTGACAATTTAAGAATTACGGGACTACATGAAAACCATGATCAAAAAAAGAGCCTATATACCACTTTTCAACAAATTATAAAAGAATCCACCAATCACCTCCTGAAAGAGATCCCAAAATGAAAACTTTCAGGAATGCTGTGATCAAATTCCAGAACTTCCAGATCAAGCAGAAAATACAAAAAATAAAAAGAAAGGATTCCAATATCATGGAGCCACTGCCAGGATCTCAGAAGATTCAGCAGGAACCACTACACAGGCATGGAGAGGTCGTAGGACATGACATTCCAAAGTAAAGAAGCGAAAATTACAAACAAGAATAAACTAAACAGGGGGCGGAGTCAAGATGGCGGAGTAGAAAGACTTACGTATGCAAGCTCCGAACCCACAGCCCATAGATTTAACGTAAGAAGAGCTCCCCACAAGGTCTGGATCACTGCAGGGTGTGCATAAACACAGTGGAAGAGATTTCCGTTCCAGAGAGCCCTGGGGAGCCATCCCCAGGGTCTGTCGCGCCCCGGAAAGCGGAGCCCACCCCAGCGCTGCCCTGGCCACACAGCCAAGAGGAGCAGATTGGAGCAGGCTTCAGGGAGGGAACCTCCGGCAGCCTGTAAGGGCCCTCCGCCCACACACTCTACAGGTCAGTGAGAGACAGGTCTGGGTTGGCCGAGAGGGGAGCGGGGTATCTCCGCGGCTCAGGCACCCTCGGGAGGAAGCGGCGGAGGCAGAGGCAGGAGCAGGAAGCAGCGGAGGCAGAGGCAGCAGCAGTGGCCGCCGGGACTCCCCAAGAAGGCAGGATCTTCATTACTGAAAGTCTCTGCATAAACCACCTGAAGGAGCTGAGCCTGGGAGACGGCCCTGCCCCACCCACTCCCTTACTGAAGGTCTCTGCATAAAGCCCCTGAGGGAACTGAGCCTGGGAGGCGGCCCTGCCCCAACCCCAGCACCAGAACTAAAGCTCACATTGAATAGCAGCCACGCCTGCCACTGAAAGCCCATGTGAATCCCAGACCCCAAGCACTAGCTGGGCGGATCTAGGTGGGGGTGGACAGGAATCTCAGAAGTCAAGTAACTGGCTAGGAAAATGCCTAGAAAAGGGAAGAAAAATAAGACCATAAAGAGTTTTTTTGAGCAGATGCAAATGATCCCGCCTTTTGGGTCTGATGACCAACAGATATTCTTGCCATCAGGGAAAGACGTGGAGGGCGGGGCCTCAGTACCCCAGACATCCCAGGGGGATATCGGTTGGACTCAGGCCTTGGAAGAGCTAAAAAAGGATTTTGAAAAGCAAGTTAGACAGGTGGAGGAAAAACTGGGAAGAAAAATGAGAGAGATGCAAGAAAAGTATGAAAAAGGGTCAATACCTTGGTCAAGGAGACCCAAAAAAATGCTGAAGAAAATAACACCTTGAAAAATAGGCTCACTTAATTGGCAAAAGGGGTTCAAAAAGCCAATGAGGAGAAGAATGCTTTCAAAAGCAGAATTAGCCAAATGGAAAAAGAGGTTCAAAAGCTCACTGAATTTAATAGTTCTCTCAAAATTAGAATGGAACAGATGGAGTCTAAAGACTTTCTGAGAAACCAAGGAATCACCAAACAAAACCAAAAGAATGAAAAAATGGAAGAGAATGTGAAATATCTCATGGGAAAAACAACTGACCTGGAAAATAGATCCAGGAGAGACAATTTAAAAATTATGGGACTACCTGAAAGTCATGATCAAAAAAAGAGCCTAGATATCATCTTCCATGAAATTGTCGAGGAAAACTGCCTTGACATTCTACAACCAGAGGGCAAAATAAGTATTGAAAGAATCCATCGATCACCACCTGAAAGAGATCCAAAAAGAGAAACTCCTAGGAACATTGTGGCCAAATTCCAGAACTCCCAGGTCAAGGAGAAAATCTTGCAAGCAGCTAGAAAGAAACAATTCCAGTACTGTGGAAATACAATCAGGATAACTCAAGATCTAGCAGCTTCTACATTAAGGGAGAGAAGGGTGTGGAATAGGATATTCCAGAAGTCAAAGGAACTAGGACTCAAACCAAGAATCACCTACCCAGCAAAACTGAGTAGAATACTTCAGGGGAAAATATGGTCTTTCAATGAAAGAGGACTTTCAACCATTCTTGATGAAAAGACCAGAGCTGAAAAGAAAATTTGACTTTCAAACACAAGAATGAGAAGCAGCATGAAAAAGTAAACAGCAAAGAGAAGTCTTAAGGGACTTACCAGAAGTGAACTGTTTACATTCCTACATGGAAAGACAATATTTGTAACTCTTAAAACTTTTCAGTATCTGGGTAGTTGGTGGGTCCATACACACACATGTACACACATGCACGCACACACACATACACACATGCACACACACACAGAGACAGAGAGCACAGAGTGAATAGAATAGGATGGAACCATATCTTAAAAGAAATTAAGGTAAATGGTGAGAGAGAAAGGTAGGGGGAGGAAAGAGGGTGAAATGGAATGGGGTAATTATATATCATTTAAGAGGCAAGTAGGAGACCTTTTAGTGGAGGGAAAAAGAGGAGAGCTGAGAAAAAAAAACAAGAAGTTTACCCTCATCACATTTGACTCAAGGAAGAAATAAAATGCACACTCATTTTGGTATGAAAACCTATCTTACAGTATAGGAAAGTGGGGGAGAAGGAGATAAGCAAGGGGGGGATGTGGAAGGGAGGGCAATGGGAGGAGGGAGCAATTTGAAGTCAACACTCGAGGGGGGACAGGATCAAAAGACAGAAGAGAAACAATGAGGGGCAGGTTAGGATGGAGGGTAATTCAGTTAGTCTTACACAACACGACTATCATGGAAGTCGTTTGCAAAACTACACAGATATGGCCTATATTGAATTGCCTGCCTCCCCAAAGGGAATGGGTCGGGAGGGAGGGATGGGGAGAATTTGGAACTCAAAGTTTTAGGAACAACTGTTTAGTACTGTTGTTGCTACTAGGAAAGAAGACATACAGTTAATGAGGAATAGAAAGTCATCTGGCCCTACAGGAGAAAAGAGAAGATGGGGACAAGAGAAGGGAGGGATGACAGAAGAGAGGGCAGATTGGAGATAGGGAAAATTAGATTGCTTGGGGTATTGGGGTGGGGGGAGGGGATAAAGGGGAGAAAATCTGGAACTCAAAATTTTGTGAAAATGAATGTAAAAAGCTAAATAAATAAATATTTTTTTAAAAATTAAGTAAATAAATAAATGAATAAACTAAACAGAATCCTACCAGCGGAAAAAATGGACACAACCACAAAAAAAAGAAAGAACTTCCAAGTATTCCTGGTGAAAAGACCTGAGCTGAATGGAAACTCTGACATTCACACAAGGCTCAAAAGAATAAAAGGTAAACTTGAGAGACAGATCCTAAGGAATTTATACAAACTGTTTATTCTCCTATGTGAGAAGATGACACACGTAACCCCTAAGAATTTTATCATTAGGGCACTTAGGGGCATATGGAGATAGGGGTCATAGGCATATGTCTATGATGATGGGATATCTGAAAAGAAGAACAGATAGCTAGAAAAGAGAAGGGGAAGGGAGAAGAACGGAAAGTATCTCACAGAAAAGAGGCACACAAGGAAGAACTTTTAATGATGGAGAAGGGAGGAAGGGGAGGAAGACACTTGAACCTCACTCTCATTTGAATTGGTTCAAGGAAGGAAGACTATATATACACACTCAGCTGAGACCAGAAGTCTACCTTACCCATCAGGGAAGCAGGAAGTAGGAGGTAGAGGTTGGGGTTTGGGGGACAATTAAGAGGGAAGGCAGGTTAAAAAACCCAGTGGTCAGAAAAAGGCTGATTAAAAGAAATAAAAATCCTCTGCTGTTTATAGAGTTAGCTGGAGAAAGAAAAGTGGAGGCCATCTGCTCTCTTCTGCCAGTTAAAGTGGGGAGAGGGAAGAAAACCCTCATAGTCCAGGGAAGGAGCCCATCACAGGCCATTTTGCTTAGAGAGCTAATGCTGTCTCAAATCCCAAATAAGTGAGCCAACCCGAACAGTTCTACAGACACCAGGCTTAGATGGCTGGTAGGTAATAAGTGACTCTGCTCAGGAAGAAAAGTGGCCACACTCAACAGGTGATGCATACTACTGACTTTTCCCAAAGGAGATTAAATGTTGAAATCCAGAAGTGTAAGCTGCTCTGAGTAAACTGGGATTCCTACTCATATGCTAATCTGCTGGTGCATAAAAGTTTGTGCTCACTCTTCTCCAAGGGCACCATATTCACTGATGGGAGAGTGCGACACAGGTTCATGGCTAGGCCATTATGTTATCATTCTGCTTCATTTTACCTTCTTGTTTAGTAAGTTTTCCATGATTTAAGATTTTTTTTAAAGAAAGGCAATAACAGGTTCTAAAAAGGGCTTAAAAAGAAGGAAAACTGTCTACGTATATAAACACAAGTACCACAAATAGTATCTTCAAAGTAAGAAAAACAGTAGTAAGCATATCAGAAATTCACAAATGGAAAATTTTAAGAAAGGAGTCAGCAATAAAACTTCAAATCCAAAGTCATACCAAGTAAATAGAATTCATTCAGGTTCTACTACATGCAAGGCACTACTCGAAATGCGAGGAATACAAACAAAGGGGAAAAAAACAGTCTGTACTCCCAAGGAGCATACAGTGTAATCAAAGACACAGTTTAAGAATTCTGAACAAGGTGTTTACCAGAAAATTTGGTGTATAATCTCAGAGAGATTAGATGACTGGACAATTAGATGATTCTAAGAGTTACAGCCACAGAGGACAATCATTGAAAATATTCAAAGTCAAGAGATGGATTAAGGCACAAGAGCAAGGAGACCAGAGTCACTGGATTAAGAGGCTGATGAAGGAGGGTAAGGAATAAGACTGGGAAGGTGTGAGGAAGTCTAGTGTGGGCAACAGGTGAGATGAATAAATCAAACAGAAGAGCAAGAGGGTAAATTGTCTCATACACATCACAGAGCTTGTGATAAGACTTGGTTTTGCAAGGCATCATTTTATTACAGGCTTATACAACTGTGTCTCTTCCTTCAGGAGGAGTGAAGATGCAAACAGAAATAGTGAAAATGACTGATGACTCCCTGAGTACGAGCCTAGAATCTAAACAAAGTCTGTTCATCATTGCATTTGACCTCATGCTGCCTGTCTACGACTGGCGCCTTCCACGGTGCCTGCAATCTGTTCAGCCTAGACTCTTGTCTCTTTGGGTGCTCTACGACCAAGAGAAAGAAACATTACTGAGTATGCTATTACATGGGCAGCATCATTTCCCAGGGACAGATGAAAACCAGATATGAAAGGACACATATTTGTATTTTTTAATGTAAAGATTCCAGAAGTCATTTTATGCTTCTGAAAAACCCTATGTTTTAGATTAGGGGTAAATTAGGTTAATAGATACTGTTCCAGGAGGATAGAAAACCAGCCAAATTTTTTTTAAAAAGTGGCACTAAAGGTCTTTCGCACACTGGGCAGCAAAGCCCAGCCCTGGCCGCGTGGCCCTGAGAGGAGCAGATCCGAGCAGGCTTCAGGGACAGAATCTCCGGCGGCCGCGAAGGTCCCTCCACCCACAGGAACTACAGGTCAGTGAGACAGACTTCTAGGCTGGCCAAGAGGGGAGCGGGGTATCTCCATAACTCAGGCCCCCTCAGGAGGCAGCTCCCGAGGGATTCCCAGAGCAGGCAGGAGCTCTGCTCCATTACTGAAGGTCTCAACATAAACCCCCTGAGGGAATTGAGCCTGGGAGGTGGCCCTGCCCCCACCTAAGCTCACATTCAATAGCAGCCGCGCCCACCGCCTAAAGCCCTGAGGCTGGGGAGCAGCATTTGAATCTCAGACCCCAAGCAATAGCTGGGAGGATCTAGGCGGGGGTAGAGAGGAATCTCAGAAGTCAAGTAACTGGCTGGGAAAATGTCCAGAAAAGGGAAGAAAAATAAGACCATAGAAGGCTACTTTCTTGGGGAACAGATTTTTTCCTCCTTTCATTTCTGATGAGGAGGAACAACGCTTCCCATCAGGGAAAGACATAGAAGTCAAGGCCTCTGTACCCCAAACATCCAAAACAGATATCCAATGGGCTCAGGCCATGGAAGAGCTCAGAAAGGATTTTGAAAATCAAGTTAGATAGGTGGAGGAAAAACTGGGAAGAGAAATGAGAGAGATGCAAGAAAAGCATGAAAAACAGATCAATACCTTGGTAAAGGAGACCCAAAAAAATGCTGAAGAAAATAACACCTTGAAAAATAGGCTCACTCAATTGGAGAAGAATGCTTTCAAAAGCAGAATTAGCCAAATGGAAAAAGAGGTTCAGAAGCTCACTGAAGAGAATAGTTCTCTCAAAATTAGAATGGAACAGATGGAGGCTAATGACTTTCTGAGAAACCAAGAAATCACCAAACAAAACCAAAAGAACGAAAAAATGGAAGAGAATGTGAAATATCTCATGGGAAAAACAAGTGACCTGGAAAATAGACCCAGGAGAGATAATTTAAGAATTATGGGACTATCTGAAAGCCATGATCAAAAAAAGAGCCTAGACATCATCTTCCATGAAATTATCGAGGAAAACTGCCCTTACATTCTACAACCAGAGGGCAAAATAAGTATTGAAGGAATCCATCGATCACCACCTGAAAGAGATCCAAAAAGAGAAACTCCTAGGAACATTGTGGCCAAATTCCAGAACTCCCAGGTCAAGGAGAAAATCTTGCAAGCAGCTAGAAAGAAACAATTCCAGTATTGTGAAAACAAAATCAAGATAACTCAAGATCTAGCAGCTTCTACATTAAGGGAGATAAGGGTGTGGAATAGGATATTCCAGAAGTCAAAGGAACTAGGACTCAAACCAAGAATCACCTACCCAGCAAAACTGAGTAGAATTCTTCAGGGGAAAATATGGTCTTTCAATGAAAAAGAGGACTTTCAACCATTCTTGATGAAAAGACCAGAGCTGAAAAGAAAATTTGACCTTCAAACACAAGAATGAAAAGAAGCATGAAAAAGTAAACAGCAAAGAGAAGTCTTAAGGGACTTACCAGAAGTGAACTGTTTACATTCCTACATGGAAAGACAATATTTGTAACTCTTAAAACTTTTCAGTATCTGGGTAGTTGGTGGGACCACACACATGCATACACACACATGTACACACGTACATGCACACACATGTACACACGTACATGCACACACATACAGAGACAGAGAGCACAGAGTGAATTGAATAGGATGGGACCATATCTTAAAAGAAATTAAGGTAAATGGTGAGAGAGAAATGTAGTGGGAGGAGAGAGGGTGAAATGGAATGGGGTAAATTATCTCTCATTCAGGAGGCAAGTTGGAGACTTTTTAGTGGAGGGAAAAAGAGGAGAGCTGAGAAAAAAAAACAAGAAGTTTACCCTCATCACATTTGACTAAAGGAAGGAATAAAATGCACACTCATTTTGGTATGAAAACCTATCTTACAATACAGGGAAGTGGGGGAGAAGGAGATAAGCAGGGTGGGGGGGGGGATGATGGAAGGGAGGGCAATGGGAGGAGGGAGCAATTTGAAGTCAACACTCTTAGGGAGAGACAGGATCAAAAGACAGAATAGAAACAATGGGGGGGGCAGGGTAGAATGGAGGGAAATATAGTTAGTCTTACACAACGCGACTATTATAAAATCATTTGCAAAACTACACAGATATGGCCTATGTTGAATTGCCTGCCTTCCCAAAGGGAATGGGTGGGGATGGAGGGATGGAACTTAAAGTTTTAGGAACAACTGTTTAGTATTGTTCTTGCTACTAGGAAATAAGAAATACAGTTAATGGGGAATAGAAAGTCATCTGGACAAAAGAGAAGGTGGGGACAAGAGAAGGGAGGGATGATAGAAGAGAGGGCAGATTGGTGATAGGGGAAATTAGAATGCTTGGTGTATTGGGGTGGGGGGAGGGGATAAATGGGGAGAAAATTTGGAGCCAAAAATTTTGTGAAAATGAATGTAAAAAGTTAAATAAATAAATTTAAAAAGAGAGAGAGAGAGAAGGAAAGGAAAGGAAAAAAAAAAGAATATGAACAAGGTACCACTGTGCACTAATGTATAGGATATACCTAGGAAGAACTTAGTTAAGGTTAAAATAGCTAACAACCCCTAGGAAATTCCTCTTATTTCCTGAATGAGTCCAGTGCCAGGCTAATGGCTTCTCTCCTCCCCACCACAGACAGACCCTCAAGCTAGAGGAATTCAATAACCTAATTGACAGTCTCTCAAACATCCTAATCTCCCAAGTCTTTAATTTACACATTTCCCAAGACAGACTCCTCCAACTCATCCTTACATGTTACAGAAATGGTCCTATGCTCAATCTTGCCACACCCCCAAATGCAGCCATTCAGTTCCGAACTTCTGAAGTTTCCTTACCTGATCACACAATCTCTCAGGCCACCTGTTCCTCTGCACTGAAACCCCAAACCTTATTCCTTGTCCTAACTATGACTTCCACCCCTTCTACTCTTTAGTTCTTTCCCAAGTCATCACGCACCCACTCCTGCGCAGAAACTATGCCCTTCTGCTTTTTTCATTGTGATACCTTGGTGAACCAGTTCTACTTTACCCTGCCCTTCTCCCCTTCATCTTATTAACAATCTTGCTCTGTAAGCCTCCGTCATGGATTACTCCTGCTGTCCACTCCTCTGCTCACACTAACCTGCTCCTAAATGCAGCTGGAAAAAATAAGTAAACAATGCTAATTGGGTCCATTACAAATGCATGTTACATGAACTCCACTAGGCCCTCATGTTGGCAAGGAAATTAATTACCTCACATGGCAGCTAGGTGGCTCAGTGGATAGAGCACCAGTACTGGAGTCAGGAAAATTCATATTCCTGAATTCAAATCCGGCCTCAGACACTTATTAGCTGTGAGGCCCTGGGCAAATCACTTAAACCTGTTTGCCGCGGTTCCACTGAAGAGATAGTTCTTGTAAGTGCCAACCCCAGTGCACATACACTTGACCACAATGATTCTGTTCTCTTCTGGAACCTTAACCCTCCCCCTCTATTTTCTTTTATTTTTAAATTCAATTAATTACACTTTACTTTCAGCTACTAATTTTGCTCCTTCCACCTGCTCACCTTTTAAAAAAACATATGAAAGAACAACAAAAGCCATTACCAGTATATACAGTTAAGCTAAATAAATTTCTGCATTAGCGAAGTCCAAAAAACCGAAACATGCTGCAATCCACATTCTAAGTTCATCACCTTTTTACCTAAAGGTGGACAGCGTGTTCTATGACCACGTCAGTCACTGCATTTATCAGAGTTTCTACCTCTTCAGAGTTGTTTCTGTCTTTTTATATTATTATCGTGTCAGTTTTTCTCTCGACTCTCCCCGCTTCACTCCGCATCAGTTCATCCAAGTCTTTCCAGGTGTCTCTGGAATTCTCCCCTTCATTTCTTAAGGAACTGCAGTATCCCATCAAATTCACACACCATAACGTGTTCAACCAGCAGTATCCAATTCTTTGCAATCACAAATATATTTCTGTATATTTTTTGCTCTTTCTTTGATCTCCTTGATACAGTCTAATAGCATTTAGGGCACAGTTTAAAATTACGTTCACAATGTGCTTGTTTTCCGATAGCATCTCCAAGATTTGTCTTCCTTTTCTTTGTCAATTTAACCAATCTGATGGGATTGCGGTGGTACATCAGAAGTATTTAATTTGCATTTCTCTAATTACTACTAATGAGAGCATTTTTTCATATACTGATCATTTATATTTCTTCCTTTGAAAACTGCCTATTCACACCCTTTGACCATTCTTTACAACCTCCCCTTTACTGCGGGCTCCCTCCTAACTGCCCAGAAGTATGCCAAGAAATGCCATCCTTAAAAATTCTTTATTTGATCCTATAACACATTTTCTACAACTCTTTCCCTTTTTGCAGCCAAACTCTTAGGGGAAAAAAAAGTCTGTCCTAACTATTTTTTCATCCCTACTCCCTGCTCACCCCCTTGCAATCTGGCTTCCAATTTCTTTAGTCAATTGAAACTGCTCTCTTAAGGTTCACCAATAACTTCTTAATTGCCAAATCCAATGTCCTTTCCTCAATTTTCATCCTTCTCTATAGCATCTGACAGAGGAAACCACGGAGCCCTTCTTGACACTCACTCTCCTAGGTGTCTCTGACACTCTTATTTCCTGGTTTTCTTCCTGCCAGTCTGACTGCTCTTTCTCACTGCCCTTTTGCTGCATTATCATCCCTGTCTTGCCTCCCAACTGAAGGCTCTGTGCTAAACCTGTTTATTTCATTCTGAAGGTCAGCTTCAATCACCGTGTGTGTGTGTGTGTGTGTGTGTACATACACACATACATATGCATGTACACAGCATGTTTCTTTCCTGAACTCGAATCTTACATCATTACTTGTCTATTGACAAAGAATCACGGTATTAGTGAAATGAGAGCAAGAAATGTAATCTAACTAACTCAGTTCAAATTCTGGATCTGTTTCTTATTAGATATATGACCTTAGGACAGACTTTCTGATCCTTAATCTTCATAAGTAAAATGAAGGAGTTGAATAAAATGCACTCAAAATCCACATGCTCTACAACCCCACTAGATACTCCATAGAAGATCCCAAAGCAGAGCTCACCGTCACTCCTCCAAGACCTGGCCCATCTGTCCCACTGTGATCCTAACTATCTTTCAGGTCTACAACCTTGGAATCACCCTCTCATCCTTCATATTCAATCAGTCCAAGTCTTCAAATGTGTTTCATGGAGGTAAAACCCAACACACAAGGTTAAAGTGGACCCTGACTTGTTGGGCGAAAGGGGTATCGTTTCCTAAATTTACAAGAGAAATGTGAACCACAAAGTGGTGCTATGAATCTAAGAAAATCTACGCATCTCTGTAGAAAAAAGTGCTCATCAAATGTCCAGACATGGCCACGTTTATTTTGTTCAAGGGAAAGCCAATACACAAGTTGGTAAAGAGTGTAGAGGGCTTATAATCCTGGAAAAAGTAGATTTCATCAGTGAGAGAAAAGAAACATACTTATTAAGGTCTACGGTGGGTCCCTTTATGTAGGTGATGCAATGAAAAGGTTGCTAGTCCTGGAATAAAGAAGACAGCCTTTCTGAGTTCAAATCTGTGGTCCCAGACACTGATTAGCTATTTGATCCTGGACAATTCACTTAAACCTATTTGCCTCAGTTTCCTCATCTGTAAAATGAGCTGGAGAAGGAAATGTCAAACCAGTATCTTTGCCAAGAAAACTCCAAATGGGGTCACAGACGCAACTTAAACTCAACAAAAATTCATTGGTAATGAATTGTACTAACCAAGTAATGTCGCCATTCATTAATAACATGCCCTTGATGATGTGTGAACAAACATGCTTTCAATAAGTCCACTCATACCACCTAACAAATGATTAATTCTATCTTATTTACATCTCTTCAGCATACCTCCTCTCCTCTAACACTGCCAAAATCCTGGTGCAGGTTCTTATCACCTCACGTCTGGACTAGCAAGACACTGATACATAATCTTCCTGCCTCAAGTCTCTCTCCATTCCATTAAATTTATCTTCCTAAAGGACAGGTCTGCCAGTCTCACCTCTCTATTCAATAAATTCCAGTGACTTCCTATCATCTCCAGGATGAAATATAAAATCCTCTGGCTAACCTGGTGCTTTGCTGACAGTCTGTTCTTTTTACACCTTCCTTTCTTCCACGTACTCTCAACCCAAGGACACTGTCATTGCTGCTTCTCCATCTCCTAAGTATGCACTTTCATCCCTTGCTCTTATCTCCTGAGATCCTTCAGGTCCCAGCTAAAATCTTACCTTCTGCAAGAAGACGTCCCTGATTTCCCTTTAACACTGGTATCTTCCGCCTTCCAATTTCCTCTGACAATACGTTTGCAAGCAGTTGTTTGATTGCTCTTTCTCCCATTAAACTATGAGACTTGACAGCAAGGACTGTTTTTTCATTTTTTAAAGGATCCCCAGGGCTTAGCACAGTTCCTGGCACAGAAGGTCATTTATTTATTAAACATTAAGATGCTTTAGAAATGCCTGTTGACATGACTTGATAGACCTGAACCAAAGTCCTAGTGTTCATCTTTAAAAATATACAAAAAGTATTTATGGCAGTTCTTATGGTTAATAAACTGGGACCTAAGGAGATGTCTGTCAACTGCAGAATGGCTAAACAAGTTATGATATACAAATGTAGAAATGAAGGAGGAAAGTTTCAAAAACAGAAAAACCAAAAAAACTAGGAAGACTTTTAGAAAACCAAGAGAAATATTTCTATGATAACAATACTGTAAAGAAAAATAATTTTGAAACTCTATTCAATGCAATGATAAACCATGATTCCAAAGGACCAATAAGGAAACATGCTATCCATCTCCTGACAGAGAAGCGGTAGATTCCAGGGGCTAAGTGACGGACATAATTTTTGGAACACTAATTAAGAAATCACTTTTACTTCAATGTGGATATTTGTGACAAAATTTTGATTTTCTTTCCTTTTATTCCTCCTGGGGGCAAGGAGGAAGCAAGATGAAGAAACAGATTTAGATAATTTTAAAAATTTAATTACCAAAAGAAAAAAAAAAGATGCTCACATATGAGGAAATCTAGACACCAGAGGATGGAAGTATGATAGGGAACATCTGAGTCAAAGTTTAGTGGGTAGGGGAAGCTATTTTTAAACTTTGAAATATTCAACAGACTATCATTAAAGAAGAAACTGATGAAAAGCTGTGGAAAAATCACAAGCCTGGCACAGAATTATGATGCAGTAATAGGGGGGTTTCAATTATCCAGATACCTCTTGGGGTTCATTGCCTAAAGTTGCACAAGTATTACTGACTTCCCTTGGCTTAATGATAATTTAATTATTAAAAATGTGGAGGAACCAACAAGAAGAGATTCTATTCTGCATTCACTGAAAGGAAGTAATTGCTTGGGTAAGGACCTTGGTGGATATTGAACACTTCCTCTCCGAGTTTCTGATTCAGGAAATTCAGGCACTGATCAGATGACAGATCTTTTAAATTATGAAGAATGGAATTCAATAAATTCTCTCCACCTACACAAGAGTCTGGACTGTACAGACTGTTTGAAAATGACATTCCTCTTTTTTCTTTCAAACATTCTCCAACTAGACTTTTGGCTAAAAATCAAACGTGGCATATGTAACAGAATAAGTGTTACCCTTCTGCAAAACTCCCTTTCCTGTTTCTGCCCTGCCAAAGCTGTCCTTGATAATCATTTTAACCAAATTTGACTTGCATTAAAATTTGAAAAAGTAGAAAATCACTCTACCCATTTATTATGCAAATAATATATCATCTGATGCCATTATCTTCTTAAACAAACGATTTGCACGAGAGGTTAATAGATTTAGAGATGAACAATAACACCTTGTGGCCATTCTCTCCAACCTTCTCATTTTACATATGAGGAAACTTGGCCAGAAAGGTTATGATCTTCTCAAAGTCACAAATAAGCAAGTGACCAAGCCAGATCCAAACAATTTCTCTCCCATAAATCATACCATAGCATGTTTCAACAAACCCTTTTATAGTTGGTCCTACATACTCTCTTATAGATGACCCCAAATCCAGTTGGATTTTAAGATATGGAACATAATGGCGACTCACTGGGAGGAAAAAAATGCTGTCTGAAAGAAAATAGGATCAAAAATTTGATGCAGCTGATTTCTATTAGTTTCAAGAGAACAGGTAAGATTAACTTAAAGAACAAATCAAGATGCCTCTCTATGGTTTCTGAGGATGGAGGTCATAAAAGGGGGGAAGGGGATAAAAGAGGTCTTCATAAATTTCTCATTACGAGAGCTCAAGAGTTACTTTTAAAATATTAACACAGATCAACATATTAAAGATTCCCAATACCCAAAATGACAGAACTAAAATGAACCACAACTGAAGCCCAAATTTAACTACATGTGATAGGATACTAGCAAATTAAGCACAGGATGTAGGTATCCCGATCAGAAGATTGATCTTACTGAATTTTAATGACAGGAAACAACCACAGGGCTAATTAATTTTTCATGGCACTACAGACAGCTGCAGTGCATCATTTTATTTTCTTTGACACTGATGAAAAACAAGGATCATCTACCAAATAACAGAAATTTGCATCCATTGTCATTTACAACACTCTAAATATACCAGAGCCAACATTTCTCAATATATGCAAACATATACAAAATTCTACAAGCTGGGATAAAATGTACACTACCAGTGAGAATACTGAGTGAAGTCATGAATCGTGTGTACTGTCAAAGCATTTATTCTTTTCATCCTCCAACTTTTTCCAACGTTAGAGACATCCACATGCACTAGAAAGAACGCTAGCTCTGGAGTCAGACAACCACAGCCCCAATTCCATTTCTGACATTGACTTCACTTCAACCCCCTCGGCCTCAGTTTCCACATCTCTTAAATGAGGGAGCTGGACTAGACTCACCTGAGGACCCTTTCAGGTCTATGTAAGGGAAGTTTTAAATTTAGCACTCTTCTTTTAACATTTTTTATACTTTCCAACAATTTTTTTAAGAAACTAAGAAGGAATAAATATGGTAGAATATCACATGTTACACTCAATCCTAGGCTCACTGTATTACTGTTGTAAGGTCTCCAAGAAGAGAGCCCATGTCCTACCTAAATTTGTAATTTACCCCAGCATTTGACACTATTCTCTACACAGTGGTTGTTTAATAAATGTCTCCTGAATGAATGAATAAGGTATAATAAATCTGTTTTGAGGTTCAGTTTGCCATTTTTAAACAAAATGACAGCAAACAGCAAATCAGACCCTGGTACATCCTATTGAGGAGGGGTATCCGTGTTTGTTCAATTCAGTTGAAATATAAAGGCACTACTATAATTTTATAGTCCTGAAAAAAAATCAAAGTGCACAAAATACCATGAACTTAAGGAGTGCTGAAATTCAAGTCAGCCAGTCATTCTCCACAGTCTTTTCATGAGTCCTTTTCTTATGATCTAGGTAAGAAGTTGGACGTTAGTGTCTCCTATACTTACACATTTATAAATGAAACTAAAACTAACATGTAAGGGGAAAAAATCTTCCTCTGCCTTTAAAAAAAAGGTGCCAATGCTTTTATGTAACTAAGGATGGAGTTACCTGGCCCAGTCTATATTTAAAAAAAGAAAAAGTATCAAAATGTAGAAAACCTAAGTTTTAGTTGGAATTCCACCACTTATTGGCAGTGAGAGCTTAAATGAAATTACAGTATTTCCAAAGCCCAGTTTCTTCATCTGTAAAATGGGAATATTAGCACCTCCCCAAAATTATTGTGAGAATCAAATAAAATATCATGTGGATGCACTGTGCAAACTGCAAAGTGCCACAAATTTCAAGTATTATTATCATTATCAAACTCAGAAATAGTCCTTTGCCTCATCCAAAGAACATTATGTCAAAAGTCACAAAGTTAGATAAGGTAAAGGTCAGAACATATCATGCAAGCAAACTAGTACTTACAACAAGCTATCAATGTAAAAAACAAATTTTGGAGAGGGCAGGTGAAGAAATGCTCAAGTGAGAACTATTTAAAAATGGAAACCAGAGTTCTATAAGACAGTTCTCCATGTATGCATGTTCTATGAAAACAGAATCTCTAATGTGCCCCCATTCTTTTAAGAGAGGAAACAAATGCTCACACAGTTACATCTTCGATAAAGGCCTCACTTCTAAAATATATAGAAAACTGAGTCAAATTTATAAAAAAAAAAATACAAGTCATTCCCCAATTCATAAATGGTCAAAGGAAATGAACTGGCAGTTTTCAGAGGAAGAAATTAAACATATCTACAGTCATATAAAAATGTTCTTTTGATTAGAGAAATGCAAGATAAAACACTTCGAGGTACTACTTCACACCTATCCAATGGTTAATATGACAAAAACGGAAAATGATAAATGTTGGAGACAGGAGAAAACAGGAACACTAATGCATTGTTGGTGGAGTTGTGAACAGATCTAACCATTCTGGAAAGCAATTTGGAACTATGACCAAAGGGCTATAAAACTGTGCATACCCTTTGATTCAGCAATATCACTACTAGGTCTGTAACCCAAACAGATGTTTCCAAAAAAATCACAGAGAAGAAGCCACATGTACAAAAATATTTTCAGCACCTCTTTGTGTGGCAGTAAAGAATTGGAAACTGAGGGGATGCCCATCAATTGGGGAATGGCTGAACAAGCTGTGGTATATGAATGTAATGGAATATTATTGCTCTATAAGAAATGATGAGCAGATAGATTTCAGAAAAAACTGCAAAGACTTTATGAACTGACGCTGAGTGAGGTGAGGAGAACCAGGAAAACATGGTACACGGTAACAGCAACACTGTGTGAAGACCAGTTTTGACAGCACTTCTCAGCAATACCATGATTGAAAACAACTCCAGAAGACTCAAGATGGAAAACACTATCCACAACCAAGAAAAAGCTATGGAGTCTGAATGCAGATCCAAGCAGACTTTTCTTCTTTGTTTTTCACATTGATAGCTTGTTGTAAGTACTAGTTTGCTTACATGATATGTTCTGACCTTTACCTTATCTAACTTTGTGACTTTTGACATAATGTTCTTTGGATGAGGCAAAGGACTATTTCTGAGTTTGATAATGATAATAATACTTGAAATTTGTGGCACTTTGCAGTTTGCACAGTGCATCCACATGATATTTTATTTGATTCTCACAATAATTTTGGGGAGGTGCTAATATTCCCTTTTGTTTTGATCATTCTTTTACAACATGACTAATGATGAAATATGTCGCAAGGATTGTACATGTATAGTCTAAACCAGATTGCATACTGTCTTAGAGGGCATGGAGGGAGAATGTGGAATCCAAGATCTTATGAAAGTGAATGTGGAAAACTTAAAAAACGACTCTCCCACACCACTCCTGCCTTTTCGTGTTCTCTCTGTCTCGTCCCACATAAATGCTATCTTTCTGCTTTCATCTGTATTCCCTATTCTCAGCACAATGAGACTCAGTAAGTAAAAAGTATGTGCTGACTAACCATGAGGTGCCCAGGGTCACTCAGTTAAGCAACCAGGATTCAAATTTGACAATAGATTTTGGTTTTATTTTCAATCTCTCTAGAGTTTTTACTTGAAGAACCTTTGTTTCAACATCAGTCATCTGTACTTAATGCTATTCAGTCTTACTGATGAAATCTGTATGAATTTACTTAGCATTCCAATTATGTCTAATATGAAGCTCCAATCAACATAATGTAAAAATACTTTCTTCCCTACTCCTGTCAAAAAAAAAAATACATAGATCAAAGCAAACCATAGGGATTCTCTGAATGACCATCGGAAATGATTAAACTATTCACTGAATACTACCAATGCTACCAAAAGATTAAAAACCTTATCATTCAACATTTTACATATGATAAAGTGATAAGAAAATGACCTCTGGAGTCCAAGATCCTCTGTTCACATTCTGCTTCTGGTGCTTACTATGCAATAGCACCCTACACAAGTCACTTACCTTCCCCTCCCTGATCTGGACTAGGGGACTTCAGAGATCTCTTCTCACTCTTGTGTGTGTGCATGTGTGCGTGCATGTGTAGAGACACACTGGATATCCTGGGACAATGTCAATATCAAGAAAATACGCTTCTAGGAAAGCAAACAATGCATCCCAATTCTTGCCTCAGAAAATATAATCAACTGTGATAACATAGTATTTTTCAACTTAATGGAAACAAATTGTATCAATATACCTTGAAGGTAAGGACAGATCAATGCAGAGTCCAAAAAAGGAAATCCAGAATCTCCCAAATGACAGAGCATGTAGTCAGAGGGAAATCTGGGGACATAATAACTGAAAAGGACACCAAGAGAGCAGAAAAACCAGGTGAGATTTCAAACACATGGGAGCGTGGGAGTTAGGTTCTGGTAGTGCTAATGAGAAATTTCAACAACCAGCATTTCAGGTCTGTAATCTTTCTTACAATTACTACCAAGGAAACATTACACAACTCAGCTGGCGAGAGGAGCATGAGGGAGAAGGGGAGGGGGTTTCAGGAGGTCACTGATTATTCCAGCCATCTCTCAACAGAGATGACACGGGAGACAAACAGAGATGAGAGCATTTACCTCACAGGGCTCATTTTACTGTTGATAAATGAGGACCGAAACAGTTAACTGAATGGCCCAAGATGACATAGGAATTTGTACTGACTCCCAAAACTTCCCGTTTCTGTTCAAGACACCAAATGCTTTCAGCCACAGAGGTTTAAACTCAACTTTCTTTCAGCCTCCAGACCCATTCAGTGACGAAGTCATATCAATTCTTATCTCCACAGTATTTCTGACCCAATGAGTGAGAGAGAAATAGTTTTGGGAATCACATAATTAGGATACATCTCTAAAACTTCTAGAAAAAACTATCATATTATTTTTTTTTGGATGAGCCAAATGGGGTTAAGTGACTTGCCCAGGGTCACACAGCTAGTAAGTGTAAAGTATCTAAGTTCACATTTGAACTCAGGTCCTCCTGACTTCAGGGTCTGTGCTCTATCCACTGCACTACCTAGCTGCCACCAATTATCCTATTCTTAAAACAGACTTTTCATCAAAATTTCTCCTGTTTTTAAGATTTCCACCAATGAAAAAAATTCCCAAATATTTATAAAGGTATTTACAAGGTATGCATATTTACCATTCATTCCTCATCTACATACAAAAATATTTAAATAATGAATTTTATAACCATGAGGTGGTTTTTCCCTCTTTTTTCTTGTGTCATCTTTTTTGTAACATGCTCAACATTTGAGCACATTTCCTTTCTGGCTCTTTAGTATCCCTGCATGCAAAAGAATTTCTGCTATTCCCAGGGAGTCTTTAATGCCTTTTCTCTCCTTTTAGTAAGGCCCTATAAAAGCTGCTCAAAGCTGTACCTTGGCCCACTCTTTTCCCTTTTTCTTGGCCATCTGGCTCCAAAAATCTTTCTCTGTGACACATGTACAAACAAGGCCTGTTTAAATGAGTAAGATGCATTTGAAATTAATTACATAAATTTACAAAAAATACATGTACTTAAATTCTTAACAAAGTCTGCATTCTTCCAAAGAATGCTTATTCTTATTAATTCTCTTGATAGATGATACAGAAGTAAAGTGGGAGAAGGTGGATATGGGGGGAGGGGAGAGGCCAATCTCCAGTCCTCATCTATCACTTGCCACTGGACCTAAATAGCTCAGAAAGAGAAAGTGAGCCAGATGACTTTGCAGGGACCTCCCTCACTTAAATACAATTTAACTGCACATGGAATCACCTTCCTGACATCATGGTCCTTTTCGAGAACAAACACCACCACCACCACAACATACACAAGTAAATTTTGACCCTATTTTATGTTTCTAACCGTTTGCTTTTGCCTTATTTTTTAAGTATTCTGCCCCTTACTTTTCCCCATCGAATTCCTGCCTTTAAAATGACTAGAATAAAGTAAAATGGTCATAGCACTTAAACTCTGCATCTTTCTAGAGCTCAAGTTGATACTACATACGTCTTTGCTTCTAAATTTCAAGGGGCAAATCTTATCTAACACCTTATCATTCACCTAAGCCCTCACTCCCAGTTTGCCAAACAGTAGGTGCTTAATAAATGTCCCTGAAAGAAAGAATAGTATTTACTAGGCTTTCAAAGAAAATACCATAATCTTAACCACAGAACCATTTTAGGAAAGGTTATCTCCTTACTATCAACTAGAAATCTCAGATCAACTGTCCTGGGGGGGTGAGCAAACACCAGTAACGGTTACTATCTAGGCCTTTGGGTATTTTGTAATTTGCTTTTTTTATAGCTGAAAACTCCACCAAACTGGGTAACCAATGACTTCTGGCAATGATCTTTTCCAGGTGTTTGTAGGGCCACAGCCTTTAATTCATTTCAATAAAAGGTAAGAAGAAAAAAGACAAAAAACTTCTGCTCCCTTGAGAGGCCTTATCGAGGAGGTGCTTTGTGTCTTCAGATTCATTAAAAGATCTCTTTTGAAGTTCCCTTTTCAGTTCTGTTCCCTGGAAATAGAGCATCTCTGAAGGTACAATGGACCGGACATGCTCTACTTACACTCAATTAAACAAGGCCCTTACACAACTGCTGCAGAAAAAGAAAAGAGGACAATTCACTAACCCAGGGACTAAATGGAAAATTTTCCTCAGAACTTCTATAGGCAAATCACTGAGAAGGAAGGGCCCCAATCTCATGAATCCTCCAAAGTTCCTCCCAAGAGCTTCCGGGCAGCATTTCTGCAGAAGCACTTGGTGTTGATTCAGATCAACCTTCCTTTGCCACATTAGGCAGAAAGGAAAGAACACGCCTATTTAGATTAAAAAGCTGAAAAACACAGCCAACCTCATTCCATTTTTGTTTACATACGAAACACAAATATAGTGTCTTTTTTTCTCCTAACTCTCCACATGATGTCACTTGCAGTTCTTAGAGCTGGATGTTATCTTTCTGGCTGGTATGGAAAACTGGAGATGTATTCTTGCACTAGAACATTAAAAAGATCACATTGGGATCTAACTACACCAAAATTATGAATTTAGGAGAAAAAAAGCAACAAAGACCAGGACAGAGATGCTAGAGCCAAACGAGTGCCCATGCGCAGTGTCTTCTGGATAGGGGAGGAAAAGGAAAGTGAAAGTCTTTAACCTGCAAGGAACGACTGAAAAGTCCCTAAAACACACTGTTTACCAATTAGAGAGAAAATAATGAGAGCTGCCAAACAAAGAGACATTTCATTAGGGCCTGTGTTCTTTAATTGGGCCCCAAGGGATGTGAAATGACAAATAGATGAACTTCCAGGATCACTTTACTCCTATGGCACTCAAATTCTTAACATTTTTAGACAATAAATGGTCCTAACATTATCAAGGAGTTTTTTAATGATTTAATAATTTTTAACAATTATCAGGACTGATGATAATATAGATTTGCACAACAGTATTAACTAATGTCAAAAATATCACAAGCTAAAACAAATATAAATAAGTTAAATACAAGTTATATACTGCCTAAACAGGAAATAATTAACAGTGGGTAGGCACTGGAATTGAGCAGATTTTGAAAAATTCCTCCTGTAGAAGGCCAGATTTTAGGTGGGATCTAAAGGAAGCCAGGAAAGTCAGCAGGCAGAAACGTGGAGGAAGAGAAATTGAGGCACAAGGCACGGCAAGAGAAAATTCCTAGAGCTGAGAGATGGAGTATCATCGGATTAAAGAGTACAACAAGGTGGCACGTAAGGTGGAAGAAGACAGGAAATGTAAGAGGAGGTAGCTAGGTAATAAAGGACTTTTAATATATTTGATGTCAGAGGCAAGAAGGAGCCACTGGAATTTACTTAGTTGGGTGGCTGACATGGTTAGACCTGTGTCTTTTAGCAGCTGAATGGAAAATGGACAGAAGCAGAGAGAACCTTGTGGCACATGAAAACCAGGAGGTTACTCCAGTAATTGAGATGTGAAGTGATTAGGACTTCCACCCACAGTGGTGGCAGAATCGGAAGAGAGAAGGAGACACATCTGAGAGATGTTGCACAAATGAAATCCTTGGCATCAGATTGGAAATGGGGTGGTGGTGGCAGGGAGGAGGGAGCCTGAGGGACTGGGAAGGGGTAAAGATTCATGGGACAATTTATGGATGTCTTGAAGTAACCAAAAACCTAACGTATGTGAAAGTGGGACTAGACACTGTATTTGGTCAAAGACGGAACAATGAGTCATGAGTGGAAACTGCTAAGGACTTTTCCATAAATGATCCCCATAAGATCACCAAACAACTCTGTAAATAGGTTGGGGCATTCATTAGCTGAAGAAACAAAGGGTTAACTTGCCCAGGATGACCCAGCCACCAGGGGCAGTGCAGAAACCACTAGGCAAGGAAACAGAAAATTGGCCCCTAAGTGCTTTAGTTTCCTCATCTGGAAAATGAGAGGATTGAAGTACATGATTTTCTGAGGGCATTAATGGCATGAAAGCAAGCAGGTAAAGCTGAACACACCCAAGACTAAACCACAGCTATGGATACATATGCCTTATTTATGAAGGGAAAGGAAGGGAGAAGGGAGGGAGGAAAATTAAAGAACAGCTCAAGCGGGGCTGGAAATTGGGTAGCACTGAAGGCATACACGTACAAGAAAATCCAAAGGACAGAGGCATGGTGAGAATATTTGAATGAAAGTCAAAGGAAAAAGAAACAGGAACCATTTTTGTCATTGTGGTAGATGAAGTACAGGATGTGGGAAACAGATCACAAGCCCTGCACAAAAGCATGATGGAGCAGCGATCAGGGACTTCAATTATCCAGACATTAATTTTCCTTCTCTTCTTACTCCTTCCCCCTCTTTCCCTCCCCCAACCATTCTCTTCACATTCATATTATTCACATGGAAAACTATGAATTAGATGACAATGAGATTAGCTGCATCAAGAGCAGCTGTGGTTCCAGGTAAATGCAGGTAAATGCTCTAAGGACTGGAATCTGGCCTTGAACTTTTGACAGTTTCATCAGCGAGCTAAATATGGCACACTTAGCATCTGCAGATGATGTCGAGGTCGAGGGATCACGGACAACAGAGCCCAAAAAGACTGTGCAAAAAGATCTTGACAGGATGGGAACTAGGTCACACCTAGTAACACGAATTCCTTTTTTTTAAAGAAATAAAAATAAATATAAATAAAATCTGAAATCTGGTACAGAAAAATCAAATTCACAAGCACACAATGGGGGAAGCATGACTAGCTAGCAGTCACTCTGAAAAAGATCTGTGGGTTTTCAGGGAGTCAGCAGTGCGACATGGCAGTCAAAAAAAGTTTCTGTGATCTTGAACTATACTAAGAAGGGCACAGCTTCCAAAAATAGGCTGGAGGTAACTCCACTGTAGTCTGCCCTTGTCGTATCTCCTCAGCAGTATTAGGCTCACTCTGGACACCATGCTCTAAGACAGATGCAAATAAGGTAGAGAGTGTCCCAACGAGAGCACTCAGAGTTCATGTATCATGGGAATCAATTCTAGGATGTGGGCTAGTTTCACCTGTAGAAGACTCAGGGGAGACATAATGGCTGTCTTCAAGTAAATGAAAACCAGGAATGTGAAAGAGAGATCAGACTTGTTGTATTTAGCCACATAAGGCAGAACAAAGAGCCATGAGTGGAGTTGCAAAGAACACACTTTAGGGTTCGATATTAGTAAAAAACTTTCTAACACTTTGAGTCTTACAAAAGTGAAACGGCCTGCCTCAGGACATGTTGAGTTCTCTCTCTTTATAAGTCTTCAAGGAGAGGCTATTTAGGTATAGCAACCTGGGGCATCCTTTCACATAGGGGTTAAACTATGCTGGAGAAACTAGGTGGTGCAGCAGATAAAACACCGGTGCGGAAGTCAGGAGGACCTGAGTTCAAATCTCACCTCAGACACTTGACACTCACTAGCTGTGTGACCTTGGGCAAGTCACTTACCCCAACTGCCTCATCCTGGGTCATCTCCAGTCATCTTGATGAATATCTGGTCACTGGACTCAGATGGCTCTGGAGGAGAAGTGAGGCTGGTGACCTGCACAGTCCTCCCTCCGTCAAAACAAAGTCAAGTGCAAGTCATGTCATCATTTCTCTGATGGCATGGTCTTCTTCTTCAGCAACAAAGGACAAACACAAAAAACTGTGCTGTAGATGACTACAAGGTGCTTTCCAACTCTCAAATTTTGTCATTCTGATTTTAATGCTAACATTCCAGTGCTCACTCTGAGGGGAGCTAAATGGCACAAATTTCATGAAGTGAGGAAGTCTCACTTTCCTTAGTTCAAATCTGGCCTCAAACCCTAACAAGCCATGTGACTGAGCAATTCACTTCATCCTGTTTGCCTCAGTTTCCTCATCTATAAAATGAGCTTGAGAAGAAAATATCAAACCATTCTACTATCTCTGCCAAGAAAACCTGAAATGCGGTCAGGAGGATTCAGAAGAGATTGAACAACAGTAAAACAGACTCTGAATCTTATAAACTATAATACTGGGGAGGAAGTTGCTCACACAAAGTCTCCATTACAGCACCAATTTCATAAAAATCTGCCTTAACCACCCTATCATAACAAAATGAATTCTCTTCTCTTCTATTTCTATCAAAACTCTAATGAATGAAGATACTCTCTAGAGCAGAGCTTCTTAAACTTTTTCCATTCATGTTTCCCTGTTGCTTGGGTGAGGGCAAGTACAATACAAAGTCAGCATGCTATGTATTCAGAACCAAGGCTGCAGGCAAGTTATCAGATGTAACATGAGAAAGGGCTGCAGAAACACTTTGGCTTCATTACTAGTTTGATTTTGAATTAATTTTTGGTTTGCGGTATGTTCAGAAATCTTTTACCATTGTCAAATTTCTCCCGACCCCATATGGGGTCGAACACCCACAGTTTAAGAAGCACTGACCTACACCAGTCCTGAGGCATTAGGGCACTACTAGCTGAGCCTGTCAGGTGGTGCAGTCAGTGCTGGGCCTGATGTGAGGAAGACTCCAATTCAAACCCAGCCCCAAGACACTTTCTAGGTATGTGACCCTGAGCAACTCAGCTTCCTTACCTGTAATATGAGAATGATCATTGCCCCTTTAAGTGCTAACCACCTCAGGAGTTCTGAGGATCAACTAAGTACTTAGCACGTGGTAGGTGCTTTAAAATGCTTGCTTCCTTTCTCTCTTCCTAAATTATGTTTCTACTACTCCCGGTGTGACACCAGTGTCTGGGAACCTAAAAAATAAATCAAGTGAGGATCTAATCTAACCTCATTCTCCTACAGGGAACAATGCGATACAGTGAAAATAGTAATTCTAATTCTAATAATTCTACACTACAAATCAGGAGACTTTCTAGACCAGTTCTACCAATTTCCAGCCATGGAACTTTAGACAAATCATTTAACATGTCTGAACTTCAATTTCTTTTTCAACCAAAAGAATAAGCTGGACTATACGACTTAGCAGGTGGCTTCCACCACTTTTTTACTAATCAATAAAACACATGATGACCTCACCATGTCCGGACAAATGAAAAGGCTATGTATAGTTACGGTTCTCCAGCCGTTGTCTAATCAGTCTTCATGGCCCTTCCAGCATTCCGCAGCACTCACTGCTCCCATTCAATCTCTACCACACCTTCTCCCACCTATCAAAATCTGACCCACCTTTCAAGGCCCATTTCCTCAAAGAAAGTCTTTTCCTAATGAATTTAGCGCACAAAGACCTACACCTTACATGCTTCCCCCACATTATCAATATTCTATTCATTTATCATGTCTTACTAGAGCTTTTAAAAAATGCCCATCAGTTTCCAATAAGACCGAAAACTTCTCCAAAAAAGGATCATCCTCTGTAATAAGAAAAAATTGAGTTAGGAAAATAAAGCATGACGCTGACTAGGGCTGAATATAGCCCTCATCCCTATGTAGCCTACTCTCTAGTGACAGAAGGCATCAATCCTCAAGTCAAGATTGATCACGGCATTCTGAGTTCTGTTGCCATTCAGTGTAGTTTTCCCTTCCATTACTACAGTCTTTGCTCTATCTGAGGTTCTCAGAACACCTAACAAGACTTCAATCTTACTTACACAATTTGTGTACTACTTAGTAATGGCAGTTATGTACTTCTCATTTTTTAAATATGGTCCTCTTGCCTCACCATCTAAAGTGAAAGTATGACGAAGGTATGGGTTTTACTACTTTTGAATCCTATGATGGCCAGGATGACAAAAAAACTAAGAGATGGCTAACAACATGTGACACACGAGAAGAACTCAATGATCATCATTAACATTTGCTGTGTTCTTACTTATGATTACAAATAATTGTTGATGACTAATTCTGGGTCTGTTAACTAAATAAAGAAATGTGGACAAATCACAGTCCTTGTAAGTACTGTCTGATCTCTCACATAGAGAGAGTTCCCTTTCATGAGTTATGCTATACAATGAATATGATAATTAGATGGCACTTCACATACAGGAGAAACTATAGAAGTATTAACAGAGTGCCACACAACCAGTACTCCAGGCAATGGATGGAAAATAATCTCCAAAAGAAAGAAAGTTTCACTATTTTCTTTTTACAATAAAGGGGAAAAGAAATAGTGTGTATTACCTTTAGGGCTCTAAACTCTTTGTTAATGATTACCTAGATAGGACAACAATGTAAGAAAAATAAGAGCCACCATCTTTTTCACACAAAGCCAAATCTGTTCTGAAAAACAGGTGAGAATAAGCATTACCGTAACTCTAAAGTAGGGCTATATTACAGGCATTGTTTTACAAAAGTGTGCTCAACAGTAAAACATAGGGGGTACACTTCACTCCTATACATGGTAACCTAGGCACTGCTCAGGGTGATGCTTTATTTGGCTGCTACTCCTAATAATCTTCCAGAATTTCCATGGATAACTAATCCAGAAGGTAGTTAAAAAAAAACAAACCTAGCAGTAAGGTTAACTATAAAAGCTGAAATGGATCTCCAAACTACTGGAAATGAAATTTTAGCATCTTCTGGGCCTGCCTCCCTAGTATAACAAGGTGACAAATTAAACCGAACATAGCTCCATATCTTTTTTTTCTCTTTCATGGCTAAACAAGAAAAATCTATACTTATTTCTCACTCACTAGTCAGGTGCCTTGCAATAGGACTTCCAACTACAACGGTTCTCTAATGCTAACTTATCCACTATCTTTCAATGGTCATTCTAATGGCCTTACCTCAATCTTCTGCCTGTGATTTCTGCAGTACTGAATTCACTTACTCATCCACCCTCCAGGAGCCTGCATCCTCTCTCTGGGTTTTGGGCACACATTCTACTCCTTCTCAATCTCCTTAAATACATGTGGTGGCCCCTCCCTGCCCCCTCACATCAGTTCCCACAAGCTCATTTATCATCTCTATGCGATGAGATACAACTTCCACTCCAATCCTGTGTCACCAAGGACCTACTGCACATTTTCAGTTAGGTGTTCCGTAGTCACCTCAAACTCAGCAAGTCCAAAATTAAACCCAGCTTCCCTTCCCCTCAAACTTACCTTCAATATAATTTTCTTATTTCTGTCACAGGGAAAACCATTCTTCTATTCTCTCAAATTTGTAACTTGCAGTTGTCTTTCCAGCTTCACACTCCATCACCCAAATATCCGACAGGTCACCAAGCTTCACTTGATCCTGCCTCCACACTCACATCTGTCCCCCATTCTCTCCTTACATGGCTATCATCCTTTTTCAAGCCCTCACCTCGTCTCAGCTGAGAGGAGCAATATTGCACCTGCTTCCTACGTGATCTGCTGACCTTTCTCCTTTCCAAATCATTTTCCACACAATCTCCAAAGTGATTTCCCTAAAGTACAGGTCAAATCATGCTATTTACCTTCTCAATAAATTCTGCTGGCTCCCTAGCTTCTGAGATCCAATACAAATTCCTGCATTTGGCATCCAATAAAGCCCTCAAGACTGGGTTCCCTTTCTGTTACTCTAGTCCAGCTATAGCCATATGAGACTTGACATTGCCCCTCTCTGTCTTTATACAGGCTGTTCTTCCGTGTCTAGAATGTACTCCGCCCTAACCTCTGCCTCTTAAGATGCTTAATTTCCTTCAAAATTCAACCTGAACAATATCTTTTCTGGGAGGCCTTTCCAGATTCCCCAGCAGCTAGGGCTTCTCTCATGAGATGGCCTTGTACGTTTTCTATGATTGCTTAAAAGAGTATATGCTGTCATCCTCTGTTGCTTCATTTATGTCTTTATCTCAGTAGGACCTAGTGAAGTGCCCAGGATAATTGGCACTGAATAAGTACTATTTTAGCTATATCCCATGGCAAAGGGAAGGTCCAAAGTAATACAGAGCCAAATGCTAAGCTAGAGTAATGAAGGGGACTGTGTTTTGGAAATATGTCAAGAAGATCCTGTCTACATAAAAATGTTCTTAAGTAAAATTTCTATGCTTGTATTAAAATCTAAAATAATGGTAAAATTAAAATATAAAGGACACAAATCTAAAATTTAATCCACAGCAGTAATAAGACTTCTCTGGAGGTATGGAATTCTCCATGCACATCACAAAGCAAGGGGTTTTAATTTTGCTTTTTCTTTAAGCTATTTAGAAAAAGGGGAAAATAAGACCATATTTCTATTAAGCCCCAATTTCCCAAGACACAGAATCACAAAGACTTTGGATTACAAGCCTTTTTAGGGTGATAGGAATTCTTTGGGCTGCCTAGGTTAGGATTCCTTTTGCAGACAATGATGAAAGCCCAATTTCTTTTGGCTCCCAAGGCTTTAAGGGTTGGTCTGAGGCACCAAAAAGGAGAAACAAGGAAGCAAAAAGATGAAAGTAAGATAGGAATGGATGTACACAGAGACCAAAGAGTGAGAGGAGATAAGTGGACCAGAGATGGAACTAGGTTGAACTAGCTATAACACTGCTAAGAGACAAGTTCAGGAAGAGGCTTCTTTCCTTGCTCTGTTTTCCAAGAACCTAAAGCTCTAATCTTAACTGCTTTCTTTCAAATCACCCTCATAAAGTTAAGGGGTAAATACAAGAGGATAGAGATGGCTCTGGCAGTGAGCCTAATCCAAGACTTGAATATCTTGTTTGAATGTTTATCATCATTTATATATGCTGTTTCCGAAGTCTCACTACAGTTTAAAGTTATTAAAGCTAATTAGTTTATTGAGCTAATTCACTTAATAAATTATGCAACCAGCTGTGATTTTATCTAAGTTCATACGCTCACAGTTCAAAAGTGAGAGAGTGGAAATTTAGTCCACAATATTCTGGAACAAGAACAGAGCCAATCAGAATTTCTGGAAATTTAATGAGAACTGGTTGAACTCACTGGAAGAGAATTAGTAAGTGGACAAGCCAGCAGTAATAAAGAGGGATGGGAATTGGTGTGACGGTCCTGCCCTCCCCAGCCCCGAGTCCCTGTGCTTGGAAAGCACATTCAAAGCTTAAACATTTTTAATGAGGAGAAAAGAAAACTAGGCTGGATGGTATAATTTTATAAAGTTTTCACATGTTACAGTTCTTCAAAGCAATGACTTCAAACTCAAATAGAAGCAAAAACCTGTGGCCAATATATACTGACTTAGAAAACCACAAAATAAGGTTACTTGTATTTTATTGCATTTTTATTTATTTTGTTTAAAAAAATTCCAGTGACATTTTAATCTCATTCTGGCACTCTTTTGTGGGTACTGAGTTTGGCACTTCCATTTTAAAGTATATCTATAACCTTAATTTACATTTGATCCAAAAATGTGGGGTTTTTTTTTGAAACATGAAGTCTGTTTTTTCCCAAGTGGTCTGCTACTTACTGCAGACACATTAGAGAATAAATACTGTTTGTCCTTAACATCCTGGAAACAGAATCCTATTCATGACATGACAGATGCCAAAATTATGACCAACTCCAAATCAAAAAGCAATTTGGATATTAGGATTCACTTCTTCACGTCAAATGGAAACAAGGGCAAAGCAAAATACATGACCATCCTTTGAGCTGCTCTAGTCTAAAAGAACAGACTCACCTGCCCCTCATCTCTCTACTGTCTCTTGCATCCACTAAGTTGACCCACTGTCATCTCTATTTCAAGGGACAGAATATTTAAGGAGAATCCTAAATTAACAAAAAAATAATCTGGAATCACCTCTCAGTCACACGATGCTAATGGAAAAAAAGAGCTAGGGGAAAATACACACTTGTAGAATATCCAAAACTTACTCACATTTGAATCAAGTGACTTGATTTACCAAGGTGTGAAGGCAAGAGCACTGGGTTTGGCTTTCAGGTCAGCCAAGGTGAGCAAAGCACTTTACTGGGCCTCACGTATAAAAAGAAAGGGCTATGCCAGGAAATCCAGGAGCTTAGATTGGGGGCTGAAAGAGGAAAAGAAGTCCTACACAGCACAAAGATGAGCAAACTGGGGCCCAGGGAGCCTCATGTCACATAGTAAGTAGCACAGTCAGGATTCCAACCCAGGGCATTGTTCTTCAGAAATTTCAGTTGGGTTGGACTCTTCATGACTCTACTGGCTGCTTTCTTGGCAAAGATATTAAAGGGGCTTTCCGTCTCCTTCTCCAGCTCATTATACAAATGAGAACCCTGAGACAAAAAGGGTTAAGTGACTTGTCCAAGGTTATGCAACTAATAAGTATCTGAGGCCAGATCTGAACTCAGGATGAGTCCTCCTCACGCCTGGCCTGGTACTCTTTCTACTCTGCCACCTCCCTGCCCTATACTCTAATATACTCCCTTATTCTAAATCTAGCATATTCTAAATCTACGTTCTCTTCAAGGTCCTTCTTTAAGGTCCACATGAGCTTTAAATTGTACAATCTCCATGATTTAGAAATGCATTAGAAGCACTCACACGCTCACCACTCTGTACCCTACACTGTTTACCATGTATCCCGTAAGCCCTGCCAGGGTATCAAGGGGAAAACTGTTGAGCCTGCCATATTAATGGCCTATATTTATAGAATGGGTTCATTCCATACCATCAAATGTACTCTTATCACTGAAGTAAAGACCTCCAAGCATTAGGAATCAAACTACAGTATTTCAGGCATACTCAGGGTATCTGAGTAATAAGCTTGGAGAATTCATTGTAGATGTTAACTTCTTAATGGAAAAACTGATTTCAATAAACTCCATTGATCCAAAACAGTTGGGAAAAGGAGTGTTCTACTTGACTACACTGGAAAACCAGAATCCCATAAATACCATATGTGGATAATCAAATTTCAAAGAAATAGGCTTCAATATAATATATTAAATGTCAAAATTGCATTTAATATCATTTGTCTTTATTCAAAAAGCACATTTAAGTTATCATTATGAACATTAATTTTAGTTGGAAAGTATACACGTGAGATAAAAAACAGTATAGTATAGTAGATAGATAACTGGCCTTAGGAGTCAAGAGGTATTGCCATTAAACAGATACTAACCATGTGTGACCATGGAAAAAGCATTTAACTACTCTATGCCTAAAGAACAAACAGGCTCTCTCTATATGTATCAATGAGAAAAGCTTCCACACTGGGAATGCACCCGCATTTACAGGTCCAGATGAAAAATAATTACATATACATATGCACACATGTATGTATGCACACGCACGCACACACATGCACACGCGCGTGCACACACACTGGACAATGTATTAGATTGACTTGATCAATATTTTCCCTCTAAATATCTTGGAAGTTTTTTTCTTTAACATGCTGACATCATCTAATAAATGGTCTATTTACAAGCTGATTAATCTTCAGGAAGTCACTTTCCCAAATTATCCTCAGCTTTCTCTTGTATAAAATAAGGGAAATGGACAATTCCCTTTAGAGCTTTAAAAGATCTCTTATAGCTCTAAATCCTGTGATCTTAAAAAAAATAGTACATGTGTATAATAAAACAAAAATTACATGAATTTCTCAAATATTCAGATTCTAAATAGATGTAAGTTTACTACATGTATGTAAAACTTTATTCTGACATCAACAGGCAATTTCCAGATCAAGCAAAACAGGAATCTTTCTGACCTTTTACCAAGCCACTTAAGTTGAGTCATGAAAATCCATGGTGGTCCTGGTTTTGAAGGACGTTTACAAGGTTTATTCACAAAAGTCTTGACAGCTTACCATCAAATAAGGAAGAGGACACCAGAATACAACACTGTGATGTTACTGCGAGATGTTTATTAGTGCATTTATTTACTACAATAATCAGGTTAACATGTTACAGAATACAAATTATTAGGTCTGCAGTCACAGAAATACAGATTATGAAGTGGGTCATAAAATATTATTTTAAAAAGTTCCACATGTCTCGAGTACTAGGCCTAAAAAGGATGGTGGAGAGATCAAAGTCAAAACATTTGGACAATGCAAGAACACAGCCTGGCAGCTAACTAGCAATTACAGAGTAGTTCATTTAGCCATAGTGACCATGGTACACAATCCCATTACAGAGTACACTTTCCTCGTAGAGACTTACATGAAACTTTAAATTCAACAATAAAATTTTTCCTCCAAAGGGAAACATCACATCCTACCTAAATGAAGCAAATTTGGAGTTTTCAATATGAGACAACTTTTATCTGATTTAACAAAATGGACAACAAAAAATTTTTAAAATCCATAAACAATTCATTGCAGAAAAAATAAAAAATATTTTTGGAATGGAAATGAACTAAATTGATGTTAGTAATATGGCTTTGGGAGAGGTTATATCTTTAGTAGTATTTTCCAATGCAATAATTATCCCTTCACCCACCAGCAAAGTCCTCTGTTGTATTCCATAGAGACACCAACCACATTTCAGTGTAATCCTTTTAATTGGAGATGGCACTGATCTCTGCTTTGTGAAATGGATGGATGGAAAGGTTGCTTTTCAAAAAGACCAACATTTCCTTCTTTGCAAGGCTCACAATAAAAAAACGAATCAAAAAAAAGAAACAAAAAAACACCCCACCATTTTTTAATGTATAAAAAACTGGTATTTGCCATCTATACACCAAATATTGTGTGTGAGCATGTATATGTGTGTACACATGCGCAAGAATTTAACTTCATGGAGTTCCCTCTTATGGCAAGAGTTTACACAGTTCAAAAACTTCAGATGAAGCAGGTATAATTACTACCTTCAAATTAAGCCAAAATTTTTGGCAGAGAAAACCAAATCAAAAACAGCCTTGTAGACATAGAAATTGGAACTGGTTCTCAAATTTGAGAATTCATGGTAGGGATGCTTTTTCAGCAAGGCAGCAGAGTGCTTTTAAGATGGAGATCTTAATTTACTGTTAGCTACTTCACAGGTGAACAGCCAGGAAATCTATGTACCCCAAGACATAGGCCAAATTCTTTTCTGCTGCCTCACAGTTGTGATCTTTGAGTTGCTTACTACACAATTTTTGCTAGCAGAATGTCTCTTAATACGCCAAAGGTCTTCAAATACTGGTAGCCAGCACTTTTATCTATCATTTCCTAATATAGTGTATGATACCTTAGCACATGGAAAAAGAATTTCAGAATGCTCTCTTCAAACAGATTAAATTAGTTCAAATCTTTACTGAGAAGTCCTAAATTCTGAGGCCCTATCACTAGGATAAATCTAACAAACTGTGGTTTATGAAAATGCTTCTAAGTATCCACAGCAGGGATGCCGCACTGGCAAGACACTAATATTATACTGTAAGTTACACTACAAGATTTACTACAGGGCAAAACTATTACACTGCAGGGCTGTGTAAGAATATACTACAGAATTGAGAAGATCAGCAAGTTAACGCATGTAAGTTCTTTGCAAACTTCAAAGCATTTTATTTATATATATATACACACACATAAAAATAGCATATGTGTGTGTTATTGTCATTATTATTTACTACTTTTACTACAGGTTGTGTTCTGTCCTGATTGGGGCCTCACCCCTCACATCATAGATCTTATAATGACCTTGAATATCTACTTTCCCATAAACTTTCAGAATCAAGGTGAAGAGAGTACTTTTCTCTAGCACTGGTTCCAAATCAGAAGAATTTCAGTATCTGTCATTCTGTCCAGATAATAAACACCTGCTCTATGATCGCTAATTGAAAACCCTTAAGCACTCATTTTAATTTGCACACTATTCTCTATTTACAATTTAAAATTTCAAAATGGTTTCCTCTCAGACAAGATGTACAAATCAGTCCCTTTAATCTGAAATTGCCCTCTTATGAAATATCAACCTCAATTAAAAGGAAGCTAGAAAATAGAAGGGTCTTTCACATATTTTTGGTTTTTTAACCCAAAACGTGAGCCAACTTATGATTTTTCAAAAACCGCTTTAGTTTGAAGAATAATTTTTACATTTTCAAAAAATGGATCCCAGTTACTCAAAAGCTAAAACATTACAGTGAATGTTATTTAATTTTAGAGCAAATAAAAGAAGTACTGATGACCCAGAGGATCAAACTATTATGTTAGAGTAAGTTCACAGGCAGAAGGGAAAGAAAGGAAAGCTGGCTGCAGTCATGGTGGACCCAACCCCTTATGGAAGCACAATTTCTCTTTTGGTGCCACATTTCCCTCATCCATCCAGAAGGGTTGATGAAATGAAAATGACCAACTAAAAAATGGAAAAAATTAAAACTAAAATTCTTAAAAAGTTATGATGAGTAAAGGTAAATTGAAAAAACATAAAGCTTTTTTAAAAAATAGTGAAATTTAAAAATCCATTATGCACCTTTGTGCTTACAAAGGAAAGGAGGTTCCAACAAGCCCTGCAGTACACAAAGGAGAAGTAGTGGAATGCTCAGGCATCAGCAGAAATGGGCCCTGGAGAACTACCCTCCGCTTCTTCTACTTCGACAGGGTCCAGGAAGGGAAAGCAAAGCTCGGCAAAATGTTGGAAGTTTTAGAACTGTAACGATGGTTAGAAAAGACCACTGATCTGTTGATGGTAGCAGCCCCAGGGTAGAGGGACACACTAGGCTTCTAGGAGGAGAGAAAGAAATAGGAAAGGGGAAGGAGAATGGAAAAGAGAAAGGTAAAAAAGCACAAGTCATTAGTAAATAACAAGTTTCAGCATAGCACAATGCTTATCAAACTGCGACATTTTTACCGCTGGTCTTCCATCAGACCAGGGAACAGTTGGACAGGAAAGGGAGAATGTGAAATTTTCAAACTGGTTGCTGCTGTTTCATGCAAGAATTAGTGATGGCCAAACCAAAGAGTTAACTCACAACACACTTCTCAAGCTGCAGCTTCATTAAAACATACACATTAATAATAGAAATATGAATTTAAACATGGTATTAGTGGAGAAGGTAATCTCTGATTACAAAAGAAAAATGCTGAACTAGCTACTTTCAGTGAAGCCACTAGGCCAAAGTCTTGATCTTGCCATGGTATGGATATTTCATTTCATCCATCATTAAGATGATATTCAACCCAGAAAAGTGGTCTTCCAAAACTCCCTTCATGAACGTTCTGATGCTGGTAATAAGCAGCTCTACCCATATATACAAAGGTGGGAGAAGGCACATGGTTGTGGAATGTACAAGTGCATGCACCATGATTTCTCTAATACTCTCAATTTCATTCTCTAAAGGACTGGTCATTAGGAAAAGTCCCTACTTGGAAAATGTGTGTCATCTCTCTCTGGGTCAGGCTCCATACACAGCCGATGACAGAGGAATATTGTTATAAGAATTTTTAAATGATCTAATAAACTTAATATTAAAAATCAATCCAACTAACTAAACTTGTAAAAACCACATTTCAATAAACCAATACCGATACACAAAATGTCACAACATGGCATTTCCTCAGTATCTCCATCATGTTTCTTTATTCATTCTCATGTCTTGTCTTTTGCATAGTTCCACTGAGTATGTACTTTCATTCTTTATTCTTTCTTTCAATCAAAAAACTCTGTTTATCTTTAAATTGGTCATCCAGCTAAAATAAACTTATACCATGATTCACCAGTTTATCCAAGAACATTTGTTAAATAATGAGTTCTCTCCCCATTTTGTTTTCCATGTTTATCAAACAATCCTTTATCTGCTTGAATATTCCATATTTTTTATTCTGTTTAATGACCTATTTCTCCTTTTTTGTCCAGTACTGTTTTTGACAACCTTTTTTATATTATCTCTTAAAATTCGTGAGTACAAGTTCTTCAAGCTTTTTTCTGTCAATCAGCATGCATAGTAATATTTTTTCCAACTTGTTTCTCTATATAAATTCTACATTATATTGTATTCTATTACTGGCATTGCAATTCATTGGAACTGTATTACATTTGTAAATTGATTTAAGGAATAGTGTCTCAAAAGAATCAGTCTACAATTTGTTGCTGGGGGCAGAGGTAGGGCTGAGGAATTGGACAAAGATTTCCTAAGCTTTTCAGTTTTCTCCAACCAGCCCAGACTTTATAATTTACACAGAATGGAAAAGCATGATTATAGAGACAATGTGGTTGAAAAGAGTTTGAAAACTATTTCCTCACCATTTTCATTTAGCAACTTTTCCATTTAAGGAAGTAGAACACTTGGAATCACATTCCCCAAACAACAGTCTATAACAGCCAGATGAAAAGACAGTAGAGGAGTGATGGGTTTAAAGAGCATGCAGAATCTTAGCCTGAACATCAAAAGCCTCCTGGCATGGTCTACAGGAAAGAGCTATCTCCTTTCTTTCCCAGCGAAGTCTACTACACATATATTATATCTTCCATAGAGAATGCAGAGTCGCAGTTGACTCTGATGATAGTACTTTAGCTGAAGTGTATACAACAGCTAACACTGAAAAAGAATTGCTACCCCTCATCTCTTTCACATAAAGACTTCCTAATCAAAGCATTCATCATTAAATGGTATAAAACTACCTAAAAGCTTTAAGTATTTTCCTGTAAAGAAAAGCTTTATTAACTAATACATGAGAGCATGGGTATATTTTTAGATGAGAGCAGTACAATACCATCAAAAAATGGCTGTGCTTTAGTATCATAATACTAATTATACATAATAATTGGCTCATAAATACTGTATACCAGTCATGTATGTTCTCTGTGAACACACATACACAAATAGGTGGCTCTAATAACATGCCCCCATGCGGGAATGACCCACATGCGATCTATCAATGTTTAGACTTCCAGGTAGGAGCGGATGGACTGTGCATGTCTGTCTCTGTGTGTTTATTTGTAGGAGAATGAAACCTAAGGGAACATTTTTATTGTTATATTGGTTACTGTACTATTTCAAGTATGAACTAAGCATTTCTTCTGGATGACAAATAAATAATCAGCAAGGATTCAAACTATGGTTTAGACAGATTACACAGTACTTAGAGGTAGCTTTCTACAAGGGGGAGGGGCACCCTACTATGTATTAGTCTTATACAAAATTGCTATGAACTTGCCCTTCTAAGAATTTGATAATTACATCTCAATTGGTTTAATCTTTTGGATTTTACTTATCATTTTAAAAACAATATACTCTGAAGAGGTCCGTAGGCTTCTTTAGACTACCAAAGGGGTCAAGAACAAAAAAAAGGTTAAAGACTTCTGATCTAATCCATCTACAGACGCATTTCCTTGACTGTTTGGAATATCTTCATTTATTTTAATTATTAGAGTGTTCTACTTATCCTTACTTATAAAGGTTCTCTGTGTGTGCTTGTATCTAAATAAGTCTAATTTCCAGGTTTTTAAGGTTATTGTATATGCAGTTATTTTCCTCACTTTTTCTGCTACTATACAAGAGCATGGATAGAACCAGTGAATTAAGATAATTTGGATTCTAGCCCTGCTCTGATATGTGCCCTCTCTACATGTACTCCAAGTAACTCTCTAACGTAAGAAATTGCAGAGGAGCTGATAATCTGTGCCAACAGGTCACTCCTACGTATCCGTGAATTCACTTGTCACAATTTCTTGGTTTAGACAATTCAAGTGAACTTGTGGCTCCCCCATCATAATCTGCAAAATTCAGTACTCTGACCCTTTTGTGCTATAATGTTGATATTTATTTTCACATATTACTCCAACTGATGGAATGTCTCATGACAATCAAAAATGATAAGAGTAAGCATACTTAATTCATTCTTGTAATTTTTTAAAAAAGAAGAACACTTTCAATGTTTCTCCATTGTACATGAAACACTGTATCAGCTTTTGGTTTAAAAGAAGATCTTTTATTATGCTGATGAAAATTTTCTCTCTTTTCTTTCTAGAATCAGGGCAAAAGAATGTTAGACTTTATCAAAGGTATATAATCAGAGGGTTAATAATTTTTTATTTATATGTTGTACTGGTTTTCTAATCTCAAACCAAACTTGCATGTATAGTATGCCATGTATATTATGATTTACTATTCTGAATGTATTGCTCTGTTCTCTTGCTAATATTTTAATTAGCATGTTAACATTAAAAATGCATTAAAGAAATAGGTCTCAAATTTTCTTTTTAGTGTTTATGTTGCTAGGCTTTAAAAACGTATAGCATTTGATTTGAAAGATACAAGGTAGAATCCGATATTTTAAAATATCTATCAATATATAATGCTATATAGAAATTATGATCTGATACAACCTAGAATCTATAGTTATAAGTATGAATTATTGATTCTAAAAGGTTAGCAATAGTTCACAAAATAGTTTGCAAAACAGATTTTTTTTTAATAATGAGGTCATTCATTAATGATATTACATACTTCTTCCTTATTTATTTCCTATCAGTTCAGGCTGAGTCATTTATGTTTTTGTACAAACTCATTCATTTAAGTTCTCCAATTTGTTGCCGAACAGCAGTATGCAACCTATCCTGGTAATATTTTCAACTTATTTTATGCTTGTGATCTCTCCTTACAATTTTGCTACAATCTGTTTCTCCCCTTCTTTTTCCAAATTAAACTTACTATGATTAATCAATTGTATCAGTTTTTTATGAAAACGTAGTTTGATTTATCAATTCATATAATCAGAGGGTAACAGAAAGGACTTGTAGAGGCTATCTAGCACCCCCGTCCCCACTTTACAAAAGAAGTAACTACAGCCTGTGGAAGTTAAATGACATATTCAAGGTCAATCACTGTTGTTCGGCTCTTTCAGGGTAGGAACGATTTCACCTTTTCATTATTTCTGTTTCTAAGGGTTTAACGTGGTGCTAGATACACACACGTAAGATACATACAAATAAGGAGACAACTAAATTTTAAATAGAAATTCTGAACAACTACCCTCCCCCCCCAATCAAACAATAAAATAAATCAGTAGCTAGTCTTATTTTTTAGGAAAATCAAATTGCTAGTATAAAAAAAATGAAGAATTCACATGAAATAAATGATTTTTTTGAAACTAATCGCCTCAAAACATTGCCAATAAAACTGGAAACTTAAAAAGATGACTATTTACATAAATATAACTACACTAAGAGAACAAGAAATAGTACCTTTTAGTAAACCAATCTTGGTTTTTTATGTTTAATATATTTTACAATTTTAATCCCCTTTTTTCCTTTTCTATTAATCATAAGATATACTTTAATACAAAATTCTATTGTATTTCTTCTGTTAGAATTACAGGCTCAAAGTATAAAACAGCTCTTAAGAATTTAACCTTCAGTCAGTTGGGAATTCCATCTCTACTGGTTATAGCAGAATCTATATAAAATGGATAATTTCAGTGACTACTTCTTTAATGTCCTTTATTCTTTAAAAAAAAACTCTTTTCAAACACTGGTTCCATTTGTAGTGTACGTAATTTGAAAGCTCTATTCGGGTATTAAATTTTTGTCCTATTTCAAGAAGTTTGACAACACTCACTGATACATGTTTTTACTGCTATCTTTTTCTTTCATGGCATCCGTAGTATTTCTCCTCTGTTTTTATAATCTCTCAATAAATGGGGAACATTTGTGCACATCCTCTCCATTCTATATCCCGTGGCCAACTTTGGTACCCTCTGGAGAAAGCTTTCTCAAATACCAAACAGTAGGCTGTCTACCCTTTTTTCTTTTTCAGCGCCTTTCTGAGTCATGCGTAATCCAGGGTTTGCACTTCTTGTTCTATCTTCCAAATTCTTTGTTTCGTCCTGCATTTTTATTAGTTGCCTTTAAAGTTCTATGACACAACAGATTTGTTTTTTCTAATTTAATTCCATCATCTATTGATCTTTGGGAAATTCTTCTTTGATTATTTTTCAGTATCATTAAAGTTCATTGTTTTTGGACGATACTAGAATTTTCACAAATTATTTATTGTTTAGTTAGGGAAAGAATAGTGTTTACAAAATCACAATCTTCCTTTAAGTTCTTTAATGCATTTGGTACATATTTTATCCCATGGTACTTTCTCTATACTGTCTGATAAATTTCCATTTCAACTTACGCTGCTATAGAGATTTTATCCTTTGAATTTTTTATGTCAGAATTTCTCTTTTTAAAGGCCTATCCATTATAACAATTAAACTGAAAGATAAATTTAATTTAAAAAAGAGAAAAATGATTAAGCAAAACTCACTGATAGAGGATGCCTGGAAAGAAGCACATGACACAATGCACACAGCAGCTCCTCCACCTCTCCTTCAAACAAGGATCCAAAGTGATCACTATCTTCAATCCGAAATCCGAGTTCTCTCGGCGTTTGCTGTCTTAACTCATGTCATTAGAGCCACTCCATGCTCCATCTTCACTCTGGATGAGTCAGTCTCCTCCATATTTCTCTAATTTCCTCATATTTGTTGTTTCCATAAAAAGGATTCACTCTTTGTTTCTACTCCTCCACTATCCCAAAAAACTCTGTTATGAATATTTTGTGTGTGTGTCCTTCCCTTTCTATCTTTGAGGTCCTTGGGATACAAGTCCAGCGGTGAATTCATGGATAAAAGGAAGAATTTAATGATATGATCAACCTGTAATGCATGCATGTCTAACTCCAGCTTTTCCAATATTGGATATTTTCTATTTTTATACCATCTTTGCCAATTTGTCCAGTATGAGATGAACCCTTAGAATTTTTGTAATTTCAATCTCTCTTACTATGAGTTTTTGGACACATTTTTTTCAAACAGCTACAGAAAAGAAGCAACGCTTCTTTTCAAAACTATTCATATTTTTTGATCATTTGACTTGTGAACATGCCTTGCATATTTTTTGTCAGTTCCTACATAGCATGTTCGGACTTTTATCAGAGATGCTTGATGGAAAGGTTTTTCTCCCTCTACAACTGTCCTCTTCTTATAATAATCTCGTTGATTTTGTTCCTACAAAAGTTTTTTTAATTTAATTTTTTAAATTCTCTTTTGTGATTAATCATCTCCTTGTCTTGATTATGGATTGTCCCCTTGACCACAATTACTAATGACACCTCCTAATCTTTCAAAGATGTGCTCTTACACCCTAAGCTCATACATATTTGAATGTTTCCCAGTCTATTTTCACTTGCTTCTGGTTGCGACTTACCTAATCTGTTCCACTGATGTATTTTTCTAGTTTTTTTTAATCATGTCAATTAGATGTAATAATTACTTCTTTATAATAATTGTAATTTTTAAAAATCATATTTAAGCTACTAAAGCTTGGAAGTGCACTGAGCTTTTTGGGACACCTTGCATAATCTAAATGAATGAAAAGCAAGTATTAAGTGTTTATGGTATATCCAACATTTTATTAAGTGTTCAGGATACAAAACATATAGAAGCAAGGGTCACTGTCCTCAAGGAGTCTTTATTCTCATAAGGAGAGCGACACCCAGGAAAAGAGTGTTGCAGAGATGGTGAGTGGAGCAACACACAGGAAATCAAACTTTCCAGTAACGGTAGTACACTGATTACAGTTCTCAGAGCAAGAGGAAGAAACTATGAGGTGTAGCTACAAATGGCAGAAGCCAAGGGTGGAAATGAGTGAGGACCAGACTGCCTCCTGGAGATAAAGACAATTTATAGCTTCTTGAGCCATGTTTATAAATTTTAATCTCTTTCCCTTGGCTTCCAGTGGTTTTTCATTTCACAGAACACTCTCCTGACCGTAAATAAATACTTTTGGTCTTTATCATACCATGAGTCCTTTCGTACTTAGCTTTTTAGGGTTATATAACATAAATTATTCTGTCAAAGATGTTATTATTTACATGACTAATTATGCTCACTGTTCTCTTAATACTGAACTAGCATCCCTGATATAAATCCAGCTTGGTCACTGTAGAATTTTTTGGATATATGTTACAAAATCTCATTACTACTACTTTATCTAAGATTTTGCCATAAATAGTAATTAGTGCAACTGGTCTATAATTTTCTTCCTTTGATTAATTCCTCCATGACTGAGATATCAGTAATTTCATAAAGTGCTCTATAAATGATTCTGAATAATCTGTCTAGCTTGGGAACTTGCTGACACAAGATACTGGTGGAATGGGGAATTAATTAGCATGACCCCCTCTCCCTTCACACACCCAAAACACCAGCTGGAACTGTTTCAATTAAATAGTTTGTGCTACATACTGAGGGCAGTTGGGGTTAAATCTGCTCCAGCTGTGAGCACTTTGGGCAAGAAGGTCAAAAAGGTACCCAGGGGTCACAGGTCGGAAGATCTCCAAGAAAGTCTCCAAGCTGAGTCCCAGATGAATCCAGTGGGAGAGGTGTGGTTAAGGGAGAAGTGGTTTACACATCAATTTAACACCAACTAATGGAAGTCTTCTTTGTTTGCCACAGTCCCCTAGGATGGTGAGGGCTGTAAAGGAGAAGTCAACCGATATCTTCCCAAATTTCACCAAACCCTAGTCCGGAATAGTAGTGCTGCTATGTAAATGTATTGACTCTTTTTTTTCCCCAGAGAAATCAATGACCATATAAGTCAACTGATGAGATTAACACATTAGCATGTTCTCCCCCTCTGAGGTGTCTCCCTCTAAAGATCTGGATACAAGATGTCTCCATTTTTTAGAAACTGATACTCATGGCATAAAGTATCATCATCAAGTGTTTTCTTTTCTTCTATACAAATGGCAGGCAGATACACAAAAAAATTTTCCCTAAAAATAGTATTACATAAAATGTCTTTACTGTCACTACTTTGGGAAGAGGTCTATATTTACATGACAGCCAATTTTTGTACCACTAGAGTAAGGAGTTACATTCCAGTCATAATAGAGATGATATAAAATTAAAAGAATCTGGAAGGTATTTTAATTATGCTTATCACCAATGGCTAACAGAGCTTTCAACATATAAACTACATAATAAATGATTGTAGAACTAATGAAAGAAAGAATGTCATCAATTCCCACAGTGTCATTGTGAGATTTGAAGGTAACATTATCAACTGAATTTCCCAAGGTCAAACAATCTGGAGTGAATCCAGAAATAACAAGCTGTTGCCAAAAATCAATATACAGATTTATCTAAGGTCTTTTGGCAGAGTAACTGCTCTCCATGGTTGGATCTTTTTATGCTGAAGAAATCAGCAGAGGAAAATCCCTGGCATTTAAGCTTAGATATGTGGAGCACCCCCAGAAAAAATAAAAGAGGCAAAGACCCCACGATAGAAAGGGAAGAAGCAACCCAGGGACAATGCATAAGTAATCCTTTTATTATACAACCGCTTGGCTTGCCACTAAGTCAACCTACACATCTGCTCACTGCATTTGTGTCTGCAAAGGCAAAAGAGACAGACGATACTTATGACTCCTCTAGTTTTATCCTTCTCTTCCGCTGAGAATGATCTTTAAATAGCTGACTCAGTTGGGGAAAATATAGTGACATTTGTCTCACAACTGTAATTTAAAAGCAATTATTCATAAAAACAGTGTCATTCTCAGGTGGTTGCTGACAACATTCCAGTCATTCACTTAGGATACCCAGTGAGATTGACACAGTACACTTCTACAGATACTTGGGGCTGTGTCAGAGCTTACCATCTAAGTTCCAAGATTAAGTTCTCCATATTAAGAGAATAGTACTGCAAGGGTGTGGAAGGAACCATGAAATCCCATAAGAATTTCTGTGATAATTTAAAAATATCAAAGAGATAATTTTGGAAGGAAGGAGGGAGAGGAGGAAATGACTTCACAATGGCAACAACTCAAGCAAGGCATGTAAAAGAAAATATTTCTCGACTATGGGCTTTTCTCATTCTAATATGCGGCTAGGTGAAAGGACTAGAACTAGCTTTATGTACACAGAAGAAGGATTTCAACAAATCTGAGAAAGCACTAACTCTCAAACAGAACAATTAAAGTTGAGGCCTCCATTATAACATTCTCCTTTCCACAGTAATCCCTTAATTAACACCAAGGGCACCCCAAAGTTAAAAAAGTGAGGATACAGCTCCAGGAGGATTAAGGCAGGCTTTTTTTCCTTATAAGGTTATATGCTACTTCTATGCCACTCACGTAACAAGTACAAGAATACAGAAAGTCTCTTTCTACAGGTATTTACTGGGTATCCTCTTCTTGCCAAGAGTTGATAAGGGCATTTCAGTAACACTCAGAAGTGCGAGTGTGGCCCATGCCAGTCCTGTTCATGTGATTTAACTGTGTAAGAGACACTTACCTATGGCATCATTCTCTTCTAGTTCATGATCACCGTTGGCTAACATTGTTGGTGTCCTAGGTGTAGTGCCTGCAACAACCACATAGAAAATGGTTACTCATAAGTACTTTTATAAAAAGGGCTTTTTTCCCCTTATTTTTATTCATGACTTTTGTTTTAATGTCATTATCTTTTGCTTGCCCTGCCAGAGAGTCAACCCTTATAACAAACTGCAAATTAAGAGTTCATCCAAACATTTCATATAATCCCATCCACCATTCCTCCACTTCTTTTTCCTGCCCCCCCTCCCACTTCTGTAGAGAAAAAGTTACTATAATTTCACAGCCTTTAGTTTTGACTGATAAGACCAAGTCTGAACTGGAGCAATCCCTATTCTTCTTTATAAGAAACATCTCTCAAAGGTTCAGCTTTTGAAATTGTATCTCCCATACCACCAAATTATTCTCAATAGGATAAGTAAATAACTAGAGAGATCTAAAGATTCTTAGTCCAGTATGATTTCTTATTCCATAGCAAAAAGCTTTTCATTCTGCAGTTTCCCAGTCATTAACCTGCAGGGTCATACAATCTGCAATGTTCTCCAAAGTCAGTCTGTCAACTAGCATTTATTAAGCTCCTACTATGTGACAGGGACTGGGGACACAAAGAATGGGGGTAAAGTCCCAGCTCTCAAGAAACTCACAATCTAATAGGGGAGAAAATACACAAACCACTATGTACAAACAAGAAATAGACAGACAAACTGGGGATAATCTCAGAGGAAAGGCACTGGGATTAAGGAAGAGTGGTAAAAGTTTATTGCATAAGGTATGATTTTAGCTGAGATTGAAAGGAAGCCAAGAGGCTTCATCAAGAGATGAGGAAAAGGAGGATATTTCAGGCAGAGATGGCAAGTGAAAATAGTCAGATTTGGGAACTGAGTATAGGGTGCATGAGGCCAACGTCACTGGAATGCAAAATACGTGGCAGTGAGCAGATTTACAAGAATGGAAATGCAGAGGAAGGGACCAGGCATTGAAGGCATTCAGGACACTGAAAACAGAACATGTGGATTTTTTTCTTCAAAACAAGAGGTGACAGGAAGATACATAAGTTTATTGTTTATGGAGGGGGTGGGAGGAAGGGCATGACAGGATCAGAGCTGTGCTGCAGGAAGATCAATGTGACAGCTGAGTGGAATATGGACTGGAGCAAAAAGATACATGAACCAAGAAGGTTATAAGGACAGTCCAAGAATGAGATGATGAGAGCTGGCACCAGGGTGGCATCAGTGTCACAGAAGAAAAGGCAAATAAGAAATGCTACGAAGGTAAAAGTCAATAGGATTTTGCTAATGATTGGACATGGGTAGTGCGAGCGAGGCATCGAGGACATAAGTGACCAGGAGCATGGCGGCAGTCTTGACAGTAACAGGAAGAGGAGAGGGCTTTGGAGGAAAAATAATGAGATCAGTTTGGAACATGGTGAGTTTAGGATATCTACAGAACATCCAGCAGGCAGGTGCCAACAGGAGAATGGAAGGTAAAAGAAGTGTGACCTGGACAGGAAGATATGAATGTCATTTTCAAAATAACCAAAAATGGGAGCTGCCAAGACCACCAAATGAAACAGTACAGGTATAGACAAGGGTTCAGCACAGAGGCTGAGGAACAGTATGAATAGTATGAAGTATGTGATATGGATAAAGACTCATCAAGTAGCAGGAAAACCAAAAGAAAAACAGTGTCATAAAAACCAAGAGATGAGAGTGATAAAAAAGGTTAAAGACTGTAGAAGAGGTCAAAAAGGATAAAGTTTAAGATAAGACTGTCAGATTTCATGATTAGAAGATTGGTAATTGATAATTTTGGGGAAAGGTGTCTCCAATGAACAAGGCTAGCAGTTGGACTGCAGAAGTTCAGAACAAAGGGAGGCCCTTATTTATACACAATCTTCTACAGGAGATTAGCTACAAAAAGGAGAAGAGTCTATAGTCTCTATAGGACTATAGCTAGTAGGGATGTAAGTGAGGGCTTTTTGAAGACAAAAGGAGTCAAAGATGTGTTTGAGGCAGCGGGGAAGCAACAAGTAGCCTTAAAGAGATTAAAGAGAAGTGTGAAAGTGCGGGCAATCTGCTGGAGAACACAGGATGGAATAGGATCAGTCTTGTGTTTAGAAGGGCCTTGGCAAATAGAAAGGCCATGTTGTCATCAAAGGAGGGTGCCAGGAGGTACCTTGGTGATGCAAGAGGAGAAGGTGGTAGCAAGAGGGAGCTTTTGGTGAATGGCTTCCATTTTTTTCAGTGAAATATAAGGTAAAATTTTCAGCTGAGATGGGCAGGTAAGAGGAACCATGGGACTTTTGAAAAGGGGTGAAAAAGATTTACAAAAACCACTGTAGTGAGTGGCATAGCAAACTAATTATGAAGGTATAAAAGGTTTGCCTTCTCAAAAGTGAAGGCCAAGTGAAAATGATGTGAAGTAGACTTGCAAAAGACAGTAGGTATGACTTCATGACTTTCTCTAGCTTCATTCAGCAACACGTGAGCAGGAGTGGACAGCAGATGGTGAAAATAATCCAAGGCTGGAACTGGGGAGGGCAAAAATCAAAAAAAAAACAAGGTCAGTACAGAAGTGAACTGGTTCACCAGAGAGTCTAGATGGGGAAGGAGAGAGAGGAGACAATCCAGGGGGTGATGACCTGAGGGGAGAAGACACTAGAGTTCATGGGGATGAATAAGAACACAACTTATAGATGCAAAACAGAGATGGGATGATGACAGATCGTAATCAGATAAAGAATTTCAGGATTCATGAACAGGAAAGTGGTACTTCAGTACGTTATAACAGGATCAAGAGTATGATTATCTCCGTAGCATAGACGTGGTGAGGTATCATATTTAATGGAGGATTTTCTGGCAAACAATCTAAAATAAAGGCACACTGCCCTATGCCAAGCTATTTATAATAATATACCACATGATGTAAATGTTGGAGGGGATATCGGGAAACTGGAACACTACAGCACTGTTGGCAGAGTTGTGAACTGATCTGACCATTCCGGAGAACAACTCGGAACTAGGCCCAAAGGGTTATAAGACGAGGCACACACTTTGGTCCAACAATGCTATTATTAGGTCTGTATCTAAAAGAGGGAGAGAGGGAGAGGGGGAGGGAAGAAGGAAAACTGTTTATACAAAAGTATTTAGAGCAGCTCTTTTTGTGGTGGCTAAGAACTGGAAATGAGGGGGTGCCCATCAATTGAGGGATAGATTGTAATGGAATACTACTGTGCTACAAGAAATGACAAGCAGGCTAATATCAGAAAAACCTGGAAAGTCCTAAGTGAACTGATCTCAAAGGAGCAGGATTAGAACGTTCTATACAGTAACAGCAATGCTGTATGAAGATCAACTGTGAATGACACAGTCTCAACAATAAAATGATCCAAGACAGTTCCAAAGAACTTCATGATGAAAAATAATATCCACGTCCAAAGAAAAAACTGATGGAACCTGAATGCAGATGGAGGCATACTATTTTTCACTTTTTCTGTGTATATGTGTACTTTTTTCTTCTTTTTGGTCTGTGTCTTCTTTCACAATATGATTAATATGGAAACGCGTTTTGTATGAATGTATGGGTATAACCTGTATCAAATTGCTTGCCATCTCAGGGAGGAGGAGGGGAGAGGTGAAAGAGAGAAAAAATTTGAAACATAAATTTTTCTTAAAAAAATAAATGTTAAGAGAATTGTCTTTGCATGAAATTGGGGGAAAATAAAATATTTAAAATTTTGCATGTACATGTGTATGAAAAATATGTATTACACATTACAATCTAATGGATGAAAGGGTGGGGAAGGGAAGGAAGCAATGTACACAAGTAACTGGAAATATAATGCAGATCAATATAAATGAACAAGAGGGGTGGAAATAAATAATATTAAGAAATCTCAGGAAATAGGGAAAGATCTCTTTTGTATGACAGGGTTGGAGTGAAGAGAGGGGAAGTATTTTCACTGAGAGAGTTGCAAGTAGGGAAAAGCAGTGCAGACAAAATAAAATGTCTTTCAGTTCCTGTATTTTAATTCTTTTTCTTCTACGTTGGTTTCTTCTGAGTTCAGTGTTTATTTTATAACAACAGTGATCCCTTCCACAATGCAGGTTAGGGGCAAAGTACCCCTGCGACCTGGAAAATCCACGTAAAATTTTTTGACCCTCCCTTCATACCAGAGAAGTTCTTTTTTTTTAACAGTATGTTTACAGTACCATATTGTAAAATTTGGGTTGATATTATGATACTATGTATACAGTTTAGGCATTTCTGAATTTCTAAACTTTTTCTGGGTCATCTGCAGCATCCACAACTCCCCAAAAAGCCTTTTAATTTCTTATCCTGAGTCATAATATTTAGAAACCACGATGGGTAAAGTCACAATGCAAAAGGGGTTAACTGTATTGTAACTATAAGACCAGTTATTATAGGATAGAACTGAAACATCTTAATTTTAGAGATAAACCTCAATCTTCATTTTTGCAATTATCAGGACAATTTACTCAAGAGCTTCAGGAAGTACAGGGGGAAAATGGTTCTTATAGTCATATTACAAGGATTGCCAAAAACAGTCAAGCACTCTGACTACACACAGATCTCTGCACAGAATCTTAGGCTAAAGAAATAACAGCTTATAACCCAGATGTGATATTAGCTATGTAAACAGGGACACATTAACTCACCCTGAGTCTCAATTTATCAAGCAGCAAATGTCTACAATAACATTTGCATTTATCCATCTCAAAGAGTAACTACAATAAAAACTGCTTTGCAAACCTTCAAGAGTTTATAAATATAAGCTAATGCGGGACATTACCATCTGCTCACAATGCTCTTTTAATTTTTAAAATGAGGGAAAACTTCTATAAACTTCCCCAGAAATACTGCAAGCATTTACTTTTCTTACATCAATAACGCTTCAGCTACAGCTTCCACTGTCAAAGGTGGTCAAAACACACAGCACATACAGCCCAGTGGATGGAGCGCCGGGGCGGAGTCAGGAGACCCGTCTTCCTGAGTTCAAACTGGGCCTCAGTAACTTACTAGCCATGTGTCTCTGGTCAAGTCACTCAGTTCCTCATCTGTAAAATGAGCTGGGGAAGGAAATGGCAAACCATTCCAGCGTCTCTCCCGAGAAAACCCACAATGGGTCATAAAGAGTCAGACAGGACTGAAAACGAGTAACAACGATTAACTTTAACACCTAAAAAATCCATCCAATCCCCGCACCCACCAGAGGTGCACGGGTTAAACGGCCCCTCCAGGAGCGCAGTCACAAACAACACCCGTTTGTGAAGAGGCCCAGGAGAGGAGCGCAGCACGAGCACCTGCGCGGGTGCAAGTTAACCTCGAAGGTATCGCCGTGCACTGGACAGGCGGGAGGGAGTGGGCGGCCATGTGTGCTTTGATAAATGCATACAGTACCTTTGTTCTTTACTTCACAAGCACAGCTGACTGGGCGCCAATTCTTCTTAGATCCCCTTGGGAGCCCACCCCACTGAGGGCCGATGCAGCACAGCCTGTTCTTGGAGCATTCTTTGAAATTACAGTGCAAGCACCAATTTGTACCATTCCCTAAGGATATCTCAGTGAGTTTCCTCTAAATCAACCGGGGCCAAACAATTTTCAGGCTAAATTCCATAGAACTCTATAATCTCAAAGCCCTCTTAACGTTCTTCACCTCCTTATATTTTCCAATATGTTAATGTTCAGGAAATTTCAACCTTAACATTAAACACACGCACACACACGCGTGCCCATTTCCATCCCCTCTCACACAAACCACTTCCAGAAGGCAGTACATTTACTATTTGCAAGGCTGCTCATTCCACCAGCCTATGCATGTTTGCTCAAATCTTGACACAAAAACATTTCTCGTATGTAAATATAAATCTAGAATAAATTCTAATAATGTGTAATGAAAGATTTTACCTTGGAGTAAAACAATCTCCACTGGACAACCAGGTCTTCTAGTCATAAAATGAAAAGGAACAAAACCACTTCCTACAAGGTCACCACCAATCCTCTCCCTTGGCTACATTCAGAAATATGGCACAACAGAACAAGTGCCAAATAACAAGGTCCTAAACCAGGGAGATACCAATAAATCTCTAGACTTTGACTAAATAAATCCTCCTTTACTTTCATATACTATGAATCCCAACTTGTACTTTGTATTTCCCAGCTTTTAAAAAAATGACTAAAGCAAAGATGGCTGAATTTTTGTAATCCCTCTGTGTCACTTGTAACATAAACTGGTCAGAAACGGTAACAATTTTTAAATGGCTTAAATTTTAATTCTCTCTGAGTGCAACAGAGTAATTCATCTAGCTTAAAGGATCAAAAGAATGAACATTCAAAGACCAATGGGCAGCAAAATATCTTTAGCAAGAAAAATTATTCAACTCACTTCATTAAAAATCTCTATCTGAGCTAGCTCAAAAAGAGGCATGACTCATGGGACAGCACAGCAGAAAAGGAGGTGGGAAATTAAGGGTTGAGGCTTCAATTTGTTTTTATTTAAAATAAAGTTTTATAGAGAAGATGCAGAAAATAAAATAAATTGGTTTAGTTTTTTAACTGACTGGTTTTCACATCTCAAACATACTACGTGAAGTCTGCATTTTTAATAAAGGCAATGATAAGAATCTATACTACGACGTACTACCTATCTGGTGCTGGGGTATTGGGTCTATCCTGCTTTAATATTACATTTTAAAAACAAAAACTCCACTACCTACCTTCTGCTAGGCTTGCAAATCCCCAAAAGACAACAAAACATATTTACATGCACAAAGGAACAATTTCTCACTTTTCCCTTCAAGTATGTAATGACATTTCCACACTTTGTTCTAAATCCACTAACTTACTAAGAAGCAATTTTGTTTTTACGCCCTACACCATGACGAGATATGCAAATGTTCTACACATAGGAGACTAAACCAATTTGACCAGCTTTAATGGAGTATTAGAAATAACTCTGTGATGACTGTGTTTTTCTAATAAAGAAGATCGGAAGTCACTTTATGACCTCTTCAAATTGCTATTTAAAATCTTCTCTTTTCTACACCAGCTTCAAACCAAGATCAGAAATGCTTTAGTATATACCTCCCAACGCTTCCCTGAGAATAAAGACACCCTAAAAATGAACTAAGACTTTGTGTAACATGAGACATATAACAGCACAGCACTATAACACTATATTAAGTACTGGCTGATTTTTATGGCCACTGTTAGAGTATCTCAAACCCTCTCACACCACTCCCTACACTCCACTCTCATGAAGCATCATGCTCACTATAGCTCCCCACAGACCTTTCACATCTTACCATCCCTTCTTTGTGCTGTATCCCCTTACTTACTATGAATTCTTATTCTTACTTACATGGATTCTGCTTTAGGAACCAATTGAAGTACTGCCTATCACTAACTACAGGAAACCTTCCCTAAATGCACTTCTCCCTTTGTCAGATTTCTCAAATATGGCTGGATCTCTTGTTGGCCTTCTTCCCATTCTGCTTTCTAATAGAGTCCATCTGTATTCCCTATTTATAATCAACCCAGTGAACATGTAATAAACTCCTTGGGAGAAAGAATTGTGTCAAATTTCATCTTTTCAGCACACATAGGTGGTAGCACACTACCTAGGCACTTAAGAAATGTTTAAATCGGGGGAGGGCGGAGTCAAGATGGCAGAGTAGAAAGAAGCACGTTTGCGAGCTCCGAACCCACAGCCCATAGATTTAATGTAAGAAGAGATCCCCACAAGTTCTAGATCACTGCAGGGTGTGCAGAAACAGAGTGGAAGAGATTTCTCTTCCAGAGAGCCCTGGAGAGCCGTCCCCAGGGTCCGACGCGCCCCGGAAAGTGGACCCCGCCCCAGCGCTGCACTGGCCGTGGCCCCAGAGAAGCTGACCCGAGCAGGCTTCAGGGACGGAACCTCCGGCGGCCGGGAAGGTCCCTCCACCCACAGAAGCTACAGGTCAGTGAGAGAGACAGCTGGCTGGCCAAGAGGGGAGCGGGGTGTCTCTGTGACCCGGGCCCCCTCAGGAGGAAGCGGCGGTGGCAGAGGCGGGGGCAGGAAGCAGCGGAGGCAGAGGTGGGGGTGGCGGCAGAGGCAGCTGCGGCCTGGCCGCGGCGGCCGAGGACTCCCCCAGCATCAGGCAGGATCTTCATTACTGAAAGTCTCTGCATAAATGACCTGAGGGAGCTGACCCTGGGAGATGGCCCTGCCCCCACCCGGCTCCATTACTGAAGGTCTCTGCATAAAGCCCCTGAGGGAACTGAGCCTGGGAGGCGGCCCTGCCTCACCCCAGCACCAGAACTAAAGCTCACACTGATTAGCAGCCGCCCAGCACGGAAAGCCCATTTGAATCTCAGACCCCAAGCAATAGCTGGGCGGATCTAGGCGGGGGTGGACAGGAATCTCAGAAGTCAAGTAACTGGCTGGGAAAATGCCTAGAAAAGGGAAGAAAAATAGACTATAGAGAGCTTTTTCGAACAGATGCAAATAATCCCGACTTTCGGATCTGATGACAAGGACATATTCTTGCCATCAGGGAAAGACGTGGAGGGCGTGGCCTCAGTACCCCAGACATCCCAGGGGGATGTCGGGTGGGCTCAGGCCTTGGAAGAGCTCAAAAAGGATTTTGAAAAGCAAGTGAGACAGGTGGAGGAAAAATTGGGAAGAAAAATGAGATGCAAGAAAAGTATGAAAAACGGGTCAATACCTTGCTAAAGGAGACCCAAAAAAATGCTGAAGAAAATAACACCTTGAAAAATAGGCTCACTTAATTGGCAAAAGAGGTTCAAAAAGCCAATGAGGAGAAGAATGCTTTCAAAAGCAGAATTAGCCAAATGGAAAAAGAGGTTCAAAAGCTCACTGAAGAAAATAGCTCTCTCAAGATTAGAATGGAACAGATGGAGGCTAATGACTTTCTGAGAAACCAAGAAATCACCAAACAAAACCAAAAGAATGAAAAAATGGAAGAGAATGTGAAATATCTCATGGGAAAAACAGCTGACCTGGAAAATAGATCCAGGAGAGACAATTTAAAAATTATGGGACTACCTGAAAGTCATGATCAAAAAAAGAGCCTAGATATCATCTTCCAGGAAGTTATCAAGGAAAACTGCCCTGACATTCTAGAACCAGAGGGCAAAATAAGTATTGAAAGAATCCATCGATCACCACCTGAAAGAGATCCAAAAAGAGAAACTCCTAGGAACATTGTGGCCAAATTCCAGAATTCCCAGGTCAAGGAGAAAATCTTGCAAGCAGCTAGAAAGAAACAATTCCAGTATTGTGGAAATAAAATCAGGATAACTCAAGATCTAGCAGCTTCTACATTAAGGGATCAAAGGGCGTGGAATAGGATATTCCAGAAGTCAAAGGAACTAGGACTCAAACCAAGAATCACCTACCCAGCTAAACTGAGTAGAATACTTCAGGGGAAAATATGGTCTTTCAATGAAACAGAGGACTTTCAAGCATTCTTGATGAAAAGACCAGAGCTGAAAAGAAAATGTGACTTTCATTCTTCTTCTTCTCATGAAGAAGCATGAAAAAGTAAACAGCAAAGAGAAGTCTTAAGGGACTTACCAGAAGTGAACTGTTTACATTCCCACATGGAAAGACAATATTTGTAACTCTTAAAACTTTTCAGTATCTGGGTAGTTGGTGGGTCCATACACACACATGTACACACATGCACGCACACACACATACACACATGCATGCACATACAGAGACAGAGAGCACAGATTGAATTGAATAGGATGGGACCATATCTTAAAAGAAATTAAGGTAAATGGTGAGAGAGAAATGGAGTGGGAGGAAAGAGGGTGAAATGGAATGGGGTAAATTATATCTCATTCAAGAGGCAAGCAAGAGACTTTTTAGTGGAGGGAAAAAGAGGAGAGCTGGGAAAAAAACAAGAAGTTTACCCTCATCACATTTGACTAAAGGAAGGAATAAAATGCACACTCATTTTGGTATGAAAACCTATCTTACAGTATAGGAAAGTGGGGGAGAAGGAGATAAGCAAGGGAGGGGATGATGGAAGGGAGGGCAAAGGGAGGAGGGAGCAATTTGAAGTCAACACTCGGGGAGGGACAGGATCAAAAGACAGAAGAGAAACAATGAGGGGCAGGTTAGGATGGAGGGTAATTCAGTTATTCTTACACAACACGACTATCAGGGAAGTCATTTGCAAAAGTACACAGAAATGGCCTATATTGAATTGCCTGCCTTCCCAAAGGGAATGGGTGGGGCGGGAGGGATGGGGAGAATTTGGAACTCAAAGTTTTAGGAACAACTGTTTAGTATTGTTGTTGCTACTAGGAAAGACATACAGTTAATGAGGAATAGAAAGTCATCTGGCCCTACAGGAGAAAAGAGGAGATGGAGACAAGAAAAGGGAGGGAGGACAGATTGGAGATAGGGAAAATTAGATTGCTTGGGGTGTTGGGGTGGGGGGAGGGGATAAAAGGGGAGAAAATTTGGAACCCAAAATTTTGTGAAAATGAATGTAAAAAGTTAAATAAATAAATGATTTCTAAAAAAAAAAAAAGAAAGAAAGAAAGAAATGTTTAAATCATTACTAAGGATTTTGACCTATGAACACAAACCAAAAAAGTCATTTCAAAAAAACCAAAAAAGTATTTTGGAAGAGTTTGTGTAACGTGTCAGGCACTGCACTAAGAGCTGGGGATTCTGAAAGAAGACGACAAATGGAACAAAATGTAAAATATTTTTTGGTGGTGATGGGAGAAGATGGAGATCAGGTGGGTTGAGACTGGAGGGAAGCAAGAAGACAATGCCATTCAATTATGGAGTAAAAATTGTACAAAGGAATAGAAACAGTAAAAAGGGAATGTGACAAGGGAACCATATAAATAAAACTACAAAACACTATTCAAGGAAAGAAATACAGAACTAATTAAGAGAAATATTGTGCGCTCACAGATAGGCAGAACTACATAATAGAAATGAAGTGCTATTTAAATGAATCTACTTATTGAGAGTCAGAACCAACCAAACTACCAAAGAATTATTTTATAGAGCTAGAAAAAAAAAGTACATTTGGAAGAACAAAAAAAAAATCCCAACAGAAATAATTTTTTTTAAAAAAAGTGAAAAGAAAAGGAACCTAGAAGTATAAGACAGCACAAAAGCTGACAAAGCCACAAGTCATCAAAACAATCTGTTGATTAAAACTGGTTAATAAAGAAAGGGGTCATTCAGTGGAACAGATGAGATACATGCCATATGGAAGCAATCTAATCTATGATATGATAATCTAATCTAATGTATGATAAACACACAAACCCCCCAGCTAAGAGCTCACTTCTCCACAACAACATCTGGAAAAACTGAAATATGGTCACGCAGAAATTAGAATTAGACCAACATATAGAATCCAAATAGGAATATGATTGAGATTCAAAAGGTTCCATCCTGAACAAAATGGACAAGGAAGAAATTACCCTTTGGGGATCAATGGAGAAAGGGCTCATGATCAAGCAAGGGATAGGGAGGATCACAGAAAATGAAAATGAACAATTTTAATTATATTAAATTGAAAAGTTTCATACAAACATTACAAATGCAGTTCAAGTTAGAAAGGGAAACAGGTAACAATTCTTTACATTACAGTTCTCTGATAAAGGTCTTGTACAGAAGATATATAAATCCAAAGTGAATAATGAGTTAAGATCAATCATGAATTATAAATTAAAATTTGAAAGAGGCATTAGAAAGTCTGGAAGGGCTATCAGAAAGCCAACTATACCAACCATACCAATACCATACTTAACTACTAAGTTAAGTAACTTGACTAGGGGCTGAAGTCAAAGCTTTACTAGTAGTGCATCATGTGTGACAGGAAACAAACGTAATGTTTTTAAAAAACTATTATCGCAGACTAAAGCAATGGTATCACCTCAAGAGTGCCAGCACTATTTCCAAGATGTGAATTTTGTATCTGCAGTATTCAACAAGTATTTACTGAATTATTGTGTGGAAGAAACTAGGGTTAAAGACCAAAAGCAAACAAACAAAAAAATGAAAAACAAAAAACACTTGTCCTCAAGAAATTTACATTAAACTGGGGGAAAATGCAAACACGAGTAACTTTAAAGTACATTACAAAGCAAACCTATGTTCTGCCGGGATAAACACATACCCATGGAACAAAAGACAGGATATTTCCAGTGATATTTCAGAAATGGTTTCTGAAATAGGAAAAGTTTAGGAAATATCCTCATATATAACATGGTACATGAGCAAAGCCCAGAGAAGGTGGGGGTTATACAGAAGGAAGAAAGGCAAAGGACAATAGCAGACAGGCAGAAGAATTTGGGGAAAGATGCAGAGAGAGGAGAGGGAACATCATGCACAGCAAAAAGAAGTAGGCCAGTTTTTCCATGTATTCTTAGCACAAGGCTTGGTTCACAGCAAATGCTCAATAAACACGTTTTCATTTATTCGTTCAATTCCTCAGCACCTACAGATCACTGGACTCAACTCTCTCCCAGTCCTCTTCAAGACGTAGATCTCTTTCCTCCACACACACACACACACACATCATGAGGTAACACTGCCTCTCTCATTATGCTATGAGCTCCTGGAGCAGAGACTTTGCCTCTTGACTTTCTTTGTTATCTCCAGCACTTCGCACTGTACCTGGACCAGAAGAGATACTTAATAAGAGCTATCTGACTGACTGACTCAATGCAGGGGCTGACATCATTCTATTAAATATAGAGTTGCTAAGCTCATGAAGCTTAAAATCTAGTAAAAAACTACAACCAAGTCAGTATCCAGAAGAGGGTAATACCAATGAGATATAATCTTACATGAATGAATCAAAGATTTGCAAACAAAGTGCTGTGAGGTCCGAGAGAAGGGACAAATCAGAGATGGGTTTCCCCAGAGTGAAGAAGAGGCCTTTGAGCCCGAAACAGGCAAAGGGGAAGAAGGAAGGTATTCCAGGTACAAAGAGAGCAAGTCAAGGCACAGGGAGAGGAAAGCGCAGAGGATTTTGGGCAGAACAGAGCAGGAGCATGGGGTGCATGAGAGACACGGTAACAAGGCGAGGGGTAGAGCACAGAGGGGAAGGTGCCAGATTTTAGAGGTCCTTAAATGTCACACAAAGGGTAAACAATGAACTTTACTCGACAGGCAATAGGGAACTACAGAAAACTTTCGAACAGAGGTATGACAAGGTCACATCTAAACACAAGGTACCATCAAGTGTTACCTAAGGCAGGGCTCTTCGGAGTCACTGCTGGATTAAAAGTAAAATCTGGGATACCCAAGATCCAGCAGAAGCCCTGCTTAGTTACTGCCTCCTGGGAATCAGACTTTTAAAAGGAAAAGTTGCTTGTGATGGTTTACCTTCTCATTGGTTTCAACAAAGAATGACATTCCAGGATAAAAGTAAAAGCAAAATTAAAAGAAAGAAAAAAGCAAGAAAAAAAAAGAGATAAATAGTAAAGAGTATTATGAAAAAGGCCATGTGATGCTCTTACTTCAGAATCTGGTTATTTATTACAGAGCCTCAAAAAAAATTGCTAAGGAAACAAATGGGGTACAGGGGTAGCTAAAATGCATTTCTTTGATTCCAGTCAACCTTTCTCCTCTAGGATTCTATGGAAAGGAAAGGTCTATATGTGATGTCATAAATAAAATGACCAGATTTCAAGCTGCAATAGAATCCTTCTCCTCAGCATTACCTGACTTCCACTTGTTATGAAGCAAATTTAAGTGTTTTATTTCATTTATATATTTGCTCTGGCTAAAAACCCAGCACATTAACATTGAACTCACTGCTTTCCTTTTATACAGTAGAACAGTTCTCATAGACCATAATTGTTAAAACAGCTTTTTCTCTTTTTCAATTGGTTTGCATGACAGAAAATTATTCTACATGGAAGTGAGAAAATTATTATTTACAACCCCCCAAAAATTGCTCTAATGTATCGTATAAAGATCTACATCTCCCTAAATATTATCATCACAGCTAATAACAAGCCACTGACAAGGTTCATGGGTCTCTCTTATTCATCTACATGAACACATATGATTACCATTTTGTTCAAGATAAGTAATTATAAACCAATGAAATCACAAAGTTAAGTAAAACTATTTCCCTTAATTTACAAGATTATTCTGAATGGTCCTTTGATAATATCTAATATCCCTGCCAAACTGAAATCCTATACAGGTAGTTCTCAGGTACTGTAAATGGACTGTTCAGCAGACTTCCCATTTTCCTCCAGGGTCTGCACTCCCTCAGTTGGGGGAGAAGAGTTGAAATGTTGGTAATTCTAAATGTTTCCTCAGAGGAATTAAGATGCTCACAGACAAGGCCTCTGGATCTTTAGAAGTAAAAACTATCTAAAATACCTCATGCAATTTTATCACTGATAGCAGTGATAAATCTAATCTCTAATCAGAAGTAACACACAGTGGAAAGAACACTGTGATCAACGTGAGAGACACCTTCTACCCCCCACAAACAGGACCTTGTGAGACTCAGCTTTAATGCTTGTAATACTTTCTTTACACGTTGAAAGAAATGGTTTGTAAACCTTCAAGTGCCATTGCAATGTGACTATTATTGCCATATATCAATAATCAACAGATATTTATTAAACTCTATTTTCATGACAGTGTAAGACAAGGAGAATACAAAATGAAGGCTCTATCCATGCCCTTAAGGACCTTACATGTTATTGGGGGGGGGAGGGGCAGAGAACAACACGTAAATATTTATCAGCTTAAAGCAGCAGCTCCATCTAACATCTAGCGAAAAAGGGACGACACAGGGGATGAGGACTTCTGGAAACTGGCACATTCTGACTGCAGCTTCACCCCTGGACAGCAGGTGGCGAGATGGGCAGAGCGCTGGGCCTAGCTAGAGTCAGAGTGCATCCGAGACTTACTAACTGCGTGACCCTTCGCAGGTCACGGTGATAATAACAGCACCTGCCTCATAAGATTGTTATGAGAATCCAATCAAATGAGAACGTACGTGTTAACCAGTTAGCTCAGGGCCTGGCACATAATAAGCACTTAATAAATACTGCTTTTCTTACTCCCTCCTCAAAATTCAAATAAACCTAGAAAAGAGACAATCGCTGTTGTATTTTTATATGAGTTCCATAAAGTAAGTGTAAGACATTGGGTGGGGGGAGGAAAGAGAAGATAAAACACAAGGGAGAACATATAGGACTATATATGAATAGGAAAAAGAAAAGTAGAGGAGGGAGGAAGAGAAAGAGAGGGAGAGGGGCACTTATCTATGTTTGAGTTGTCCTACAGTTGCTGCTTTTGCCATTTTCCATTTTACTATTTAGATAAATAAGTTCTGCCTAACATACAATATCCTTAAACTTATCTACTTTACTGACAAATCTGACAGTTTATAATAACATCAAATATGTCAAAAAGTAAAATAAGGCTGTTATCTGCTTTAAGGTGATTAACTTTTCAAAAGTTTCTGGAAAGAAAATCCAGAAAGTGAAAAGTCTTTGAATGCTAAACAAAGGAGTTTCTATCTTACCCTAAAACAACATGAAACCCCTGAAGATAACTGAGCAGGAGAAAGGTGTGACTGAATGTCTATTTTAGGAATATCAAATACAGATAATGGATTAAAGAAGAATGCATCTGCAGGCAAGGAGACAAATTAATAGTGTGGGAAGAGATAAGAAAATGAACCAGGATGGCTACCACGAGTAGAGAAAAGACACGGATTCCAGAGAAGCTGAGCAGAAAGACCTGACAATCCAAACTGATTGTGGAGTGGTCCAAGCTGGGGTCAAGAGTGCAAACTTGGACAAACCAGATGACCTCAACAGAAATGAGCAAGTTAGGAAAAGGGGTGGCATTCAAGAGGAAGATTGTGAGGTGTATATTCAGCAGGTTGAGTTTGGTATGTTCACGGAACACAGAAGATGTCCAGTATATGGTTGGCAATATGGGACTGCTGCTTGAAAGACCAAAGTAGCAAAGATCTGTAAACTAAGAAGGTGTCGGTTGGGGAACGGTTCACCAAATCATGGTAAAAGAATGCAGTAGAATATTATTGTCATAAAATGATAAAAAGAAATGTTTCCAGTGAAAAAACCAAATGAAGACTACTGAATTGAGCAATTTAAAAAATCGCTGGGAACCTTTGGAGAGAACAGTAGGAGTCAAGTGGAGAAGTCAAGAGACAGACTGAAAAGTGACTGAAAGATCAGGAAAAAAGTCAGTAGGGCTGGGTTTTTGTCTAACTACAGCCCAACATTACTCACTGCCTACTTGGTATTTCCATGTGGATTTCTGTTTCAGTTATCTCAGATTTAACAGAACTCGACATTCCTTCTCATCACCTCAATCTTCAATGTCCGTATTCCTGTTGATGATACCATAGCCCTTTCAATCGCCACCTTCAGGCACACACTCTGGAAATTATCCCTGACTCTTCTCTTTTCCCTCAGCACCATGTATCTAATCCGCCTGCCAGGTATTATCTGCTCTGCCTCCACCACATCTCTCGTTCTTCCTCATTCACACAGCCGCCATTCTGGCTCAGGTCGTTAGGTTCCGGTTCAGGCTCCTCATTTATCTCCCTATTTCCAGGCTCTCTCTCTTCTACATTCCATTATTCACACAGCCACCAAAATAATCTTTCTGAAGCGCGCCGCCTTTCTACTCTTAAGAAATCTTCAATGACTCCCCAGTGTCTCCAGAAAAACAGAAATTCCTTAGCTTGACACAGCCCTTCACAGTCATGTTTAACCCTTTATTTCAAAAATGTTCCACAGTACTGGGATTTTCATGAAAGGACCATATGTCCTTTCAGGCACTCTATGTATGTTCCAGCTCAAGTGACCTATTGACCATTCAGAATAGATGGTATTCCATCTTCCATCTAATACAAAGGTAATTATTCTCATTTTTCCCAATTACATGCAAAGGCAGTTTTTAACTTTTCCTTAAATTTTTGAGTTTCAAATTTTCTCTCTACCTCCCTAAGAGGGTAAGCAATTTGACACAGGTTATATATGTGTAATCATGTAAAAGGTATTTTCATATTAATTATTCTGTGGAAGAAGAGTCAGGCCAAAAGGAAAAAAAATTTTAAAAATATAGAAAATGAAAACTAGAATACTTCAATCTGCATTCAGACTCCACCAATTCTTTCTTTAGGGGTAGGCAGCATTTTTCATCACAAGTACTTTGGATCACTGTATTCCTGAGAACAGCTAAGACATTCAAAGTCGATCAGTGTACAATACTGTTGTTACTGTGAACAAGGTTCTTTCCCTGAGGTAGAAGGGGCTTCAAATTGGATTTTCACTGAAAACAAAGAAAAAGGCTTTCAGAAAGATTCTGAATCTAGGTGTCAGGTAGCTAATAGGAATGGTTGCGTGCTGTTATCTCAGCTCTAAATCTCTCAGAGAGACAAAGGTTTCCCTCTGGAGATGTCTTTTGCATGATGCATTACATGTGCAGTAGCTGAACAGCACTTTGAATTTCTTCAATCAGAGCAGAATCAACACTGCCCTCTGGTGGATACTTTTTTAATGATTCCTATTAGAGAGATTAGCCAACTATAAAGCAGAGGTAAAGAAAAACGGGATCTGTTTGGATTGGTATTCATTTCCTGAAGTTGAGGCCCTTCCTCCTAATTAAAATGTTATATAGAGATTTTGTCCTGAGGATAGAAGAAAATGTACTTCCTCACACCACACCCAAGGCTCAAAGCAAGGAACTGACTGAAAATCCTACCAAATACAGGAGATGGTTATTTACAAGCCTGGTTATGCACAGTACAATTCCTTCCCCAATTATCAGCCCATTCGTAAGAAACCCAACAGCAAACAAGACTGTAAAAACACTCTGGTCTGGATCAAAGATCAAGTTCCCTGGAGACACAGAGCCCAGAACAGGCGGACCAGCAGAGAAACACGTTCCCTTTCCCCTAACCCCCAATCTCACCCCCACGCTCCTTGTCTCTGTATTTCCAACCCTCAATGCTAGGTCATTAAAATATAACAATTTCATGCTGGCACCTAGTATTTTGGCTCAATCGTATTTAAAATGATGGTTTTATAATTAAAACTAAAAAGAAATTCTTAGTCCTAAACTGTTCTCATTAGTATAAACAGCAAATATAGCCTTGCTTAGGAACAGCCTCCTAGCCTTCAAAAACTACTATCACTTGCCCCTACTCCACCGTCTCATTTTCAAGCAAGAATCTAGTCAAGAAAGGGACCAACGACTGCCATGGCCTCTCTAATCCCCAAGTAGATGACATGGCCCAGGAAGTACACGAGTTCACTCGCCTTGGACCTTTCAAGAGAGATTCCTTTGACACCTAATGAGCAAAGATCTGAGGAAGCCTATTAGGCTCAATCTGTGGACAAGAAATATGGGAGAAATTTTCATTCAGGTGGATGGATGGTTCAGCGTCAACGTCAAAGCATCCTTTCTTATTCATATATTATAACTGAGGGAATAAGAAGAAACATAGAAGATTCTAAGGGAAGTTTTGAGAAAACAAACCCCTGGACAAAAAGTACTTGGGTAGAAATATAGTCAGTGCTGAGAGGACCTGAGAGAAAGAAAGTAGCCCCCTGAGAAAATAATTACACAAAGCAAAGAAAATGTCTTATTTCTCAGTAGATGATTTAAATAGGATATTAAAAGAACTCAGAAGTGGATACCTGAGAACTAGCACTTTTTATTCCCCATGAGGGGCGTCTGTCTGTGGCAGAGCTAGCAGAAACGTCACCTTTGGTTTCTGCCCCAAAGACAGAGGTGAGTTAGTTCACAGAAGGAGACCCTGCAGACATACTCTTAGAGAAATTGGAGGGTGAAGAAATCAGGATAGCGACAGCTCCAGAAAATCCTGAAGGAGCAGAGCTGGACCTGAGACAGACTCCTGCTACTGGAAAAGAATTCAGCCCAGTCTGGCCTTTCATAGAAAAGCAGCCAAAGTGAGAACTAAGAGAAGCAAGCACTTAGCACCTGCACTATTCCTCTCCCGTGGGAGCTGACTGGAAGAAGACAGGCTATGCACTGCTGCTGGTTGCAGAGGGAAGGAAAAAGAATCCTCTGTGACTTCACCAAGCTGGCTGGGAAAAGGAGAAGCTTGCCTGCCTTGCTCTTTGCTGCCTAGAACTAGAGAGAGGAAACCCCTAAGAGATTTATCTGCCTTGTCCTTTACAGACATTTATGTCTCCAGATAGGGAAACATCTTAGAGCCTTGTCTAAAGGGAAGACCTGTATAGGTCTTGGGGAACTGCTCTTTCTATAAAAGTCAACATGTCCGTAAGAGCCAACAGCCAGGGGAGAGGTGACTGTTCCCTAAGGAGACTAAGGACATGGAGGCAAGTCCAGAATCCTGAGATGCCCTAACCACACAGCTTTCCCTACTCTTGTGCCTCCTTGCTATTTCCTATTCCCCCCACAGACACTACAGGCCTTGGTGGGAGAGCATAAACCCTGGAGAAGTGAAAGAGACGAAACTGCTCTGTATCTTATAGGTCAAGGTGAATGTGGCAGAATTTGCTAAGAAACAGCTAGCCCTCTTCCCACAAGTAGAACCAAACAAGCCCCATATCCTGTGCTTCCTACTTTGACAACAGTCACAATACAGACAACTCCACACAAAACTCAGAAGGCACTTCTCAGGATTTCCTGCTCGAAGAATCCACTTCTTTTCTTGAAGAAAATATTTACGTGGGCCTAGTTTCATATTCAAGTTCCAAGCATCATTCCATCAAAGAAAAGAGATTTCTGGTACAAAGAACAAAGATGCATATTTGAAGGCAAGAGACCTTTCTTAAAGAGACATTAATAATCCATTGTTGTAATCCTACTCGGACGCCAAAAGCCAACAACAAATGATGTCTGTATTCAAGAATAAATGAATCTCTCCGTAGGCATGGAATTTCAGCGCTCAAATTTTATAACATGACTTGTGCTCCAAGAAAAGGGATAGGAGACTTTTTTTTTAAAGCTATGTGTCTAAAACAATATTTCAGAAGTTCTCTGCTCTAGGAAAAATATTTGGTTTAAAGGTCCCTCCAAAAGCATTATCTACAGGTACATAGTACAAATCACTACAGATAAGAACTTTCTACTCTTCCACAGGCTAAATGAAAGAGAGACTTTTATATTAAAATAGTCTCACATGCAGAAAGTACCCTTGGTTATAGAGATAAATCATCTTGGACAGAGGAACAAAATTCCTTAACTAAACTTTTAAAAATTCAATTGAATCCAGGCCTCCATAATTATAACTAAAAAACAGCATTTCATGAGTGTCTCAAAAGGCAAGAGGTCACAAAGGGATGGCTAGCCTTAAAAAACCAGAAAACAAGAAACTTACATTCAGCCTGACCACCATCCAAATGAGGTTTGCTCTTTGACTCTGGGTTCCCAGGTTTCCCGTCATCGTCATCCAGGAGAGGAATGTAGTCTGTTTTGCTCACGGTTTCTCCCACCACATCATCAAATGCCTCTGCTTCTAGTGTGTTCATGAAGTCCCGTTTTATCTCTTCCTCAATTTCTGGTGGTGTATCAGTTAAAGCATCTTCCAGGCTGAGGCTATTGTCAAAATGAGCCATCCTTCAACACTGAACCTGCCTCTATGAAAGTAAACAAAAGGAAGTAGGAGCATTTTATTACAAAGTTCAATCAGTGACTTAGAGGCAAAGAACTTCAAAATCAGAAAGGGCTTTAAATGTCATGTACTCTTAAGTCTCTCATTTTGTAGAAAATCTCACTAAAGAGCTTCATTGGTTTATGTAGTAAAACAACAAGAATAATGATAGCATTTACATGTCACTTCAAGGTTTGGAAAGAATGTTACATGTCATTCACTTCATCTTCACAACAATCCTTGGAGGTATGAGACATGATGACTAGACTATAAATTTTACAAAAAGAGTGTACATTTATGTTGATGTGAATATACAATCATGGTGGTCTAAAGCAGAGATGCCAAACACAGTCTCCCACAACACTAGAGTATAGTAATCTGAACCAGATTAAAATGTAACTAGGAAACGTTTAACAAAACAATAATGTTAACCTATGGTTTTCTAAGTCGCTATACAAGCTCCAGGGATCTGTTTTTATTTGAGTTTGATACCACTGGTCTAAAGTGTTAAAATGAGTTATAAATTGAGGGAATCAGTGACTTGGAGCAGAGACAGCACTGAACTTGAAGTCATACCAACTCAGCTCAAATCCCAGCTCAGCTACTTACTATCTGTGTAACTGTGGGCACCGCACTTAACCTCTCTGTACATCGGCTTCCTCAAGTACTCCTATTCACTCTCTACATTTCTTTCAGTGATTTCCTATGGGTTCAGGGTCACTTCTCTGAAGAGAACTCATATCCAGACCTAGGTTCTTTCCTGAAATTTAGTCCCACATCACTATGTATATTTCAAATGAGGTGATTCGTAGGCATCTCAAAGTCAAAATGTCCAATACATAATCCAATTATTTTTCGCCAAAGGCATCCCTTTCCTGAATTTCCCCATTTATACTGAGCCACTACCATCCTTTTCAGTTACCCAGGTTTGCAATCTGAAAGTCATTCTAGATTCCCAGCATTTATCCCTCCCCACACATAACTAATTAGCTGATAAATCTTGCCAATTTTATCTCCATAATGTTTCTCTCTTGTATTCTCCACAGTCACATGGTCACCACCCTGATGTATGTCCTCATCCCTCACCTTATAAAAGCCTTTTCACTAGCCTGCCTCCAATTTTATCCTCTCTCTAATCCATCAAAATGTCTTCCACACAACAATCAAAATGATATTCCTAACAACCATGGCACTCCTCTGTTCAAAAAACTCACCTAGTTCCCTATCACCTCTAGGATCAAGAATCAAATACAAATTCATCTGTTTGACTCGTAAAGCTCCTGACAGCCTTATTTCCAACAACCTTTCTAAGCTTATTACCATTATCCCCTTTAAGAACTCTTTGGTTCAGCCAAACACAACACTTCATCTCCCATCTCCACACTTTTGCACAGGCCGTCCCCCATGCCCGGAATGCCCTCCCTTCTTGCCTCTGTTTCTTAAAATCCACAGCTTCTTCGAAGACTATCTCAAGTTCTACCTCTCCTGACCTTCTCCACAACTGTTGTATATATATTAAATATATACTTATATACATGTACATATGAAGAGATTAGACTATAGGCTCCTATAAAGCATAGAACATTCATTCTCATCTTTGTGTTCTCAGAGTTTGTTACAGTAGTCATATATAAGGGTGGTATATGAGGCCCTTAATAGGTGTTTGTAGATTGATTTATCTGATATTGTTATATGCGGGTTATTAAGTGGCTTAATAATTTAAAATTCAGTAGTAATTAGGTTTTTTTCTCATAGTTACTTGAGTTAATCATTTTAAAGACAATTTAGTTTCTTATGTTACTACTGTGGAGAAAAGTGTATAAAAAGAGCTTACAGTCTGTCAGGGGAAATTAAAGATCTTTCTGGATACCTGGATGGAAACATGAAATTCTTGCCTATATAATTCACAATTAAATAATCTTAGATTGCACAGTCTTTCCCCTTTGTGTACCATACCTCTCCCCACTACTTCCCCTGTCCCTGCCACATGCACAGAGCATGATGGAGATATTCTCATATGCCCTAACATGGCATGATGGATAGAAGGAACACTGACCCTGATGCCAAAGAGACTGGGTTCACGTTTTGTTTCTGCCATGTAATCCATTTCATTTTCAATACATCCACATAACTCTCTAAAACAAGCTGCCTGTCTGCATCAGTACATCACTGAAATCACAAGTTTGGACCAGAAATCAACAAATTAAGAACTTCACTAAAATGTTAGCTTCCTCTGAAGTGATTTAGTGGCTTCTCTAAATTGTTATCAATTTACTCAAGTTCTATCAAACACATTCTAACGGACACTTTTTTTAATTTAAAAAAAAATAGATGGGTTGAAAAATGAGCCAAGATGAACCAGCAGTGAATGCCAAGCTCCTTGATCCCTTCCTTTCTCCAATCCACAAACAGCCTGACCTAGTGTGCTACAGTAAATCATAGGCCCTTTTCATTTGTTTTTACCTAGGTCCAAAGGATAAGGTTACCACAAAAATAAAAAAAAGAAATATCTTTCCTCTGGTTCTCAGATGACCAGAAATAGCCCAAGGCTTTTTCTATACAATGCCTGCTGCAGTAAGGGAACAATAACACACTGACAGGCTTAGAACCCAGAATGACAACAAAACACAACAGAGCCAGACAACAAAGCCTAATCTGTCAACTCAGCAGACACTAAAACTGTTCTTTGTTCTGGCTGCCTAGGCAAAGCACTGGACAGAGGAGGTGACTTCAAGCCTGTGGTAGGTCAAAATCAACTGATAGACTACATTTTAGCTTTGGTATGAGTGCTTTCTGAGGGTCATCTCATGGACTTCCTTCTCCCATGGACTCATAATGGGCAACTGCATCAACTCCAGGAAGTGGAAATATCATTTCTGGACAAATGACCCAAATCTATTTATCCAGGCCTAAACTCCCCTCTTGGCACCAATCATGAGTCAGTGCCCTGTTAGATTTCTGCCAAGCTTCCTTCTTCATCCAACTCTGAAACCTCTTTAATCCTTGACTTTTCCCTCTCATCCTTCATATCCAATCACAGTTGCCAAGTCTTCTCTACCTACCACACTTAAACAGAGTAACATGGGGCATTTACTAAAAGTTCTATGTGCAAATTCCTCCTCTTTAATCGACTCTCAAGCTACTTCCAGGGCGACATGGAATAAGGAAATAAACAGGAATTTGAGTTCATCATTAAAAAGACAACTCTACTGCAGAAACATTCAATACCTTCCAGAATAAATTATTTTGTGATTATCTGCTATTATCCATGTCACCACCCTTTTCTCAGTTAAGATAACTCAAGAGTTGAAGGTGGATGCAGGGAATCAAGAGGCCCACACATTATTACATTTCATTTTTAAAAAAAAAAATTTGCACTTAAATTGAAACAAATTTTTCCCTGTCACCACGTTGAACAACAACCAAAAAAAAGTCTATGTGTCCTTCTTGAGGTCATCATTTCTCTGTAGATCCCATTTTCTACTCTAACCTATCACAGAAAGCGAGGTCAAGTTCTCTGTCCCTTAGATTCTTCCTCTAGAAATCAATAAAAATAATCATAACAATAAATGGTTCCCAGAGACCTGACATATGTAACCATGTATTTTAATACAAAGTACTTTGTATTACATAGATCCCAAATATCAGGTTACACAAGATTTTACAACAAAGCCCTTTGACAAGAGGAAAAGTCAATGACCATACCAGTACCCAAAGCTTTTTTTTTTTTTTTTAAAGCTCTCCGGCAATAGGGGCTTAAGTACCACACCCACTTCATGTTCATGCTAAACTCAAAGTGGATGAGAGACTACCAGAAATCAAGTCCAAAAACATTCAGTGAACAGCAATGAGGACAAATTTTTAAATACAGTTTTTAAACATAGTTTTTTCAGCAAGCATTCTTATACACTGGTTGGTGGAATCATTGGACAATATGGAAGCTCCCATCTGGAAAGCAGTTAAACTGTGCAAGGGGAATCTAACAACACTACACAGATGAAGCAAGAAACAGAACCTAAGGCAGGTTGTTATCACCTCTCACCTGCTTATACTTGTCAGTACCGATCCTAGTACTGATATACTAGATACCATAGCCCGGTGCTAGGGAGGCTATGGGACGCAGATTAAAATCAAACATTCCTTGCCAACAAAGAGTTAGCATTCTATCAGGAAAACAACATTCTGTATACATAAGTATACAAGAGGCACTGACAGCAGACACAACATAATTTTGGATGACAGAGGACCAGTAGGTGACAGGAAAGATCTACAGAAGGTGGCACTTGGGTTGTTTTCTGAAAGGAGCTAAGGACTCCAGCAAGTGGAGGTGATTAACCAGGTATATGGGGGGAGGAGCAGGGGTAAGAGTTTCATGTAAGGAACATTAAGCAGGCCATTATGAGTAGACAGTAGAGTGAATGTTGGAGAATAATCTGTAAGGAGTTCAAAGAGGTAGAAAAAGTGCCAAGGTTGTGAAAAATTTTCAACACCCAAAAGAGGAGTTTACATTTGACCCTTGAGGTAACAGGAAACTACTAGCATTTCAGTAGGGGGAAGACATAATCACGGCTGAACTGAAGGAAAAGTCTGAAGTAGGAAGTCCAAAGTGGATATAAGAGGCCCCAAATAAGGTTGGTGGCTGTAACTGAGAATAAGCTGGATGTAGACTACTTCCCTATCATCACTTGGATGAGAGATCACTTGAGAAGCTTGGAGTAGTCAAAGAAAAAAAGGGAAGGATTTTCCAATAAAGCTGTTTCACCTTTATCTTAAGAAGAAGGTTCTTGAGAAGGCCCTTGGTATCTTTACAGAAAATAAATAGTTAGAGACCAGTCTAGTTCAAAGTAATCGCTTCCTCTTGAACTCAGAGCATGTACCTACCATACCAATAAGCAGGCAATTACTCACATAATGCTCCAGGATATTTATTGTATATGTTGCTCTACTGACTTGTTTTTTTGACCCAATAAGCCCCTTGAGGACAACTTTGTTTTACACCCTGACAGTGCCTTAGATAAAGCAGATATTAATGCGTTCAAATTCACTGCTGTTTCTGTAAAGCTTTGACCATCAATATTGCAATAACATTTTTGTTTTTTCCTAAAAAGAAACGTTGTAGATTAGAAAATGGGGGGAGGAGCCAAGATGGTGGAGTAGAAAGACTCACATATGCTAGCTCCGGAACCCACAGCCCATAAATTTCCTGTAAAAAGAACTCCCCACAAATTCTGGAGCAGTGGAACCCTCGCAGCAATGGAGGGGAGGAGATTTCCATTCCAGAGAGCCCTGAAAAACCGGCCCCAAGGTCCCTGCCCCAGAGGAGCAGATCCAAGCAGACTTCAGGGACAGAATCTCCGGTGGCCACGAAGGTCCCTCCGCCCACAGGCGCTACAGGTCAGTGAGAGAGACTTCTGGGCTGGCCGAGAGGGGAGCAGGATGTCTCCATAACTCAGGCCCCCTCGAAAGGCAGAGGCAGCGGCAGAGGCGTCGGCGGCCAGGGGCTCCTGGAGCAGCAGGCAGGAGCTCAGGGCCATTACTGAATGTCTCTGCATAGCCCCCTGAGGGAACTGAGCCTGGGAGGCAGCCCTGACCCCACCTGAGCACCAGAACTTAAGCTCACATTGAGTAGCAGCCACACCCTCCGCTGAAAGTCCTGAGGCTGGGGACCAGCATTTGAATCTCAGACCCCAAGCAATAGCTGGGCGGATCTAGGCGGGGGTGGACAGGAATCTCAGAAGTCAAGTAACTGGCTGGGAAAATGCCCAGAAAAGGGAAGAAAAATAAGACCATGGAAGGCTACTTTCTTGGGGAACAGATGTTCCCGCCTTTCATTTCTGATGACGAGGAACAATGCTTACCATCAGGGAAAGACATAGAAGTCAAGGCCCCTGTACCCCAAACATCCGAAATAGACATCCAATGGGCTCAGGCCATGGAAGAGCTCAAAAAGGATTTTGAAAATCAAGTTAGACAGGTGGAGGAAAAACTGGGAAGAGAAATGAGAGAGATGCAAGAAAAGCATGAAAAATGGGTCAATACCTTGCTAAAGGAGACCCAAAAAAATGCTGAAGAAAATAACACCTTGAAAAATAGGCTCACTCAATTGGCAAAAGAGGTTCAAAAAGCCAATGAGGAGAAGAATGCTTTCAAAAGCAGAATTAGCCAAATGGAAAAAGAGGTTCAAAAGCTCACTGAAGAAAATAGCTCTCTCAAGATTAGAATGGAACAGATGGAGGCTAATGACTTTCTGAGAAACCAAGAAATCACAAAACAAAACCAAAAGAATGAAAAAATGGAAGAGAATGTGAAATATCTCATGGGAAAAACAACTGACCTGGAAAATAGAGCCAGGAGAGACAATTTAAAAATTATGGGACTACCTGAAAGCCATGATCAAAAAGAAGAGCCTAGACATCATCTTTCATGAAATTATCAAGGAAAACTGCCCTGAGATTCTAGAACCAGAGGGCATAATAAGTATTGAAGGAATCCATCGATCACCGCCTGAAAAAGATCCAAAAAGAGAAACTCCTAGGAACATTGTGGCCAAATTCCAGAATTCCCAGGTCAAGGAGAAAATATTGCAAGCAGCTAGAAAGAAACAATTCCAGTACTGTGGAAATGCAATCAGGATAACAGAAGATCTAGCAGCTTCTACATTAAGGGATCAAAGGGCATGGAATAGGATATTCCAGAAGTCAAAGGAACTAGGACTCAAACCAAGAATCACCTACCCAGCAAAACTGAGTATAATACTTCAGGGGAAAATATGGTCTTTCAATGAAACAGAGGACTTTCAAGCATTCTTGATGAAAAGATCAGAGCTGAAAAGAAAATTTGACTTTCAAACACAAGAATGAAAAGAAGCATGAAAAAGTAAACAGCAAAGAGATGTCATAAGGGACTTACCAAAGGTGAACTGTTTACATTCCTACATGGAAAGACAGTATTTGTAACTCTTAAAACTTTTCAGTATCTGGGTAGTTGGTGGGACCACACACACACACACATGTACACACGTGTGCGCGCACACATATACGCATATACAGAGACAGAGAGCACAGAGTGAACTGAATAGGATGGGACCATATCTTAAAAGAAATTAAGGTAAATGGTGAGAGAGAAATGTAGTGGGAGGAGACAGGATGAAATGGAATGGGGCAAATTATCTCTCATAGAAGAGGCAAGCAGGAAACTTTTCAGTGGAGGGAAAAAGAGGAGAGCTGAGAAAAAAAAACATGAAGTTTACCCTCATCACATTTGACTACAGGAAGGAATAAAATGCACACTCATTTTGGTATGAAAACCTATCTTACAATACAGGAAAGTGGAGGAGAAGGAAATAAGCAGGGTGGGGGGGATGATGGAAGGGAGGGCAATGGGAGGAGGGAGCAATTTGAAGTCAACACTCTTGGGGAGGGACAGGATCAAAAGACAGAATAGAAACAATGGGGGGCAGGATAGGATGGAGGGTAATTCAGTTAATCTTACACAACACGACTGTTATCAAAGTCATTTGCAAAAGTACACAGATATGGCCTATATTGAATTGCCTGCCTTCCCAAAGGGAATGGGTGGGGAGGAAGGGATGGGGAGAATTTGGAACTCAAAGTTTTAGGAACAACTGTTTAGTAGTGTTCTTACTACTAGGAAATAAGAAATACAGTTAATGGGGAATAGAAAGTCATCTGGCCCTACAAGACAAAAGAGAAGATGGGGACAAGAGAAGGGAGGGATGATAGAAGAGAGGGCAGATTGGTGATAGGGAAAGTTAGAATGCTCAGTGTAATGGGGTGGGGAGAGGGGACAACGGGGGAGAAAATTTGGAACCCAAAATTTTGTGAAAATGAATGTAAAAAGTTAAATAAACAAATTTATATTAAAGAAAAACAAAAAAGAAAAGGGACAGAATATTTGTTAGCACAATGTTCCTATTATCGCCAAGCCTGGTTTAGTTTAAAAGTCTAGCCAACCGCTCAGATTCAATCCAGCTCAGACCCTGTCTAGCTGAGATTCTATCTGGCCTGCTTTTGAATACAAGCGTCACAAAAGCTTAGGCTCCTTAAAAGGCAGCCCAATTAGGCGAATCCTTAATAAACTTTGTTTTCTTTGACTTTAAGAAGGCTTGAGTCGAATTCATTCGAGCACGACCCGGAATGTTCGTATTTTGGTGTCCGCCCAGCACCCTTACACCTCATCTTTTTGGTTCCCTGATCCGGAAAGCTGCTAATCTCAAGTTCTTCTGCTCACACTGGAAGGTATGTAAGCCTCCCCCTCTCTCTATCCCCTACTTGCTCTCCAAGTACCTTGGAAGCGATTTTCGGACCTGGCTTTGGGTCCCAGTATCAGGTAGAGTCTCTGAACTTTCTGGGCGCTAGAGAGTTAGAGATTCAGGTTGTCGGTCCAGAGGCCCTGGACCTGGGCATACCCTCCAAAGCACGATTCTCTGAACTTTCTGGGCACTAGGTTAGGGAAATGTCAGTTAAGTGGGTGCCCAATTCTCTGGATTTCCTGGAGCGCACGGAAATCCGGGAAAACGCGGTTATTTTTGTTCCCTTGTTTGTTCCTCTCAAGGCTTACTTGCACATTCTTTTTTTTTTTTTCCCAGGGGGGAGGACTTCCAGCCACACAGAAAAAAAAATGGGACAAAATTCATCAATCCCAAGGAATTCGCCTCTTGGTTGCCTTTTACAAAATTGGAAAAAATTTAACTTCTCTAAAGACCTTAAAAAGAAAAGGTTGATATTCTTTTGCAACACACTTTGGCCTCAGTATCACCTGGAGGACAACGAAGTGTGGCCCATATTTGGGACCTTACAATGTAATATCCTTTTACAGTTACAATTATGTTGCCTCCAAAAGGGAAATAGATAGAAACACCTTACATAAGGGCCTTTGTCGAACTCTCTCAGGACTCCATTCTCAGAACAGATTGTAAGATGCTTGTAGCTAGAGCCATCCCAAAAAAGGGAAATGGGGGTGAACTGGGTGTTTTGGATGACCCCTTGTTTATGGCTTCTAGGGTCTCGACCTCACTTCCTCCCCTATCTCCATTCCCAACCCCCTCTCAGTTCCCAGCCACGGGGCTTGCTGCGGTGCCTCCCTCTGCAGCCCCTCTCACTGGGACAACAGTCACTCAGATCTCAGGCCCTGCTCCCGTGGCACTCTCTGGGGCATCTCCCCCTTTGATCCCTACTCTTCCTCAGGCACCAGTGGTTCTTTCCTCTTGCCAGCCAGATCCCCTTCCCCTACAACCTAATCCAGGTCAGCAGGCATTCCCCAGCCTCTCCCTCACAAGAAGTGGGACTTCCTATCTTCCTTCACAAGCCCCAGTCCCCACTGGGTCAGGGCTGTTTCCTTTGAGAGAAGTACCTACCCCACCCAGTGGCACAACCAGGATGCGTGTTCCACTCTCTCTTTCGGATCTCACCCAGATTAAAGAGAAATTGGGGAGATACTCGGAAGACCCCACTAGGTTCACTGAGGGTTTTAGGGACATATCCCTACAATTTGAACTTTCTTGGAAGGATCTGCATATTTTTTTTTGTCTGTTGTACCGTTGAGGAGAAGGGGAGAATTTGGGAACATGCGCAAAAGTTTGGGGATCATATGGCTAGCAATAATACCATAAAATACCCCCCAGGAACAGCTGCTGTTCCCACGAGTGACCCCAGATGGGATTATCAAAAGAGTGAGGACAGCGAAAAGAGAGACTTTATGGTGATTTGCCTGTTAGAAGACCCAAAAACTGCATTTCAAAAACAAGTAAATTTTCAAAAAATTAGGGGAAATTACTCAGGGAGAAAAGGAAAACCCTGCCCCTTTTCAAAACTGGCTAGTAGAAGCTATTAAAAAGCATACAAATTTGGATCCTGACTCCATAGAAGGGGCAGCAATCCTTAGCATGTATTTTATTAATCAGGCTGCCCCAGATACTAGGAGGAAACTGCAGAAATTGGCCATGGGACCCCAAATACCTGAGATGGCCTTTGGAGTCTTTAACAACAGAGACCTTGTTACAGCAGAGGAAAGAGAACGAAGGAGAAGGGCCAGGACCAGGGAACATGCTCAATTCTTGGCTGCTGCCTTGGCCAGGAAAGGACCCAGGGAGCACCCCTCCAGGGCACCCCCTTGGAGGAAGGCTGGCTAATTGGGCAGTGAGGAAACCTGCTTTCGTTACCACAAGGAGGGTCACTGGTTCAAGGAGTGCCCCTCCAGGGTGCCCCAGGAACCAACGCCTGTGGAACCGTTCCCATGTGACCAGAAGGTACATTGGAGGAAGGAGTGCCCCTCAGGACGGAAAAGTGGTGGAGCCACCCCCCAGTACCCTGTCCTCCAGTCTTCTCAAGGCTTGGAAAGATGGGAAAGTCTGGGTGCTGGCAGTGCTCCCACTTTCTCTACCCCTCTCAGGCAAAAACGAAGGCTGAAGGTAAGGTTACCCACTTTAACATGGCTAAGATCTCTGCTTTAACCAGTCACTCTGGCCCTACCCATCCCCTGACCCCTTGGGTCATAGGCATTGAAGGGGAAACTAAGGAATGTCTCCAGACATATCCCCTCCCCAGCCTGCTTGAGAATCTGTTGTTTAAACACTCCTTCCTTACGCCCTCCTCTGACCCTGCCCCCTTGTTGGGAAGGGACCTGATGGTGAAATTGGGGAGCCAATTTTCTCTAGTTAAACTTCCCATCTCCCTTTTGCCTTTGTTCACTATATCTTCCCCGGTTTGCTTGAGAGTGTGGGAGACAGTCAGGCCAAATATTTGGGACCCTGGAATTCCAGAGAGAGCTACTTCTGCCACCCCAGCTGTTGTTAGCCTCTCAGACCATAAAGTGCTCCCCCATTTCAGCCACTATCTGATTAAGCCTGAGACCTGGGAAGGACTACAACCTTTAATTGAAAAATTCCTTAAGTATAGAATCTTTGTCCCTTGTTCATGTTCATGCAACACTGCAATCCTTCCCACAAAAAGGCCTAATGGAAAATACTCAAAATTTATTTTTGCTTTTGAATGTACTTTTCCTGGGGAATCAAGTCCGTATCAGCTAATGCGGAGAGTTTTGCCCCAAAGTTTTAGAGATAACCCTCATTTATTTGGCCAGGCTTTGGGAAGGGATTTAAGGCACCTGAAACTAGCAGGCAGTACTTAATTCAGTTATGTGCATGATATTCTTATTTGTAGCCCCGCCCCCCAGGCAGGTTCTTTGGCTGCTGCCACAGAAGCCCTTAATTTCTTAGGCATTCGAGGCTATAGAATCTCTTGGAACAAAGTCCAGCTAGCATGCCAGTCCATAAGGTATCTAGGCCATGAACTCACACCCACCACTCTTTCCTTAACCTCTGAGAGAGAAAGGACAATTCTGTCTATCCCTGTTCCAGCCACTAAAAAAGAAGTGTTTTTAGGCATGGCTGGATTTAGTAGACTCTGGATTCCTAATTTTTGGTTTTATTGCTAAACCCTTTTATGACCCTACTCAGGGCATTGACTCAGACCAGGCTAAAGTTTTTGAGACTCTGAAAACTAATTCGATCACCACCCTAGACCTACCCAATCTGGGAAAACCTTTCATTCTGTATGTTGATGAAAGGAGAGGACCGGCCTTTGGGAGTCTTAACCCATTCTTTAAACCTGACCCCAGGCCAGTTGATGTTTTTATTTACTCAAAATATGTTTTCCTACATACCTATGGAGCAATCTGGAAAGAAAGGGGATATCTGACAGGAAAAATCAGACATGCCCTTCTATGTGTTGGCCTTGCCACAGTCAGCTTTAATTCTCTCCAGAGGAATTATCTTTTATGCCAGGGAAACTGTCTTTTCTTTATACTCCTTTTGTACCTGCTTTGTGTGTGTTTGCCTAACCTCCTTGCCAGGTTTGTCTTTTCCAGAGTGCAAGCCATCAACTTCAAGATGACAACCCAGGCTATATACCTCCGTCTGAATCCCAGGTCTCCAGCCCCCTGGACCTGGCACCGCCCAGGTTCTGAAGTCTGGCCCCTTGAACAGGACCCATCAAGGCAGGGACAGCTCTATGCCCCTTGCCAACAGGAAGAAGTTTCAGAAACTGAGACCTTCGCCCCTTACCCCAAAAGAATTTGGGTTCAATCTGTTTGAGGGGGGAATGATGGGGTTCAGACTCTGGGAGCCTCCTTGAGCTCCTCTTGAATCTTCCCCCTTAATCTGGCCTTTCTTACTCAAATCTAATCTTCTCATTTGTTCCGCAGTCTCAGGAAGCCCATGGGCTTTTCATTATCATTTCAAGTCTCTAGCACTCCCCACCCTAGATCCCATCAAAATCCCATTCCCCAGGCTGCCATCAAGATCTGTATACATTCCCATATTGCCCCTATCAAGATCTCCCACCTGCTTCCCTCCCAAACCCTCCACTGTCTGATATCTCCTGACAGCTTCCAGCTATTTCCAGCCTTTGACCCTCCTTGGACTTCTTCTCAAGACCCCTCCTAAACCCCTCCTCCCATCACCCTGGAATACGAGACCAACCCCCCCACATTCCTCCTATACTCTTTTCTGTATTTAAGTTCCATCCTGCCTCCATGAAGGCGCTCAGATTCAATCCAGCTCAGATCCTGTCTAGCTGAGATTCTATCTGGCCGGCTTGTGAATACAAGCGTCACGAAAGCTTAGGCTCCTTAAAAGGCAGCCCAATTAGGCAAATCCTTAATAAACTTTGTTTTCTTTGACTTAAAAAAAAAAATTCTAGCCAACCTACTGTACAGAGACTTAACTGTAACTCACTTATGTAACCTACTTCTGAAAACTGGGTGTGATTAAGAGTTCTGACAGTTTTTAGCCTTGACAACAATGTATATTTTAATTACTAGTCAAACCAGAAGAAATAATGATCAAGAAATCCAACAAGAATCTATAGTAAAATGAATTCTTCACCTACCAGAACTGCATAAGAAGTCATCAGCAAGCTCACAAGCAATAGGAAAGGGCACCACTGCCAGCAAAGACAGACAAAAATAAGCAAAAAACCTCGGTCTCTCAGCAAAAGACCTATGTAACCCATAGGGTTCTTCTGTGCCCAGAGTGGAAAAGCAGATGATCCCAAGAGAAAATCCCAGGAGAGGGGTCGGAAATCTGTTTCCTTTGCAAACAGGAACGTTGCAAAGTTTCTCAGGAATGATGGTCCTAAAGATCCAGTATTTTGAACCACAAAAATTGGGGGGGAGAGTGGAGAAGAGGAGGAAGAATCTAATTTGAGGAGGTGAAAATCAGAGTAGGAACCTAGGGGACAGGGGGTTAAGTTTTGAATCCAGATCCTCTGACACCAATGTCATGTTTTTTTATTGTTATGGCTCTTCCTCTCATTAATTAAACCAAATCTAGAGTATTCTGACTAGTTAAAGACCCCACATATTAGGAAGCAACAGTGACAAAACAGTGTAAGTCCAAAAGAAGGTAATAAGGATAGTGAAGAAATACAGCCGGAAGGAGCTAGAGGTGTTTAGAATGGAGGAGAGGAACTTGGAAAGACTTATGTGAACTGATACAAAGTGAAGTGAGCAGAACCAGGAGAACACTGTACATAGCAACAGTATATGATGAAGAAATGTGAATGACTTAGCTGTTCTCAGTAACACAATGATACAAGGACGAGCTCAAAAGACTTATGATGAAACATGCTATTCACCTTTAGAGAAAGAACTGATGTCTAAAAGCGGACTGAAGCCAACTATTTTTCACTTTTGGGTCTTCTTGTACAAGCTGAATGATATGGAAATGTTTTACATGATTACACACGTATAACCTATATTAGATTGCTTACCATCTAAGGGAGGGAAAAGGGGGTAGGGATAGAATTTGGAATTCAAAATTTTAAAATATTTTTTAAATTGTTTTATTTTTTTCACGGGTTGGCATTTATTAAGATCAAGAACAGATTATGAAGGAGGCGGGGGAGCCTCGAGGAGAGGGAAGAAGGGAGGAGACAGGATGACAAGAGCCTCTCATCCGTGTCTGTTCTAGTTGGGGTTGGTCCTGATTTCTGACCCTTGCTCCAGGACACACAATGAAACACACAACAAGCTGAGGTTCCAGCAGGTAGAGGTTTAAGAAAACATCAGGGGTGGCCAGAGTTACACATCCAACCAGAGGTGGGGGCTGGGATTCTCCTTGGATCAGCACCACTGCTTCCTTTTAGGAACTGAAGAATAGTGGTAAGTTCCATCCCACTTATTTCAGCTCTTGTAAAATATTCTTGTAAAGTCTTTGTGCTAAAGAATTCTTTCATGGCCTTTCTAACTTCTTGTACTTGGCTTCTAGTTTCTTTGAATATGCATTCAACTTGTAAACTGCCTGCTCAAGGGCTGCGCCTTGCTCCTCAATTACAGTGATCTGATCCAGATAAGGCTGAGGTGCTGCAGATTTCTGGTTGAAATTCTTTAGGTTTCTCCTTCTTTTACTGCAGTATCTTTCATTTCTAGATTCTTCAAGCTGGTCAGTTTGTTCCTATTTTTCAGAAGTTTATAGTCTTGCCAATGGCTATCAGCTTGCCTGTCACGTAAGGGGCCATTTTGGAGAATATGTCCTGGCACAGCGCAGTGATGTCCGCATCAGCAGGTTCTGTGGCCTCCTCAGCCATCCCCACCACGGCATCATCTAGGCCAGGGAAGGGAGGAAGGAGAAAGGACAGAGAGAAGGCTGGGGATAGTGGAGAAGGGGAGGAAGGAGGGAGAGAAAGAAGGGGACAAGGAAAGGGAGAAAAGGGACTAAAAAGTATTTTAACATGATTAGGGAGGAAAAAAAATTTTCAAAAAACAAATACACAAGAAAGATTCAAAAAAAAACACAGTGAAGAGGAGACCTGAAAGAACAGGAAGAAGAACACGAAAGCTACCTTCTGTTAGGGTATCAGAATCATCCTGCATGACTCCAGTAGGTGTAACTGATTAAAATCATCAAATTAAGGAAACAGATTTCAGATCTTACTCCCCTCATAATGGCATTATGCTTCAGCTGAAGTAAAATAAAGCAGGGGTAGCAATCCTGATCTCAGACAAAGCAAAAACAAAAACAGATCTAATTAAAAGAGACAAGGAAGGAAATTACATCTTGCTAAAAGGTACCAGACAATGAAGTAATGTCAATATCCAAAGTATGCCCCAAATGGTATAGCATCCAAATTTCTAAAGAAGTTAAATGAGTTTCAGAGGAAATAATACAAACTATACTAGTAAGGAGAGCTCTACTCTGCCCCCTCAGATCAGATAAATCTAACCATAATATAAACAAGAAGTTAATTAAAGAAGTGAACAGAATTTTAGAAAAGTTAGATATAACAGACCTCTAGAGAAAACTGAATTGAGACAGAAAGGATTATACTGGCAGAAAAATGGAATGTGCTGCCTAATAAGGTATTGAGTTCCCAATGCCTCGATGTGGTCAAGAAGAACTCAGACACTGTGGAAGGCAGATACCTTCCCTGGGTAGTAGATGAACTAAATGTTGAACTAAAGTCCATCCCAACTCTAAGATGCTACAATGGTTATCATCTTAAAATACTTATAGACTTTTTTAGATTGGTCCTGCCTGAAAGAATACAGGACGTTGTACACGCACACATTCATATATAAAAACAGGAAGAGACCTTAGAATTCATGTAGTATAGAATTCATGTACACACACATACCACACACACACACACACACACACAAAGGGGAACAAGTGATGCAGTGGTGGTATATGACTGTAATGGAATATCATTACTGTGCCTTGAGAAATGACAAAAGCATAGGTTTCAGAAATCTGGAAGACTTGTACGAACTGATTCAGATAGAAATAAACAATACTCTGAGAATACAATATTGTAAAGAAAAAAAGAAAAACTTTTTAAATCCTTGAGACCTCTTATGTTATCTATATTCTTTAACCATTTTACCTTTGAGCATTAAGCATTATGTAGCTATAGATCTATAACAGCTCCTTGCTGATATTGGCTGCTATGCAATTTTCTCAACAGTATTAAATAATTATTTTCTCCCATAATTATAGTATTAGCTTTATCAAACATCTGTTTCTGTATCTATGTTATCATTGGGTTCTGGTGACTGTGTTTTCTTTGTTAAAAGTAAAAAAAACAAACCAGTTTTTGTAATTAATATAACCTACTCTATCTTGAAAGCTGGTATAGCAAGTCTCCACCCTCATTATTTTTCCCCCCTCATCATTACTCATCATTTTTTCAATGTGGACACTGTAATTGCTTTATCTAATTCCATAATATATTCCACTCATTATTAAATGGGTACTACACTAAATCAGGAAATAATCCAGTTTTACCAGTGTTATCTGCACCTAACCATTTAGATAGCCTATTTATTTTAGAATTTACTGAACTCTTCCATTCTTCTATTGCAGAGAATATGTGCTTCCCTATCATATATCTACCTATTCCATCCTTTCAGTTTTTCAACTCCTTGCTTCTCTTTGTCTCCTTCACTCCACTCTTCCCCTTATTCCTCTAACCTCTTTTCTGTCCCCTATCTGGTTTCCCCACTTCTCCTTCTCTCATTTGCTTTCTCTCCTCCAACTCTCTCATAATCTGTGTCTTTCCACTTCTTTCTCCATTCAGATAACCACCTATAGTTTCTGAGTATTTCTAATATTTGTTTTCTATTCCCTTTCTACAATAGTAAGAAAGATTTAATTTACCTGGTTTTTACTATTGAGGGAAATATAAGATTAAAGTGGCTTTTGTAAGGGGCTCTTAAGGGTTTCTAAAGTCCTATGAAGGATAAAGATTCCTTGCCCTTGCTTTTCGTTAACTCCCCTAGTGTATTTTAAATAAAACATAAAAGCCTTTCTTCATACCAAGCAAAAATGTATATATTATGTTTCAGTAGACTGCATTAATCTTCTCCCAAAAAATATGGCATGTTCCAAAACGCACTTGTGCAAGCCTATTAACCACATTTTTAAGTACAACGACAACAAAAAGACAAATAGAGAATGGTAGTGATTAGTATTTTTAAACCATAATTTTACATGATTATTTTTCGTACCCATCTCTACTTCTCCCTTATTTTAAGGATCTGCCCTATGTTCAGACCTATATAGTGTTGTCCAATCAAATGGAAAATGCTACTAAACGTAAATATAAGCAAGCATCTATTTTAGTGTGAAATTAAAAGTAATTTCTGCAACACCACCTAAGAATAAACCAAGAAGGCCAACTTTATTGTAATACAAATTATATACATGTTACTTACTCTAGATTTTGTGTTAAATTGTCTTGAGTTACATTAGGAAGTTATCTTCTAAAGGAGGTATACAGCAATATATTACTCAACTATAATTCCTGAAAGGTTTTATAAATGCAAAGCTGGGGAATTCTCTCTCTCGCTGGCCCTCAAAGACAGAGATCAGCGTCCTTAGCATTGTGCAGGTTGACCATCTCAGTATACACGTGCCTGAAGTACTAGAAGCAAGGCCTGACAAGCGACTGGCATGAAACCTCAGAAGCTTTGGGATCTACTCTATTAATGGCTATTAGTGGTCTTAGACAAATGCTTTCATTTTAGCATTTATGTCTCTACCTTTTCTCCCCTACAACAGAATGCTTAAGGGTAAACATCCTGAAGCAAACTCTCATCCCTCATGCTCTAAATCTAAGGGGACTTTGTTAAGAAGAAAAAGTTTTGTACTCACACAAAGCAAATCTGCATGCTGTACATGTGTTTTCTTATAACCAGTCTCTGACTGGTTATAACCAGTTTCCAAAGAAGTTACTGTCTTTGACTGCCATTCAAATTAGATATTTAGACTCAGGTCTTATAAACTCCAGACCCCGCATTCTATCCATTGCAACATCTACCTGCTTCTGTATCACACTGTGGCTGGTTATCCACAGGTATCTAGCTTTAACTAACTCAAATGAGGCTAAAACGTAGGAAGAGATTTACAATGCTAGGCATAAAAATGCAAAACACACCAACAGGAAACTGAGTGCACCAAACTGTGTAAGCTTTGTGGAGGGCTTCACTGTTAGAGGGGAATAGAACCCTTCAGTCTGACCCCCCCAGAAGGATTTACTTTCAGTCTCAGGCACTGGTTCCTACTTTCCATCCTGATATCAATACCATCTTTTACCTTGGTCCTCTCCCCTCAGTTGACCAACCCATATCCTCATTGGTTTTTGTACCATCAGTCTGACACTTCTGGCCTCTCCCAGAGTGGGAACCTTTAACAGAGATCCTTTTGTCAATCTCATCCCAGAACTCAGCAGAGGGGTCTTAAAAGACTTTCAGTCCTAGTTCATTGTAGTCTTGGATCACAGACTGGAACCATCTTTTGCTTTCAAGATAATACACAAAGGACAAAGAATGCTTTCACTACTTGTTCTAATTCACAAGCAGTCTACTCTTGATACTTGCTACAGTATCAATATCTCAAATTTCCCAGAAATTCTCACCCTAAAATGACCAGGGCAAAGAGAAGTTATTCCAAAGCATAGGCCAGAGGTTTTGACGGACAAAATCCAAGCAAGCAGCAGTGGTCATCATCTACTGTCCCTTCATAGTAATGTGGGTTGTTTAAAGTGGCTCCCATTAAATCAAATATTCGGATTAAAAAAGAACTCCATATTAAGTAGAGTTTCTTGGAAATTGGCACTTGGATCTTCTCAAACTACCAAAATTACCATTTATAAATTTATTAATATATTTATTTACCTTAATGCATTCAAAGTCATTTAAAAATTTGTTTAAAGCACTGTTTATTGTCAAAAAAGATCAGTGAATCTGATAACATATGATTATGTTGCTTATTAATCTCTTGAAAGGATGTCTCTCTCTCTCTTAGCGATACCAACAATCCCCTGACATTAAAAGAGTATTCATAAAAGCTTAAAATACATTTGTAATCAACTGACAATGCCAAATGTATTTAAAATCTGTTGGGCTAGTATATGCATGTTGGGTTTTTAAAAAACAGATTTTGCTTACTTATTTTTGCTTTGACATTGCTCTGATTTCCTCATATCCCTTCACCCTATAAGAAAAGCTCTCAGAAATAAAAAGTTTTCGAAAAAAGGAACACAACAAAACCACCAAAGCATGAAACAAAATTACATGCAACTTTTCACACTCAAAGACCCCTAACTTTTTCAAAGGAGGGGATTATATGTAATTCTTATATCTCTGCTTTGGGGCCAAGTTTGTTCTTTATAATTTCAAAACATTCAGGTTCAGTTGTTTATGTGGCTTGTCTCTCTGTTTCAGTGTGATAGTCAGAGTATATGGTTAGAGTCATTTTCCTCAGTTTGTGTAAACCTCTCCATGTTTCTACTACTATTAAAAAAAATCCTGGCTTACTAGAGAAACACAGAAATGTATTTTTATATAAAGCTACGTGTACAGGAAAATTTCATGCCAAAAGGAAGAAAGAACTGTCACAAATCCTGAAGAACAAGATATATTGGCTGTAACTAGCTGCTAGAAATGTATAATGTGTCTTTCTCACTAAGAAAATGACTAACATTACTGAACCTGAGATACTGCAAGACTTTGGAAGACTGTGCTAACACAGGTGTGGATAAACACAGAAGGCACCAATGTAACTGGCGTGTTGCAATGCTCCAGTGAGCAGCTGAAACTATATGGAAAAAATAACTGAAAAATACTTAACCAAATAAATAGAAATATCATAGACCACAGCTAATGTTAATAGAAGTTAAAGTCCATATTCAGCCTGCATGGTCTTTATAAAGGATTTAAGGGCCCCCATTTCTACTGGACTTTTGACACCACTGCACTACAGCATAGCACCACAGTAAATGTTCATCATGAATGCTATGGTCAAAAGAAAAAATTATTTTGAAGAGTTCAGTCAGTCAGCAAGGGTTTAATAATCAACATCTGCTGTGCTCTAGGCACTGTGCTAAGCACAGGGATGAAAAAGATAGTCCCTGCACCATTCTAATGAGACCATGTAACATTAAAAGAAAGCTGAAAAGCTTGTGGTGAGGGTGGGAGAGGAGGAAAGAATCCAGTCTACTGTAGTCTGGTGAGAAACAGACACATGGTTATGTGCCAGGTGCTGTGCTAGATACACAAAAAAAAAAGCCAAATAGGTCCGGGCCTCAACGAACTTCACTCCTCAGGTAACTAGCAGAGTCAAGTTCAACTCACCTGAGATCCTAGTATGTAATCTTTTTGGCTCCAAAAAAATTCATAGGTTAGCCTTCCTTTGATGGAATGAGAAACCAATGAATATTCTCTGTGAAGAAAACTTCTGAGCCAATGCAGGTTTAACTTTCCTTCAGGAAAAGCATGAAAAAATATGTATTTTTTAGCACAGATCAAGGGCACTTTTCTGATATCTGGAATAAGACCTAAAACATAGCAAGAAATCAATTTTCTGATTTCATTTTTCCTTCTCCAATTAATTAATAACTGGACCTCAATGCTCACCTTCATAAATGGAAACAGGAAGTCCAGAAGAACGGAGGAAGGGAGAGGTCACTGTGGGCCAAAAGCCACTGTACTTATATATCCGTTCTCTAAACAAATGATCATTTTAATTAGAACTATGACTAAGACACATGGTACTAAAGGAACACAATAACTGTATTCTGTAATGGGAATACTAGCAAGAAATAGGTGCTGATGTTCCCATCAAACGTAAAGTGGATTCTATACACCTCATTTTCCTACTTGAAGTTACTACTATGGTCAAGAGGTCACTGATTTCGAGCAGTCACAAAGCTCAAAGACAACTTCTCACTAAAATATTACCTTTGAACAAAGTCCTGGAGCAGTAACTAAAACATATTCCTCATTCACAGATATTATTCCTGATATCTTCTCTGTGTACAATTTGTGGCTGAAAAACCTGACTTGCCACCAATTCTTTCTCCACAATTACTAAACTTCCATCCGATGATGCTAAGAGTTTCTTAGGATCTGGTTCAAAGGACTTCATGGAAACATCAAACATACATATATAAATCTAAAAGAACAACCATTAGAGAATGTAAAACTAACAATGTATACTTATTTATATTTTATTGCATACTTATTTACTAATTAATATAAATTCATGTAACTTATATTTATAAACAACTAATATGGAAAATTATGAGAAAAAAGCAGTCAAAAGAATGAGGAGACAAACTGAAAATAGCTATGATATGATAGCACCTGTGATCCTAACAAAAAGTCAATGCATATAGACAAACTGAAGTTCCTGATGGGAACTATGAATAAGAGACTTAAAACATGTCTTACTCTGTGAATGGATGTAAATAGCAAATAAACAGTATAACTGTTTTAAACAATGTTTAATGTTATTTCTTTTTTTTTAATTACTTCTGTAAGGCTCTAGTGTATCTTATTTCCTTTACTCCAGCCGACTCTCACTGTTGTTATAAATTCCCAGGGCTAAGGGAATTATCACAGATCATGGAACTCTTTTCTCCCCCGTGACAACAGAGAAATTCAAAACCAAAAGATGAAACTATCAAGACCAACTAACTCCCTGAACAAATTCAAACTGTTCCCTATTCATTCAGATTCTTGGATCAATTCAAGCCAGTCAAAGACAACATAGCTTTAAAAACCTTCAAGAGTCCCTAACTACTAAAAGTGAGTATTACTTAAAATACTACAATTAGTATAAAGTAGAAATCATGACAGAATTTAAATAATCCCTAAACTAGGAAAAGGGGATTGATACATGATTAAAAGTAGTTCTCTACTGAAAGGACGTCTTAAATTTCAACCCTCAATTCAGCTACTTGCCTAAGGTAACCCAAAGATACTGGGCTGGGAGAGGAAGGCACTGGATGCAAGCAACAAACTAAAGAGCCCTTTGCAGTTTCTCTAAGCTTAAAATTGTAAATATGCTTTTAAAAACCACTTGACTATGATAGGAAGGAAACAATGAATTTACCAGCCTTCTAATAATTATAGGTTACATAGCTAGGCAGTTTGAATGCTCATCCTTCACATTTCCTTAGACATGCACCCAGAAGGGACACAACAGAGAATCTATAAAAGCACTGTGTCCACAAAACAAACACGCAAAGCAAAACAAAAACAAAAACTGGCACAAAGGAGCACAGATTATATAATGAGTTGTGTGGAAAACAGAGGAAAGAGTTCTGTTTCCACAGGGTCAAAACTCTCAGCTTTAAGTGGTGATAGTAAATCAGAGTTGTGACCTAGAAGAGTCAGATAAAGAAGGTTAGAAACTCTTAAGAGAGAGCTGGGGTTAAGTATTCACAGAGGTCATTAGCCCCTAAGGTTACTGAATAAAAACTGTAGGTGACCCTGACCAATCAGAAAGTGGTTAGGGGCTTTCAGAAAAACTCAAGAAGAATACAGAACTGATCCTGCTTAAACCAGCTGAGGTCACGGGCAAGGCCACCTAAAGATCCAACTGAGCTTGCTTAATGATATACCATGGACGTGCCAAAAGATTGTGACCAGAAAGAGAAAGGACTAATCTGTCCTCTGATGGGATCTGTCTTGCAGTTATATTATAAAAATGCCCTCACTTCCATATTTAGCTCTCTCTCCCCCTTTTTGAAGAAGAGTGAAGTTCACCTTGGCCAACTGGTCAGTTCCTCTGAAGTCTACTTTAATAAATTTTCCTTGATACTTTTCCATGTCAAACATGTTTCTAACAGTTGGAACTGGAAAAATGAGTAATTTAAAGGAGAAAAAATTCATGGAACAGAACTGAATGAAAAGGAATGATCATTTTTCCAAAATTTCAACAATACTAGCTTGAGATAAATGAGGCAAGCATCTTCATATACCAAAGGAAAAAAGTGGGAAATCAGACCATCTGCAAAAGGTTTTTCTTTTACTCATTTTATAAGGAAGACGGGGCAGTTAGGTGGTGCAGGGGATAAAGCACCACTGCAAGAGTCAGGAGGACCTGAGTTCAAATCTCACCTCAGACACTTGACACTCACTAGCTGTGTGACCTTGGGCAAGTCATTTAACCCGAATTGCCTCATCCTGGGTTATCTCCATCATCCTGATGAACATCTGGTCACTGGCTTCCGATGGTTCTGGAGGAGAAGTGAAGCTAGTGACCTGCACAGCCCTCCCTCATTCAAAACAAAGTCAAGTGCAAGTCATGTCATCATTTCTCTGATGGCATGGTCTTCTTTGGCAACAAAGGATGAACACACACACTTATAAGTAAGATACTTATTCAGGGACAGCCAGATGGCACAGTAGATAGTGTCAAGCCTGTAGCCAGGAAGACTCACCTTCCTGAGCTCAAATGTGGCCTCAGACATTTACCAGCTTATTAGTTGTGTGACCCTGGGGGCAAGCCACTTAAACTTGTTTGCTTCAGTATTGTCATTTGTAAAATAAATTGGAGTATCTTTGCCAAGAAAACCTTCCATGAAGTCACAAAGATCTGGACATGACTGAGATGACAACGTAAAAGTTCAATTCTGGCTCTTGAAGGGATATTGTTCAATCCAGGAGACTGAGGCTACTCCTGGGGAATATTTCACTCTGAAGATGAAAAAAGACACAAGATAAAATTAAAGTACCTACTGTGCCTAACAAAGCCCAAATCAGAGGTCAGACTGTCTGCGTGTCAGTGGTCAAATTTACAGTCTGTTAACCAAAGGAACTGCAGAACAGCTTTTACAATATTCTCTGACATTCCGCCAATCATTTAGGAGTCCCCTGTTTTGCGGCCATCGATTAATAAGGCCTCACACACGGCGCTGTGAAGACGTAACCGTGACATTTCCATTTAAATGAACAACTCCAGCAAACAAAACAGCCAACACTGAAGGGACCTGCAGAGAGGAGCAGCGAAGTGTCTGGCAGTGATCTAGAATATCGAAGGAAATAAAATATCTCTATCTCTAGTCTCTGACCCCGAAGCTCACCAATAGGTACGTATCCCAAAGAAGTCCAAAACAAAATACAGGTGCCATAATATACCAAAACTTTATATCAATATTTCCTAGGGCAGCAAGAACAGAAAACAACATAAAGGAAAAGAAAACAAATAAGAAAATGGCAAAATGCATAACGGCAAATAAACGGAGCAGAATACTGCTACACCATAAGAAAGGCTACATACAGAAAATGAAGACAGCTGTGGGGAGACATAAGTGAACTGATGAAGAGCTGAAGTAAGAAGAACCAGTAAAACAATACACACAATGACCGCAAAAAAGTAACTGGGGAAGGAAAGAGGAAAAAAAAAGAAGAAACTGAATACTGATTAATTTTGGTGACCAAACTTGGCCCCAAAGAGAAAATACCTTTGCCTCCCTTCCATGCACAAGTCAGGGACCTTAGGAAGGTAAATAACTTGTATGACATCAGATTCCCTTAATATACTGGTCAGTATTGCTAAAAATGCTGAGAAGTTATTTTTACATATAACTGGGGGAAAAAATACTATTAAAAGAAAAATGGAAAAAAAATAAAAGTGAGATAGAAACAAAGCCATTATTTACAACTGTTAAAAACAGACCCAATATCTACTGTCTTACCACCCCATTTTTTAATGTAAATACAACACAGAATTGTTAGGCTTAGAAAGGCAGGATGTAAGTAAGTCTCATGTAATATGCATGAGGCCTAGCATATTAATCATCATTTATAAGTTTTCCATTTTTCGCTCTTGCCTTTTTCAAAATGAAAACTTCCCAATATGGTCTTCCTTGTGCACTTTGGCTACGTGCCATGTGAGTCAACAGTCTATGCCCTGTGGTGTGAGGGAACAACTGCCAGATCTGAACTAGTTGGATTTGGGTCAATCAACTGGCAGTCTCTTCACCTTATTGTAGAAATAAGTTGTTCAAAACTTGGGGGGTTGGGGGGTGGGGGAAGGTCCAGGAACAAACTACCATATTTGTGTCTTGGAGGACAACCACAGACTAATTTAAAGAGACAACTGAGACTATCACACCCTGAAACAGTTATCCCAAGGACATTAGTGATTTTTCTTCTCCTTTCCTATTTTTAACTTCCAGCTAAAAAAAACAGACCCAAGTCTTCCTAGAGTATGAAATAATTTCGATATGTTAGTAGGACAGTACAAGAACTAGAGCTATGATTTCATTGACAGAAACTCCCAGAGAAGGAAACTCCATCTATTAATTGGCAGATCAATATTTTCACTGTAACTTAGATCAAAGAGAGACTAAGTGACCTGACTAGGTTCACAAAATCTATATACTGGCTCTGAGGCCACACTCTTCATTTACTTTATAAAAGGATTCAAATCCTTCTCTAAGTAGAAGATGGTTAAAGATTTCTCTCACTATGTATACTCTACTAGTATATGCTTACATTTCACAGACATGAACATATGTGCATACTATACACCACATATACACAGGGCCATTGTATTATACATGTGTACATATATACATATGTGTGTGCATACTTAGGAGAGGCATCATGGTACAGTGGATAGTGATGTGCCATCCTCAAAGTCAGAAAGATCTGCGTTTAATTCTTCTCATATACACTAGTTTACAAAAAAAGGCAAGTCATAACCTGTCGCTGTTTAAGGCAACTCTCTAAGAATGTAAGCTAAAGGGGAGTTGCCAACTTGTAGCGGTAGAGGGAATTTCCATGCCAGGAGTGACCCACACTAATGAAATCGCAAGTCTAGACCCAAAAAATTACATTTAAGTAAACAGAAACAAGGAATGCTCTTACCATAGTATTTGTACCCACCTCCCAAGGTGACTGTAAAGATCAAACACAAAAAATCCTTTAAGCACTAAAAAAAATAAAAACTGGATAGCTAGTTGGCCAAATGAATAGAGTGCTGGAGTTAGAACCAAGAAAACTCATCTTTATGAGTTCAAATCCAGCCTCGGGCACTTACTAGCTGGGGGATCCTGAGCAAACCGCTTAACCCTGTTTGCCTCAGGTTCCTCATCTGTAAAACGAGCTGGAAAAGGAAACGGCAAACCATTTCAATATCTTTGTCAAGAAAACCCCAAATGGGGTCACAAAGAGTTGGACATGACTGAAATAACCTAACAACATAAAACAAATCAATATGAAATTGTTTTTCCTCTATCTTAGTTTAAGAAACTAAAAAGGGTTTATAATAAATGACACTATAATGCACTATGAAAGGAACTTAATGCCCACAACTCTCTGTGTTGAGATACAACTGACATAAAGAATTAAGAGACGTAAACTGAAGAGAAAGAAAACAGGATAAAATTCTGTTTTTTACTATTTTTCATGTTAACTGATTTTTCCTAGAGAACGAATATACATTGTCATTTTGATCCTGGATCCTGGTCCCTTCTCCATCTTGTTCAGTAATGGCTTTACTAGCATGTCTATTTCAAGGTTTAAGAAATTACGAACCCTAAATCCACTGAGTTTCAGCTTCTTCACATACTGAAGTGTACCTAACTCACTTATGGGAAGGTCCTGGCTAAGTGAGAGCCAGCACTAGACATTCCTTTTCCTCTGGCACACACTTAGAGTAACACAGCTTTTCCACTATTGGGCACTACTTGCTAAACTGCTGGAGTCGTGCTCCAGCAGCCAAAGTAAAGGCTGCACTAAATGTGTGGGCCCAGCCTACTACATGGCTAGACAGCCCCTATATGCCTTGAGCAGAAGGAGACAGATTCTCCCTTTTCTTCTAGGCCTTCAGTCAGATTTTTCTCTTTATCTACCCACATGTCAATTAATTCCACAGTCAGAGAGAAACTAAGTTCCACTAGTGTTTTTCCTAATTAGTAACAGTGGCAGTCATACCTGATAAGCAGATATTCTTATTTAACGTCTTTTCTATTTCTCTGCAGACTTCTTATCTGTAAGAGAGGAGAAATCATGTAAGTACTTTGAAGTGGGGGGAGTAATAAATGCCTTTTTACTGTTGCATCAGTCATTTCCTTCATACCCCCAGTGAGTCAGCCCTTAAAACAAAGAAAAATAGTTAAGCAAAATGACTGTATCAGATAATATATTTACCACTACACCTCTGCAAGTACTCATAGATCAACATCTCCAACAGAAACAGAAAGATACAATTTTCCAATTCTTCAGGGACAAGACAAAGATATGGTATTTGGCTTCATTTGAGTGTCTTTTAGCTTTCATTACTATGTCACTACTTACACTGTTTTCCAAATTCAGCTTCAACTCATCCCATGGCTCTCTGAATTCCTCACATTAACTGTTCCTTATAGTTCAAATAATATTCCATTAAATTTATATAATTTATTCTGCTATTCTCCAACTGAAAAGGAACTGCTTTGTTTCTGGTTTTTTGCTACCACAAGAAATACTATGAATATCTGGTCCATGTGGGCCTCTTCTTTGAATTTTACTCATTTGGAGCACTACGTAAATTGTATGGAGTTATGAACGTATGTAGGTACTGTGTGTATGTGTGTGTATGTGTGTGTACACAGAGAGAGAGAGAGAATGAACTTCATACAGGCCTATCATTTCTGGGTTAAAAGGTTTGACTTTTGGTGACTTTTCTTACGCAATTCTAAATTGTTTTCAAGAACGTCTGGATTATTTCATAGTTCTTCCAATAGCATGAATATTGTTCCTACGACAACCCATCAAAGTTGGCAAGACTGCGAACAGAGAGACCTGAACCAAGCTGTTCAAAGGAAACTGAAGTATGATATTCCTGGACAAACCCGAGGGAATGTTCCTGCAGCCATGAGCCTGCAATTCAATTTCCTGGCCTAAAACCACTGCTCTTAAAGTCATATAAACATATCAAAAAACAACAAGATACTTCAGACACACAAAAAACATATAATCTGATGACATCCACAGAAGCAACCAAAGAAAGGTTATCAAGTAATTAATCTTGCTCTATAAATTAAACAGAATGAGCATCCTCACTCCTAGTCCTATACGTTCCAGCAACTGAACACAACCTTAAAGAGAGCGAAGGAAAAAACAAGCATTTACATGATGCCTACTATGTGCCAGGCACCATGCTAAGTGCTTTTCACAAACACTACCCCACTGGATCCTCACGATAACCATGTCACATAAGTGCTATTATCGTCCTCATTTTACAGATGAGGAAACTGTTAGACGTGAACAGACACAAGTTCAGTAACTTGCCCAGGATGAAATGGACTCGTGTCTGAGGTCAAATCTGAATGCAGGTCTTCCTGACCTCAGAACCAGCGCTCCATCCAGTCTACAACTAGCTGCTTCAAGTCACACTTCTTATACCACACTTATCCTAATTTATAAATCCAAGGGCAAAAGAAGTCAATTAGTGAAAAATCGGAATCCAAGAACAAAATTTACCCAAGTAAAATAAAGCAATGCAGTAACATCAGAAACAAGACAAGTGCTACCCCCCCCTCCATGTTATGATGGAACCATAGGCATAAGCATACCTCCTAAGGGTCTTAAAAGAGAAAAAAGATAATTCAAGGAGGAAATAAACACAGAAATCAGTACAGAAATTTAGAGTATTCTCAAAGAATAATTTTAACATACAACCAGAAGACAAGATAATTTAGAATTAGTGAGCAAACTGAAAAAGTTCTAAAGATTTAGACACAAAAAATGAGAGATTAAAAATATGAGAATAAAATCTAAAGACAGCAAAATGAGATTCAGAAAATCTGCACTTGGACTAGGCAAAAGGAGGTGCTAGAATCAGAGTGGTAAAAAAAATAAAAAAGCAAAACAAACCCCAAGGACCTGGTAATGACTTTGAAAAAAAAGGGGAACATTTGATAAAGGGAAAAAACAACCATAATCTTGGATAAAAGTGGACAAGCCTCCCCCATAAAACAGATGAGAACACCAAGAAAGGCTAAACTGGAAAACAATCCAAAAGTAAACTGTGTGCTTCATAAACTCAAGAAGACAGGACAAGATTCCACAAGGACTTCTGGGACACTGGAGAGTGAGTCAGTAGGGAGTGGGCTGAGAACGTCAGCGCGCTGATGATGGACAAAGGGCTACGGAGTCTGAACGCAGACCAAAGCAGGGCATCTTCTCTTTGGTTCTGATTCTTCTTTCACAAAACTGATGTGGAAATAAATTCAATATGACTGTACATGTGTCACTAAGACTGCTCAGTATGGTGGGGAGAGGGATAAGGATGGAGAAAAAAATCTGGAACTCAAATCTTATAAAAGTGAATGCTGAAAACTATCTTTAGAGGTAATCAGAAAAAATAAAATACTACTAAATGGAAAAAAATAACAATTAATTTTTTCAAAAAGGACATCAATTCAAACTATCCACCACAAACAAGGTACTTCATCTCTTGGCCGGAGGATGTCACTGTCCCACATGACAGGAGTGTTCTCCAGTCCCCCCTCAGACTATTACCAACTAAAATCCTACCTTCTCCAAGAATCCTACCTCCCCCTACTTCCAATGCCTTCCCCTCTGTTATGCCCTATCCTCTACATAGCCTTGTGTATTTGTACACTGTCTCTCCCAATAGATTGGAAATTCCTTGTGGACAGCGGCTGGGCTGTCTTTTGCCTCCTTTCACATACATAGAACTTATTATAGTGCCTGGTCCTTAGAAGGTGCTTAATAAATGTTTGATGGATCGATAACCACAATAAAATCCAAATTGATAAATGATTTACAATAAAGTCGCACCATAAAAAATGAGAACAAAACATCAGAGAAAACAAAACAGTATTTCACAACTCATGTGATAGGGGGAAGAATTCATAAGTAGAAAAGAGATGGTAGATTGTAAAAGAGACCATTCCAGTTACATACAATTTAACAGATAGAAGAAAATATATGAATGCAGAAAATTTTTCATAACCAATATCTAATAAAAATATAAAAACCTATAGTGAGTAAACACAAATATGACATAAAAAGCATTTCCCAATAGATAAGCCAAGGATTAAAAAAGATTTTTAAAAATAAGGCTCTTTTAAATGCAATGGAAAAATGTTATCAATCACTAATAAAAGAAATAAAAATTAAACCAGCTTTGAGTTATCACCTCTGATTCACTAAATCAGCAGAAATATAACCCAAAGAAATCACAAAAATGGGAAAATGGACCCACATGTACAAAAATATTTATAGCAGCTCCTTCTGTGATGGTCAAGAACTGGAAACTGAGGAAATGCCCATCACCTGGGGGAATGGCTGAAGAAGTTGTGGTACATGAATAGAATACTATTGTGCTATAAGAAATGATGAACAGGTAGATTTCAGAAAAACCTTAGAAGACTTGTATTAACTGATGTTGAATGAAATAAGCAGATCCAGGAGAACATTATACACGGTAACAGCCACATTGTGCGAGGACTATTTCCGATAGACACATTACTTCACAGCAGTGCAAGGACCTAAAACATTTCCAAAGCACTCGATGCAAATGCCATCCACATTCAGAGAAAGAACTATGGAATCAGAACGCAGAATGAAGCAGGCTATTTTCTCTTGTGTTACGTTTTGTTCTGGTTTTTCTCAAGGTTTCTCCCATTTTTTTAAATTCTTCTATGCAAAATGACTAATGTGAAAATATGTTTAATAAGAATGTGTGTGGAGAACCCATATAAGATTGCATGTCATCTTGGGGAGGGAGGGAGGAGAGGGGGGAGAAAATTTAAAATTTACAGAAGTGATTGTAGAAAACAAAACAAATTAATTTTAAAAATCAGCAGGAATGGTTTTTTAAAAATTGGAGGTAATGTAAGAAAAGACACACAATTTTGCCATTAGTCACACTGTGAACTAATCTTCTTTTATTTTCAGTTTTCAACATTCACATCCACAGAAATTTGAATTTCTAATTTTCTCTCCATCTCCCCCCTCCCCCTACCCCAAGATAGCATGTATTCTGTACACCCTTTCCTCCAATCTGCCCTTCCTTCAGTCCCTCCCTTCCCCACCTTATCCCCATCCCCTTCCCTTCAATTTTCCTGTAGAGTAAGAGGGATTCTACAGCTCACTGCCTATATATCTTCCTTCCTGGCTGCGTGTAAAAACAATTATTAACATTCGTTCTTAAAGCTTTGAGTTCCACATTCTCTCCCTGCCCCCACCCCACTTACCCTCACTGAGAAGAAACACAATTTGATACAGGTTATACATGTGTAGCCACGTAAAACACTTCCATAACAGTCATGAAAGACACAGTTATTTCCCTCGGTCCTGTCCCACCCTCCATCTATTCTATTCTCTGGTTTGACATGTCCCTCTACCAAAGTGCTTCCAATTGCCCCTTCCCCCAATCTGCAGTACCTTCTATTGTCCCCCTCTCTTATCCCCCCACACCCCCTTTCCTCTAGAGTAAGATATACTTTCATACCCAACTGAGTGTATATATTATTCCCTCTGTATATTCCCTCCCAATGTAAGGAAAGCTCACTTATTCCCTCTCATCTTCCCCTTCCCATTCACTGTAAAATTTCCTTCTTGCCTCTTTTATGTGAAATGATTTACCTCTCCCTTTCTCCTTCTCCTAGTACATTCATCTCAACACTTAGTTTTCTTTTTTAGATATCATTCCTTCATATTCAGCTCACCCTGTGCCCTCTGTCTCATTATACACACACACACACACACACACACACACACACACACACACATACATACATACATATACATACATATATTCCCTCCAACTGTCCTAACAGGTCTCATGAGTTACAAATATCTTAATAAGACCCTTATGGTTTATCTTTCCTGTTTACCTTTTCATGTTTTTCTTGATTCTTCTATTTGAAAGCCAAATTTTCTATTCAGCTCTGGTCTTTTCAACAAGAATGCTTGGAAGTCCTCTATTTCATGGAGGTTCTATTTTTCCCCATGCAGTATTATATTCAATTTTGCTAGGTAGGTTTTAATCCTATCTCCTTTGACCTCTGAAATATCATATTCCAAGCTCTTTGATTCCTTAGAGTATAAACTGCTAAATCTTGTGTTACTTATGTTATCCTGATTGCATTTCCACAATACCTGAATCGTTTCTTTCTGGCTGCTTGTAATATTTTCTCCTTGACCTGACATTAATCCTTCCCATCAATTTTCCAGACTGCCTTGGGCTGGAAATTTGCTTCAGTCCACCATTTTGTGGCTTCTGCTACTATATAATTTGTTAGAGACATTTTTTACAGGCTTTCTGGGGGATCTAGGGAAAGAGAGCTCTAGAAAGTCCCTGCTTTCTAGAGCTCTAGAAAGTCCCGTACCACCATCTTGGTTCTACCCCCGACTGATCTGACTTTTGAAAAACATTCAAGAATCATGTTCTATGAGCTACCCAATGTTATCATCTCACTATTAGGTTTACACCTCCAAAAGGTCAACAATAAAAAGAAATTTCTTAAAAATCCAATTAAGTGCCCTACTACATGCAAGGTACCATGTGTACCTAAGTAATAACCAGGAACAAACCATGTGCCTACTTATTAGAGAATGGCTGAACAAATTATGATATACAAATGTAATTGAGTAACACTCTTCAAAGTAGAATGACAAATATGAATACTGAGAAACATGGAAGAGAACTGTACAGCCTGACACAAAGTAAAGAAAGAACATACAATTAAGATAACAATGGTAGATTCTAAGAGTGGAAAGTATCATGTCCAGTCAGTACTAATCGCTATATCATGTATTTTTTAAATAGCTTGAACTTTATTAATAGGAAATGAATGATAAGTAAAAACAAAAAGTAGATTTTTGTTAACTTAGTAAAATACAAAGATGTATCAAGGACACATTTGATCAAAAAAGTAAATGAGCTGGGCACGTATCAAAAATAAGGGAAAAATACTATACTGGCACCCACACGACATGAAAGGAACTAGTGGAAAGCCTCCAATGTGTTGGCTAGATCCTCTATGTGATAAGTTGCTGAAAGACATAAAACATAACATATAATGAGAAGATGTGACTCTATATTAATGGAAAAAAGTACCCAGGGTGATGAGCTCTTTAATTCATTTAAGTAGTACAAATTTCTTAAGTACTCAAGGAATAATTTTACCAACAGGTAAATTCTATCATTTATTTAAAATTCTACCATTTGTCAAGTGCCTACTATACTACCACATACTCATCTGAAATAAATCAATTGTCAGGTTAATCAACAAGCTATATTAAAATGGCAGTGTGAGGACAGCATTGTTCTAGGCATAGTGGGAGACAACAAAGGATAAAATATGTATATCTCCCTTCAACAAGTATGCAATCAAGTTTGAGTACAAAATCGGGCCTGTCACATAGCAACACATGATTGAGTGAGTGGTTCATATGCATAATTGTTATAGATTCAGAGATCAATTACTTAATCATTGATTTCTGTAAGATTTTCATTTCCTTCTTTTAAAAAGGATTTTGCTCTTAAGCTACAGCTTTGACACTGGAATCACTATAGCTAACATGACCCTTGGGAGGTCAAAGATCTAGTCCCACACCTCCCGTTCTCCACAGAAAAACTCTCTGGAACGTTCTTAACACTTGAAAGTGAGAAGGGCAAATTCCCAATTTTCAAAAGAAGAAATGGATTACAGGTTACAAACTCAAACCCTCAAGGAGCTCATAATGGGGCAGACGGAAAATAAACAACACGCAGGAAAAATGGGAAATAACAAAAAGGAAGGCCCTAGAGTTAAGAGGAATTGGGCTTCCTTTAAGTAGGATTTTAGTCAGGACTTAATGGAAGCCAGGAAAGACAGTAAATGGAGATAAGGATGAAGAACATTCCAAGCATGAGGGAGAGCCAGACTGATGCCCAGAGCCAAGGGTTGGAGTGTCTTGTTCAAGAAACAGCAACAAGGCCACTTTGTTGGATCAAAGAATATGTGTCGGGAAGGTATAAGAACACTAGAAAGGTGGGAGGAGTTTATGAAGGGCTTTGAACACTAAACAGAGCACTCTATTTCACTCTGGAAGTGATAGGGAGCCATTGCAGTTACTGAGGGAGAGAGGGAAAAAGAATACATGGTATGACTTGCTTTTTAGGAAAGATCATTTTAGCACCTGAACGGAAAATGGCCAGGAATAATCCTGGCCTGCACCAGGATTATAACACTAGCAGGAGAGAAAGAGGTATATCCAAAAGATGCTGCAAAGGTTAAATCAACAAGCTTTGGCAAAAGATAGTATATGGGGGCGAGGGGAGGGGGAGCCAAGATGGCGGAGTAGAAAGACTCATGTATGCTAGCTCCGAACCCACAGCCCCTATATTTTCTGTAAAAAGAACTCCCCACAAATTCTGGAGCAGTGGAACCCGTGCAGAAACACAGTGGAAGAGATTTCCGTTCCAGAGAGCCCTGGAAAGCTGTCCCCAGGGATCCGTCGTGCACCGGACGTGAAGCCCACCCCTGCGCTGCCCCAGAGGAGCAGATCCAAGCAGACTTCAGGGACAGAAGCTCTGGCAGCCGCAAAGGTGCCTCTGCTCACAGGTGCTGCAGGTCTGTGAGAGAGACTTCTGGGCTGGCCAAGAGGGGAGCGGGGTATCTCTGTGACTCAGGCCCCCTCGGGAGGCGGTGGCGCAGGCCTGGAACTCCCGAAGCAGCAGACATGAGCTCAGGGCCATTACTGAAGGTCTCTGCATAAAACCTCCTAAGGGAACTGAGCCTGAGAGGCGGCCCTGCCCCCACCCCAGCACCAGAACTTAAGCTCACATTGACTAGCAGCCACGCCCTCTGCTGAAAGTCCTGAGGTTGGGGAGCAGCATTTGAATCTCAGATCCCAAGCACTAGCTGGGAGGATCTAGGCGGGGATGGACAGGAATCTCAGAAGTCAAGTAACTGGCTGGGAAAATGCCCAGAAAAGGGAAGAAAAATAAGACTATAGAAGGCTACTTTCTTGGGGAACATATGTTCCCGCCTTTCATTTCTGATGACGAGGAACAATGCTTACCATCAGGGAAAGATGTGGAGGTCAGGGCCTCTATATCCAGACATCCGAGGTGGATGTCCGGTGGGCTCAGGCCATGGAAGAGTCAAAAAGGATTTTTAAAATCAAGTTAGATAGGTGGAGGAAAAACTGGGAAGAGAAATGAAAGAGATGCAAGAAAAGCATGAAAAATGGGTCAATACCTTGGTAAAGGAGACCCACACCTTGAAAAATAGGCTCACTCAACTGGCAAAAGAGGTTCAAAAAGCCAATGAGGAGAAGAATGCTTTCAAAAGCAGAATTAGCCAAATGGAAAAAGAGGTTCAAAAGCTCACTGAAGAAAATAGCTCTCTCAAGATTAGAATGGAACAGATGGAGTCTAATGACTTCATGAGAAACCAAGAAATCACCAAACAAAACCAAAAGAATGAAAAAATGGAAGAGAATGTGAAATATCTCATGGGAAAAACAACTGACCTGGAAAATAGATCCAGGAGAGACAGTTTAAAAATTATGGGACTACCTGAAAGCTATGATCCAAAAAAGAGCCTAGACATCATCTTTCATGAAATTATCAAGGAAAACTGCCCTGAGATTCTAGAACCAGAGGGCAAAATAAGTATTGAAGGAATCCATTGATCACCACCTGAAAGAGATCCAAAAAGAGAAACTCCTAGGAACATTGTGGCCAAATTCCAGAATTCCCAGGTCAAGGAGAAAAATATTGCAAGCAGCTAGAAAGAAACAATTTCAGCATTGTGGAAATAAAATCAAGATAACTCAAGATCTAGCAGCTTCTACATTAAGGGATCGAAGGGCGTGGAATAGGATATTCCAGAAATCAAAGGAACTAGGACTCAAACCAAGAATCACCTACCCAGCAAATCTGAGTATAATACTTCAGGGAAAAATATGGTCTTACCCTACTGCTTTCAAGAGATTGAATATGCCCAAAAGCCCCCATACGGGGAAAAAATGAAACCTTCACCAGACATCGCCATCTCTTCAAATGATCATCTTATATTTCTCTACTTATTGGCCGAACCCCTAGGGAAAAAGCTGTCTCAATTCTTTGCCTCTACTCCTTTTCCTCCTATTCATTCAGTCTTTACTTTCATTCAGGCTTCTGACCTCACCATTCAACTACAACTACACCCTCCAGCTTTCGATGAACCTATATCTGACTGTCTTTTTCAAGTCCTCACACCTGCCTTTTCTTGGACATTTTGGCTGCCCCTCCCCCTCCCGGATACACTCTCCCCTCAGGACCCTGTAACACGATGGCCTCCTGGTCCTTCTACCTGTCTGACCGCTCTGCCCTCACACTACCAAAAAAAAGTCTCAGGCTTTTGGAATTATTAAAAGCTACAATTCATTTTTCCCCTGTGGGAAAACAAAAGCCCTGCAAAAGTCAAGGATAATATAAAGAGATGACCAAATGTTAAGCAGATTTTTCCCAGACAATAAGGCTGAGTTTGGGGCCAGTCTCTGAAACATGGGTTTCTAATACACAATGCAGTGTTACGCCGAACCTGCCAAAGACATGAAATATTTTACTACGAGTTTCCTGTTCTTCATGCCCCTTTACACAAGATCATTCGTTTCAGAAACCATCAACTACATCCCGCAGGTTCCAACATGACTTGGGTAATATGGACACACTAAAGCTCTGAATCTGACTACACAGAAGTCATTTCTCAATGACCGTTAGAGTCCAACATACAAGTAATTTCACATCAATCCCTAATTCTGATCTGTTAAGGGTTCTAAGTAGAGCCATGTCATTAATATCTAGACCTGGACAAAAAGCAATGAACCACCCAGCATTCATTAGATGTCTACTTAAGACAGAGAGGTTTCCAAATTGAAAGCTAAATTAAAGAGTTCTTCTCGTTTGCTTCTTAAGAATATCCCAAAATGGATTCCATTGACAGTAAGCTTCCTCAGTACACCTGAAATATCAGATTCAGCAATACACCTAGTTAAAAGTACATTAAAGCTCCAGCCAAAGCAGATGTGGCAGCATCCAAGAGGCCCTGGGGCAGAGAGGCAGGTCCTTAACTCACCCATGCCAAGGATACACCTTCTGGGGCTCCAGGGACTTCTCATCAAGCTTTCATTACACTCTAAGTTGAGATTGTACAATCAAGAAAAATAAATGAGATGTTTTAAAAGTTTGAGGTAAGACTGTGCTGAAAATAAGGGGGAAGAAGGGGAGGGAAGAGACACTGAGGGAAAAGGGCCACAGGGAAGTAGGTGTGCATGCTATGCACAGGGCACAAGTAAAGGACAGCAAGGTACATGGGCAAAACCCAGAAACACGTCTGAATGCCTTGTAGCAAAGCCCTACTTTCCCTACCTTAGTTATGGCTCTATTCTACACCCTTGGTTATTAAATTATTTAATTCTCTATATCTTATTTCCTTATCGATAGAAACAGGAAGCATAAAAGCAACATTAACCTACATTAGAAGGCCAAATAATAATATTGTGAAGTATCAAGTAGACTACAAATATTAGTCACTACTTTCTAAAGAAAACTGCACTAAAGGAGTTTAATCAATACAGTCTCCAAGTATGGCATGTGGCAGCATGTTCCACTTTTGCAAGCACAGCACAGCAGAGAAAAAGGCTGAGGGAAAGGATCCCAACAGCTAGAAAGCTGCCTTGTTACTGGACAGTTCAACAGCTCTGAAGATGGGTTAGCATTGCCACCTTTCATTTATAAGAAACGGAACCAAGAAACAAGGCAACAACACTGAAGAAAAGGAGGAATGAGTCAAGAGTTGTTTCTTTTCAATCAATCAGTAAACATTTATTAAACACCTGTTATATGCCAGGCACTATGCTTAAGAAGGCATACTATTAATATTCATCTAAACATCACAAGGAAAAAAGTTAATAATAGAAACCATTATCAGAACAAGAATTCACTGCATTTCAAAGTAATAAGTATTGTAAAGAGGTACTATGTTGAAAAGGTAGGACAAAGCACTATTACAGTTTACAAGAACTACAAATAGGAGAAATTAGATATAGGGTCAGAAAAGGTGTACACTGAAAAGGTGTACTCTTCCTACTACTCCTTACCACTCCCTCCTAGCTCCCAGTTCTCATCCACCCAAGATCAATCCTCCTCATGCCAAGATCTGATCTGTGCTCCAATGCCCCAAACCCTCCACTGGCTCCTATTAGCTGGATGGTCAACTTTGACACCCTGGCCCAGGTTAAAAAGACCCTCAAGAATCAAGCACATAGACTCTTTCCAACTTCATTTCATCCTTCTTTGGACTCCATACGTAAATTGCTGCCAAACCGGACTCCCCAGAGCTCCACCACGATACATTTCATGTTTTCCTTCTGCCTAGACTGAGCCCCTCTATCCCTTACTTTGCTATTTAAGTCCTGCCCATCCTTGAAACTCTAACAATATCTCCTGTAAGAAGCTGTCTGTCCTCTCATGCTCTACGCCCTTAATCTCTCATTGCACACTTTCCATGTTTTTGTTTTGCTTTTTGTATTAGTGATGTCTGTCATTTCTGCTACTGTCTCAGTTCTTGGAGAGGCACCCAGAGCCTCTACCAGTTTTCTGCACACAGTAGACTCTTAATAAATATTCACTGAATTAAACTGATAGGCTCAGGTTTCTTCTTATTAAACAGTCAATTTTTGCAAAGCTAAAATACAGGGGATATGCCAACTTAGACTAATACAACCGTTAATGCTTTGGGTCCTAAGTATCTAAGAAATCAGACCTTTACCCAGGCCGTAAAGCAGCAACTGAAATCAGCGGAAAAGCTTTTGCTGACAATCCAAATTTAATCTTGTGGAGGCAGAAGACAGAAGAACTTGGAGACTCCTCCATAACGAAATGTGCTCCCCTACTGGTCTGAACACCCAATTCTACTGAACCATAAGGCATAGCATAAGGCTAGGTTGTTCCCAGACCTCTGTCTGATGGGCTGAAAGTCTAGAAGGTAGGAAGGCAAGGACAAGTGGCAGTGATACTGACTTATCTAACATGTTATTGTATTTCTTGTACATTTCTTATGTACATTTCTTGTACATAAGCCTGCAGGCTTTTGTAATTGGTATATTTTTTGCCTTTAAAAAATAAATTAGCATCAGCTGTAAAATGATATGGACCTAGAACTCAAGACTAAAAGAAAAAAAATGAAAAAAATCGGTGGTGATATTAACGTAATTGAGCAACCCATGTCACTTGGTAGAAAAACATTAAATATATCACAACAATTTCGTTTGTTGGTAGATTATCATTCTTCTTTTCCTAAGTCCCGGCACAGTACTGTCCCAGTACTTATACAGTGCGAAGTAATCGGTAGATTTAGTGCACAAAGGTACCTCAACTACTTAATCCAACTCCCTAATTTTACAAACGAGCCAACTGAGACCCAGAGTGATTCAGCATAACCAAAAGATGAAGCCAGGTCCCAACTAACTCCACACGCTCTCTCGGCTACACCACGAGTCTGCAGGGATCTGCACAAGACCTAAAGTGACTCATCATTTATAAACAAATACTTGTTTAACGTTTAATACAAAAGAATGCCCGTTAGGAAGCAACCCACTTGAAAGATCCTAGAACAGAAGGAAGCACTGGACATCAAGCTAAAATACAACCAAAAACAGAAAAGATCTCTGACACATGAATAAAGGCGAAAACCTTTTAGTAACACACACATTCTTCCTACTGAGTATTAACAGTTCCAGTTCCATCTTAGGTAAGTATATATTATATACTTATTTTCAACAAGTAAACGTACTTAAGACTAAGTAGAAAGATCACTTGCCTAGTCCTGGGACTAGTCCTAGCTCTGCCCACTTGCTGCCACGGGTGAAGCTGGCTGCGACTGTTTAGTCGTGTCAGTCGTGCCTGACTCTTCATGGCCCCATTTGGGGTTTTCTTGGCAGAGATACTGGGGTGCTTTGCCATTTCCTTCTCTATCTTGACTGACAGATGAGGAACCTGAGGCAAACAAGGTTAAGTGATTTGCCCAGGGTCACCCAGCTAGGATAAATCTGAACTTAGGAAGATGGCTCTTTCTAACTCTAAGTCCACCGCTCTCTAACCAATTTGGCACCTACTTGCCCTGTGACTCTGGTGAAGTTATCTTAACCTCTACACTCCAGCTCCTTAAAGTCGTGGGGAACATGGTGGAGGAGGGGTTCGGTCACTTCTGACTCCTAACATTCTGTGAGATTACATAATTCTGCTAATATTACTGTTCTACCCAAAGCGTGTTCTGTTACTCCCACCGTTACTACATAAGCATTAATCTTCCTTTTATATCCCTAACCACCCCCACCCCCAAAATCTGAAATCTGTTTGGACATGAGTTTAAATAAAGATTGAGGATTAGTGGGGCTTTGTCTGGCTCACAAGGGCTTAAATTACATAGGAATACTTAAGACATTCCCAAACTGGATTACAACTACCTTTACGGAATCTTGATAAAATAGGAATTCTTGGCAAATCCTGGTGGCCTAAGCAGAGTATGGATTCACTCAGATATGTAGGTGAGGATATTGGACTAGATGACTTGGTCCAGATGACTTAAGATTTTTTCCTTAAAATGTTTCTTTTTTTCTTTTCTTTTTCTTTATAAGTTTACATCAAACATAAACATTTCAACATACAACATACAAAAGAATTGTTTATAAGACCATAAATTTGTTACCAAAAGTTTTTCAAATTTAATATGATGCCAATAAAACTGCCCTGTTTGTACCATTGACATCCTCATCAATGAGTTTTTTATTTTGAGTTATATTCTATTACTGATGGGGGGGGGGGGGGGGTGTTGTCTATTATTGTCCATTAACTCCCTCCATTGCAAAAGAAGCCTCCTTTGGCCATGTCTTAAAACCAATGTCTCACTTGCTCTCTGATCAATTCTCTGCCAAGAGGCGGGTACGCTCCACCACTAAGTCTTGTGAAATCACAAATGCTCATGGTAGTGATTACAATACAAAGGGATGCCCAAGATGCTTTACTTTACAACACTATGGTCATCATTTAAATTCTTTTCCCAGTTTTACTTCATTCTACATTAGTTCATATAAGTCTTCCCAGATTTCTTTTTTTTAAATTAATTTTTATTTCTTTTTTTAATGTTCTACAATCACTATCATAAAATTAAGATTTTAACCCCCCCACACCTATACCCCACTACCCCCCCCTCCCTCCCCAAGACAGTATACAATTCTGTATAGGTTCTACATATACTTTCCTATTGAGAACATTTTTACTATAGTCATGCTATGTAGACAAACTAAAATAAATGGAAATCATATAGCAAATCAAAACATAATACACAAACACACACACACACACACACACACAAACATGATCTGCTACATTCTGCAAATGCATTCTCTGAGTGTGGAAGGCATTTTGCCTTAGAAAACCGTTGGGATTTTTTTTTTTTTTAATAAGTTCTTGCATTATTACGAAGCTCCAAGTCTACCAAAAAAAACTCTCATACACTGTGGTCGTTGCTGTGCACAGAGTTCTCCTGGTTCTGCTCCTTTCACTCAGCATCATATCATATAAGTCCTTCCAGGCCTCCCTGAAGTCTTCTTGTTCATCATTTCTTACGGTGCAATAATACTCCATTACATTCATATACCATACTTTATTCAGCCATTCCCCAATTGATGGGCATCCCCTTGACTTCGTTTTTGGCAACTACAAAGAGTGCTGCTATAAATATTTTTGTACTTGTGGAACCCTTTCCCATTTTTATGATCTCTTGGGGATACAGTCCTAGTAGCGATATTGCTGAGTCAAAGGGTTCCCAGATTTCTTTGAACCTATTACATTCATCATTTCTTATGGTACAGTAATATTCCATTACATTCAAATTACACAATTTGTTCAGCCATTCCTCAACTAATACAGACTCACTTTGCTTCTAGTTTTTGCTGAAACAAAAAAGTGATTGTTACAAATATTTTTGTATACATGAGCATATTCTTAGTAGTGATAAAAGTGATTCAAAGGGTATACATACTTATGTTTCTCAAGAGATTACTTTTAGATCAAGACATGTTATCTCTATGGCAATTCCAGATATTTTACCTAAAACCCAATACAACAGAGCATACTTTTACATATTCATGTCTTGAAATTCCACAACATGACTAAAGTATGTCAAGACGGTCATGTAGCTCATCTCTGGATCTTTCACACGATTGGTTTTCTTGTCTCCTTTGGATTCTCCTGAAAGAGTTATTTAACACCATCTTCTTAATAAGTGTAGTACGAGCCAAAAGAGAAAACTAACACTCTGTAGCTGAAGTTCCACAGTCAACAATTTCTCAAGTTTCTATTTCACTATTAATGTAATTAGCACCAATCAACCTGTGCTGTTCTTCAGGACATAACATAATAATCAGATACGTATTTCAAACATTGACATTCTCAACCTTATAACCATCAAATTAACTCAAGAGTTCAACTGCAGACAAACGAAATTACCACTTACCATAATAAAAAAGAACAATGTCACTCACAAAGGAGAAAAACTGCAATATCCACAAGAATAAAAATTTCCATAAGAGTTAATACCATGCTTAGGAAACAACTGACTTCAAAAGCTCTGGCACCACAGGTTCAACATAAAGCTGCATTATGATACCTCATATATACAAGTGAAGACTTACACAGAAGCTTTGTAAAGGCTCTATGTTAGAGAAATGTATAACAAAAAAAAGGACAATTTTTAAATCATCATAGGTCCTCTCTCCGTGTTTTGACCGGTGCATATGATTATGGCTAAAGAAGCAGTCAGAGTACCAAAAAGATAGTAACACAGATCACTTCATCCAACACTTCACTTTACAGATGAGGAAACTGAGGCCCACAAAGGGACAGTGATTGACTAAAAATTACACAGCTAAGTAATAACAGAGCCTGATCAGAACCCAATTCCTACTATACTTATAGTGTCTGTTCACTTAACAGGAAGAGGAGGAGGAGGAAGGTGAAGCAGAAAAGATTAAAAAAAAAAGGAAGAAACAATTCCCTCTGTTCTTTGTCTCAGTTTGATTCATATACTCAAACACTCATTTTCCTAAAATAAAATCATCACTGATTAACTTCTCTTTCACCTGATACAAATCAGAAAGATGTGGCAGTTAATCTCCCATTCAAGATTAAAAGTTCGCTAAACTTTGACAAAATATTAATATGCACATGGGAACATACACATGCATACACACCTCCTAATAAAGCTTTCTGAATTTTTAAATCCTTAGTACAGGAAGTGGCACTTGATACGAACAGCAAAGTTTCTGTGAGAAGCTGTGAGATGTATAACAACAGCACAGCAATGTATCATTGTTGGGGTGAGGGTGGGGAAAGATGAACTCGAACTAAACTAACCGAATAAAGCCTAAATCGTGGATTTTCGAGCATGTGTTATAACTTGAAGGTGATGGTGTGCTGGGCCTCTAAAGTATCTTTCAAAAAGACAAAAAAATTTAGCTTACAATCAACATATTCAATTCTGAGTATACTTAACAGTTTGTTCTAAGGAAGTACAAACAAGACTGTAAAGGCACTAGCTAAACAATCAGTTTGATCAGTATAAATGTTTTTATAGATAGGGAAAAGGTAAATTTGAGCCTTATAATGTTAAGAAATAAAAACCTCACCCAGAGAAAATAAGAACTGTCACACAGATAACGTTACAAAGTTTTAATCCAAAATGTACTTCTGAAACCTTGCAACACATACACACACACACACACTCTCTCTCTCTCTCTCTCTCTTTCTCTTCCTCTCACACACATGCACAAGTGCAAAAAGCTAAAATTATTCAGGAAGTTAAAAAAAGAAAAGATCTACATAATAAGGAAAGGTACTCAATTTTTATTTTCTTCCAAGTGGAGACAGGATTCCTCCACTACGGAATGCTAGATGATAACTGCATCAGCTGAGTATCCTAATTCAGATTTTCATTTCTTCTCTCCTACATGGTTATTCCCTCTTCAAGCCACCTTCCAATCAGCTGCAAAAAAATAATCAAGTAATTTTACAATGTCGCTGTCCTGCTCCAAATGCTTAAAGACCCTTGCTAAGTCTTCTAGAACGAAAGACAAACTCCTCGGTTCAGCATTTAAAGCCCTTCAGTATGGTTGCAGTCTGCATTTTCAGACGTATTAGCCACACTGGACTACTAGCTACTTCATTTCCCACCTCCATACCTTCACAAACTGACCCCAACACCTAAGATGCATTCCCTTCTCATCTAGAATCCTTAGCTTTTTTTGTGATTTACATGATACAAATACATACAAAGAACTACACAAAAAGCAGGTTACAAAAAAAGTTCCTTTTCCCATTCACAAACCAAGAGTGGCTTCGGAGCCTGGCAAACAAGCTTCTAGCACCCACATCATGACCTATGTGATGCTTCAGCTTCAGGGGTCCTTAGAAATCACTCACACGAGGGACACCTAGGTGGGCCATGAACAGAGAACCAACCCTGAAGTCTCCTGAGTTGCAATCTGACCTCAGATACTTAACACTTACTAGCTGTATGACCCTGGGCAAGCCATTTAACCCCGATTGCCTGGGTCGGGGGAGAAATCATTCACACTGACATCAAATTACAGGAGGGAGACAGGAAGAGAGCCCAGTACCTATAAGCATGTGCAGAGGGATCTACTCAATTCAATCCCCCCACCTGCACTTCAAAACATGCACAGACAAGCATTCTCCAGCTGTTTCTAGTCTACCAACCGTGTGGAGAAGAAAGGTTCTTCTGATAGACTGCTAAGTCGGAACTGGAGTGCACTCAAAAGTCACCAATCAACCAAAATGAGACTTCTTTTTTCCTTCCTGGCTGCTACACTGAAGTGAGGAGGCAAGGTCTGTGGTAGCCTCCAGGTGGACAGAGATGGGGCTTTTAAAATGCAAACCCAATTTGGGCTCAGCAGTCCACCAAAATTGATTTCTTTACCATAGGGTTGGCAGACTGCCTGCACAGGCTCAGATGTTGACATGGATAACTGCGTCAGACAAAGCACAATGCAAATGTTCATAAGGACCAGGTTTCATTTGCCAGTCCTGCCCCACACACTTTTTTTTTCTTAATGTGAGTAAACCCATTTAACCAAGCCAAAAAAAAAATATACATATATATGTCTATTATATATTTATATATATTATTTACGTATAATATCTATAACATGTATATTAGTTTTACAGATTAGAATGTAAGATCTCAGCTCAGATTAGGAAAAAGGAGAATCTCACCCAGGAAAGCTCTACTTTAGAATTGTAAGCCCTGAAGGTTGAGGAACATGGTAACAGCTCCATAAACGGCTCAAAGGGATCCAACCCAACACTTAGAAGTTTTTGGTTAGGAGCAACATTATCAAGTCTGTTTCTTCACCATGTGGTCAGCAGATCTCAAGAATGACTGCACAGGCTGTGAAATTCACATGAAGGATAGGAGGGATGCCATCAGGGAGAACAGGCTCTGCAGGACTGATTCCCACTGCCATTAATTACTCACAGAAGAGAAACTGAGGCCCAGAGAGGTAACTTGCTCAAGGCCACTTAGGTAGCTAAACTGGGATGAGAACTAAGGTCTCCTAGTTCCCAACCTGGAACTATTTTCATTATGATTCAATTCAATTACAAGTTATTAAGCACCTACTATGTATATGGCACTATGCTAGACATGCGGGAGAGACAAAGATGAGAAATAGTCCCTGACTTCCTGGAGAGAAATAATAGGTATGCAAATATAATGCAAAGTAGAGTGGGAACAGGGGAAAGTAAAGGCATCTATTCAAAGTGATCCAGGAAAATTTGAGGAGAAAACACACATTCAGGTGGGGCTAGGGAGATGTCAAAAAGAGTTAACATCTGAGCTAATCCCTGAAGTAAAAAGATTTTGTCAGAGAAATGAAGAAGAGTACATTCCATGTGTGAGGATACCCTATGAAAATGCAAGATGTATCAGTAAAGTTTGAGAAAACAGCAGTACAATCTGGCTGGAACACTGAGTCCCTGAAGGGCTGTAAAATGAAAGGAAAGGTGAGCTAGAGTTAAATTACAGAAGCCTCTTAAGGCCAGGATATAAAGTTTGTCTTTTAAGGCTAATAATGAGAACTGAAAGATGTTCATTTCAGGAAGGAGATCAAACTTGTGCATTAGGAAGATTATAGTCAGTGTACAGATGATAAGCTTCATAGGGGCTGGAATTGGGTCTCACTTGACTAGGCATCAGCTAACACAATACACCACAGCAGAGCTTTAATCAGTGGCTGCTTAACAAAATCAATCACAGTTCTACATTATATTACAATGCCCTTAGAGTATTCCCATACTAAAGGAAGTGCTAGTATAGTGTAAACTGAACAAGACTAGTCCTGGCTCTTCCACTTACTTGTTTCACGACATCACTGGGCCCCATCTGTGAAACTATAAGACAAGAGAGGTCAAACACCTTCTGCGCACTGCCCACAAAATGCAACTGGGAAACAGTTAACAAAGTAAATGAAAATATAATTAAACACAGATATCTTTATGTTTTCAAACTAAGACAGTAAGTGGCTTGCAGGGATTCTAATGGAGACTTTGCTTGCTCCAGTTTCTATCTGAGTTTGATAACACTGCACTGGCTGGCCTCAGTTCCTTCTCAGTTTTAAAACTGTGATTCTAAAAGGGTCCAGACTTTCCTGTTTCTGCTTTTTAGAGTTTTTCTGTCACTGTCAGCTCTCTCAGCTGTCATTTCTTATGGCTGTTGGTAGGCTTGGTCAGAACATTAGTAAATAAAGAAAAAAACAAAACTCAACAGCACAATTTAATTTAGCACAGCCAGAAAAATTTACCAAGCATCTTTCTAAGTGCTGCTTTAATTTCCAACTGAAACAGCACCCAATCCTCATTTCTGGGAACTACTCAGTTCTAAAACAATTTCTCCCAGCTCAGGTAGAGCCCAAAGTATCTCATACAAGTCCAGGTTCCAGCCTAACGTGTGTCCTGAGTCACCTTATCTCACCAATCTCACTGCACACATGGCTGGCAGCCGAAGCACAAGTCTATCTTGCCAAGCACCTTTCACCTTCTTCCACGTATCACAGAGAAAACCCGCATTTCTGCCCTGAACAGGACCACAGAGTCAGGCTTCACTGTACAGTCATCCGACCCAGCATGCTTTTGTTTCAATAAATAGTTTGAACATTGCACACAGCTCAGAAAGGAATGATCTCATCCCAGCGATTCAACAGCCAACTATCCAAAAGCTTTTTGTTACAAGCTGGGATACCTCAGGAAAACAGATCCATTTTTACAACTCTGGCAATGAGGAAGAGGAGGAATATTTAGGGAAAAATAGTTCACAGAACACCCTTTTAAAAAAAAAATACATCATCCTGCAAAGATTTCCTCTCTAGATGCCTGACCAAAGTAGGACAAACTGAATGCCCCTGAAGTATTAAAACTGAAAGAATTAATGGCCACTAAGGAACAAATTACTTTCTGTCCTAACTCGAAAGCAACACTTCCATATTATTACTGTTGTTCGGTCTTACTTCATTCTAACTCTTCATGGCCCCGTCTGAGGTTTCCTCTGCAGAGATACTAGAGTAATAGGGCAAACAGGCTTAAGGGACCTGCCCAGGGAGCAAGTGTCTGAAGCCAGATTTGAACTCAGGAAGATTAAGTCTTTCTGATACCAGGGCCAGCATCCTATACACTGTACCTCCCAGCTACCAGAACACCTGTACTGAGTGAGTTATTTTAAATGCATTTCTTTTTTTTTTTTAATTAATTTACTTTTAGTTTTCAACATTCAGTTCCACAAGGTTTTGAGTTTTACATTTTCTCCACCTCCCTTCCCCTCTCCCCAAAAGGGCATGCAATTTGACACGGGATCTACATGTAAATTTATAGTAAAACATATTTTCACTAGATACATTTCTAATGGGGGGGAGCCCAGGTCCATAATCTCAGTTCCATCTCAGGAATGGCCCTGGCTCCATGACAAACAGAAAGAACGCATTAGATGTGAAGAATGATTAGAAACTGCAACATAAACAAAGCTCCTAAAGATAAGACTGTTGCTCCAAAATAGAAGGGGGAAATGAAAAGGAAAACAAATCAACCTGGCAAAAACAAAGGCTTAACGTGCCTTAAAAGCCTACAAAAGAAATGATGTTATGTGTTCATATGGTAATGTGTCCTCCGAGTAATTCTATTTTTTCCATTATTTTTTAGGTTTTAAAAAAATCAAACAAGCTTTTCAATATTTACATTTTCAGGTCATTTCATGAAGAACAGGGCCGTAACTTTAGATAGTTTAAGAAAATGTCAGTTCTGCTCTTTTTCTGGGTACTTATTAACATTGGTGTTTTGAAGTATGTAACTGGCTAGAGGTTTTGGCAATGGAAGTATACATCATACAAATATAAGATCCATTAGGTCATCTTAAATTATCCGAGGAAAGAATTCAAGATGATCCTTTGATGAACAAACTAAAAGACTGTGTCCAACACGTGGCAAAAATTCTAACAAATGCAGACCTAAAATCAGTCAGCCCTTCCACCATTACTGAGTCTCACCTAAAGGCCCACTTAACCCTGTATGAAGCTAAGCACTATGCAATAAAGATTTTTTTCTTAATCTTTTAAATCACTGGTAGAAACTGAAAAGGGTAGTATTGTCAGCCAAATTTTAACACAACAAACAAAATGATGCTTGAGATGAGCCACATAAATAGAAGACCACTTAAAGAGTTAACTGCCAGAGTCAGGAGGTGCCTTTTCTACTTGCTGACTGTGTACTCTGCCCTACAACAAAAGAATCAAGGTTTAAGGAACCGTAAGTTGACTCTAACCCATAATAATTTGTGGTATCCTATCTATATCAGACTGCTTGCTGCCTCAGGGAAGGGGGAGGGGAGGGGAGGGAAGGAGAACAATTGGAACTCAAAATCTTACAAAAATAAAGGTTGAAAATTATCTTTACATGTAATTAGAAAAAAATAAAATACTAATGAAAAAAGTGTCAATATAGGAGGAGAAAGAAAAAACATTTTTAAAAATGTGGCATCATGAAAAAAGCCCTGTACTATGTCAGAAGACACAAGATTCTCTTCCAAGCTCCATGACCTTAGGAAAATCACTTCATCTTTCCAGGGCTTAGTGTAGGTAACTCTGACCATCAGTAACTCCTATCTTCTGATCACTCACTTTCTCACACAACAGTCCGATCTTAAGCTTAATCTAAAGGCTACCAGAGGAAGGTAGGATTTAAAGTTCAGCTCCAGTGAAGTCTTACTCTGATGCCATCTCTTAGCACAGAGATGATACTATTCTCAAAAGGTAATGCCAAAAAAGCAAAAGTTTTGCTACTTTTTGCCACACTGGAAATTACACCCAAAAATGAAATATGCAAATCTAAATCTGTCACTCAAAGACCCTAAGTGAGCACCTTCACAGAAATTAGGAGAATTTAATAGAATAAATGCCAAAAGCTACCAGCTGGTGAATTTCTTAGCCAAAAAAACTCATAAAACAATAAAAAAGGTCAAAGACAATAATGAAGTACCTAATGAAAGTATAGATCTTTCAAAGTATCTGTTGATTACTAGAATCGAAAGACGAATTCTCCAAATAGGAACCATTCATATTTACATGGTATTATAAGTTTTACAAAGAGTTTTGTTTTCCCCCATAGCCCTGGAAAGAGCTAAGTGGCTCAAAAGTTATCTCCATTTTAAAGATAAGTAAAAAGAGGCATGAAAAAGTCTGGTGACTTGCCAGGGTCACAGAGTAACTGCCACAGACAGGATGTGAAGCTGGATGTTCTATCAAATTATTACTACCTTTTCCACTATTATTGTAATACTTTCAAAAAGAAGGGGGCAATGTTACTTGAGGACGTAGTCTTTAATAGCAGAGACAAATCTTAGATTTTCCAACTGCAACATATATTTAAGGTCAGCTATTATCATTACGCCAAAATTAGTTAACCAAAGCAATTTGCAGAAAGAATCAGTTTTCCTCAGTTTTTAATCTGAAAGAAGTATGGCTGCACAGAAGCTTTCCTGGGTTCCCCAAAATGCTACTTTGTAAGGTCTTAAGGAGAGTGATGAGTATTTCTACTTTTGACTCATATACTACCCAGAACACAGAAAACTAAAATCTAACTTTGTCCTGTTAATTCCAGCCCTCGGTAGAAAGAGAACAAAGAATTATATGAATGAAAAGCACTTTTGTCACTAGTCATACTATGACTTAGAGGCTATTGAAAACAAGCCATATTGTGAACCCAAGTGACACAAGCAGTCAACAGTTAGGAGTTGCCAAACCCAAGTAAACTACAGCACAAAAGTCACTAGGTAACTGTTTCTGTCTGACCCCTACATACTTGAGAGCCAACATTCAAACAAGGCTCTGGCAAAGGCATCACGTATCCCAAGTCTCAGCTCCTACTCACAAGCCAGGAATAGGACCTTATGTTCCTTAAAGGTTTTAAATATAACCGGTAATTTTAAAGAACACTTGATACCTGAAACTGACATTTCCCCACTCACTACCCCTTCCCTCTTGAAAGACCTAATACCGGTATCAAAAGTACTTTATTTTATTCACAAGGAAAACAGTCACCAAAGTCTATTAAACCAAATGGAAAAATCCCACAAAGGTCACTGAATGATGGCCATCATTAGAATGGTCAATTGCGTCCTAGAATCACACCTATTCCAACTTCCTACACAATACATAAATCCTCTCTGTAAAGTAATAACATTCACATACACGGCAGTCTATCTGCATTTATCATCTGAGAGTCTAACCTGGTGATCTAAATACTAACAAGTCTCGTCCTCATTTTACAAACGAGGAAACAGTGTCTCATAAAGTTAAATGACTTACTCCTGGTTACGCAGCAAGTGGGTAAGCCCAGTGTAGCCCTCTACTCTGAATGCCACACTGCGTTTAGGTGGCAGATGATCCTCCTGCCTCCAGTAACAAGGAGCTCACTCTTTCTTGATGAGTCAGGTTCATACACAGAAGGTGCTTAATTCATGTCTGCTGAATGAAATTCCATTGCAGCAAAGCTTTTTTCGTTTCTAACAATAAGAGCTAGATTGTCACTAAGCTAAACAGCAATCACTGCATGACATACATAGGATAGCAGTTTTTGTAGAGAATAGTTTTTACTTTATAACAAAACTTAATAACATGTGCAGTCCATCTGGAGATCATAAGATCATATGAAGGTTACATATACTTCCAGGTCTCTACATCAGATCTAAAAATGGAAGTTACAGACTCAGAGGCCAGAGAATCCAACCCTTCATCCAGATGAAGAGATCAGCGCCCAAAGAGGTTAAGAATTAGGTGGGATGTGATTCCAAAGGCATACGCACTGGAGTACCTGCATCCAATGGGGCAGATTCAGCATCAACTATGAAGTGAGCCAAGTGAAAACATGTCTATCAGAGTACTGTTTGGGAAATTAAAAAGTGGCTCTGTGCCATCAGATCTAGCTGGGAGAAAAAAATTACATTTCCTCAGGCAAACTGGGAAGGAAAACTGCCCCTAGGTCCTGTGCCTGCCCCAGTTAGACAGCCAGACAATGTTGAGCCTGCTTTCTTTCTCCCTTGAGGGGCTCAGGAAACAAGAGTAGTAAGTGATTAAACCAAATATAAGCCAAGAAATATTTCTATTCTCACCTGCCTACTGAAATAACAAAGAATATTTCATGGATGCTGCAAGATAAACAGAACTCAGATGTACGAAGCAAACTACTCCTCCTAAAAAGACAAAGAACTTTACTTTTCCTTTAACAGTAATCCCAGGCCAATTTCTCATGTCTGTGGTCTTCCATTCTTCAATATTTTTCCAGACAGAGGTCTGCTAACCTGATGAGGCCAAGGTTTCAATGAGCTGTACCATCCCACTGGCAGCTAAGATGGTTCCAGGTCTTTTATTCTTCCTACTATCATCCAGACATCCTTGGAGCTACAAAAACATCAGTTCTATAAACAGATCCAGAAATCCCCGCCCACAGCAATAAATACAAACTATATCCCCACCAGTTGTTGTCACAAGCCTGGAGACTTATGTTCCATCATCAGGCCTTGAAGCCTTATCATGATTTTGATGAGAAAAGATACCGATTTCTTTCCTGCTTTTTGGAAAGTCTTATGCCTTAAAGGTAAATAAGAGATCTGTAACTTATTTCAGTAGTTCTCAGACTTCTGGTTTCAGTATTCCTTTACACTTTAAAAATCATTGAAGACTCCCCAAAAAACTTTTGTTTACATACATTATATCTATATATTTGCTGTATTAGAACACCATTTGAGAACCAATGATTTCTATGATTGGGAAGACCGGAGAATTAGGAATGTCTCCAAAGAAGGTAGCCTAGCCATACCAGATCTCAAACTCTTTATACTTTGTACAAGCAGTAGTCATCAAAACAATCTAGTACTAAGAAACAGAGTAGTTGTAGATCAGTGGAATATATTAGGTACAAAATACTCTGTAGTAAATGACCATAGTAACTTAATGTTTGATAATCTCAAAGATCCAAGCTTTTGGGACAAAAACTATTTGACAAAAATTGCTGGGGAAACTGGAAAACAGTGTAACACAACTAGACACAGACCAACATCTCACATTGTGTACACCAAGATAAAATCAGAATAGGTAAATAATTTAGACTTAAAGGGCAAAACCATAAGCAAATTAGGGGAACATGGAATAGTTTACCTGTCATACACACACATACACACACAACACACACACACGAATAAGGGAAAAAACACAGGACAGAACAAGAGATACTATAGACATGAGATGTAAAATGGATAATTTTCATTATATTAAATAAAAACGGTTTTGCACAAACAAAACCAATACAACCAAAATTAGAAAGCAGAAGACTGAGGAGGATGGGCATTCTACAGCAAATGTCCCTGATAAAGGCCTCATTTCTCAAATACATAGAGAACTGAGTCAAATTTATAAGAATACAAGGTATTCTAATGTGAAAATATGTTTACTATAAATATATATATATATATGTAAAGCCTATATCAGATTTCTTGGAGAGGGAGAAAGGAGAGGGAGGCAGAGAAAATTTAAAATTCAAAAGTTTGTGGAACTGAATGTTGAAAACTAAAAATAAATAAATTTTTAAAAAAATACAAGTAGTTCCCCAATTGTTATTGGGGATATGAACAGGCAGTTTTCAGATGAAGAAATCAAGGCTACCTATCTTCATATAAAAAATGTTCCAAATCATTATTGATTAGAGAAATGCAAATTAAAACAACTCTCAGGTACCACCTTACACTTACCAGACTGGCTCATATGAAAGAGAAGGAGAATGATAAAAGTGGAAGGGGATGTGGGAAAACCAGGACACTAATCCCTGTTGGCAGAGTTGTGAAAAGATCCAACCACTCTGGAAAGTACTTTGGAATTATGGCCAAAGGGCTATAAAAAATGTGCATACCCTTTGGTCCAGCTATACCACTACTTTGTATCCCAAAGAGATCAATAAAAATAGGAAAGGATCTATTTGTCAAAGATTATTTATACTAGCTCTTTTTGTGGTGGTCAAGAATCAGAATTTGAGGGGAAGCCTATCAATTGGGGAAAGGCCAAATAAGTTGTGGCATATGAATTATTGTGCTTACGAAACTACAAGCAGGATGATTTCAGAAAAACCTGGAAAGACCAAGATGAACGGATGAAGAGTCAAGTGACACAGCACACAGAACAGCAACACTGTGATGAAGAACGGTGAATGACTCAGCTGTTCCCAGCAGTACAATGATCCAAGATAACCCCAAAGGGTTCATGATAAAAAATGCTGTTTGCCTCCAGAGAAAGAACTGGTGTCTGAATACAGACTAAAGGATACTATTTTTCTCTTTCTCTTTTTCTCTTTTGAGTTTTCTTCCACAAAATGATCAATATAGAAATGTTTTAAATGATTAAACATATGTAATCTTTATCAGATTGCTTGTCTCGGGACAGAGGGAAGGGAGAGAAGGGGGATAGAAGGGAGAGGGAAAAAATCTGGAGCTTAAAATTTAAAAAAAAATTAATGTTAAAAACTGTTTTTACAGTTTGACAAAAATTTGTGGGGAAAAGTGGATAACAGCTTGGCGAAAACTGGGCATAGACCAATGCCTGACACTGTACACACGAATAAAGGCCAAATGGATACACGATTCAGGTATAAAGAATGATACTACAAACACATTAAGGGAGCAAGGAATACTGTATTTGTCAGATTTATAGAAAATGGAGAAATTTTGACCAAACAAGAGATGGAGAACATCATGAAGTACAAAATGGGTAATTTTTGATTATCAAAATTTTGATAATTTTCATTACATTAAATTGAAAAGTTTTTGCACAAACAAACCCAATGCAACCAAGATTAGGAAAGAAGCAGAAAACTGGGAAAGAAGTTTTCAACTAGTGTCTGTGATAAAGACCTCATTTCTAAAATATATAAAGAACTGAGTCAAATTTACAAGAATACAAATCATCCCCCAACTGATAAATGGTCAAAGGATATGAACAGGCAGTTTTCAGAGGAAGAAATTAAAGCTATCTATACTCATAAGAAAAAATGCTCTAAATCACTATTGATAAGAGAGATGCAAATCCAAACAACCCTGAGGTACCACACCACACCTATCAGACTGGCTAACATGACAAAACAGGAAGATGATAAATGTTGGGGAAGATCTGGGAGACTTGGAACACTAATTCATTGTTAGTGGAGCTGTGAGCTGATCCAACCATTCTGGAGAGCAATTTGGAACTAAGCCCAAAGGGCTACAAAAATGTGCATACCCTTTGACCCAGCAATATTGCTTCTAGGACTGTATCCCCAAACAAATCTAAAAATGGGTCCCACATGTACAAAGATATTTATAGCAGCTCCCTTTGTGGTGGCCAAAAACTGGAAATCGAGGGGATGCCCATCAATTGGGAATGGCTGAACAAGTTGTAGTACATGAATGTAATGGAATACTGTTGCACTATAAGAAGTGATGTACAGGAAGACTTCGGAGGGGCTTGCAAGGACTTATATGAACTGCTGCTGAGTGAAAGGAGCAGAACCAGGAGAATTCTGTACGCAGCAACAGCCGCAGAACGCAAGGAATTTTTCTGGTAGACTTAGTCCTTCACAGCAATGCAAGGACCTAAAACATTCCCAGTGAACTCCTGAGGCAAAACGCCTTCCACACCCAAGGAAAGAACTATGGCGTCGGACTGCAGAATGGAGCAGGCCCCGTTCTCGTGTGTCGTGTTTTGTTTTACATTTCTCCCATTCATCTTAATTCTTCTAAGCGACACGACGAAGGTGAAGACGTATTTACTAAGGGTGTAGACTGCACGCCATCTCAGGGAGGGCCTGAGGAGGGAGGCGGGAAGGGATCTGGGATACGTGGAAGTGATTGTAGAAAACTAAAACAATAATTTTTAAAAAATACAAAAACTGTAGTTACATATAATTGGGGGAAAAAATAAGATGCCATTTAAAAACAGAATTTCTCAAAAAGGACCTTCACCGCCGGATGAAAGCCTCTGAATTAAGGCAGAGGCCCTTACCAATTGCCTACTGCTTGCCGCGAGCTGTGAAACCCAAGGGGAAAGTGAAGAGTAACGGGACAGGATGCGGCCTGTGGGAATGACACTGACAAGCCAGAGCGCAAAGAAGGGGAACGGGCGCGATCAGTGACCTTGATCTGATGTGCTACGACCATCCGCTGAATGAATGCCTTCTTTTTTATTCAGAGGAGAGAAGACACATGAGGTCATGAGCCCTCAGAAAACTCCAAGCATTTGAAGGGCTGGGGTCAGACTTGTTCTCTAAGATCCCTCAGGTAATCCCAGGATCAATGAGTAGAAGTGATAGAGAGGCGAATCTGGATTGTACCCAAGAGAAGATCCTAACGATAACAGCTGGGGATGGAGTTGTGCAGTCCATCCACAAACAGCCACGTATTAGTGTCTACTCTGTGCCAGGCATGAAGCTAGGCACTGGGGATACAGATAGAAAGAAATAATCCCTACTCACAGAACTCCTTCAAAACTATTCCCCCCTCCAAAAGAAGAAGGCATGTGACTTTTATTTTTACATTAATCCTATGCTGATGCTTAAAGTCTATGACCCTCTATTCGTGAACTTGATGGAGACCTGTTGCTCTTATAAAGTCACAGGGAAAATAATGGAAGAGACAATAAATACATAAGTATATACAGCATATGTGTATAATGTAGACTAAATGCAAAAGAAATACACGATATTTGGGGAGGGATGACACATCTGGTTTGGGGAAATCAAGAAAAGCTTCACCTGAAGAAGTTGTACTTGAGATGCAACTTACAAGAGAGTGACATCCCAGGGCACAAAGGAACAAAGACAAAGCCAGTGTGGCTGGATTGCAGAGTGCAGCAGGGCCAGTGCTGTCCTGAGGCTGGAAAGATAGGCCAGCGCTAGGCTGTGAAAGGCCTTTAAAAGCTGGATAACCATTTGCTTGGGTGCACTGCAGAATGGATTCTTGCTCTTAGCCAGGCTAGACCAGATGGTTCCTGGGAATTCTTCAATGTTGAAATTCACTTCTTAATCTCGCAGAGTAAGTAGTTAGGAAAAAAAAAGCAGTGAATAGACTATTCCTGCAAGATATTTGGTATTAGAAGGAAACACTAAGATTGGACGGTTCAGGGAAGGCTTTTGTATTTTGCTTTCTAGGATGGAAAAACATGAGTATGTTTCTAAGCAGAAGGACTAATGAAACAGACTGAAGATGCAAAGAACAGACGAGATGATCAACGGATTAAATTCCTGAAGAAGTGGGAGAAGGCAGGCTTCAAGGGCAGAAGAGGCCAACTCTTCCTCTGACTCTTTACGACCCTATTTAGGGTTTTCTTGGCAGAGATACTGGAATGGTTTGCCATTTCCTTCTCCAGATCATTTTATAGTTGAGGAAACTGAGGTAAACAGGATTAAGAGACTTAGAAATAGCAAGTGTCTGAGGCCAGATTCCATCATCAGGAAGATGAGCCTTCCTAACTCCAAGCCCAGCACTCTATCCACTGTACCCAGTGCTGCCCTCCTCTGATCTATGGGAACAAAAGATGAATGAAGCAGAGTTTTGTGGTACAGAAGAGATGAGGAAGTTCTCAGTTAAAAAGAAAATTTTATTGTCTTCTCAGTAAAAAAAAGCAGGGGATAAGTTCAACTGCTGAACGTAAGAACAGAGTGGAAGTGAAAGGTTCCAGATTTGGGGGGGAACGCTTCAACCTATTACTGTGGGGAAATTTGAGTAAAAATAAAAGAAATGTCACATAGCAGTGAGAACCAAACTGCAGTGTTCAAAAACCAGATCAGAAGAGTTCGTTTTATCCCAATTACTACTTGTTGAAGAAGCCAAAATATAATCACAGAATTAATTAGAAAGTAATCTAATCTTAGAACTGAGAGACATTTTAGTAATCCTGGTTCCCAACTGGAATTTATCAGCAAATCTCAAAGCTTTACCTGGCAGATTTCCAACCTGGCTACTTCTGATCATGCCTCTCCTACTGGTTTGGGGGGTTCACGGCAGAAAGGGAAGACAGTCTCTGCGCTGATGTCACTCAGATTTCACTGCTCCCACCACTCCAATGTCAAATGAAAAGACTGCTTCTCCCTACAACAACCCTGGGTACTTCTGGTTCCCAACTCTCTCATCTTACCAAGGAGGAGAAAAGGTTAAGTGACTGGCGAAGTTCATGCAGGGCTGAGGATAAGTCTAAGCCCAGTCTTCCACCCCACCCAAGAAAGCATTCCACAACCTTCCTCCAACAACCTTACAAGACATGTGGGATAAAGGCAAAGACACTTTCCTGTAGGATTGGGGGGGGGGGGGGGGTGGCGGGAGAGAAGAGGACACAGTGAGATGCCAACTCTAGCTCTTTATTCAGAGCCTACATTTATAGGGATTTTACCTACAAACACTGGCAACACCACAAAATTCAACTCTACTGGAGAGGCATATTACATCAGTTTTAGTCCCAAGACAGAAAAATGTCAGATGGAGTCATGGATTTTCCTACTTTTATGAAGATGCTATCTACCATGATGGTCCATTATTTTTTCTCATGATTTCAAAATCTTGCTGCACCCAGTACAGCATTAGGAAAGAAAGTATGTTAATGGCAGTATTATCCAGCTCTAGCCTGTGCCTCCTCAGAACATCGACACTGTAAAACTAGGGGCCTATGTCTTTTCACAATCCTATGAGTAGGGTTCCTGCCCAACAGTCAACCTGATTCACATTTCTAGTTACAAATCTGCTAAGGCAAGCATCTTGCTCAAGACTGCAGGTCCAATAAAGAACACACAGCACAGCTTTCAAAGCTCTACTTCATTATCCTTGAGGATTCTGCCAGTCTTGGCTTGAGTTATTTACTCCCCTTCATAGGTTCTCTTCTCCAGCCAAGTCAATAAGCTTGATGCTTGCTCCTGCACCCCTATCTTGCCTGTAAAGCAGTGGAAAGCTCCTTTTCTCATCTCCAAACCATCTCTCCTGTGTCACCTTCAAGGCTTAGCTTCTATTTCACCTCAAATTTCTCACATCTAGGGAAGGCAGAATAGAATAATAGCAAACATAACAAAAAGAACGCCCAGATAAGAGTGAGCACCCACCGACCGACTCTGTGGTATGACCTCGGGAAGGCAGCTAACCTCTGGGGATCAAGGGACTGGACTTAGTAATGTCTAAGATCGCTTCTAAATCTAAAACTCTGCAACTTAAGATTCTTACTGCCTAAGTGAGGTCACCTCTACTCAGAGCATTCCTCACTTAAGTAATAGTTTCCATTAAAAGTAGTCTACAATTTACAAATAGATTTTGTTCTTAATGTCCTTTTTTAGTCATCTGTTTGGCATATAGCACTCATTTGGCCATAGAAACATCATAAATACTGTTTATGTTCCCAGGCTAGACTACAGAGAGTGATTCAAACTCTATTTGGCAAAAATTTGATCTAACAGTATCTAGCAAAGTTCACAGAATCATAAAATCAGAAAAAAGTGTCTCCAATAATCTCATTCAATTCTATCAGTTTACTGAAGAGGAAACTGAGGTCTGATGGATTCTTTAAAATCACACAGCTCTAAGTCCTGACAGCAGAAACTGGAACGCAGATGTCTTTCTCCTATTTGGGGCACAGAGCTGATCTTAAGCAAAACCCAGTAGTTCCAAAGTTATCTGTGGTACCCTTTCTGCTCTATTCTCCCATATCAGTGTCCCTATCTAGAGTCCTAAGCTACACTAAGCCCTCTGGCACTGCAGCACCTCATAAAATCCTGCCCAGTCCCCTAACAACATGTTCTAAAATCCCAAATCAACCAAAAGTCCTATTCTTTCAGTGGAGGAGCTTAACTAGGAGTCATAAAAACAAACAAAAGCCCACTTTGGTTTAACCCCTAACTTGTGAAAGAGCTAAGATCCCAAAGTGGAACCAAAGGACCCTCAACCAGCAAATCCACAAAATCAACAACTAAAATATAAACCAACAGCTGGGTCATAAGAATTTGCTTACAGAAGGATATTTAATATTACGATATAAGACTAAGTCATTGCTCCCAAAAATTACTAAAAGGTCATCCTCAAAGCGCTTGGCCTTATTGATCTATGCAGTTTCTGCAAAGGAATGATAACTCCAACCTTATTTCTGTTGGTTACAAAAATTAAGCACCAATACCTCGAGAAAGGTACAATTAAGTGGTCAGAATTACATACCAAAAGCTCACCATCTTCCATAAATTGAGAGACAACAAATCACCATCGTACTACAAAAACAAACCTCAAAATATACTTTAAAATTCAACAAATGACCTTCTGGAACAAAAGCATCATCTGACAAAACACTGACCCAGGAAATTAAGAAATGCTTCAAAGATGTCACCATCCCAAATATTCACAATCTCTAATCCATGTGGAATGTGAAGCTCTCAAAATAGAAGGACCTAGAAGAAGAAAACCAAACTATGTGGATAAAGTGTCAAGTAGAAAACACACCTATAATCCTATCCTGTGGCGAGAGTTGTCTACGGGTGAGCCCACCGGACAAGGGCTTCCATCCCAATACTTTTACTCAGTACTGTAAAATAATTCATATAGCTATCTGCACAATCATCTGCTAAACATTAAAGGAGTCCCAGCACTATTTCTAGCTGATGAAAAGAACCCCCACAACAATAATATTTATACAAGCTTTGAAGTTCACCAAGATGTTTTCGTATTCATTACTTTACTTCATCTTCACAATGACCCTGTGAGATTGGTGGAGCAGATACTCACAAAATATCAAGGTTGAAAGTAATCCCAAACACCATCAAGTCTAACCTATGACTAAAAAGAATCCCAACAAGCAGTAATTCAACATCTGCAGTGAAGGGGAACCCTTTCCATCCCAAGTCCTTTGTCCTTTCCACACTTCTGGACATCTCTAACTAGGATTCTGATTTTTATTATATTGTTATTGTATATTATAGACAATAAAAAAATATTGTATATTATATTATCTATAATATATATAGATAATACATACTATATATAATATTTTATTCTATAGAATAGAATATTCTATATTCTATAAACTCAGTTTATAAAAGCAAATGTATCTAGTAGCTTCTTCTCAGTCCTCAATCTTGCTGATCTCTTTGCAGCACGGTGCCTCCTTCAAGAAATATTCACTGGTTTTCAGGACACAGTTCTGTCCTAATTTTCCAAAACATCTGACAATCCTATTCTCAGTCTCTTTTGCAGTATCTTGGGGGAAGGCGTATAGTGGAGAGGGTGTGTCACAAGGGTTCAAAGGAACCTTAGAGGTCTTCTACTTCAATCCCTCTGTTTTACGTATGAGGAAACTGAGGCTAAATGACTTACCTAGGATCACAGGGCTAGGAAATGCCCAAGGCAGAATTTAAACTCAGGTGTTCCACAAGCCAAAGCCAGCCCCTCTCTATTCAGATGACTTCCAAGTCTATAAAGTTACTCTTTATCTCTCTCTCCAGAGTTCCAGGGTCCTGCATCTCCACTGACAGCCCATAAGCACCTCCAATTCAATGGGCCCAAAACAGAATCCATTATCCTTTCCCCTTAAACTACCCCTCCGAACGTCCCTTTTTCAGTCAAGGATATTACCAATCCTCCAGTCACGCCAGTAACCAACATAAATTTATCTTTCTTTTCAGCGTTTCTATCACTCTCAGCCCCTGCCCACTTAAAAAGAAATGTAAAAACAAAACCCTTCTAAAAAGTATTCCAGTCTACCTTTTCAAGCTAATTATCACTCCTCTTCATTCATGCCAAATTAAATCCACACAGGCCAACATTCTGTTTTCAGCACACAACATTCCAGCTCCGTTTGTCAGTGTCTCTGCATGAGCTGTCAGTGCCTGGAACTCTCTCTTCCTTCTTCATCTCCAATTCTAGGAATCCCTAGATCTCTTCAAGGGTCAACTCAAGTGCTACTTCCTTCAAGAAACCTCTCAGAAGACCTCCAGTTGTCAGCCAACTACCTTACCCTCCTCTCCCCGCCTCTCCCTGCCACTCCCTGCCCCACCCCGCCCCCACGCAAGATGGATAAACCGGCAAACAAATTCTGGTTTATAAGATCTCAGGCTTGGTGCCATAAGGGTCCATCTCATTGGGTTTCCCAAAACAAAGGCCCAGCAAGGTTGAGAGATTTTATTTAAAGTCATAGCAGTATTAAGTGGCAAAGCCATATTTGAATCCAAATTTCCCAAGTCCCTTCTTTCCAAACTGTCATCTTGTTCATTCACCCAATACTTTCTAAGTCCCCACCTAAGAGGTAGACACCTGGTAAGACAGAGAAAAACACCTAATGGCTAAATAGTTTTATATAATTTGTAATCTAATAGAGGGGATCAGGACAGTAAGATTTAAGAGCATAAGGACCCTTTCAAAATCATCAAGTCCAACATCCTCATTTTACAGAGAAGGAAAACAAGTGGCTCAGTGACTTGCCCAGAGTAAATCAAGTAATCATGCAGTGGCCTTAGGAGTTCTAACGAGGACCTGGCTCCAAACCCGAGGTTTTATTTTCCACTATTCAACCTGCTGTGCCTATAGTCTTAAGGATTTAAAAAATAGTTCTAAGTAGTTTTGTTTTGTAAATTTCATTCTCCAGGTAGCTATTAATCTCAAACTACTGAATTTTACAAAAAGAACCATAACCAAAAGTAACAGGCAAAGGATTTCTCACTACACTTAAAGGGAATATTAAACATGACTGATTCAGTTCAATTCAACAAATATCAAGCCATGAACAATTAACATCAAAGTGAAAAAAGAATTTGGGGAGGATATCCAGATGCTAAGTTTCCATTTAATATTTGTTTTCAATATGTCTAATTGATAGATGTATAAGTTTGAGCTCCTAAAATGCTCACCTCAAATGAGAATCTCCTGTAAAAATTCTTCAGTAAGCAATCAGGACAGTGAAGTACGACTGAAAGCATTTCAAGGTGCTCTTACACTCTGAGGGTGGAAGCTTCAGAGCTCACAGCACGCCCAACAGTAGAGTAGAGGTTTATGGTCAGTAATGTCAAGGCCTCCATGGCCTCCCTCTGCCTCGGTAGTACTAGAGGCTCTTACACAACTAGGGCAGAGCAACGAAACAAAGTGAAGTAAATAGGAAAACAATGAACAACAAAACGATCTAAGTGCTGCACCGTGGTCATGATGAAGCTTGTTCCCAAAGGACAAACGTGGAAAGACACTCATCCCCAATGCATGTAACATCCATTTGATGTGTTGCAGCTTTGCTCAACTTTTTTCTTCCTCTTTCTTAAATTCTAAGGGATGGTTAAGGGGGTGAGGAGGAAGAAAGACACCAGTCAGTCAGTTACCAAGCATTTATTAAACACTTCTTATGTACCGCATGCTGCTAAGTAACAGGAGTACAAAGACCAAAGTAGACCCTGAACTCAAAGAGCTTCCATTACAGTGGGAGGGCCAACATCAAACAACTATGTGCTTACAAGACCTACACAGAGTCCATTGGAGATGATCTCCAAGGGAAACCACTAGCATTAAAGGAGACCAAGAAAGGTTTCATGCAAAACGTGAGAATTTAGTAGACTTCAGGGAAGCAAGAGAAACTAGGAAGAGAGAAGGGAAACCATTCTACGCATGGGGAACAGCACGCGCCGAAGGTTCAAAGTCAGGAGATACAGTGTCTTGTGGGGAGAAGAGTGAGGAGGCTGCTGTCTCCAGAGTGTAAAGTATAATAAGATTGGAAAGATGAGAAGGAACTAGATTATGAAAAGCTGTAAAAACCAAACAGATAGTTTTATATTTGCTCCTGAGCAAAAAGGAGCCACTGGAGTTAACTTAGTAGGAGGTGAGGGTGACATGGTCAGATCTATATTTTAGAAAGATCTCTTTGGTAGCTGAGTAGGTGATGGATTTGAGGCTGTAAAACTCACCAGAAGGCTATTGCTAATAGACCAGGTCTTGCAGTGGTGGTGGCAGTGTCAGAAGAAAGGGAAGAAGAGATGCTGTAAAGGTTAAAAAAATCCTGTAAATCAACTGAATACTGAGAAGTCAAAGTTGACACCTATATCACCTATCTGGCTGACTGGGAAAATAGTGCTACCCTCAGAAGGAACAGAGAAGTTAAGAAGAAGGGGAGGTTGGGGGGAAAGATAATGAATTTAGTTTTGGACATAATGAATTTAAGAATCTACTAGAAAGGCCAACAAAGTGGTGCAGTGGTAGAGAACCCACCCTGGAGTCAGGAAGACCAGAGTTCAAGAGTTCAAATCAGGCTTCAGACAATGCTGAGTGATGTTAGGCAAGTCACTGCCTCAAAAACAAAAGTCTACAGGATAACCAGCTCTTAACACCCAATGGGCAGTCAGAGATGAATGAATGAAGGTCAGAAGAGAGGTTAGAGTTGACCGAGTAGACCTGAAAATTATCTGCATAATGATGAAAATTGAATCCATGGGAAGTGATTTCACCAAGCAAAATAGAAGAGTGGGAGAAAAGAAGAGAGTTCAGTATAGAGCCTTGGAAACTCATGATTAGTCAAAAAGGTGATTAAAAAAAACACAACATAGCAATAAAAAATTGATTGTAAAAAGTAAAATTTTAAAAGTAATAAAGGAATCAGCATTCTAATTTTCTAATAATTTTAAAATTTATAAGTATCCTGCACTAAAATTAAAAGTAGAACTTAATAAAAGATGTTAGTTACTCTGGTTACATTTTATCCACTATAGCAGAATATAAATACTGCACTTGAGAAAACCCAATCTTTTTGATCTCCTAGTTCCTAGAGAAATACACAAAGTTCATAATTGCTTATTTTGATAGTCTGAATTTTTATCTGAACTATATACTATGATACCTTCTAAACAAGTTAATAAAAAATGTGAACAAGCATAATCATAAAAATGTTTGTTAAATCCATATACCAAAAACTTTTAGTTTCCATCCCTAAGATCAGTATAACTCACCTAACAGAAGTGTTTGCTAATTTTATTTCCTTTCTTTACATCTTAGTAAAAAGGCTGTAAGGTCTAAATTTCTAAAGGTTCATCAATAAAACTGATAGTCTTATCAATGTTTAACTCAAAAACAGAAATTAAAATACCTACTAGCAAATCCCTCAACTGCTAAAAACAAAATCAAACTGTTAATTATTCACAATTTTTGTCGAAGACAAAAAGGATCCCATTTATGCCAATATTCAGAGCATCCTTTTTGTCACAGCAAAAAAAAAGTGGGAAATAAAGTAGATCCAGTGCCTGGGGAATGACTGAAAAACTACAGAAATAATAAATGCAAAGAATTCAAAGAAACTTGGGAAGACTTGCATGAATTGACAAAGAGTGAAGAAAGTGGAACATGTGTAGTAATAAAACAAAACATTAAAAGACCTCAGAAATAATTAATTTAATGATCCATTTTGACTGCAGGGGTGGTGGACAGATGCAGAATGAGGCATGCCATCAGGCATGAGTTAGCCGGTTTTACTTAACTGTTAGGCAAACGTCCTTGTCACAAGGGAAGGGCAATATTAGAAAGTGATAGCATTTTGTTTCTTTTTTAAGCTTTAATCAAGCCCATCAACCAAGGAATGAATGGCTAAAGGAACTCTGGTACTTAAATGTAATGGAATATTACTGATGAATATAAAAATATGATCTGCTATAAAGGAAGCAGAAACTGGAAAACAGTGTGCCCATTAACACAAAAAAATGTGACTGGCAAGAACAAAAAGAATTGAATACTATAATTATTAATGAACAAGCTCCTCCCGAAGATGAGCTGAGAAAATTCTCTCCCCTGCCCTCACTGCAAAGGTAGATTATGGGTGTGAAACACCACACAGAGATACAATTAGGAGTCGCCCTGAAGAATTCTTTCCCCTTCTTTATTTTTTAATGTTTGTTACAAGGGGTGACGATGCAGACGGGAGAGGGGAGATGAAATGAAAGTGATTTATTCCTTATGTCTTTAAGCATGTACAGTCTCTGTCTCCACCAATAAAATATAAGATTCCTGAAAGCAGGAACTGTTATTTTTGTCTATATACCAGGGCCCTAGCACAAAGAAAGAACATAATAAATGTTTATTAAAAACAAAATGCTAAGTATACAGCTTAAAGTCTCAGTAAGATTCTCAATAAATGGCTTACAGCCTCAGTAAGATTCCTTTAATGCCAATGGTAGCCTCAAATTCTATCTAAATCAGTTTTCCACCAAGACTTGTTACTCCAATCACATCTTAAGTCAAGAAGATTCCATAAAAAGGAGGTGCAAAATCTGAAGAGCTTGAGATTATCCTGTGTATAAGGAACAATTCACATGTGAAATACCTACATTATACAAGTAATTCAGAAATGAAGATGTTCGAAATTATTTTTAAAATTTATCTGATGTCAGTTTTATTTGGTTTGTAGAACAATAACACATTCAATTCAAATGAAGGAAAAACTACTGCTTTCCAAAAGAGTTAAATACCAGGGGTATAATTTTCTAAAAAACATAGTGACTCATTCAGGGACAACAATACAATAGAAAGATATTACCTCATCGTTTCAGGCAGAAGCCTATTACTGAATGGGAAGGGGTGGGGGGAGGAGAAGGGCGGGGGAGGCCACCTCCAGGGCTGACGAGCAACAAGAAAGATTTTTAGAACTGCGGGGGGAAAAGGCACTACACATCCTCAAATCCTCCTTTCGGAGTACAAATTCTGTTCAGGCCAAAACCTCCTCACATCACTTGCTCCACCTAGCTCAGCTATCCCTACTTCCTATCTATATAGGCTATTTTCACTTAGCAATTCCAGACCAATAAGCTATAAAATGAGAGTTTTAATTAACCAAGTGTAAGAGAAAATTGTCACTGAACTGCTGAGCATGTAGGGATAGAGGAAGAGTTTTTGTTACACAACTTTTCATTTAGCGTCAAGACTCATTTATTCATCAACACCCAAGTGAACAATTCTAAAACTTTTCTAAGAGCCTGCCATCTTTTTTCTGACTAAAGATCAAACTAAAAATAATATTTGCCGGAAGGCACCTGTTGTAAAAATCCAGTTATCACTTTAAATAGCCTTCATGAGAGAGCAAAATAAGAACAGCCCAGAACCAACAGCCAAGGCTGCCTGCCCTCCAAACACCAATGTTGAAATCCTACACGTGAAGTGGAGGGGTCACCTAAACCATTCTCACTTTGGCCCTTCGCATGAAGCTATCACTGTTTCAGGGTTTAAATATCCTTAAACTGCTAACATCAGTTAATTATCCAGCCTTCAACCCACAAATCTGATAGCTCCTAATACCCCGGGGCTCAGTTTGACTTCATCCCTTTTCTCTTTCACAGTTCAACTTGGAGATCTGTAGACCTCTCCTTATTTCCCAATCACTTCTCACCCAATGCTCCCTACAGAGCTCCCCAACTGTAAAACTGAGTCATTTCTCAAACCTCTTTCTACTTTAGCTCTCTGCAGCTTCTGACACTGCTAGCCCCATTTTATTAATTTTTTTATGTTATTATTACTTTATTAATACTTTCCTTCCTCAGTTGTTGCAATGTTACTCTCTTAGATAAAAACATTGCCTTAAGTTAATTTTTAAAAAGTATATAGCAAGTAGATTGATGGAACAGACTAGACAAGGGAGAATAAGGAATAATGAAACTTGATGACAGTTTTCTTTGATAAACTGGAAAAATGTAAATTACTTAGTAAAGAATTCACTATTTGATAAAACTTCTGGGAAAACTGGAAGGCAATCTGACAGATCAACTCCCAGGGAAATAGTTAGACAAAAAAAGCCATTTCCCAACAGAGAAGTGGTCTGCTGATATGAATAGGTCCACAAGTGTGGTACATTAAACATATTTTCAGACTTCTATGTATTGAGCAGTGAGGCTTCTCTTTTCCTCGTTTTTTAAAAAGCATTGTTGTATAGGATGTTCCAGGCACTGTACTAACCACTTTGTAACTATTATCTCATATAATCCTGGGAGACAGGTGTTACTATTACCCCTATTTTACATTTGAGGAAACTGAGGTACACAGGTTAAGTGACTTGCCCCAGGCATCACAGCTAGTACTTAAGGCTTCATGATTCCTCAGCCCTTTACTTTATATGCAGCACCACCCAGTTATTGAGAGGATACGAGGAGAAATTTTGGTGTTTAAAAAAAGAGCATGGGAAGCAAGAGAGTTCTGTTGTCCACATTCCTCGGCGATAAGGGCTGTGACCTAGCTAGCATGAACAGGTTAGCGGTCAGAAACTAATGTACAGGCCCAAGGACCAGTGTGAGGAAGGGCCTATCAGAGAGGAGAACATGGAGTCACATGGCCAAGGGACAGTATCAGGGGAGGGCCAAAGGTCAGAAAACAGTCTAAGAAGTCCCATCTTCCTGCACGTGTCGTAGTCTTCCTGTAACCTTACTGGGGGACATTCAGGGGGAATGGACCTAAAGATTAATAAGGGCCTTCCTGATTTCACAACAGGTATTGTTCTTTGTTCAAGTTGAGCATGTTTCTCACTGTTGGGGGCTTGTTAGATGGGCTCACTTCCAAGAGAAAGCTATCAATAAAAATTTATTTTTTAAAAAAGAAGAAAAACCTTTTATTAAGTACTTACTATTTTCCAAACACAGTGACAAGAGCTGAGTGTACAAAACATAGAAGTGAAACTACCCTGCCTTCACAGTTCATTCCCAACTAGGTGAGCTAACACCCTCCATAAACTCATCAGCTCCTATATATTCAATCACTAAATGTATATTAAATGTGTATTAGCAATCCTGTTCTCTTTCCTTTTGCCCAGCCTCACAGTCACCCTCTAGTCCAACATATGCCTCATAATTATGCCAACATAAACTAGAAAGTATCCAGCCTCTGCCTGAAGGCCTGTACTGCTCTCAAAGACCCCACAATCCAACAATGAGAATAATTTCCAGGGTTAGTAAACAGCAACTGAGAGGATAGGAAAAGTTTCATGTAGAAAATGGTACTTGATCTGGACCTTAAAAGGAATCAGAAATTCTGAGAGATGAAAGGAAGGAAGGAACATATTCCAAGCACGAGGGGGAACCAGCCGAAAGGCAAAGAGATAAGAGTTCTCCATGTGGAAGACCAATAAGAAAGCCAGTTTGGGTAAACCACACAGTACATCAGAGTACACATAAAGGAGGTAATGTACACAAAGTCTAGAATGGTAGGATGACAGTAGGTTATAAAAGGCTTTAGACACCAGATGTGTTTATATTTAATCCTAGAGGTGATAAGAGAACAATTGAAGTTAAAAGAATAGGGGTATGACATGATTTAAGACGGTGCCTTATGAATATCACTTTTGAGTGGGAAAAAAATATCAGATATACAGACAAGATACACAGAAAACTAACAGGTAAGTGTGAAAACCAATCCCTAAGCAGTCAAAAGTATGGGCCAACGAGTTCTCAAAATAGTAACTGCAAACTATTAACCACCATGTGAAAGACTTCCAAGTCTCTAATAATAAGGAAAAAGTGTATGTTCAAATAACCCCGAAGTTTCACCTCATAACCAACTAACAGGCAAAGATGACCAAAAAAGCAATGGTCACCGTGAGGAGCTGAGACCCAGGGTACCACTCCATTGTTGGAGCAGCTGTGAATTGGTGCAACCACTCGGGAAAGCAATCTGGAATTGTGCAAAAGAACCCTTTGTCCTTGAGATTCTAGGACTAGACATGAGCCCCAGGGGAAGATTCCACAGGCACCAAAATATTCCCAGCAGCATTTTCAAAGTGATAAAGAACAGGTAACAAAGCACATGTCAATGATTGCAGAACAGCTGAATAAAAATTGTGCTGCACACAATTATAAGGAAAAACTAACATGCTCTAAGATGAACATGACGAATACAGAGAAGCACAGAAAGACTTATATGAACTGATACAAAGTGAACAGAACCAGGAAAACAATATGTACGCTAACTACAACGATGTAAGTAGGGAAAAAAACACACAACAATACTGAAAGTTGCACAGTGATAAAAGACAAATTTAGCCCCAAGTAAGTTTTGAGAAGACATCCTCCCCCGCTTACTCCTTTGCACAGATCCACAGTGTGGAACCCTACATAGAACAACAAGTTTGTTCAACACGTTGATCAGGTTTGCTGAATTTTTTCCTCTTTTTCCTCCTTTTTTCCATAAGAAAACTCTAAGGAACATAAAGAACAGCTCTCTGTAGAGGGGGAGAAGGAAAGGGTTAGGAAAGCTAAGCAATACAACAACAAAATATATCATTAAAAACCCATTTTCATGCAAAGAATATCACTTTAGCAGTTGTTTGGAGGGTGGACTGCAGAAGCAGAGACCTGAAACAAGGATATCTATCAATTCAGCAGACCAGACAAGAGAGATCTGGGCCTGAAAAATAAAAATTCTGGAATGACAGAAAAGGAAAATGCCAAATGCTGAGGGAAGGGGAGGTATGTGGGAAAGGTAAGCATGCTAATTCCCTGTGGGTGGAACTGTGAATCAGTCCAATCAGACCGGAAAGCAATCTGGAACTAGGTCCCAAAAGTTATTAAACTACACATGCCTTTTGACCCAGCAATACTGCTAGTAGGTATATATTCCAAAGAAAAACAAAAAAGGACTTACATATACAAAACATTGATAGCAGCTCTTTCTGTAATACCAACAAAATGGAATCTGAGGGGATGCCTATCATTTAGGGAATGACTAAAAAAGTTATGGTACATGAATGTGATGGAAAACTACTGCACAGTAAGAAATAATGAAGGGGGTGGTTTCAGAAAAACCTGGGAAGATTTACATGAACGTAACAAAGATACTGTAAAGGTATCAACTGTGAAAGACTTGGTATTTCTGGTCAGCATGAAGACCCACCAGTTCCAAAACATTCATGATGAAAAATGCTATCCATCTCTAGACAGAGCACAGACTGGAGCATATTTTTTTCTCTCTTTTATTTGGCTGATGACAAAATTTGTTTTGTATGACTTCATCACATTTGTAACAGGTTCTGTACTTGTCTTCTCACTGGTTGAGAGAAGGGGAGAATCAGAAACGTAAAATAAAACTGAATGGAAAAAATAACAGTGATATGGACCTGAATTAGGGTGGTAGTCATAAGTGCAGAGAAAAGAATAAATGGCAGCTATTACAGAAGCAGAAATGCTAAGACTTAGTGATGATATGAGGGGAATGAGAATGAGGAGTCGAGTTTTAACATTTCGATCATGAACCTATGTTATCAGAAGGGTAGCAGTGTCCTCAACAGAAACAGGGAAGTTCAGAAGAAGGATGTATGAGGGATGAAATAACAAGTTCAGTGTTGAACCCATCAAATGTGAGTTGTCTTTTGGGTATATAATTTGAAATGTCCAAAAGATGTGAGACTGGACTTCAAGTGAAAGACTAGGGATGGATATCATCACAGCACAGGCAGTAGCATAGAGATGATAATTAATTTCATGTAACCTCATCAGGTAACCAAGAAATAAGAGTTGAGAGAACACAGCCTTGCACATGCACAGAGGATGGAAGGTGGATGATGATCCAGCAAAGGAGCCTAAAAGCTGAACAAGAAAGAGCAATATCACAAAATCCCAGGAAAAAAGTGGTCAAATCAGATACTGCAGAGATATCAATATGACTGAGAAAAGACCATTAAATCTAAACTTCAGAGAAAACACTTTCAGCTAAGACATGAGTCAAAAACCAGATGACAGAAAGCTGGGGAGTGAGTATAGGCAGCTTTTTCTAGGAATTTAGTCGAGAGAAAAGAGATAGAAGGCAATAGTTGGAAGAAATTTCAGGATCTAAAAATGATTTGGGTGTGTTGGTTTTTTGGGTTTTTTTTTTTTAAACTGGAGATCTGGGCATGTTTGGAGACAGCAGGGAAGAGATCAAATGAAAGGAAAGAATTGAAGATCAAGGAGACAGGACTACTGTGAGGTAATTTGCAGGGGGTGGGGGGAGAATGGGAAACAGAGGGCTTACAATATGATGCCAGGGAAGACAAAGGAGCTAGGATTACAGCCAAGAATAACGTACCCCACAAAACTGAGTTATAATCCTTCAGGGAAAATATGAATGTTAATGTAATAGAGGACTTTCAACCATTCCTGATTAAAAAAACACAGCTAAATAGGAAGCCTGACAGTCAAACACAAAATTCACGCACAAAAAGGTAAATATGAAAGAATAATCATAAGGGACTCAATATAAAGTTAAAATGTTTACATTTCTATATGGAAAAATGATATTAACTCTTAAGAATTCTGTCATCATTAAATGATAATTTATTATTATTAAGGGACTTAAAAGGAGTATGTATACATAGACAGAGAGCAAGGATGTGAGTTATGCTGGAATGATCACCAAAAACAATGGAGTAAGAAAGAGGGATGGACTAGAAGAGGGAAAGGAGGTGGAATGGGGATTCTCACACATAAAAGGGACAGGAAATGAAGAGTTTATACAGTGGAGGGGAAAATGGAGAGAGGGAGTACCAGGCAATGCTTGAACCTCATTCTCATTGGAATTGGGTCAAAAGGGAAGAATACATACACATACACACACACACACACACACACACACACACACACACACACAGAGTTGTGAATAGAAATCTATCTCACCCAATAGGGAAATAGAAGGGGAAAGAGAATGGAGGGGGGTGATGGAACAGGATAAAAGAGAGGGCAGACTAAAGGCAATAGAAGCAAATTTTTGGGTGTGGACAGGGCAAAAGAAGAGAGGAAAAGATAAACAGGAAAAAATAGGATGAAGGGAAATACACAGTTAATAATCATAACTATGAATGGAATAAACATCCCTATACAGAATCCAACAATATGCTGTTTACGAGAAACACTGAAAACAGACACACAGAGTAAAAATAAAGATGCTAGAGCAGAATCTATAAGGCTTCAACTAAGGTAAAAAAAAAAATCCATTGCTGGATCATCATCCACCTTCCATCCTCTGTGCATGGGGGGGGGAGGCGCCAGGTAACAATTATGATAAAAAATGTTGCAAAATGATACAAAGCAAAAGCAAAAATAGATCTAACTAAAAGAAATAATCAGGTAAACTACATTATACTAAAAAGGTACCATTAACAATGAAGGAATATCAAATTTTTTACAGTAAGTTGCTCTGATAAAGGATCTCATTTCTCAAATATATACTGAGTGAGTCAAGTTTATAAAAATAAGAACCATTCCCCAATTGATAAATGACTGAAGGCTATAAACAGGCAGTTTTCAGAAGAACTCAAAGCTATTTATATATGAAATGTATATTCATATATATTCATATATGAAAAAATGCTCTAAATAATTGACTGGAGAAATGCAAATTAAGATGACTCTCAAGCACCACCTTAGACCTATCAGAAATGACAGAGCAGGAGCAGATGAGAGAAGATAGGTACACTAATGAGCTGTTGGTGAACAGGAAACTAGTCCAACCCTTCTGGAGAATAAACTCTGAACTATGCCCAAAGAGCTAAACTTTGACAAAGAGATCAAAGAAAAAGGAAAAGGACCTATACATAAACAAATATTTATAGCACCTCTTTTTGTGATGGCAAAGAATTGGAAATTCCTATATGAAACTGATGCAAAGTAAAGTGAAAAGAACTAGGAAATTAATGTGCACAGTAACAGTAATGTTGTAATGACGATCAACTGCGACAGACTTGGTTACTCTAATCAATAAAATGATCCAAGACAATGGCAAAGAACTCAGTATGAAAAAATGCTATCCACCACCAGAGAGAGAACTGATGAAGTCTGAGTACAAATTGAAATATAATTTTTGTTTTATTTTTTCTTCTTTGTTTTTTGCAATATGACTAATATGGAAATGTTTTGCAACACTTCACATGTATAACTGATATACTTTTTGCCTTCTCAGTGGGCAAAGAAAGAGTGCAAGGGAGAAAGAGAATTTGAAACTCAAAATTTAAGAAGAATGTTACAGGTAAATAAATAATACTTTTTTTAAAAAAACATTTACTAAGGTTCTTCTATGTATAAGGCACTGCGCTAGATGCTAGAGACACAAATGCAAAAAAATAAAACTACCTTTCCAGTGTTATTTCAAATCAGTCCCCTCTATTTTGCTCTCCATTCCAATCAAAGTGGCCTAACCATACTTTCTGGGCCTTTGCTGAGGAAATGTCCAACATTTATCGGACACTCTGTCCTGTCACCTCTTATTTATTTACCACTTTTCTCAAAGGATAGTTCAGGGTACTACCCCTTACAAAAGGTCTCTCCAGATTTCCCTAGTTTGTGTCCTCTCTCTCTGGAAACTCACCACTGAACAGAATTCCTTAAAGCAGGGGCTGTTTCATGTTTGTCTTTATATTTCCAGTGCCGAACAAAGTGCCTTGCACACAGCATGCTCTTCTAAGTGTTTGTTGCCATGGATTACATCATTACTAGTTAGTATGCAACAGAGTTCTATACATCCCCATAACCACCCCCAAAAAACCCTGCAGATACACTGCTTGAACATCTTTCTCAAACAGATTGGCCATTCACATAATAGATTTCCCTTGATCTGTCTCCCTTTACATACAGAACATGTAAAAATTCATTCTGCTCACCTTTCCTGTGCACTACACAATTCTATGTTATATAAGCCACTGATATTTTGGTTTTCTTTTTATCCTGGAGGCTGAAGAGGAGGGGAATAATTACTTCAAAATTGAAAAAAATTTTAATTTAAAAAATCAATCCATTGCCAAACACTGGATCATGGAATATGCATCATAACCATAGCAAACCGCAGAAACTTAGAGCACTGACTACCATACTATATTAACAATCTCTGGTTTAAATAGACTACCAAAACCCAAATTCAATCTGGTAAATAGGCTGAGGATAGCACTGCTCTAGAAGCTAAATGTAAGGTTTAATCCTAGTACTTTAGGATTTTATAGGGTCTTTGAAGGTGATCTCATTCAAAATCACCCCATTCAGAAATCTCTACTTCAGGATATCTGGGCTTTCAAATTCTCCTCAAAGACTTTCAGGAACACAGAGCTCACTAGAGGGTCTATTCCTTAACAGGTCAACATCATTTGTTAAGAAAGTTCTTCCAGCAAGAGGACAGTCTGTTCACTCAACAATTCCCTGTTTATTACAATTTACCAAGAGCTCAATTGCTTTTGGGGGTTGTTACTGTAATTACTGTGTATATTGTTCTCTGGTCCTGTCTTTATTTCACATCAATTCATAAAAATATTCTCACGCTTCCTTGAATTCTTTATTCACTGTTTTCTCGGAACACAATATTATGTTATTATTTATATCCTAATTTTCCTCTCCTTTTCAGAGGAGTTCAGTACCTCGCTGACAGTCTTCTTTTCCACCCAATCTGTTTCCTCATACTTGAGCACTTCAGAATACAGAAGGCCTTGAACACTGACCTCCCACTTCACCTAGCTACAGTCCCATGACCCTCAGCAGCTGTTCCAAACATTCCCTCTTCAAACTCCATTCTCCCTCCATACCATCCCCTGCTCCCTCCCTCTCAACAAAGTACCTCACCTCCTATTCTAAGAAAAAAACCAAGACCATCCCTTGGGAGCCATTCCTCAACAGATAAGTAGTCAAAAGGTATGAAAAGACAGCTTTCAATGGAAAGGTAAGCCATCAACAAGCACAAGAAAAATTGCTCCAAATCACAAATGAAACGAAAATTTTAAAAACCTGAAAATTCATTTCATACTCTGACAAAAAATACAAAAAATGAAAGTAGATAATAAATGTGTAAAGGGTTTTGGGAAAGCAGGTAAACTAATACACTGTTAGCAGTGTGATAAACTGGTCCAACTGTTTTGGAAAACAACTTAGAATTATATTAGAAGAGCCATTAAACTGCACATATTCTCAAACCTAGTAATACCACTATTAACATATATGCTAAGAAAGTCAGAGACAAAAGGAAAGATATCCTCATCACCAGAATTAATAGAATACCTTAAAATATATAAAGTATTTTACATATTAACTCATTTTATCCTCACAAAAACCCTGAAAGGAAGATGCTATTATTATCCCTATTATATAGATAAGAAAGGCAGACTGAAGTTAAGTGACTTGCCTAGGGAGTCATGCTGCTGGGTAAATGTCTAAGGCCACATTTAAACTCAAGTATTCCAGATTCCAGGTATGTGATCTAACCACTGGGTCACCTATACATATGTAATAATACTTAACAGCAACACTTTTTGAAAGCAAAACACTGCAAATGTAGATACCCATCAATTAGAGATTCATTAATTGTTGCCAAGAACGTAACGAATTGTTGTGCCACAAAATTATAAATAGGATTAATTCAAAGAAACTTAAAACGAGGAATACAAAGCTAAATAACTCAATGACCTCAATAACATAAAAGAAAACAATACTGAAAGATACTGCCATGATCAGTCTTGCTGACTCCAGAAGAAATGTCTCCTCTTAGGAGAAAGATGGTGGACTCTGGGTGCAGGGAGGTTTGCTTACCTGTACTTCTTTATTACACGGAAAGATGGCCAGCTGTAGAAGGGGGACCCCAGAAAGTAGCTAAATTTTTAAAAAAGGCAGAAGTAAAACATTTATTTTTTAAAAAGAATAAAGAAAAATCTTCACTTGAACACTGCCATCCCTTCAGGCTATCATGGTAAAGCTCTATTTGCTTTAGGGTTAAAGTACTAGGGAAAAACTTAAGTATACTCTTCGCCTCTATTTCCTCCACTTACCACTCATTTTAAAACTTTACAGTCCTTTCTTGTCTTTGTTTTCCAAGTGGCTGGCACAGGTCATTGCACATAGGGTACACTTAATTTTTGTCAAATATAATTATAACAAATAATGTTTAAAGTAACAAATATGTAGTTTATTTAAAATTACTTAAACCCTATTATTATTCCATTTTAAAATACTTTAATCTCCTTCAATAACCCCTTGAAATATTCAGAATTATCCTCTATCAGAGTTTGTTATTTATCCTTTTTTACAATTATTTCTATCAGAGCCTCAGTTTCTCCACAAGATCTTCTCTATACCTCTCAAAATAATTATATACCATATTAGATCCTGATTTGAATATTTGGTGTGTACCTATCTTGCTTCATCACTGCACTTCTATCTTCTGCATCGTCTGAAGTGCATAGCTTATGTATGCAGTGATACTCAAATATTTGAATTTAATCTAATATTGAATAATGGAAAAAAGTAACAGGACAAGTAATGACTGCCTCTAAATTATGTGCAACCCTGGTCAAACCACAGCCTCCCTAGGTCTCAGTTTCCCTTATTTATAAAAATAAATCATTTATGTATAGTGATGTTATCTATGATTCAACAAAAATTCAATTAAATATACATTTATTCAGCACCTATTATGTACAAAATGCTGAAGATACTGAGATGAGTAAAAACATGGTCCTGACTTCAAAAAGCTTGTATTTTGATGACAAGTCAAATACATAAATAATTTTAATACAAATTAGTATATACATAGACGCATATGAAAAATATAGGAAGAAGTAGACTGAGACATTCAGAAGGAAGCTATCACTTTCTGGGGGGGGGGGGGGTTGGAGGTACAGGGAGAACACACAGCAGCATAGAGGGGAGAAGAAACTTAAACTAGGTCTTGAAGAATTCCAAATCTAGGAATTCCATCTTCCATGACCAAATTATATTACCTAACTTTGAAAAGTTAGGTAAACATCAACAGACAAAAACTCTGTTGGTTTGGTTTTCTACTCTGCTCTCATCTCATTACACTAGTCTCAATCCCTGGGCGGGTAGATGTGAATGAAGCTCAGTGACTCCTCATTCTCTACTGCCAACGAGGATCCCTTTTGCAGTAGCTCTTAAGATCTGCCTTCTTCAGACTCAGAGATTCCTTCAATTAACTTTCATCTGCTTACATTTACTTAACTAACATCAAATTACATTAGGAGGAAGGGAAAAATACGAGAAGTGCTTCATTCAGGAAGACATGAGTTCTTCCAGAATAGCTCTTAAGATCTCTGTATGCGTGACTGCCTTTCACAGGAAAAGTAACTGTCATAGACAGCAATCTCTATGTTTGAGTGAAAACCCCATTACAGACAAAAGATCATCCTTTCATTTGCAGCTGCAGTCAATCTTTGCAAGTCAGTCCACTTGGCAAGTGGCTCTCCTCCTTTGGCCCAGAGTCTCTGACAATGAGCCACCCTTTCCCTTAATGTTAGGCTATGCTGGCCTCTGTTGTGCAGTGGTCAGAAGCTATGCCACAACGCTGTAACTTGGGCTTTAGAATGTCCTTCAAGCATTCCTCCTGCCTTCTCTTCTTGCAGTTGCCCCATTTCTGTGAGCCAAACAACAGCTGCATGGGTATCCTGCTGTGAGCCCTTCTCAGTCCAGGCTCACCCTAAAGAAGTTGTGCTGCAAAGGCCTAGGTGACTAGCTACATTCCAGGATCTCATCTTGCTGTTTAATTATAAATATGCTTGCATAACGCTTTGACATCACTGCTCCTAAAAAACAAATGAAATGTCTGTGCCAAGTTCAGGGCTTCTAATCCTGACAGTAGCAATCAGTTTTTTACAGCCCCTCAAGGTAGTCTCAAGATTGATGCACACAGGCTTGCCTTGTGTCCCAGAATCTCAAAGGCCCCATGGCCCTCCTGGTTGGGTTTTCTACTTTGTTTTCATCTCACATGCTGTTCTCAATCCATGGGCTGACTAAATATTAATGTCAGTGACTGCTCTTGAGTCTTTATTCCCCACTTAGGGTAGCCCTAACAGCAGCTTGACACTCAAAAATGTCTGTTCCTCCTGACACCATGATCTCCAAGGTCCTTGATGTTCTAAGAAAGATGATTTCCACAGCTGGTTTTACAACACCACATGTACTATGAATAATGTATTTTTTTAAATTCCAAAACCTTTTATCTTGCTTTAAGGTCCCTTGCAAATCTAAAGGTCTGTGAGCCTACAATAATCAAAATGTGCCAGATAGTATGTTTCTGGAGAGGGACAGGGAGGGAGAATTGAGAAGAATATGGAAATGTCATTAAAATAAGCTAACAATGATAAGCTCTAGCAACTCCAAAAAGTCTAGCAACCAACAATCTTTCAAATATTTACTTAGAAAATTTCTTTGCAGCACCAAAACATATCCTAGGTCCCTTATTTGCATCCTGGATCTTAACTTTGTGGAAAAGACTGAAAAATAGTATTTTTGTCACATACAGTGGTAATGAAGAGTACTTCAAACAGAACAGCATTTACTCTAAATACACAATTATGGAATAAATAGCCTTAAGGTGTTTAGCTATTCCAAAAAGTTCAGTCTTGCTTAGTAGCTGCCAAGACCCAAGACTGATAATGGCATCAAATTGCTTTTATAAAAGCCAGTGAACAAGATACAGAAGTTTTAATGTGGGCCTCTAAGATCTACTATCACCTATTCACCAATGCCTTTGGAATATGACCAGTGCACAGAAGAATCATCTTTTAGAAAGAAATCATTTTAAGATTACCAGACTGAATAGGAACTGAAAGGCTGTCACGCATTTTGAAAACCAAGCAATCTTTTTTAATGCCTAGTAGTGTCAGGGTAGGTCAAAGGACAAAAAAGAACAAGAGGTCAGATCTTGGACTTTGAAGACAATGAATGGTTTGTTAGGCCTGTTTCTCTGTGATTTGTTCAGTGACCAGCAGGAAAAAGATGGGGAAACCTGATTTCCAAACTAAAAGGGGAGTTCATGCACAAAGCTAACCAGCTAGCATTTTCAAGTTTATCAGTTACATAAGTGAAGTAAACTGAATCCTCAGGTTACAAAGGGTTGTGGTGGTGTTATATTTTTTAAAAAATCAATTTGTAACTGGAACTCAGAAGAAATTTTCCCACTGAAGCATTATTATAAGCATGGGAAGTCCTAAAAACCTAATCACCAAAACCTATTTAGACAGTATCACCAACAATTAGGTTCCAGAGTGTAGCTGAACTACCATATTTAAGAGTTTTTAACCTAAGTTCAAGGTCCTAGAAACATAGGTTACTTTGCAAAAGGAAAAGAGCAACACTTTATATCAGATAACAAACCAGATTCAAGTCTTGCTTCTAACACATCCCTGGTTGGTGACCCTGGGCAAATCATTTAAGTTCTCAGTGCCCTATGCCAGAAATGTTGCCAAGGAGATGCCAATCTGAATTTCCTCATTCAGGAATTCCCTATAACAATAACGCAGCAAGATGCCACAATAGAGCGCTGGTCCAGTCAGGAAGACCTGAGTTCAAACCCAGCCTCAAACACTAACTGTGTGATCCTGGGGCAAGAAACTTTAACCTATCTGCCTCAGTTTTCTCAGCTGTAAAGTGGGAATCAGAATAGCACCTGCCTTACAGGACTGCACTGAGGAACTAAGATAACATCAGTACAGTAAAGTACCTGGCATATATAGACATTTAATAAATGCTTATTTCTTTTCCTTATTCCCCCCCACTGAAATCACAGGCCCAATCTCTAAGGTAGAAGTGAATAAACAAAAGAAGAGTTTCTCCCCTTTTCTGGAGAGACACAAGGCAAGATTCGCCATTACAATTTTCACACTTTCTGGTCCTGATTCATTCGTTTCCTATAATCCATCTCTTTAGTCCCCCTACCTACTGCACTTTTCTTTGGACTGCCCCCTTATCTCAAGGCAATCTAGATTTGAAAATTACTTATACTTACATGTCCCTTCGTTGCCCCTTACATAGACTATTTCAGTAACTCAGTCTCCCTGTCTCATCTCTAACTGCCAAAGTGCTATTTCTAAAGCCCAGATCTAACCAACTGATCAAGTCCAGTGGTTCCAGGTTACTTCTAGAAACAAGCACAAACTCAGATAGAAGTTAAAGTCCTTCCCAATCTGGCCTGATCCTTCCTGTCCAGAATTACTGTATCTCATTTGGTACATCTGGAAACTTGGCTATTCCCTCAACACCCCACCAATTCCAACTTCGGTAACCGTGTACGCTACCCCTGCTGAATGGAAGGCAACTACTCCTTATCCCCAAATGTTGAAATCCCTAACTTCCTTCAAAGCTAGGTTCAAGAGCCACTTCTTTATGAGGCCTATTCTGAATCCCCAGTTTCTAGTCTCCCCCAATTGACGAGCTTACCCCACTTTGTACATACTTATATCTGAGTGTAGAAAATACAGTGAGTTCCTCGGGGGCAGAATCTTTGTATTCCCATGCCTAGCAAACAGTAAGTATTTGAGAGATGCTTGTTCAAAAGACTGATGGCCTTTCAGTCAGGCTGGCCTGGACTCTCAGTCAGGCTGGCCTGGACTCAAATCATTCCTCAGCTGTGTTAACCTTAGCATCTCTCCAGCAACTCCCTAAGTTAAGTTACTAAGTCTTGGGTCATTTTTGTTCTCTATTAATAAAAGGATAGATATCTATCACACAGATGAAATCAGACATTTCACTTCATCTTTTTAAAATGGGAGAGATAATACTTGAACTACTGACCTCATAGGGCTGCTGTGATAAAAGCATTTGGAAAACCTTCAAGTGAAATATAAAATTAAATTACTATGGACAACCCAAGATAACACCTCCTTGGTGGAAAGTGAAAGTGAAAATATTAATGGAAGTAAAGGAGAAGAGATGGTGGAAGGGAGAGGAACAATAAGCCATCAATTCAGAAGACAATCTTCACAGCTTTGTAAAAATGGACCCAAACGAAAAAACCAAGAAGTGTAACAGGAACAAATGTAAAGTCCCACGCTTACATTCACCAAACCAACTGCACAAGTGGCTACTTAGAAAAAGAAGGCTCGGATCCCAATCTAGTTGACGCCCGTCAAAGCAGACCTGGAGCATGGAGGTCAGGTCTGGGAACCATCTTTGAAGAGGGATGTGGAGTGGGGGGCGGGGAGTGGCAAGCAACCAAAATGTCTCAAAACTGAATCCTATGAAGAAGAGCTAAATAAACTAAAAATGATTATTCTGGAGAAAATGTATGAGGAACTTGATCACTGTGTTCAAAGGTGAAAAGTAGTCAAGTTAAAGAAAGATTAAACATGGACAGCTCCAGAGAGCAGAAGTAGGATCAATGTGCAGAGAACTTGGGATGGAAATAAATATTGGGTCAACATAGGAAAGAACTAGCACTTAGAGCCGTCTGAGAACAGAGCAGCCTGCACGGTCGCTGGAGGTGTTAGAGCCACAGTGAGGGGCCCAGTTTCAGGAGCTGAACAAGGCAAGATTTAAGGTCTGTTCCAACTGTAATCATCTCTGAATTCAGTAACATTTATTATTGGGGGAAAAATTCAGAATGAGAATTATCCTGATTCTCTCACTCTTGTGCTAATTAAAAGAAAAAACTTTTGGCTGAAAACCAAAAACTTTACTAGTTGAAAGAGGGTATCCCACAAGGAAGGGAGACCTTATCTATCCTGCCAAGGTTGATCTGTTATCTGATACAGAACTGAGTACTTACTTTGCCTCAGTCCTCTCACAGGATTAAGAAGGTGCCAATCTTAGCTGTGGTCACTGACTTTGTGCCTGGCCTTGGCCAAGTTACCTCACCTCTCTACTGTGGCTGAAAAACAGACTAAAAATCCCTTTTCCATAAAGATTTGCTTGACTTAATGAGTACAAAGCATTTAAAAGCAAATGGCCATGCATGAAAATTTAATCCCCAACAGGTAAAAGGTATGAAAATTAATTATCTCTTAAAAGACATTCTAAATGAGTATGGACTCTTTTTAAAGAATCACAGACTGATTTATAGTGCCCCCAATTCTGCCCTTTGGGGCTAAGCAGAACAAATTTAATCCTTCTTCCACATGGGACAACCCTTCAAATATTTAAAGGCAAACATAATGTCCACTTCTACCCAGTCCCCAAAACTCTTCTCCAGATGACCACCCTGCCTTTCATTTCCTTCAACTGACTCATGGTTTCAGAACCACCCTTCACCATAATGATTACCTTTTTGTGAATATAACATCATCTGTAATAAAAAAAAAAAAGTTGCATGCTCCCAGGAAACAGTACCCTGACCAACAAACACCCAAGCATTCCTGTGTGATAGGTCTCTTCCTCTAATGGAGAGGTATGACTCACCAAGCTACAAGATAGATGAAAATATCCCCTCAGGACAGCCACCTCCTTCTGCCCTAATTTCATACTCATCACACAATTTTCTGATTATTGGTTATACTTCCTAAAAGAAAGGAGATACCTTCTTAGTACATAAGTACCACTGTGGCCTTTATGACAGATATGTCTCCCATCTTAAGGTAGTAAATCAGAAGTTCTTTGTTTAAAAATCAATCCCTGAGTTTGGTTAGATTGGATTAGAGGCCCACAGAATGACTGTTGCTTAAAAAAATACTTTTAAGTTTTTCAAACTAAGTCTGAAAAGCGTTTCCTCCAAAAAAATTAAGTATGTTATCTTGAATGGGACATTAAATCTCATCAACAAACTGAGGAAAGTCTCGAAAGAGTAGTTCTACACTAAGGGTCCACAGCTTTTAGAGGGCAGACCTAGCGATCAGTAGCAAAGGGACAATATTTGCTGGGTCTCATCTTGCTTAGAAACTCAATATATCTTCTATTAAACAGGCAACCTGTAACAGTTGAAGTATGACAACTGGTCCCACTAAATCCAAGCGCTCAGCCTGCATTCAAGACTGATTTATAAAAATAGCTGCAGCTACTAAGGTTTGAATCTCTCTCGGCTGATGACTGGGCAGTATATAGTCAGCTGTATCTACTCACCACACCCATTTTTCACTAGCCTGGGGAAGGGAGGAGGGGGAGCTAGAATTGTAGCAAATGCTTCTCCCTTATCCTGGGCCGGATGACCAAACTACAAGCACAAATACCCCCTGATGCAATGCCACAACCATCTCTGGGAAAGAGTACAGGCAGCTGCCAAAAGTGCGGCCAGCAGGGAAACGGGCGGGAGACGCAGACATACGCGAGAAGCAAATACACACTGCAAAGGACTGCAACCACAGGGAGAAGGGTGAGAGGCCCTGGAGAGTGATACAGTAACTAGCCCAGGGCAAGATAAAAACATTGTTTCCAGAAGAAACTTACCCACATTAAACTTTACTAAGGGCTAAATTCAGTCAGCATTTATCCCTTCCCCCATCTCACCCCCACCAAAAAGAAACTCAGGGTCAAATCACTGCCCCCACCCAAAAGACGCCAAGTCTATGCAGCAACCGTCCATCCTTTCCCTGCAACGAAGTCCCCTAGGTGTCCCCGTCCCAAGACGCTTCCCTGGACGGCAAAAACTGAGCTCACCGTTAACAAGGATACCCTCCCCCTGAAGAAAAAAATCACTGCCCACTTCCTAAAAGCACGGGGAGAAATCACAACCCCATCCCTACGGAAAAAAACTGCTGATGCTCACTGAACACAGCAAACTGCACACAACAGGCGCTTAATAAATGTTTAAAGATGCCCAAACCTCAAATCACACACTTGTGGTGCGGTCCCCGAACTGCCGGGCGCTAACCCCAGTATGTGGGAGACTTCAAGCTCCACCCCATCATCACCAGCAAAGGCATCCGCCTCAAGGTCCTTCCTCGGGGCAGGGGCAGGGCAGCCCGCCCCCCCCCCGCCCAACTCCAGGGAGATAAATCACCCCGGAGGCTTCTTACAGTGGACCCTCCCCCACCCGTCCCGGACCCACGTGCTCAGGCCAAGGGCCCCCAAGGCCAAGGGCCCCCGCGTGGGATCCCAGGAGGTAGCACCCTTCCCCCACAGGCCACGCCCTAAGGCGCCCCCTGCCCCTCTAGCCCAGTCCGGCCCCCGGTTCTAGGGTCGCCCCCTCCCTGAGTCATACCCCAGGAACAACCCCTCCCCGCCTCCCAGAGGCGCCCCATCCCCATCTAGGGTCACGACCCGGGAGCGGCCCTCCCCTCTTACTAGGGGCGCCCCCTCCCCACCCAGGGTCACGCCCTGGCAGCGCCCCCTCCCCTCCTCTCAGGGGCGCCCTGTCCCCGCCTACAGTAATTCCTCGGGAGCGTCCCTCCCCTCCCTCCCGGGGGCGCCCCCTCCCCGCCTCGGATCCCGCCCGGGGCGCCCTCCCAGCCTCCCGGGGAGCCCCGCACAGCCTCGGGTCACGCCCCGGGGGCCCGGATTCAGCCCACCCCGCCCAGAACCGCCCGGCCCTGCAGCTCCTCCCGGGGCAACGCAGGGATGGGAACGGCGGGGTTCGGAGCCCCGAGGGGGGGCACAGGAGAACGGGGGGCGCCCCTCGGGCCGGCGCAGCCTCCACCTACCCGCCGCCGCCGAGCCGAGAGCCGAGCGCCGAGCCAGCCGGGAGGGAGGGGGCTGCGAGCGGGGGCGGGGAAAGGGGAAGCCACTTCCTCCTCGTCCTTAGCGTGGGGAGGGCCTGTGGGCGGGGCCTCCGGGCCGCACCCTACCCTGCAGGCCCGCGCCCCGCCGGCCAATCGGAAGGGGGCGCCGGTGCTGCGGCGGACCAATCAGAACTCCCGCAGGCTCCCCCTCCCCTTTCCCCTCTCCCGGCCTCCCTCCCCCACCTCGTCTCTGACGGAGGCCCACGGGGAGGAGCGGGAAGAGGGGAGAGGTGGAGGGGGCTGTGGGATCCTCTGGGCGGGGGAGGATGGGTGGCCTGGAGAAGAGGGAGGGAATGTTCTGGGAATGGCCGGAGAGTCTGGAGCAAGTGCCCCGTTTTACGGAGGAGGAAACTGAGGCCAGGACGGACCCCGATGCCTAAGGTCTACATGGTGGGAGTCCCCGGGACGTAGAGAGAGGCTCCCTCCGGAGTGGGAATGGGAATGATCCCGGGGGGCTCAACGTCAGACACCCCGAGAAGGGACGCAGCCGGCGTCTGTAGGATCGGAGAGTTAGAACTGGAGAAGAACCTCCTCAGACAGCGGGAAGGGAGCGGGTCCTACCCCCGGACCTGCGTTCGAATTCCCCTTCTGATTCTGCTAGCTCTTGAACAACCTGGGCAAGTTCTTTAAACTCTGCCCCGTAGGGTCCCCCTCTGGCTTCTTCCAGGCCTAAATCTCTGATCTTTTTTGGCCTCGGGACTCCCTGACGCTTTTTTTTTTTTTGAGGACCCAAAAGAACTTTTATGTATGTAGTTCTATCAATATTTACCATGTTAGAAATTAAAGCATTTTAGTATTATATGAAAATCTCTCAGAATCCCCTGAAAGGGTCTCAGGGACTCCCAGACCACACTTTGAGAACAGGTATTCTAGTCAATCCCCTTCATTTCACAAATGAGGAAACTGAGGCCCAGAGATCATAGCCCAAGAGTCACAGAATCTCGAAAACTTCCCATCCATCCTCTGTACGCAACTGCTAAAGTGATATTCCTAAAGCAGAAGTGTCTGTTACTCACCCACTCCAAAAACTCTCTAATGGCTTTAGGACAAAATGCAAATTCCTCTGTTTAGTATTTAAAACCCTCCACTTTGTGCCTTCCCCCTCCCTTTCAAGCCTTAATTGCACATAATCCTTTCCTGCTCCCTATAGACCAACCACTGATCCACTCTGGACATTCTGTCTCCCATCTCCATGCATTTCCACCGCCTAGAATTTGTATAAGAACAACCTCCATGGCCAAAGGATATGAACAGGCAATTTTCAGAGGAAGACATTAAAAATATCTGTCGTCATATGAAAAAATGCTCTAAATCACTTTTGATTAGAGGGATGCAAATCAAAACAGTTCTGAGGTATCACATCACACCTAAAAAATTGGCAAATATGACAGAACAGGAAGATGATAAATGTTGGAGAGGACGGGAGAGTTGGAACACTAATTCATTTTTGGTGGAGCTGTGAGCTGATCCAACCATTGTGGAGAGCAGTTTGGAACTATGCCCAAAGGGCTACAAAAATGTGCATACCCTTTGACCCAGCAATAGGGCTTCTAGGACTGTATCTCCAAGAGATCATAAAAATGGGAAAGGGTCCCACGTGTACAAAATATAGCAGCACTTTTTGTGATGGTCAAAAACTGGAGATCAAGGGGATGCCCATCAATTGGGGAATGGCTGAATAAGTTATGGTATATGAATGTAATGGAATACTATTGTATTATAAGAAATGATGAACAGAAAGACTTTCAGAGAGGCCTGAAAGGACTTATATGAACTGATGCTGAAAGGAGTAGAACCAGGAGAACTTGGTGCATAGCAACAACCACAGTGTGTGAGAGTGTTTTCTGGTAGACTTGGAACTTCATAGCAATGCAAGGACTTTCAAAAAAAATTCCCAGTGGTCTTCTAAGGCAAAATGCCTTCCACATCCAAAGAAAGAACTATGGAATTCAATCACAGAATGTAGCAGATCATTTGTGTGTGTGTGTGTATTCTGGTTTGTTAGGTGATTTCTCCCACTCATTTTAATTCTTCAACACAGCATGACTATAGTGAAAATGTATGCAATAGGAATGTATGTGTAGAACCTATACAAAATTGTATGCCATCTCAGGGAGGGGGGGGAGGTAGGAGGAGGGGAGGGGAAAATAATAATCTAAGTTATATAGTAGTTATTGTAGAACACTGAAAATAAATAAAACTTAAAAAATAAATAAAAAATTTATTCAAATATTTAAAAATAAATAAATAAAATTTAAAAAATAAACAAAACAACCTCCAATAGTAAGGTCTTTCCTGGTTCCTCCAACTACTGGTGCTTGGACCCCCACCTAACTACCTTGTAGTTACTTTGTATATATTTTATTTTGATTCACGTATAAAATGTATCTCTTTTGCTCCCCTCCTTGAATATCAGCTCCATAAAGGTGGGGAATTATATAACTTTGTCTCTGTAGCTCCACTGTCTAGGACAATACCTGACACTGAGCTGGTGCTTGAGAAGTATTTGTTGATTGCAGATAGCTGATTGTACTTTTGAAGGGCTCCCATTATTAGAGTTGTCCCAAAATGGACAGATTTCATGTATATGCCCCATTAGAAACTGTGTCTGGGGAACATAGAAACCAAGAATGCTGGAATCAATGGATCAATAAACATTTTTATAGAGCCTTTGTGCCAGGTATTGTGCTAAGCTCTGGGAATACAAAAAGAGACAAAAAGACATTCCTGACCTCAAGGAGCTTACAATCTAAGAAGGTATCATGTAAACAAATACAGACAAAGCAAGCTATATCGAGGCTAAACAGGAAATAATTAACACAAGGAAGGTGCTAGAATTAAGAGGGGTTCGGAGAAGCTCCTGTAAATGAAGGGATTTTAGTCAGGACTCACAGGAAGCCAGGGGAGTCAGTAAGTAGAGTTGAGGAAAGAGAGCATACCAGGAATGGGGAACAGTCAGAAAAAATGCCCAAAGCCTAGACTGGAGTGTTTTATTCGAAGAACAGCCAGGAGGCCAGTGTCACTGGAATGGAGAATAAGGTGAGGAAAGATCCGAAAGGTAGGAGGGGCCTAGGTCATGAAGGGCTTTGAATGCCAAATAGAGAATTCTGTATTTGATGCAGGAGGATAGCATTAGAGTTTATTGAGTGGAGGAGTGATCAGACCTGTGCTTTAGGAAGATCAATTTTGACAGCTGAATACAGAATGGGTTAACATGAGGAGAGACTTAATTCGGGCAAGACCCACCAGGAAGTTGTGTGTGTTCATCCTCCATTGCCAAAGAAGACCATGCCATCAAAGAAATGATGACATGACTTGCACTTGACTTTGTTTTGAGGGAGGGAGGACTGAACCAGGTTATTGCAGTGGTCTAGGCATGAAGTAATGACAGCCTGCACTAAAGTGGTAGCAGTGTCAAAGGGGAGAAGGAGCTGTATTAGAGAGATATTGCAATGGTGAAAGCAAAAGGCCTTGGCCACAGTTTGAATTTGGGGGGTGGGGGAGCGGGGAGAGACAGTGAAGAATCCAGGATGACACCTGAGTAGTGAGTCTGAGGGACTGGGAGGATGGTGTTGCCTTTTGCAGCAATAGGGATGGCATGACCATTGGATCACACTATTCACACCATCTCATTCCACCAGGAGAAGGCTTCCCATGCTTGGGGTAGACTCCTCCAACTCACCAACAGGTTTGTGACCCTTCGATTACCCTCAATGGGCTATGAAGGCTGCTAAAGCTTGGACTCGATCAAATATGTCAAGGTCATCTGCTACATCCTGGTCCATCACCAGTCCCCTTGACCTTTGTCCTGCCACTGGACTTTGATGACTCCGGGAAGAGTCTCTGGGAAGAGAGTGAAATTCTGCCTCACTTCAATCCAATTCACCAATGAGTGAAGACATCATCTTGTGACATCATCCTCATCAATAACACAGCAACAATAGGAAAGAAGGAGTGAGAGAAAGACCTGGGGAAGAAGATAATGGGTTCTACATTTTACATATGAGGAGGCAGTAGTGGCAGAAGCAGGATTTGAATCCACCTTCCCTGACCTCAGATCCATTGCTTTTTCCATTGCCCCATTCTATTGCCAATAAAAAAATCCTTAGCTCACCCATGTCAAGTAAGTTTGCTTTTAAGAGTGAGGCAGCTAAGTAGTGTAGAGAATAGAGCACTGGGCCTTGAATCAGGAAGTCCTGAATTCAAATGCAGCCTCAGACACGTTCCAGCTCTATGATCCTGGGCTGGTCTCTTTAAACTGCTCAGTCTCAGTTTTCTCATTTGTCAAAATGAAGATAATAGTAATACCTGTCTCCCCGGGTTGTTGTAAAGATGAAAGGAGTTAATATTTGTAAAGCATTTTGCATGAGTTAAAGCACTGCATAAAAGCTAGCTGTTATTTTGGAGCTTGTGCTTTTACAGTGATGTTCAGAAATCACATAGTTAAAAAAGGTAGTACTAGAATTTAGGGCTTCTGCCTCCTTGGTCCCACCAATGATCTTGCCACTGCATGATGCCTCCCACAAGAAGGCTCTGTGAGAGGCTATTATTTCCCCTACCCAAACCCCCATCCTAATAAGACACTAAGAAAGTTCAGTCAATCAAGGAGCATTTATTAAGTGCTTCTTATGTCCCCGAAACCCTGAGAGGCTTCCCCTCCCCCTCCCAGATTGATTTTTTTTTTTTTTGACTAGGTAAAAGAGGTCATTCTCTGCCTCATTTCTTACCTAGTTGTAATCACTAAATGGGCATTGCCTAGGTCAGATTGAGACCTGTTAAAGACCTAAGCTTAAAAAGGTCAAGGTCTCCTTCTGCATCCAGGGCCATCTCCAGTCATCCTAATCTATATCTTGCCACTGGATCCAGAAGGCTCTAGAGGAGGAAAGGGGTGACTTTGCACAGCCCTCCCTCACTTAAATCTAATTCACTTGTTGTAACATCACCTTCCTTCGTGATGTCATGGTCCTCTTCAAGAACCATGTTCCTGCACAGACTCTTCTACTGTCTGTCTTGGGGCTATCCAGTGTCCTACATGAACAGGAATTACTTTGAACTCCTTAGTAGACAGATGCTATGGAAATTCGAAGTGTCCTAATTATTATCATTACTATTATTAAGATGGGAGTCTTGGGTATGTAATAAGATGGGAGGGAACCCTTCAGGTGGGAGTTAGCTACTCTAAATGAGGTATCTGAAGAAACCAGGGTGGAGTGAGGTAGGGTTTATTTCTTTTTCTTATTGATACACTCCACCTTTTCTGCAGGATGGAAAGAGTACAGCAACTGACTCACAGTTTTGGCACCTGGGTGTGTTCCCTCCCCCTCTAAAAGTTTTGTTTTCCTTCTCTGGGTAACGGGCTGAACCATCCCTGTCACTCCACTGAATCAGCTTTGTCAAAAGCTCTGCCAGGCAGATTCTGTGAAGGCACTTCCTGACTTGAGGGAGAGGTTGGGGGGTAGGGGATGAAAGGGAAAAAAGGAGGCAGTAGTTGAGGAATTACTGAATCTTTCGGATGAAATACAAAAATCACAGTTTGGAGGAGCAATGAGAATATCCCAATGCTCTCTGCCAGTACAATGACTGCTAATTCAGTTTCAGGTCAGATTCTATCCCAGGTACTTGCATACTCTACTCCCCACACAACTAATAATAACTACTCACATTTATAATAGTGGTTCACAGTTTTTCAGAATGCTTTCTTCACCGAACTCATCCATCAAACGGAGGTAGGCAGCACAAGTATTTTGAATCCCTATTTTATAGAGGGAGAAACAGAGGCTAAGTGATTTACCCATGACCACAATCTATCAACAAGCATCTTAAATTATATATCTAATTATAAATAATATATTTTTCAGATCCACATTCTCTCCCTCTAATCTCTTCCCTGCCTTGTCAAGAAAGCAAGGCAAACAAAATCCTCTTACAAACCTATTTCCTCATGAATCCTCTAGAATTGCACTTGGTCATTGTGGTGTTGTCTTTCAAGGTTGTTTGTCTTTGCAATATTGCTGTTAGTGTATAAATTGTCCTCCTGAATCTGCCTGGTTCACTTTTCATCCCGAATTTCTCTGAAAACACCCTCTACAAGCATTTATTAAACACTTACTATGTGCCAAGCACTGCACTAAGCACTGGAGATACAAAGACTAAAAATGAAACAAAAACCTTGCCCTCAGGGAGCTCACATTCTAAATGGGGAGAGAAACATGTAAATAACTAGGTACACAGAAGATATAGCAAGTAAGTGTCTGAGGCAGGACTTGTTAGAGACTCTGCAATTAAATATGTTATTCATATACTGGTGAAGACAAAGAACAGTCCAAAAGCAAACTTCTGGGTTACCTATTAAATTTAGTACAACAAAAATATAGCAGCTCATTTTGTGGTGGCCAAGAATTGGAAATTGAGGGGATGTCCATCAATGGCTGAACAAACTGTGGGATGTGGTCATGATGGAGTACTGTTGTTTTATAAGAAAGGATGAGCAGGCAGATTTCAGAAAAACCTGAAAAGACTTACATGAACTGACGCTGAATGAAATGAGCAGAACCGGGAGAACGTGGTCCATAATAACAGCAACATTGATGATTAGCTTTGAAAGACCTAGCTCTTCTCAGTAATGATTATATTTATGACAATTACAAAAGACTCATAATGGAAAATGCTATCCACATCCAGAAAATGAACTATGGAGTCTGAATGCAGATCAAAGCATACTATTTTCTCTTTTCTTCCCTTCCTTGTTGTTTTCCCCTTTTTGTTCTGATTCATCTTCACAATGTGACTAATGTGGAAATATGTTTAATATGGTTGTATACATATAGTCTATATCAGATTGCATGACATCTTGGGGAGGGAGAAGGAAAGCAAGGGGAGAAAATTTAGAACTCAAAATCTTATAAAAGTGAATACTGAAAACTAAAAATATATACTTAGAAAAAGTTTAGTACAAAAATAGTTTCCATTCCTAGTACTACCATCTTAGTATAAAGCCTCCTCATCCTACTGCCTCTCTCCGCAGCTATTAAAATATTCTCCTAATTTCTTTGTTTCAAATTTCACTCCCCTACAAGATGATCTTACAAACCACTAGCTTATCAATCTGAAACACCATTTTGTAGATTTTATCAGTCTCTTCCTTGCTCCTAGCCCTTCCCATTGCCTATAGGACAAAGTTGAATTCCTCTAGCTTTATATTCAATACCTTCTACAATCTGGCTTCCAACTACCACAGTAGCAGTGTGGATAATGGTATAATGAACTTGGAGAAAGGAACACCTGAGTTCAGATCCACCTGAGATCCATATTAGCTGTATGACACTTGGCTAATCACTTAACCTGTCAGAGACTCACCTTCCTTAGTCTTAGTAAAATGGGGATCTTCACAGCACCTCTCCCTCAATGTTGTTATGAGGATCAAATGAGATCAGGTATGTAAAGCACTTTGGAAACCTCAAAATCTGTGGAAAGGTGAGCTATCTAGCAACCTAGCACCCTAATCTGAGCTCCTTCTACCAACCTGTATCAGTGTTTAGTAGGAAGAGAGCTGGTTCAAGCATTCAGAGGATCTGGGCTCCAGTCCCAGCCTGCTCAGATAGTCGCTCATTATCTGAATGGCCTTTTGCAAGTGAATGACCTTGTACAAAGACAATTTGAGAAATATCTGTGGAAGCAAAGTCATCTCTATGATGGACCTCAGGGACTCCTCATTTATAAAATGAAGGGTTAGGACTAGAAAATCTCAGAGGTCTTTTTCAGGTCTCAATGCCAAAACCGGTCCTCTCCCCTTGATGGGTGTGTTCGTCCTTCATTGCCAAAGAAGACCATGCCATCAGAGAAATAATGACGTGACTTGCACTTGATTTTTGAGTGAAGGAGGGCTGTGCAAGTCACCAGCCTCACTTGTCCTCCAGAGTCATCTGAATCCAGTGACCAGATATTCATCAGGACGACTGGAGATGACCCAGGATGAGGCAATTGGGGTTAAGTGACTTGCCCAAGGTCACACAGCTAATGATTGTCAAGTGTCTGAGGTGAGATTTGAAATCAGGTCCTCCTGACTGCTGCATTGGTGCTCTGTCCAACTGCACCACCTAGCTGCCCTCTCCCTTTGATAAACATATTTTGTATAGGCAAGGAGGCTTGTCCGGGTATGTCTAGATTACCTAACATGGAAGCACTCTATATCCCCTTACATGGGTGGGAGTAGCCTCCTTTAGCAACTAATGTGGTAGGAACCAGGCTTGCATTCTGGCCTGCACTACTAACCCTTTCTTATACCTCCGCTACCAGAAAAGGATGTGGTGGGGATTGATTTTATTCTGTGACATTTGTACTTCTCAGATTCAGGTACCAGGAGCTAAAGGTCAAAATGACCTTTCAGCCCCACCCCACTCCTCCACCCTACACACAAAGGCAAAGTATCAGTAGGCACTGAAGCCTTTAGTCCCTTTAAGAGTATAGAAAATCAGGGTGAAAAAAATTTGGAATTCAGAATGTTATAAAAGTGAATGTTGAAAACTATCTTTACATGTTGTTAGAAAAAATAAAATACTATTAAGAATTTTTTGAAAAAAAATATAGGTCTGTTGGCAATCTCTAAGGGAGGTGTGAAATCTAACATACCTGATCTTCCAGCTATATAACAAACATATAATCCTACCTGATACATAGTAAATGTTTGATAAATGTCTTCTGCAAAGTGGGAACTCACTAGTATTGTTGTTAACTATGATGATGCAGCTTGGTTGTACAGTAGATAGAACACTGGGCTTGGAGTCAGGAAGGCCTGAGTTCAAATCCAGCCTCAGACGCTTCCCAAGCAAGTCACTTAACCCTGTTTGCCTCAGTTTGTAAATTTGTAAGATGAACTGGAGAAGGAAATGCAAACTACTGTAGTATCTTCACAAATAAAAAACCCAAAATACAACAACTCCAAATGGAGTCATGAAGAGTGGGACTTGGCTGAAATGACTGAATAAACAACAAATAATAAGATCCCATATCAGAATGCTTCAGGGTCCAGTGAATTAAGATTTATACCTTATTACTGTAAGCACTTGCTAAAGAAAAAGGGAAGGCAGCCAGGGTGACTCAGTGGCTAGAGTACTGGACCTAGAGTCAGGAGGACCTGAGTTCAAATGCAGCCTCTCCAGCAGTGTGACTCGCTAGCTTTATAATCCGGGCAAGTCATTTAACCCCTGATTGCCTTAATCCATTGGAGAAGGAAATCACAAACCACTCAAGCATCCTTGCAAAGAAAACTTCATGGGGGGAGTAGCGTCAGAGGAGCAGAGATTGTCACCCGAAGAGTCAGGACGTGATGGAACAATAAGAGAAAAAAAAAAGAGAAGTAAAAGAAAAGATGGTAAGGTAGCCTGGGCTAATAGAAAAGCAGTCAGTTTTAAATCAAAGGACTTGATGACAATTCTACCTAAATTAATTTACTTATTCAGGGTCATAGCAATCAAACTACCAAAAAATTATTTTATAGAGCTAGAAAAAATAACAACAAAATTCATCTGGAAAAACAAAAAATCAAAAATAGCAAGTAAATTAATGAAAAGAAATCAAGGGAAGGTGGCCTAGCCATATCAGATCTAAAGCTGTGTTGTAAAGCTGCAGTCATCAAAAGTACTTGGCACTGCCTATGAAATAGAGTAGTGGATCAGTGGAATAGGTTAGGTACACAAGACACAATAGTCAATGAATATAATGATCTACTGTTTGATAAACCCAAAGACTCCAGCATCTGGAGTTAGAACTCACTATTTGACAAAAGTTGCTGGGAAAACTGGAAAACAGTATGACAGAAACTAAACATAGACCAACATCTTACATCATATACCAAGATAAGGTCAAAATGGGTAGATGATTTAGACATAAAGGTTGATACTATAAGCAAAGGGGAACAAGGAATAGTTTGCCTGTCAGACCTATGGAGAATGGAAGAATTTATGACCAAGCAAGAGATAGAGAACATTATGAAATGCAAAAATGGATAATTTTGATTACATTATATTAAAGTTTTTGCACAAACAATGTCAATGCAACCAAGGTTAGAAAGGAAGCAGAAAGATGGGAAACAATTTCTACAGCCAATGTCTCTGATAAAGGCCTCATTCTTTTTTTAACTTATTTAATTATTTCAGTTTTTGTTGTTCAGTCATTTTTTCAGTTGTATCTGACTAATTCTGACCCCATTTGGGGTTTTCTTGGCAAGGATACTGGAGTGAATTGCTGTTTCTTTTTCCAGTTCAGTTTAGAGATGAGAAAATTGAGGCAAACAGAGTTAAGTGACTTGCTCAGGGTCACATAGCTAAGTGCCTGAGACCAAATTTGAATTTAAGAAGATGAATTTTCTTGTCTCCAGGTCTGGAACTCCATTCACAACTCCAAGAGTGTTTTTGACTTTGTTTTGTTATTGTAGGCATTTTTTAATTAATTAATTTTTAGTTTTCAACATTCACTTCTATAAGATTTTGAGTTTCTAATTTTCTCCCCCTCTGACTCCTCCCCCTCCCCAAGATGGTGGGCAATCTGATATAGGCTCTACTTATGCATTCATATTAAACATTTTCACATTAGTCATGATGTAAAGAATTAGAACCAATGGGAGGAACCAAGAGAAAGAAGAAACAAAACAAAAACAACAAAAGAAAAGGAGACAAATAGTATCCTTCCATTTATATTCTGACTCTAAGTTTCTTCTCTGGAGAGCATTTTCCATCATGAGTCTTTTGAAACTGTCTTAGATCCTTGCATTGCTAAGAAGAGGCAAGTCTATCAAAGTCTGTAAATGTGGTTGTTATTGTGTACAATGTTCTCCTAGATCTTTTCATTTTACTCAGCATCAGTTCATGTAAGTCCAGATTTTTCTGAAATCTACTTGCCTTTAGCCTCATTTTTAAAATATATAGGGAACTGAGTCAAATTTATAAGAATACAAGTCATTCCCTAATTAATATATGATCAAAAGATATGAACAAACAGTTTTCAGATGAGGAAACTAAAGCTATCATATGAAAAAATGCTCAAAATCACTATTGATTAGAGAAATGCAAATATCAGATTGGCTAACATGCCAAAATAGGAAGATGATAAATGCTGGAAAAGATGTGGGAAAACTGGAACATTAATGCGTTGTTGGTAGAGTTGTGAACTGATCCAACCATTGTAAAGAGCAGTTTAGAACTATGCCCAAAAGGCTATAAAACTGTGCAGCAAAATCATTTCTAGGTCTATATCCCAAAGAGATCCTAAAAATGGAAAAGGACCCACATGTGCAAAAATATTTATAGCAGCTCTTTCTGTGGTGGTCAAGAATTAGAAACTGAGGGGATGTCCATCAATTGGGGAATGGCTGAACAAGTTGTGGTATATGAATGTAATGGAATATTATTGTTCCATAAGAAATGATGAGTGCGACAGATTTCAGAAAAACCTGGAAAGACTTACATGAACTGATGCTAAGTGAAATAGAACCAGGAGAACATTGTACATAGTAACAGCAACTTGGTGCAATGACTTTGATGGATTTTCCTCTTCTTAGCAATTCAAGGATCTAAGACAACTCCAAAAGACTTTTGATAGAAAATGCTATCCACATCCAGAGAAAGAACTGAATGAGGATCAAAACATACTACTTGCTCTCCTTTTCTTTTGTTGTTTTTTTCTTCTTTCTCTTGGTTCTTTTCATTGGTTCTAATTCTTCTTTACAACATTACTAATGTAGAAATGTGTTTAATAAGCTTGTACATGTGTACCCTGTAACAGACCGGGGTGAGGGAAATGGAAGGGGGGGAATATTTTAGAACTCAAAGTCTTATAAAAGTGAATGTTGAAAACTGAAAGCTAATTAAGTGATTGAAAAAATAGATCAAAGGACCTGGATTCAAATCCTAATTCTTACAACTTCCTGCCTATATTTTATCAGTCACATACTTTTCCCTCTCCAGATATAAGTTTCCCTATCTGCAAAATTAGAGAGTTGATGCAGAGGACCTCTCAGCTGTAGATCCTCTTCTATGACTTATACTGGCTATTACTGTTCCTACTGTTGTTCAGGCTTACTATCAAAAGAACCCAACTCTCCTTGACAGACAAGCTCCTCTCCCTAGACTCTGCTTAGCTTCAATTAATATATTTTTTGTGTCCCCTGATTTTTCTGTCCTTAATCAGTTTCCTCTATGTTGTGAAGGAAAATGAGTGAGCAGTGCTAGAAAGAGGGACAAGTAAGAAATTCCACGCTAGGAGCAGCCTGTGATCCATCCAACTTCATAGTTTAATTTTGACAGTGGGAAGATATAGTTGCAAACACATACCACCATGGTCTGGGTAGCAGGTTGTAGCAAAAACACACACTACATACACTTGAATTAGAATCGTTAGAACCTGAGTCTTGGCTTCTGTGCAGACGTGGCAAGTCACGTAACTTTTCTGAGCCTAGTCTAGCATTCTCTACCTCTGTGACCCTGGGGAAGCCGCTTATCTTCCAATGGGCCTCAATTTCCTCATTTCTTTGTAGGGTGTGTGCTACCCATACAGATTACCAGTATCCACAGGGATAGTCTAAATGTATAGACAGCTGGAGGGGAAGAGACTTGATTAGTATCTCCCTGGTCTTGTCCACTGTTCTCCCCTGGAGACTGAATACTTCTTGGGGGGAAGTAGGAGAAGGGACCATGAAGTCAGTAACTCTGTTACTACCCCCTCCCAGAGGTAGATATTAGAGTTAGATCTGTCTGCTCCCCCTAAGTATTGCTGGCCTAAGGAGTATAATTTTTTTCTTTAAGTTCAAATGCAGCAAAGAAAGTGGCTTCCCTTAAAGAGTAAGAATACCTCAGGCATGACTGTCTGCAGGCATGAACTCATCTCTACCAAGATTGACACAGAAAACCATCACAATAGTGATGATAGCAAACCAACCCATCCATCTAAGCAGAGAGTAAACAGAAATCAGAAAAATTCTGGATTAGAATGCATCAGAAGATACAGAACGCAAGATATATCAGCTGAAGCAAGAAGCAGGCCCTGATCTCATCCAAGGGGAAATTCCCTTGGAAGGCAAGCTGGAAAACAGGAACATGTTGAGGCACTGACTCTTCTCCATGTCTGCTGTTTCTCAAGGTCTTTTTTTCCATTGATCTCTCCCTGAAGACAGTATAGAAACACATATATTTTTTTAAAAGCAGAAATGAAGAATCTCCTTCTTCTCCAAAGCTACCTTTCCAATTCCAGCCTGCACACACAGACACACAACAACACATCATTCTCTCCACCAATCCAAAAGAACCTAAGATTACAAAACCATTTAAGAAATTAGAGATGGCCTGTGGATCACATCCAGTTCTAGAGCTGTGACTCTATGATACCATGACCCTCCAATTCCTCAACAATAAAATGGGAGATGACGATATTTTCCTGACATCCATCATGGGCTTGTTGATGATTTGTGCAAGTGAAATGAAATATACAAGGTGTTTAGTATAAAGGGTTATATAAATCTTTTATTTTGAAAGACTTAGAAAAGAAGAGCAATACAGTGTGTGATAACTGTTTCTGATAGACTTAGCCCTTCATAGCAATGCAAGGACATAAAACATTCTCAAAGGACTCTTGAGGCAAAATGCCATCCACATTCAGAGAAAGAACTATGGAATCAGAATGCAAAATGAAGCAGAATATTTTCTCATGTGTTATGTTTTGGTTTGGTTTTAGACTCTGGGAACCTCCCTGAATTCCCCCTGAATCCTCCCACTTAACCTGGCCTTTCATACTCAGATCTGAATGGCCTTCCATGGTCTGTTGCCTCTTGATTGCCCCACTAGCTTCCCACCCAAGCCCCACATAGTCTGATACCTCCCAACTGCTTCCAGCTGTTTCCCACCCTGAATAACATCACTAGTTACCCCAATCCCATCTAGATCCTCCTTAGACCCTCCTCCCAGACCACTAGACCACTTCTAGATCTTTCCCACGGACTTTCTGTATATAAATTCCATCTCACCTCCATGAAGGAGCTCAGAGTCAATCCAGCTCAGACTCCTTCTAGCTGAGATTTTATCCAGCCTGTTTGTGAAAACAAATTTACAAATGCTTAGGTTCCCTAACAGTCAACCTAATATGGTGAATCTTTAATAAACTTTGATTTTCTTTGGCTTTAAGAAGGTTTGAGTTGAATTCATTCAAGCAGGACCCTCTGTGTCAGTATTTTGGGGTCCCCAGCATCCCTCAGTCCTCAACAGTTTGGTTTTTCTCATGGTCCCTCCCATTCATTTTAATTCTTCCATGCAACATGACCAATGTGAAAATGAGTTTAATAAGAATTTATGTGTAGAACCCATATAAGATTGCACGCCCTTCAGAGAGGGTGGGGGGAGGAAGAGGGAGAAATTTAAGATTTATGAAAGTGATTATTGAAAACTGAAAACAAATTAATTAAAAAAAGAAAAAAAGAAGAAAGCTGAAAAATAAATTTTAAAAAAGAAAATTGATAGTTCTCAAAAACAGACTCCAGTTTCCTTTAGTAGACTTTTACATCTCCATTATGCATAGATTTATTTACAGTCTCTTTGAACTTATTTTTATTTTAATTTCAAAGGCCTCTTGAGAGGAAAAGTTCTCTAAATTGACTCCAGATTGAATAAAGTAGGACTTTAATTTGCCTGAAAACTAGGTTAGATGTAACAGTCTAGGGCCTGGTAATCATGCCTCTGTCCAACCTAAAGGTTATATTATCAAATGGATACCTCTTGAATGAATGCCCACCTTCAATTCTGCTGGGTAACTTTCTATACTAAAGAATTTAAAACAGCTAGTTGAGGGAACTTTTCTCCCAAAGCTGTGCCAAAAGGGATTTGGAACCTTTCTCCTTTTCTTTTCTCATTGTCTGATCACTTAAGTAGTACAAAAACATAAGTGGTTCAAGTGCACTGTTTTTTATTACAGTTCAAGGGACTCTCGTGATATACCTATATATAGAGGATGTAAATCATACACATGGACTGAGTGTCGGGTTACTCACTTGGCTTGGCGTGGACTTTATGCAGGAATCCAATCCTTGCAGCTCCCTGGTGCACTCCCCTTCCAGGCAGTAGACTCCCACCTAACTAATCTCCCCACCAGAAGCTCTGGTGGTGGGGCAGGGAGTTTTGTCCACTTTTAATTTTTCCCAACTTTTTTGTTACTCTTGAGGGTACCACTACCTTGTCAGTCATTCCAACTCAAAACCTTAGTGTCATCATCAACTCCTAACCCACAGACACCTCACATATATAATCTATTGTCAGATCTTATCATTTGTACTCTCCATTTCTCCTATGTGTCATCCTATGTGTCCACCACTCACACAGCCACCACCCAGTGCAGCCTCTCATCATCACCTGCATGGATTCCAGTAATGACCTCCTGAGTCTCTCTGCCCTGAGTCTCTTCCCACACCGCTCCATACTTCGCTAAGCTGTCAAAGTGATTTTCCTAAAGTGCAGGGCTGACCATGTCAGTCCCCCACTCAAAACAAACCCCAAAACTCCAATAGCCTTCACTATAAAATTCTCTTTTGGGGGGGCGGAGCCAAGATGGTGACGTAGAAAGAGGCATGTTTACAAGCTCCGAACCCACAGCCCAAATATTTAATGTAAGAAGAGTTCCCCAGAAGTTCTGGATCACTGAAAGGTGTGCAGAAACAGAGTGGAAGAGATTTCCGTTCCAGAGAGCCCTGGAGAGCCGTCCCCAGGGTCCGTCACGCCCCGGAAAGCGGACGCCACCCCAGCGCTGCCCTGGCCGCGGCCCCAGAGAAGCTGATCCGAGCAGGCTTCAGGGACGGAAGCTCCGGTGGCCAGGAAAGTCCCTCCACCCACAGAAGCTACAGGTCAGTGAGAGAGACGACTGGGCTGGACGAGAGGGGGAGCGGAGTGTCTCCGTGACTCAGGCCCCCTCGGGAAGAAGCGGCGGAGGCAGAGGCGGGGGCGGCGGTGGAGGCAGCTGTGGCGGTGGCCCGGAAGTCCCCCAGCAGCAGGCAGGATCTTCATTACTGAAAGTCTCCGCATAAAGCCCCTGAGGGAGCTGAGCCTGGGAGGCGGCCCCGCCCCCACCCACTCCATTTCTGAAGGTCTCTGCATAAAGCCCCTGAGGGAACTGAGCCTGGGAGGCAGCCCTGCCCCCACCCCAGCACCAGAACTAAAGCTCACATTGAATAGCAGCCATGCGGAGTGGAAAGCCCATTTGAATCTCAGACCCCAAGCACTAGCTGGGCGGATCTAGGCGGGGGTGGACAGGAATCTCAGAAGTCAAGTAACTGGCTGGGAAAATGCCTAGAAAAGGGAAGAAAAATAAGACTATAGAGAGTTTTTTCGAACAGATGCAAACAATCCCGACTTTCGGATATGACAAGGACGAGGACATATTTTTGCCATCAGGGAAAGACGTGGAGGGTGGGGCCTCGGTACCCCAGACATCCCAGGGGGATGTTGGGTGGGCTCAGGCCTTGGAAGAGCTCAAAAAGGATTTTGAAATGCAAGTTAGGTGGAGGAAAACCTGGGAAGAGAAATGAGAGAGATGCAAGAAAAGTATGAAAAATGGGTCAATACCTTGGTAAAGGAGACCCAAAAAAATGCTGAAGAAAATAACACCTTGAAAAATAGGCTCACTCAATTGGCAAAAGAGGTTCAAAAAGCCAATGAGGAGAAGAATGCTTTCAAAAGCAAAATGAGCCAAATGGAAAAAGAGGTTCAAAAGCTCATTGAAGATAATAGTTCTCTCAAAATTAGAATGGAACAGATGGAGTCTAATGACTTTACAAGAAACCAAGAAATCACCAAACAAAACCAAAAGAATGAAAAAATGGAAGAGAATGTGAAATATCTCATGGGAAAAACAACTGACCTGGAAAATAGATCCAGGAGAGACAATTTAAAAATTATGGGACTACCTGAAAGTCATGATCAAAACAAGAGCCTAGATATCATCTTCCATGAAATTATCGAGGAAAACTGCCCTGACATTCTACAACCAGAGGGCAAAATAAGTATTGAAAGAATCCATCGATCACCACCTGAAAGAGATCCAAAAAGAGAAACTCCTAGGAACATTGTGGCCAAATTCCAGAATTCCCAGGTCAAGGAGAAAATATTGCAAGCAGCTAGAAAGAAACAATTCCAGTACTGTGGAAATACAATCAGGATAACTCAAGATCTAGCAGCTTCTACATTAAGGGATCGAAGGGCGTGGAATAGGATATTCCAGAAGTCAAAGGAACTAGGACTCAAACCAAGAATCACCTACCCAGCTAAACTGAGTAGAATACTTCAGGGGAAAATATGGTCTTTCAATGAAACAGAGGACTTTCAATCATTCTCCAGAGCTGAAAAGAAAATGTGACTTCCAAACACAAGAATGAGAAGAAGCATGAAAAAGTAAACAGCAAAGAGAAGTCTTAAGGGACTTACCAGAAGTGAACTGTTTACATTCCTACATGGAAAGACAATATTTGTAACTCTTAAAACTTTTCAGTACCTGGGTAGTTGGTGGATCCATACACACACATGTACACACATGCACGCACACACACATACACACATGCACACACACACAGAGACAGAGAGCACAGAGTGAATTGAACAGGATGGGACCATAGCTTAAAAGAAATTAAGGTAAATGGTGAGAGAGAAATGGAGTGGGAGGAAAGAGGGTGAAATGGAATGGGGTAATTATATGTCATTTAAGAGGCAAGTAGGAGACTTTTTAGTGGATGGTAAAAGAGGAGAGCTGAGAAAGAAAACCAAAAAACAAAAAAACAAGAAGTTTACCCTCATCACATTTGACTAAAGGAAGGAATAAAATGCACACTCATTTTGGTATGAAAACCTCTCTTACAGTATAGGAAAGTGGGGGAGAATTAGATAAGCAAGGGGGGGGATGATGGAAGGGAGGGCAAAGGGAGGAGGGAGCAATTTGAAGTCAACACTTGGGGAAGGACAGGATCAAAAGACAGAAGAGAAACAATGAGGGGCAGGTTAGGATGGAGGGTAATTCAGTAAGTCTTACACAACACGACTATCAGGGAAGTCATTTGCAAAACTACACAGAAATGGCCTATATTGAATTGCCTGCCTTCCCAAAGGGAATGGGTGTGGAGTGAGGGATGGGGAGAATTTGGAACTCAAAGTTTTAGGAACAACTGTTTAGTATTGTTGTTGCTACTAGGAAAGAAGACATACAGTTAATGAGGAATAGAAAGTCATCTGGCCCTACAGGAGAAAAGAGAAAATGGAGACAAGAGAAGGGAGGGATGACAGAAGAGAGGGCAGATTGGAGATAGGGAAAATTAGATTGCTTGGGGTATTGGGGTGGGTGAGGGGAGAAAAGGGGAGAAAATTTTGGAACCCAAAATTTTGTGAAAATGAATGTAAAAAGTTAAATAAATAAATAAATAGATAGATAAATAAATAGATAAATAAAAAGAAAAAAAGATTCAGCTCATAAATATTTTTCAAAAAAATAAAATTAAAATAAATAAGTAAATAAAAATTCTCTTTTGGGCCTTCTATACATTGATAGGAGACAAACTGGAGAATAGGGACATGTTGAGGCATTGGCTCTTCTACACTTCTATGTGTCTGCTGTTTCTCAGGGTCTTTTTTCTCTTTCCATTGATCTCTTCTTGAAGAGAGTGTGGAACGACTTATATCTTTTTTAAAGCAGGAATGAAGAATCTCCTTCCTCACCTTTTGCAAGATTTTCTGGTCCTCCTCCCATTGTCAGTGTCTTCTCCCCTGACATTCCCTTCCATATACTCTATAAATACACATCAACTCCACCATTAAAATGTGAGCTCCTTAAGAGCAGGGATCACATTTCACATTTTTTCCATTTGTCTGTATCCCAAAATAGCAATGCAGGTCCTGCCTTGAATTAATTCAACTCAAGCCTTCTTTCAGCCATGAGATAAGGTTTACTAGAACACCACTGGTGAGCATGGGCATGATTCTAAAAATCTGCCATATTGTCCAGACTGAATCTGAACCATTGGTGAGACTCTTAAGGAATCTGGGGCAAGATGGATCTTATATACAGAAAGAATGTGGAAAGGATCTCAGAGTGGCCAAGTAGCCTGGGGTGACTGAGAGGTAACAGAAAAGGACTTGGTGCCCTAGCCAAATGTCAGGGACCTGAACCATGTGGTCAAGGGAGAATGGAGTCTAGATGGAATTGAGGGTGGGAAGTGGAGGGGTGGGGCAGAGAGCTCTATCTGGAGGTAACAGACGAAGAAGGGCTGGGCTAGATTAGGGACAAGGTAGAATCGGGAGATTGGGCACAGGCCACAAAGAAAGGCCAGTTGAGAGGATTACTGGGATGGGTGGATGCCTCAGGCCAAACACCAGAGACTTGACCATGTAGGAAAATTCAAGGCAAGTTCAAGGGAAAATTCAAAGCGGAAGCAGGTTTCCAGGTCCTATACTGGCACACATAAGCACTTAATAAAAGCAGTTTTATTGACAGACTGCAGTATTTCTACCCTCCCATCCAAAGTCAAACAATTTCTATTAGCTGTTTTTGGAGTCTTAGAAGTTCATGGTCCATTTTTATCAAGGTTCCAGATCCTCTCCTTTTGTTACAGGTCAAAACTGCTCTCCAATCCATCCAAAGCTCCTACTACATGGGAAGGACTATGCTACACGCAAGACAAAACAAAAAATTTGTCCCTGCCCCATACGTTCTTCTTGGGAGATATAGCATATAAACAGATATGAATGAATGAAAAAGCTTTTATTGAGCACTTACTATGTGCCAAAACATAAGTTTTATTGATGTCTTTTGTTTTTACATCATAGCCATTCTCAGATATACTAACACCAGATTAAGCCTACCTCATTACAGCAACAAAAAAAAACCAGTTAAGCAAAACCAACTGACAGTGACTGAATTGTGTAGTTATAAGTGACCATTTGAAAAAGAGAGAATCCAAACTCCTGTAGGAAATAACACATGAACTGAACTGAGAAAGCAAAGAATATCATAGCAATTATTCATGTGAAATCATGCAAAATATATTTCTGTATTAGCCATATTGAAAAAATGCAAGAAAAATAAAGTGAAAAATTATACTTCAGTCTGCACTCAGAGTTCAATAGTTCTCCCTTAAAGTCAGTAACATTTTTCCATCATAAGTCCTTTGGAATTGTCTTGGCTTACTGTGTTGATCAGAGCAGCTAAGTCTTTTACAACTGATCATCGCTACAGTATTGCTGTGTATAAAGATGTGGTTCTGCTCACTTTGCATCAGTTCACATAAGTCTTCTTATGTTTTTCTGAAATCATCCCCTCCTCATTTCTTATAGCACAGTAGTACTCCATTACAATCATAGGCCACAACTTATTCAGTCATTCCCCAACTGATGAGCATCTCCTCAGTTTCTCGCTCTTTGCCAATCATTCTTAATATTCTCTGCTCATCTACCTTCTTTCTGAATATACTTCCTTTAAACACTACCAAATTCTCTGACACCTAGCACTATTTTACATCAACCAGGCACACTGACATATTCAATTTTCATCTGTCCTGAATATATTTTTGCTTGAAATAATTAAATATTTAAATAAAACCCCATAGTTTCATCATATCACAATCCACCATCCTACTTCAGGGTTCCCTATCAAGACAAGGAAACATTTGGGGTAGTGACTTTTTGACTTCAAGATTTTATAAACTTATATTCTACATTGGGTGTAACAGTGAATTAGGAAGGGTACTATAAGAAATAATAGCTAGCATTTATATAGCACCTACTATTTTTTTTTTGTATAGCACCTATGTGCTATGTGCCAGGTATTTTACACATGTTCTCTGTTTTGATCTTCACAACCACCATGGGAGGTAAACTGAGAAAACCAGAAGTTAAATGACTTGCTCAAGGTCATAGAACTAGTAATCATATGAAGTGGGATTTGAACTTGGGTATTCCTGATTTCAGACTCAGCACCCTATACACTGTGGCACATATCTCCCTCTCAAAAGAGTGGAAAGGTAGATTAAAGACAGATTGCAAGGTGCTATGCAAAACTCAGGAATATATTTATCCCAAGGCAACAGGAAGCAAGGGAAGATTCTTGAGTAGGGGAGTAATGTATATATCTTAGGTTTTCCAGTAGTCTCAATTTCAAGATTTTTTTAAAAAGTAACTTAGCAAGATTTGCAGAAGAGATATCTTTTGTTAGACTATGTGTCCCAATTTTTGCTTTAGAAACTTATATGACCCCTCAGCTTTTATAATTCCAGAGTGACCAAATGAACAATTGTTTGCTTGAAGCACTTGGCCTAGATACCCAGAAGAGATGATTGTTTTGGGCAGTAGCTATATCAACCTCCATTTCCCCTCCATTCTCATGCATTCCCTGGACTTGAATACTTCTGGAGCCCTGGTCATCCATTTCCTTTCTACTTGTCTCTTTGGACACTTTTTATAGCAAAGACAGTCAAGAGAAGTAAGTTTCTGTACCAACCTGAAGTCAGTAAGTGGGTGAGTCAGGAAGAGAATTCAGTTGGCCCAGTTCCTAGTTTTTCTGTTCAACTGAAAGACTTTCTACTCATAAAGTCATGCTCTTTACCCTTTTCTCCAAATCATTTGGCTCCAGAGCCTTGACTAATAAACTACCATTCATTTGCTGCCCTGAAAACTTAAAATCAGAGAAGCTTAGAATCCCCGAGAGTCTCAGGATTCCCAAGGGGTCAAATAATGAAATGCCTAGCCTGATGCGTGAATCCTTTCTACGACACCCTCAATGAAAGTCTCTCCTTGAATGTTTCTTACCCGCTCTTCCTATGGCCCCTTCAATCTTCCCTAGGCTGTTGCCCAGCTGCTGTTTCTATACCCTTTTCTTATTCTCAATGTTCTTATGCCACTCTGTCCTCCCCTTGCTCAGAGCTGTTTCTTTATATCTATTCTTTTTTTTTTTGTCTTCCTCATAAGTCACTTCTTCCTATCCTACTATTGAACATATCCTTTTTTAAAAAAATAATTGATTTTTCATTTACAACATTCAATTCTACAAGTTTTTGAGTTTTCAATTTCCTTCTCATCCTCCCTTCAAGATGGCATGAAATCTGATATAGGCTCTACATATACATTCATATTAAACGTATTTTCACATTGGTCACGTTGTAAAGAATTATAAACAATGGAATGAACCATGAGAAAGAAGAAACAAAACAAAACAAAAAAGAGAAAGAGCAAATAGTCTTCTTGGGTCTGCTTTCAGACTCCATAATTCTTTCTTTGAATGTGGATGGCATTTTCCATCATGAGCCTCTTGGAGTTGTCTTAGAACCTTGCATGGCTGAGGAGAGCCAAGGCTATCAAAGTCAGTCATCACACAATGCGCCTGTAACTGTATATTGAACATATTCTTAGGGAAGATCCAGACTTGGGTGAAAGGTAAAGAAAACAGAAGGAAGAACTATAACCCAAAGAAAATCATTAGGAAAAGTGATCCAGGACTTCCTGACTAATTTGAAATGTCATGTCAAGAGCCCTGCTAGCCTCTTAGCAGACTTCATCTGATCTGATAACGCTTCCAAGGAATTCAAACTACCATAAGGCAACTTAGTCACAACACCTTGTAGATCCAATGATATGCAGTTGCCAAGCCCTATTGTTTTTAAAATCTTACACTTCCCCTATATGTCTCTTCTTTTCTAACACTGTTGATAGCCTGGTGCAAACAGGCACCACCTCATGTCTAGACTATTTCAGTAGCCTCATGATTGGTCTTCCTTCCTCAAGTTTCTCCCCAGTCCATCTGGTCTCTCCAGTTTACCATTCACTCAGCTATCACACTGATTTTTTTTCCTCACTTAACAGTATTTTAGTTTTTAGAATTACATGTAAAGATAGTTTTCAACATTTACTTTTACAAGATTTTGAGTTTCAGATTTTTTTCTCTCTCTTTCCTCCCCTTTCCCCAAGACAGCAAAGATACAGGCTATACATATGTAAGCATATTAAACATATTTCCACATTAGTCATGTTGTAAAAGAATCAGAAGAGGAAAACCACAAAAAAGAAAAAGCAAAAGTGAAAATAGTATGCTTCAATCTACATTCAGACTCCATAGTTCTTTGTTTGGATATGGATAGCATTTTCTATCATGAGTCTTCTGGAATTCTCTTAGATCTTTGTATTTCTGAGAAGAGCTAAGTCAACCAAAAGTTGGTCATTGAACAATGTTGCTGTTACTGTGTACAGTGTTCTCCTGGTTCTTCTCTCTTTACTCAGTATCTGTTCATATAAGTCTTTCCAGGTTTTTCTGAAATCTAGCCGTTCATCATTTCTTATACCACAATAGTAATCCATTACATTCATATACCACAAGTTGTTCAGCCATTCTGCAATGGATGGGCATCCCCTCAATTTCCCATTCTTTGTCACCATAAAAAGAGCTGCTATAAATATTTTTGTAGATCAAACTGATCTTCTTAAAGTTTGACCATGTCACCCCCACTATTCAATCAACTCCAGAGACTCCCAATAGCTTCCAAGATCAAATATAAAATCCTCCATGGCTTCTAAAGTCCTCCATAACCTAGTCTTTTCCTATCTTTCCACTCTTCTTACATCTTACATTCTACCTGTCACATATTCTGTGATACAATAATACTAGCCTCCTCAATATTCCTCAAACTAGACACTCCATCACCTGATTATGCATTTTTTCCGGTTGTCTACCTTGCCTAGAACTCTCTCCCCGCTCATGTATGTCTCCTACCTTCCCTGGCTTCCTGCAAGTCTCAGCTAAAATCCCTCCTTCTATAAGAATCCTTTCCCTATCCCCCATAATTCTAGGGCCTTCCCTTTACCAATTATCTCCAATTTATCTTGCATGTATCTTGTTTGTATATAGTTGTTTGCATGTTATCTCCCCCATTAGACTGTGAGATCCTTGATAACAGCGACTGTCTTATCTTTCTTTATATCTCTGGTCTTAGCACTTTGAAATGGTACATAATAGGTACTTAATAAATGCTTGTTATAAATGAGACATAAATAGCTAAAACTTCAAAGTGTTGTATAAATACTAATATAACCCAAGTCCCAAAGCCCATTGGCATGAGATCCTCTTCTCATTGGTGGAAATTAATGCCCTATGCTCATATGAAAGACAAGGCAAAGTTGGCAAGAATGGGATAGAGGAAGTCTTCAGTCTCTTTGGATTTTATCATTCTCTTTGGGTTCTGCAGCTACTTCAAGCACCTCTGTCTTCCAGCTTTGAGAAGACAGATAGAAGAGACCAATCCCAGAGAAGGAAAAGACTCTGGGAGAAGCCAACATCCATCATGTCCTTATCCCTAGCCTGCTAAACCAGAGACTTTGGGAAACTTCCACTTGGGTGAGATCTGAAACTCCCTCTTGATTGAGTTGAATCACTTCATTCCTAATGGTAAAGCTCCTTCACTTTGTATTATCTGGTATATATTCTTCTAGGTATGTTTTCTCTGATTTCTGTTTTGCTATCACCTTAGATAAATGGGTTTCTTTGCTTCTTATTTTATGAGTTTATCATGGAACTGGCATCCAGTGGGAAAGGGATCAAGCCTGGGTCATAAAGTGTGGGGCCCTCATTTCCCCATTATGAAGCAGTGATCAAAAGTTTATCTTGAACCTGAAAATTGCACGACTTAGACCAATAATCTTTAAGGGAGTAGACAGATACAATTCTAGTCCAGTATCCCCTCTCTCTGAGCAGAGCAGAGAGGCCAACTTTGTGACCCTAACTTTCTGCTTCCTCTCCTGGCAGGAACAAAAATCTCCCTTGGTGAAGAGTGAGGGGAGAAAAGGCTGGAGATGTTCATTATACTTGCCTTGGAACCCTATAACAACACCCCCATACTACCTGCTACATTACAGGGACAGCCCTCATTTACTGGTTATGATCGTCATCGTCAACATCATCAATCTGTCAGCAGGTCCAAAACAGAGTTAATTAGCTTTCCACCTAAAACCACCATTCCTCCAAATTTCTCTATTTCTATTGCCACCATCTTCCTGGCTACCTATCTCTAACATTAGTCTCCTTTCCTAATCCTCTAGGTCCCATTACTTGGAAGTTACAGCAGTTTTACCTCCAGCATCCCCAGCATCTATCCCCTTGTATTTATTCACAGAGCCATCATCCTACATCTCACCATCTTTTCCTTCCCCAATACACCCCTTCCCCCTTGACTACCAAAATAATTCCTTAAAGTACAGTTCTGACCATGCCACTTCCTCTCCTCAAGAAGCTTCTGTAGCTCCTTGTGATTTCTAGGATAAAGACAAACTTCTTTGTTTGATATTCAGTAACACTCCTCCCTGTCTGTCCACTGCCTATCATCTTGTATTTTTTCATCTTCCTCCCTCCCACACTCACTATATTCCCATCAAGTTGATACGCTTGCTACTCCCCCAATTTAACATTTTCTTTCCTTTCTTGGCACCCTTGGTTTCTTTCCAGACTCGTTCATGTATCACCTCCTATGGGGATCTGTTTCTAGTCTCTCTGGTTAGTGTCTCCTCCTTCTGGAAATTTGCTTCTTCTTATTTACGTTGTTTTATGTTGCTTCTCCTTGTGAAACACAGGCTCCATGAAGACAGGGACAGGTTTCTTTTTATACTTTTTATTTTTTGAAACCTCCAGCACCTAATAGAGGACCTTGTTCATAATAGACACTCAATAAATATTTGTCCAATTGAACTAGATCAGGAAGCATGCCAAAAAACGGGAAGGGATGAGGCCAGAACATCATGCAAAGGAAGGAACCGGCACTGATGAGCTAAGAAGGAAGGGAGGTAGTCTGGTGTGGAATGACAAACTGTAGGAAGAACCACTATTAGAATTCACAACCGACCCACCTGCAAACGTATTCTGAGCTCCCAGTACGTACAAGGAAGCATGCTACAGTCAGAGGAAAGAAGCCATATGTCTCCTAGAACTTGTCCTCAGTAAGAGTGTAGAGCTTTAAGCTTTGCAAAACGCTTTCCTCACTACAGACCTGATAGACAGGTAGAACAAATATTTCTAATCTCTTTATTATACAGATGAGGAAGCTGTGATTGAGCCAGCCTACCCAAGGATCACAGAGTTGATAAATGTAATAGTTGAGACTTGAACCCCAGGACCCTGGCTCTGAAAAGATCATTTTTCAAGTTCTTGCCTCTGAAACAGTTGAGTCTAATTGGGGAAATCAGGTTTTAAAATTTAATTACAAAACAAGGTAATTTATGATTAATTGCTAAATGAATTGAATAGATAAGCACTACGAAATCAGGTACAGTGCCTCCAATTCAAAACAATCTAGGGATCCAGGAAATGTAGACTCAAAGAGTTGGAAGGGGCCTCAGTTTGTCTGGTCCAGCCCCCTTCTTTTATAGGACCAGAGGTTCAGTCATTTTCCTAAGATCGCACAGATAATCATTGGCAGAGCTAGCTAAATTCAAACCTAGTGCCTCTTATTCCGCATAAAGTGCTCATTCTAATAATCACATTTCCTTCTGTGTCTTGTTTCCCCTTGGGTTTATTTACAGATTCTCTGGCAGGTACATCATGTTATATACACAGCTGGCCAGGGTGTATGCCTCTGACACAAATTGGCTCAATGAGAGGCAATATGGTTTTGTGGGAAGAGTACTAGAAATAGAGTAGGGACATGAGTTCAAGTCTTTCCTCACTACAACTCATCTTTCATTCAGCTGTCAAACTGATCTTACTATGGGGATCTGACTGCCCTAGTTAACTAACTCCAGTAGGTCCCCACTGCCTCACAGATTCAATATAAAATGCTCTTTCTGCCTTTTAAAATCGTTTATAATCTGGCCCCATCTTACCCTTTTCAGTCTTCTCATACTTCACTCACCTCTAAGCAATTTTGCAGTCTACTGACACTGTTTCTTTTTCTTTTTTTTGGAGGCGATGAAGGTTAAGTGACTTATCCAGGGTCACACAGCTAGTAAGTGTCTGAGGACAGATCTGAATTCAGATCCGCCTGATTCCAGGGCTAGTGCTCTGTCTGGTGCACCACCTAGCTGCCCTTGTTCCTTGAACGTGACATTCCATCTCCCAATTCTTCCCGTTTTTGCTCTGGTTGTTCTCTGTGCCTAGGATGTTCTCCCTCCTGATCTCCACCTCCTGGCTTACCCGACTCTCATCGAGTATCAGCTAAAATCAGCTAAAATTTTGCAAGAAATCTTTCCCAGCCTTCTTTAATCTTAGTGCCATCCTCCTGAGATTAAACCCAATTTACCCTATATACATCTTATTTATACATAGTCGTATCCCTCCCTGAAAGCAGGGACTATATTTTCCTTTTCTACCACAGTGCTTAGTGTGTGTGTTAGCTGATTGACTGAGGGACTCTGACACTTAACATTGCTTGAATGAGTCACAACCTCTTTGAGCTTCACTTTCTTTATCTATTAAATGGGTATAAGAAAGCCTGTACCACCTACTTCACAAAATCATGAACAGAAATATTTTGTAATCTTTAAAGTGTTATATGATATTTATTGCTTTTGAAAATGAATATTTATTGGATTGAAACCTCATTGACTTGGTAAAATACAAGTCTGTTTCTTATGTTGTATTTCCATGAGAAATCTTTGACAGAAAATTTGAAGATATGTAAATGATATCATTTTAAAGTAATTGAGAAGAAATATTAGCAAACATTCAGTAGAAATGCAGTAATATTTCATTTATCCAGGACTATCAGAACATAGCAAGGAAGTGTTCTATATACATTTTTCAGATCCCTTTAAGAGCCAGATGTTTTTGGAAATCTTATTTCAGCTATTTTTAGATAGAAATTTTTTTTCTGACTTCTTAAACACAGAAATATAATATCCCCTTTTCTCTTTTATGTTTTAAATTTTATCTTTTTGTAAAGACTCAGAGTCATCATGAATATCACATCCCCACTCTGGACCTCAGTTTCCTCATCTATAAAAAGAGGGAATTGGATTAGATGATCCCTAAGGTCCCTTCTAACTCTGACATTCTCTATTTTCTGTCCTTTTCGGCTCTAATATTCTATGTTCTAAATTCTGCAGTCCCTTCGTCTCACCTCAGACACTTGATACTCACTAGCTGTGTGACCTTGGGCAAGTCATTTAACCCCAATTGCCTCATCCTGGGTTATCTCCAGTCATCCTGATGAGTATCTGGTCATTGGATTCAGATGGCTCTGGAGGAGAAGTGAGGCCCTCCCTAACTCAAAATAAAGTCAAGTGCAAGTCATGTCATCATTTCTCTGAAGGCATGGTCTTCTTTGGTAACAAAGGATGAACACACACACACACACACAGTCCCTTCAAGTTCTGGCCTTGTATGGTTTATTCCAAAGATTCAGTTGGAGATGTCTATTATTCTATACTCATGGATTTGCTTTTTCTGAAGGCTGAAAGTTCAGTCTACAACTTTCCTTAAGAAAAAAGACTGAGTGATCTTTACCTGTAGAAGAAAGGACTGAAATCTCTGACTTTACCGCCTTCTCTTCCAGGCAAATCCATTCCAAAACTCAGATACATGTTTAAAATGAAGGGAGGTTAAAGCAACCTTAGAAATACCATCTTTCCAACATAAAAAGCAAGGACATATACAAACCCTTCTGTTTGGTCTGCAGGTCAGATGCCTGTCACCTGTGGATCCATAATCTGTTAGATGGTCACCCCAGGAACACGTTTTAAAAAGTTACACTGATGCCAATAAGAAATCCCAGTCAATCGGGGATCAAACCCCATACCCAACCTGAACTAGATCTGCCATCACTAGATTTGTCCTGTAGGACATCCCATGTGAGGAAAAACACTGTTCGGGTGAGTGTAACAGGCAAAGAGAATTTGGACAGCACTCTACAGTATGCAGGGGTAATATGAACCTATCTGAACACTAGCTTGAACCAATCAGCTCTAGCCCTGAATCCAATGGGGTATATTCAGCTTCATTCAAAAGCTCTTGCAAAAGTATAGGGTTAGACCAGGGTTGGTGAACCTGTAGTCTCAAGGCCACATGTGGCCTTCTAGGTCCTTGGTTGCCGTCTTTTGCCTGAGTTCAAGTTTTACAGAACAAATCCTTTTATTAAGGGGATGTGCTCTGTGAAGTTTGGATTCAGTCAAAGGACTGCACTTGAGGACCTAGAGTGCCACATGTGGTCTCAGCATTTTCCCTCGCCCTGAGTTCGACTCTCCACCCATGTCCTGTCTCAATCTGATCTGTGGGTCAGAGATCACACAGACAGTATATTGTGGATTGAGTCAAAGCTTTAGGCTTGTTATGAATGAGAGAGACCATCCTACACAGCATCAAATTCTATTGTGTGTGGATAGAGTGCTGGGTCCGTAGACCTAAAGACCTGAGTCCATATCTAGCCTCAGACACTATGACACTGGGTATGTCACTTAACTTCTACCTGCCTCAGTTTCCTCAACTATAAATAGGGATAATATCACCTGTTTCACAGGGTTGTTGTGAGAACCAAATGAGATCATATTTGTAAAGTGCTTAGCACATAGTAGCAATAATAATGATGCTGGTAATAACTGTTAACATTTATATGGTGCCCATTATGTGCCATTAGTAGTCCATAGGAGGAGGTATATAAAAGCTTCTTCCTTTCCCCTTCCTTCCCTTCTCCCTACTCTCAACACATAATAAGCAGAGTCTGGGACTGGGTCTTGTCCTGAGTCCTTTCGTCAGGTTTGTAACTTCTTCATTCAGTTTAAGAAGAGCCTCTATTTTCATTGTATATCAAGGTTTACAGAGTATTTTCCTGAGTTTGGAGAGGTCCACAGTCACCCAGCTAGGGAGGGGCAGAGGCAGAACTCAAGCACATTTCCTGACTCCAATTCTAATCCTCTTTCCACTATATCATACCATCTCCAGGAGATCTCCGTTGACTAGAAGTCATTCCAAGAAATCCTATAAATTATCCCATGAATTCATTCAACAAACATTCATTAAATACCTTCTATGTACAGAACAAGCATAACTTGTCTTAATAGAAATTATGATCTAATTAAGTAGCATAACATACTTACAAATAACTATAAATGTGTATATTTATGACTTTAATATATACTTTATTCCCAATGACCCTGTGAGGTAGGTGGTACAAATATTATAATCCTGATTTTACAGATGGGGAAACTGAGAATGGGGTTACACAGCTAGTAGGTGGCAAAGTCAAGACTCAACCTCATACTTCTGATTCAACGACCCAAGACCACAGGGGAATTAGTAGGGAAGTGCTATATGTTCCCTATTAGTAGGGAAGTGCTCTCACTGCTAAAGGGATCCATGAAGTCTTGTGGGGGAGGTGACACTGGAGCTAATGGTTGGGTAGGATTTCAAAGGGAGCATGGAGAATGGGGAACATTCCATGCATAAACAAGGACAGGAGGCAAAGCACACAGATCGTGCACTATGGGACTCGTGTAAAGGACTATCTCTTCCATATATGCCCTATGCTTCTTCTGCCACAAATGGCTTAGCATTTGTACTGGAGGCTGAGGAAGGGTAAATTTACAAAAAAATAAAAAAGCAAACTTAGATACAAGATGAAAAGGTCTTCTTTCCTGAGAGATGCAAAGGTCAGGGGATAGAGACTAGGAAGACTGATCAATATTTTAAGCCCAATGTACAAGTAATTTACTTAGTCATTCTATAGCAGTGAGAGGCAGTGTGGGATAATGGGTAGTGTTAAGGACTAATTTCGTGAAGTTGTGATTGCCTGGTAACAATAGCAAGCTTGCTTTAGGACTAGAAAGACTTGGGTCTCCCCTCCCTAAAAGAGGTTGTTTCCGGTAAGAGCACCTTTCCTTTACATTGTATATGTTCATAGTAGTTTGCAAGCTGTTTCCCCAGTTAGAATGAAGTCTCCTTAAGGGCATGAACCGTGGTGGGGGGTTTTTCCTTTCTTTTATTCTTACTACTTAGCATAATGCTTGGTATGCACCAAATGTTTATTAAGTACTTATTAACGGGCTGGTCCTAAGCAAGTGACATAACTTCTCCGAACACAGTCTCTAAGACTTTTAAGTTGAGGAGTATTAGACCTGCCTGGATAGAGAGTTTCCTAATGGGAATTCATTTCTTATACTAATAGTCTAATATAGACTAATATAAAGATTACTACAACATACGCATACACACACACACACACACACAAATACATACTAATATATAGACCCAGTCCCTGCGCTGACACATAGTCGGTACCCTGTGGTTCTCTGGCAATGTAAAACCTTTGCATATTTTCCTGTCTTGGACTCCACGCAGCACAGCTGGGGTTCTTAACCTTTCTTTTATGTCATAGACCCTTTGGGCAATCTGGTGAAACCTATAGACACTTTCTTATTTCTAAATAATTTAAGGAAACGCTCAATTTTACTCTGAGCTTAGTAAAAATAAAGATATAATTCCCCCCCCCCCCCCATCCAGGGAAATACTGTAGGAGAGCTGATCGGAAAAAGGAGAGACTCCTAAGCACTCACTGTTTGGGGGTCCTTGCTCCCCAGAGTGGGATGACAGTGAAGAACAGGTCTGGCACATTGCTGGGACTGGGGAAACCTTATGATGGCAGCGTGATTTGGTAAAAAGGCTAGAAGCTCCTCAAGGGCAGGTACCCCTGTATTTTTCTCCCCATTGTCTAGCACAGTACCTCAAATCACATCAAGCACACCATAAATACTTGATTGATAGGGGGAAAAAATCCCTCGATCCTCAGGTTTAAGAAATTTAGGCAAAGTGTTGATGTTTTTAATAGCTTTCTTCTCTCTCAGACTGTTTCCTTACTTGAAAAGTGGCTAAAAATGTGGACCTCATTTTATCAGAACAAGTAATTCATGTCCTTTCTGGCAAACCTGCAATCTCTTCTTTCTTCCAGAGCCCCCTCGGTCCCTGTTCCTTCTCTTTGTCCTTAGTCAGATGAACCTTCTTACCTTCTCCTGAAATGTCAGGTCAGACCTGCTCAAATTAAAACATGTCTGAAGGAGGTTGTAGTCAATAAGATCTAGCTGGTTCCCTAAGACCTCCAGGATCAAATACAAAATCCTCTGTTGGTCATTAAAGCCTTTTGCAACCTGGCCTCTTCCTACCTTTCCAGTCTTCTTTAACCTTACTCATCCTCTCCACACCCACATCCAGTGACACAAACCTCCTTGTTGTCTGTCCCACCCACCAACACTCCATCTTCCAGCTCCAGGTGTTTTCACTGACTGTCTTCCAAGCTTGGAATTCTCTCTCTTCTTCTCCATCTCCTGGCTTCCTCCAAATCCCAGCTAAAATCTAGATCATTAATCAACATTAAATGCTAACACTTCCCTCTGTGGATCACTTTCAGTTTATCCTGTATATATCTCCTTTGTACACATATCGTCTCCCCCGTCAGCCTCAGAGCTAATGCAGAACAAAGATTGCTTTTAGCGTTTTTGTTGATATCACCAGAGCTGAATGTAGTTCCTGACACACAGCAAACTCTCAGCGCTTGTTGGCTGTTGACAGGCATAGCAACTATTTATTGAACACCTTCTCCGTGCAAGGTCCTGCTCTAGACACCGTACAATCTCATTATTACTGCTATATTTCCATTTACCCACAGCTGCAATGAGGGACTTCTAGAGAGCTTATAGAAAGCTCCCAGCTGCCTCTCACCAAGGTAACAGCTGGATTGGGGGAATGGGGAGGAGGGTGCTAATGAAATGAGGGCAGAAACAGACCACCACCCCCTCCTTCCCTTCCTTGTCCTCCCTTCTCCCCACTTACTTTCAGATTGAGAGGGAGGATTAAAGGATTTTCCCTTTCAGCTAAATTAAATTTTTCAAACTGACCAGCAGGGAAGAGAAAAAAAGTTAGATCGACCCAGATTTTCAGAAACTCTTGGGGTCTCTTTCAGTGAGAGCCAACTCATCTCTCCAGCATTCCTACCGCGCCCCCTCCATTTAGGACACACAGCATCAGGCGAGGCGGGGCCAAAGGCGAGGCGGGGCCAAGGTAAGGCTTTGCCTCTTGATGACAAGCAGAGAGAGCGGAAGGGCCAACCAGTCTACCCTTGACAGATGGGCCTGACCTGGGGAAGAGGATTCCGCAGCTTTATCTCACCGACCTGGTCTGAGGTCTGACAGCCTTCACTGTGCTCCTCACTGACTCCAGCTGTATCTCAACTGATTATTCTCCCTTTCTGAATCCAGAGCCCTTCCATTTACTCCACAAACAGGGCCCACAGTTGTCTTGAAAACAGGAAAGCTGGGAATGGGGTAAATGGAGACTTCTCCGCCATCATTCATTCATTCTACAGTTAGGTATTCAGATGATAGGATTTGGGACTGGAAATAGACCTTTAGATATCATTTAGTTTAATCAACTCTCATTTTAAGGCTGAGGCCACATGGGGAGCTAATAGCAGGATGGAACTCAAGGCCAAGTCTTCTGGTTTCAAGGTCGGTGCTCATTGTACTATCACCCGCTGTGTGCTGCACCTACGCAGGGCAATGGTCTGTTCTCGACACTGGGGGAGATAAAAGGATAAGTTCAATATGGCCTTTTCTTTCTACGAGATTATAATTTGCTACAGTTAGGGACTGGAATTGTGATTTCATTGTCCTAGGGACATTCCTGGTGAGGAACCTCCCATGACCAATACAAATCAATACAAACTTTGCAATTTATCATTTTAGGGAATTGTCTAGAGCAGGGAGGGAGTTAAATGGAAACAGGGGCCACTAATCCATAGGTAAGGATTCCCACGGCCCCCATATTGACTTCATTTTAAAATACAATATTATTTATATACTTCCCAATTACAGAGGTTTTTTTGGGAAGCAATAAGAGTTAAGTAACTTGCCCAGGGTTCCAGGGTCACATGTCTAAAGGCAAATTTGAACTCAGGTCCTCCTGACTCCAGGGCTGGTGCTATATCCACTATGCCACCTCACTGCCCCCCCCCAGTCATCTCAGAGGCCCATGACATCAGGAAGGTGATGCCATGACATGCATGTCAATTGCATTTAAGTGAGGGAGGGCACAGCAAAGTCACCAGCCTCACTTTCGAGATTAAATCGATTACAGTTTCATCTGGTTTGGGTAGCACTCAGGAGCATTGACAGGTTAAGGAATTTGCCCACAGTCACTGTCAGAAGGAGAGACTTAAACCCAAACCTTCTGGCTTGTGAGGCAGCTCCCTGTCCACTATGACATGCAGCCTCACCTATGCTCTGGTAGGGAAGATAAACTGGGGTTACCAGAAGGTCACTAGAATGTCTCACAATTTTGTTTCCCTTGGTGGGAAATGCCCAAAAAGTTGGTATGTTATTATGTTGTGGAGAGGCTGACCACAAAAATAGTAGATTTCTTCTTCTTGGCCCCGGTGGTCAGAATGAGGATCAGTGGGTAGAAAATACAGGGAAGAAGCTTTTGTCTCAAAGGACACAAAAACTTTTCTTTTAACAATTAGAACCATTTAAAAAGGTCAAATGGAGCTCCTTTTCTAGGAGTGAGTTCCATTTCTCTGGCAACATTCAAGTACAGACTAGATGACTATTTGCTAGGGCTATGGCAGCTAGGATTCACATTTCATAAAGGGATTGTGCTAGATGTCTTTTTGATGTCCCCTTGAACTCTCAGATTTTGTGACTTTTTGGTAAAATAAAAATAATATAAACTTGAATAAATGTTTTAGAGGAGAACAAAGCAGTATGTACCTATTACATGTATGAGAAGAAAAACCAAACATGTCTTCTGGTCTCTTTGCCCCCAATCAGAATCAATTCCTTGGTCTAGTTCCAAAAGTTCTTTTATATTTCCGGGAAGTTTCTGAGGACCCATTAAACAAGGTTTATTAGTAGCCCTAATAGGAATGGGGAAACCAGGAGAACCTGAGGGGGAAACAGTCTTATTAGACATAATTTGCTTCCTTGAAACACCTAGCAAAATGATGGGCTGTGTCCAGGACTTAACATAAAAAAAAATCTTTTTTTCTTTTTTCCTTCCTTCCTTTATTTCTTCCTTCCTTCCTTTCTTTGTTCCTTCTTCCCTCCCTTTCTTTCTCTTTTTTCCTTTTCTCCTTCCTTCTTCCTCTCTCCCTTCCTTTCTTTCTCTTTCTCCCTTTCTTTTTTCCTTCCTTTCTCTTTCTCCCTTCTTCCCTTTCTTTCTTTCCTTCCTTTCTAATTAATCAAGTGTTAAGTAAGTTGGATATGGTTATTCATTTTCAGGAAATAGTTATATGGATAAAATGACCAAATTAAATTCAGGTTCATTGCATACATTCTAGACCTGTCATTGTCATCACATGGCCCCACACCCAGTCAATGTGCAAACTGATGCTGTAAAATCAGGCTTCCATCCCTTACCTTAAGTCATTAGTCCTAGGAAATGGGAGACACATTAGTCACAGAGAGAAAACTTCCCACTCAACATGTCACATGTGCAGGGAGGAGTCACCTAGTCAGATGCTAAGCATACCAGCATACCAGGACCTGTCCAAGTAATTAGGAGGGAGGGCTATGGCTTCTAATAGCAGGATGACAGATTTAGAGTTAAAAGGGACCTTAGAAACCATTGAATCTAACTCTCATTTTTTTTTCAATGAACAAAAATCCATCCCTAACCTCACTGGAAAAAAAAAAAAGAAAGAAAAGTAAAGTCCTTGTAAAAGATATGCACAGTCAAGCAAAACAAATTCCCATATTGGCCTTGTCCAAAAATGTGTGTCTCATTCTGTATATTTAGGCCATGACCTCTCTGTGAGGAGGTGGTTAACATTCTGTATCATGGGTCCTCTGGGACTGTGGCTGAGCAGAGTTTTTAAGTCTTTCAGGAGTATTTATTTTTAAAATGTTGCTGTTACAATAGAAACTATTCTCGTGGTTCTGCTCTCAATTCATACAAGTCTCTCCAGGTCTTTCTGAAATGGTCTCTTTCATCATTTCTTAGGGCACAATAATATGCCATTACATTTATATACCATAGTTTGTTCAACCATTCCCTTAACCGATTTCAACCCCTCATTTTACAGATGAGGATATTCAGACCACTAACACATATTCGAAAGCAGGATTTGAACTCCTATCTTCCGGGATTCCAAGTCTAGCACTCTGTCCACTGGGCCACCTAGCTTTATTTGATGCATTGAAATGTAGAAATCCTAGACTCATTCAATCTATCCCCTGGGACAGTAGAAAAGGGTGCAATAAGCTTACAGTACGTTATATATGAAGGATTTCCCATGAGAAGGAGCTGTCAGAGAGCTGAGAGAGTGGGGGACAAAAGAGGAACTGGTCATATTGTGAGATCCAGGGTGAACAGTTCTCTACTAGCACAAGTGAAGACCTGTAGGAGAAGACCCTTGGCTTGTTGGGTGCATCCTCTGGGAAGGATTAAGGGGAACACATGGCCAAAAGCCATACAGGATGGGTAGATAAGAACCTGAATCATTGGAAGGAGTAATCATGTTGATGAGACAACAGACTCATATAAGTCTGGATGTAGCTGGGAACACCCAGGGAAAGAGAATGTATCCTTATGGTCTGTGTGGCACCAAGCTGATATTAGAATCACAGCATTTAAAGCTGGAATGATTAACGGATCCAATCTCCTTGTTTTAAAGATGAGGAAACTAAAACTCAGACAGTTTTCATGACTTCCTCAAGTTAAGAAGTGACTGAGCTGAGGTTTAAACTCAGGTATTCAAACTAAAAACTCACTGTTCTTCATATCATACTACATCTCCATAGAATATTACCTCTCCTCTTGCCTCAGTTTCTCTCACTAAGAAAATGAAAAGAAAAAGAGCATCCCTTCCCTCTCCCCCCCAAAAAAACCCCCATACCCAATCCAACCAGATGATACTGGGTATGTCAGGTGCCTTGGAGTGTTGGACTGCCACAAATCCCCAAATCATCTCTCTAGCCCATTTGCTCAGTCTTGGGAAAAGTATCACCACTCAGGGCAGGAGGAGACAAGCTTGCCAGTCAATGGTAGTGATCATCTACCACCCAGAAGGCACATATTAGGTGTGGCCGTACTAGGTGGTAGGGAGTGGTAAAGCCATAAGAAATAGAAATCATCATTCCTGCCCTGATTTCTAACCTCCAGAAGTCTAGGCAGTGCCCATCCATGGAACAACTGAGCAAGCAGTTTTGAAGAAGATTCATAAGCACACATGTAGAAATTCCAAAAAAATGTAGATCAATATTGAGGTTAAAACAGCACATGCTGAGTAGGTAAATGCTCTGAAGTTTGTCCTGCTTCAGCATAAATACTGTGAGCTTTTCCTTCAACTTTTTAGTGCTCAGGGCTCTCAACTGCAACACTACTCTTAGCCTGGGAAGAACGAAAAAGGCTGGGAAATGTTGGGAAAGCAAGAAGGTGAAAATGTTTCCAAACTTTGGTCTTCTCACTCTACGATGATGAAAGGAATTTTTCACTGTTTCACTGTTGGATTAAGGTAGAGCCATAATTAAGAGTCTGAGCTCCTGGTGCAAATTCAGTTGAGGAAAAGGCAAGGGGAACTATTCTCCAGGGAGTCCAGCCTGTGCCCCTGTAGGAACTGAAGACAGTCAGCCTTGGAGATACTGTCCAAACATAGGAATGGTTGTGGGAAAGAGAAAGTGGATTGGCTCCTTCCCAATCTCCCCTGCCCTCTTCCCTCATGACTTTGCAGGGCTGCCTTCCCCCAAACTTTTTTAGGGTCTCTGGACAGCAGAGGGGAGCAATTCTGAGATGAGAGGGAGGGGCTAAATTTCTGGGAAAGAAAAATGTCACCCCTCTAGATGTCATATCTGGAGCTAAGCCCTACCTGTCTTACTCTAGTTAGGGTTCTAGGGAAAATTTTAGGGAAATTGAAGATATAACTAGCCAAAAGTTTATTTAGTAAGTCGAAAAGTTTCAAGGACAGGTCAGCCTAGATACATTCAGAGAGCTTCAACACCAGAAGGTTGGTAAATAGCAACTTATGAAAGGTGGAAGGATTATCGCCTTCCTAGAAGGAATTTCCATGTTAAAGAATTCCAGATCCTTTAAGCATCACTTCACTATACTATTACAAAAGCTTCTAAGTGTCCTCACTTTTAGGCTCTCCCTTCTGCAAAATGCCTAACACAGAACACTCAGAATAATCTTTCTGAGCCAGGACTCTGGTAACGCTGTGTAACCTTGTGCAAGTCTGACTCACCTCTGACTGCCTCAGTTTCTTCAACTGTAAAATGGAGATAATAATAGGGTTGTTGTGAGAATCAAATGAGACAATATTTATGAAGTGCTTAGCACAATGCCTGGCATATGGTAGACATTATATAAATGTTAACTACTACTCTGATGACTACTATTGCTACTCTACTACTACTACTGCTATCAACTACTGTTGCCATGACTGCTACTACTTCTACTTCTATGTCATTGCGTTTGGGGTTTTCTTGGCAAAGATACTGGAGTGATTTGCCATTTCCTTCTCCATTTTACAGATAAGGAACAAAGGCAAACAGGGTTAAGTGACTTGTTGGGGCTACACAGCTAGTAAGGGTCTGAGGCCACACTTGAACTCAGGATTTGAACAGTTACTATCACCACCACTAGTGCTCTTCTTCTCAAAAATGCTTAGTAGTTTCGTCCAAGAATGTAGTCCAAGTTCTTTAGCTTGCCATACAAGACCCTCCAAGATTTGGTCCCACACATATACTCAGAATTCCTAGATATGCCCAATATCTTTCATCTTGGTCCATTTTAATGTGGGCAATATGGAAAAATCATTGGATGTGGAATCATAGGACTTGGGTTTAATTTCTGGAGACTTTCAGTTAAGATGGCAGAGTAAATGGAGAACAACCTGATGCCCAAATGTGCATTCCAGAAAAGATTAAAATAAAAGAGCACAAGACAAAAAAATGATTAAGAAATAAAGAGAAAAAACTATAAGTGCCTTCCTCTGGCATAGGCTGGCAAAGAGCCAAATTAGAACCTGCAGGGGTGAAGGAGAAGGGAATCTTGGCAAGGCAATCACAGGGCCTGGAGGCCTCCCAGTCCTCCAGTTAGGAAGCTCAAGGGTGGTCAAGCACACTCTGGATCCCAATAAGGAAGCCCCAGCTGGTTAAGTTCCCATGGAAGTCTGGGCCTGGCTAGGCCAGCAAAGCTCCCACTGAGAAGGCTGTGATTAGTCTACATGTCCTAGGGGACTGTGGAAATATACAGCACTCTGACAGGAGTTTCCCCTAATGGCTTTGAAGAGCTCAGAGTTCTGTACTTAGATGATGCAGGTGAGGCTGGGACGTGTCAGCGCTCTGTACAGAGCAAACAAACCCCAGAGGAAGGGAGGACCTATTCGTAGCTGGAACTCAGACAATACAGATCAGGGGGCAATACCATCCCATTCAAGAGTACATGAGTAGTCAGAACCTGACCCTGACAAAAAGGTCCCGATCCAGGAAGAAAAAAAATGAACACACAGAAGAATGACCCAGAAATTTTATGGATCCAAGTCGCACCAGGACACAAACCTCGAAGAAACTCCACAGCTACTATGAACACTTGGCAACAAGATCTATTAGAATTCCTAGTGGAGGAAACAAGAGTGAAAAAATAGATAACTGAAATGATACCTGGTAGTGAAAGAACTGGGAGGAGAGGAAATTGTTTAGCATAGAAAGTACAAAATCTTACTCCAGTAACAGACGCCTGAAAATTAGAATGTGCCAAAGAGAAATGAATAACTCTAGGAGACAAGAAAATATAAGGTATCTCTTTTCAAAAATAACTCTCCTAAAAAACAGTCAAGGTTTATCAGACTACCTGAAAGCTATAACAGCCACATCAACAAAAGACCTGGATACCATATTTCAAGAAATTATAAATTAAAACATCCGAGGACTAGTAGAACCAGAAGGCAAAAGGAAAATAGAAAGAAAAAAATAGAAAAATTCAGTGATGACCTTGTGAAGGATACCCTAAAATAAAAAATCACAGAGACATTATCATGGCCCAGATCTGAAGAGTCTAGATCAAAGAAAAAATAGTTCAAGAAATGTACAAAAAGGCTCAAGTCCAAAGGAATCAGAGTCATAAACCTAAGACTTGGCTGATATCACTGTATGACTGAATTCAAGCTTCACAAAACAAATCCCCTTAATAAAAAAATTTTTCTGGAAAACTTGGACTTAGTCAAAAGGCTTCACCCAAGGACCTGGAAGGTCACAGGTTCTCCATCCCTGTACCATATAGATCTTAGCTGAAAGTTACATGGGTAGAAAGTGTCAGAGGGAGAATTAGGGGCTTAACAAAATGTATTACATTCAATGCCTCATGATAGCATGGAGGTGACCTTGATTTCCAAAATGCTATGTAAGTGGACCACAAACTCCAAAATGGTAGGGAGGTCCTCCTACCAAGCTAGGAAGATTTCATGTACAGGCTCCAAGGAGCTCTACGGTCTGAGAATCCACCTAGCTATGCTGAGAGATGCTCCTCTCTAGGCTGGGCACAGGGTCACCAGTGTTTTGATCACATACATTTTCAATTATCATCTACAAAGTCATAAAAGATCTGGTATCTGTACCAGTGAGGGGAGTAATCCCTTGAAATATCGAAATATAAGAACAAGTAATAAATAAGGGTGGTATGCATGCAGGATGACGCTATGGACAACTTCACTGGGTACAGAACGAATGTAGAGAGCACAAAGCTTAGGTAAGCAGGGTGGAGTTTGTCTGTGGGAGAACTTTGAAAACCAGGCAGAGGTGTTCGGACTTGATGCAGTGCTCATCCTTCACCACCCCTGAATTACTCCCCACTGACACTGCAATATATGTCCTTCTTTTAGAGCTAACCCGTTCACCTCTGTTGTGAATCCCGTTCCTTCTTGATTCCAAAAAAACTCCTTGACTCTCATTTCACTCTCCTTTTGTATTTCTGGACTCTCTGACTCCTTTCCCTTTCCCCTCAAAATATGTTTCAGTTTGTTGAGACATTGGTGCAAGAGACAGAATGGTATAGTGGAAAGGTTTTTGTATAGAGTAGGGACATCCAAGTTCAAATACTGAGTCTGATGTGTAATAGTTGTTTGGCCAAGATTTAAACTCTTCGAAGCCTCAGTTTATGGGTATATATGGGTATAACAATACTTGTGCTCTCTCCCTCGCATTGTTGCTTTAAGTTGTCAAGTGACCGGAAATCTTAGAGCTACATCGTAAAAATTGAAGTTATAAAAATCATCTGGCTTCTTCTGAGTATCACCCTACTGTTTTCTTCTCTTTCATCTGACCATTAGTCTAAAGTCACCATTTGCTTCTTTGGGAGCCATCATCACTCACTTCTACTCACTACTTCTTCACTTGGTCCCTTGATTATAATCCATAAATCCAACCTGGAGCATCCCTAGGCTTAGGAGGGCATAAGGATTCGAGGTAGCTTGGTGTAGTGCAAGCACCACTGATCTTGGAGTTGTAGAAGAACTGGGCTGTAGTCTTAGCAACACCACCAATTAGTTGTGTAAGGAGGGTCAGCTCCTCTCGCTGGTCTTTAGTTACCTCATGTATAAAATGGGAATAATACTTACAATGTGTGCCTCTCTGGGACATTGTGGGAAAGTACTTTGTAAACTGTGAAACTTACAGAAATGGGAGCTATTGATTGAGCAGAGCCTCTACCTGTCATGCATAGGTTCTTGTTCCTTCCCAGCTGCTTAGAAACATGCCTAAGTCTCTTCCATTCTCAAAAACCCTCAGTAGGTCCTACCACCTCCATTATCTATTATCCTTTATCTTCTCAGTTAAACTCCTTAAAAAAAAAGTTATCTACACTAAGTGTCTCCACTTCCTCCTCTCTGACCACCATTCAGCTAAAACTGCTTTCTCCAAAGTGACCAGTGATCTCTCAATTGTCAAATCTAATGGCCTCTTCTCCTTCCTTACTCTTCTCTACAATTCTGTCACGTTTGACACTTGACCACTTTCTGCTGGTCACTTTCTTCACTCTGGGTTGTTTTGTTTTGTGGGTTGGGTTTTTTGTTGTTTTTTTTTTTTGGCCATTGTTCTCTTTTGGTTTTTCTCTTATCTGTCTGACCGCTCGCTTCAGGCTCCTTCACTGGATATTTAACCACATCTCACCCACGAATGGTGGCTGTCCCCTAAAGTTCTGCTGGACCCTCCTCCCTTTTCTCTGTATAATCTTTCATTTGGTAATCTACTCAGCTCCCATGGGTTCAATTTTCATCTCTGTGTGGATGATTCCCAGATCTATATATGACTCTTGTCCCAAAGCCCATTGGTAAGAGACTGTTTTTTTTTGGTGAGGGTCAATGCCCTACCCTGCACAAGGGGTGGGGGGAACTGGTGAGAGCAGGAGAGCTTCAGCCTTTGGAGGATCCCTCAAGCTTCAACTCCAGCTTCGAATCACTTTGGGCACTTCTGGCTTCTAAGCTCAAGAAGGAAGATGGAAGAGGCTAACCCCATTTCAGGTTGCTGAAGGAAAGGACTCTGGGAAGACACGAGAGGAACTAGCAGTCTCCATCATGTCCCTGTCCCCAGTTTGCTACTCTAGACACTTCAGGCAGCTTCCTCTTGAGTGAGATCTGGGACTCTCCCTTAATGGAGCTAAGTAGCCTTGTTCCCAAAGGAGAGTTCCTTCACTTGATATTGTCTGGTCTATATTCGCCTATGTAAATATGTATATGTATGTGTGTGTGTGTGTGTGTGTGTGTATGTATGTATATATATATATATCCTATCTTCTCTAATTTCTGTTTTGTTATGATTGAGATAAATGGGTTTCTTTTCTATTCATTGTGTTAGTGTGCCTTGAATACAGAGCTTGGGCTCCTCCTTGTCCGCAACAATAATGATATGGCCATCAGAAGTTAATTGAACCTGACTGTATTCCCTGGACTATTAATATTTAAGGAAGCAGATCGATGTAATTCTAGCTAGTATCTCCTCTCTCTGAGGAGGGCAGAGTAGCCTCTGGCCTCAACTTCCTGCTCATTCTCCTGGTAGGAAATAAAAAGTCTCTTGTAGAAGGGTGGAGGGAGAAGAGGCTAGAGATGAGATGTCTATTCTACCTGTATTTGAACCACACAAAGACAGCCCTTCACCCCACACGGGCCTTGCAAAACATGAGCCATTGCTACATATAAGACATGTCTCTCCATATATAGCCAGCCATAGTCTCTCCTCTGGGCCCTAATCCCCCATTGCCAACCACCCTTTGGACATTTGGGATCAAATGCCCCATAGGTTTCTCTCACTTGACATATCCAAAACTGAACTCATCTCTTCCTCCAGACTCACCATTCTTCCTCATTTCCCTTCTGTTGTCAAGGGAACTATCCATCATCTCTCTGGTCATCCAGGTTCATGTTCTCATTGTCATCTTTACTCTTCGTTCTGTGTGTTCTGGGAGGAGCCCCTTTCCAATGAGAGGGAGGGGACACAGGGGCAGGGGCACCAGTAAGATGTGAATTTCAGTGCTGAAGTTGCTGGTTGGTGCATGATGGCAGTCTAGAGAGCAGCTGGGTGAGAAATGAAGACTTAAGGTCAACTTGATTATTCTTTGGGTCAGTCATACCTGACCCTTCATGACACCATTTGGAGTTCTCTTGGTAGAGATATTGAAGTGGTTGGTTGTTTCCTTCTCCAGCTCATTTTACAGATGAGGAAACTGAGGAAAACAGGGTTAAGTGACTTGCCCAGGGTCTGAGGCCGGATTGAAGTCTTTCTGACTACAAATCCAGCACTCTATCCACTGTGTCACCTGGTGGCCTCTGCTACTCTCTATGTACTTCATAGATACCTGTCAATGTAGGCTACCCCCACTATAATGTAAAATCCTTGGAAACAGGGACTGCTATTTGTTTTGTTTTGTATTCCAGGCCTTAGCACAGCACTGACACATAGTAAACAATCAATGAACACTTGGTGGTTAATCAGTAATCAATGGTTTTGAGGATTACTGTTTTACTGCATGGCATGACATCTCAGGAAGCTAAACTCCGTCTAGTGCTTTATTATTTCACTTAAGATTTTTACCTTTTGTTTCTCCAGATGAATTTTAGATATTATATTGTCTAATTCTATAATGTAATCCCTTAGTTTCATTGCTATGGCATATATATATATATGTGTGTGTGTGTGTGTGTGTGTGTATTTAGGTTCTTGGTTATACTCATGTAAGTATTGTGTCTGGGTAGATTACATACATGTATTAGCAAGATACAGTGGAAAACACACGAGAATTAGATAGTCTGGGTTCAAATTCTGACTCAATCACTCAGCAACTACATGACTGTGATCAAACCATTTAACCTTTTCAGGCCTCAGTTCCCTCATTTGTAAAATGAAGGGGGTTGGACAAGATGACCTCTAAAGTCCTTTTCAGCTCTAAATCTATGATCCTCTGACTGACTGCAGTGTTGTATAGGTTTTCTAGTTATGTTTAATGAAATTTTTCTTTCCAGCACCTCCTGCTGGGTTTTGTTAATAATATACAGAAAGAATAATGAATTCTGTAATTTATTTTATATAATAGTACTTTACTGGTCACTAACTTGTGATTAATTTTTTCATCGAATTCTTAGGATTTGCCGAGTAAACAATCATGTAATCTGCCAAAAGAGATAATGTAGCCTCTTTTTTGCCTATGTTTTCTCCCTCCATTTATTTTTTTTCTTGTGCTGTTGCTATGGCTAACATTTTAAGGACCATATCAAATAATATCAGAGGCAATGGCCTTCTTTACTTACTGGAAAGGTTTTTAGTATATCTCCATTACAAATAATATTAAATCTTGGTTTTAGATGGATGCTATTTGTTATATTAAGTAAAAGATCCATTCTTCCATTCCTGACATAAATCTGACCTGGTCAGAATGTATAATCATTTGAATGTAATAGAGCTGGGCATTCTCTATTTGGCAAAGACGTAAGGGGCTCCATTGTAGTACACAGACAAAAAGTGCGAGGGCTGGAGGAATTCAGGGTACAGGTAGACCATTAAATCCCTCCCTGATTTCCTCTCTTTCATTCTTGATATAAGGTTGATTTGTGTGAGTCTAGAGGTTAATGCAGGTTTCAACACTTTCCCTTTTAGTCTTTATTTATCTCTCCAGTTTATAACCTTGGCTGGCTTAAAATACGTGGGTGTGGGAGCTGGAGGGAAGCCTCATTGTTATCTTACCCAGCACACTGGCAAAGATGGATTCAGTCAAAGGGCTGCACTTGAGGACCTAGAGGCCCACATGTGGTCTTGAGGTTGTGGAGTCAGGAAGACCTGAGTTCAAATCCAGCTTCAGACACTTACTAACTGTGTGACCCTGGGCAAGTCATTTAACTTCTGTTTGCCTTAACCCAGTGGAGGAAGAAATGACAAATCGCTCCAGCATCTTTGCCAAGAAAACCTTATGGATGGTATTAGTGCGCTATGGTTCACAGGATCCCGGTCATACACAACTGAATAACCACCACCACAATGTAAAAAGAGCCAGAAAAATACTCTCTGCATAATGACTGCAATAATATAAACAAAAAGAAAACTAAATTGAATCTCAGTGCTGTATAGTTGGAATGACCTTGGAGAAAATATGAGGGAATGTCCATTCTTCTTTTGGTGGAAAGGAACGGATACAGAATGTGGGGCTTGTTGCCAGCTGAAGTCCCTGTATCTGTTTTGTTTGTCTTTGGGATGGGGGTGGAGTGGTGCGGGGGATGGGGTGGTGCGGGGGAAGGCTGATTGGGTGGGGGTATCAGACAGAATCACTTAAAGACAAACGGTTCTGGATGATGGGAGATTAGGTAGCGGTGGGAGAAAGAAGGGATGTTTTAGACTTATTAAGGTGACCTGAGTTTCAGGGTTTGTTGAAGGTGCCTCAAACTACGATCCTTTCCTGTTGTTGCAAGGGATTGAAAACGGATGACAGGGAGAGAGAAAGCCTGACGGAGAGGCAAAAATCAGACATAGACAAAGAACGCAGAGAAACAATGACAGTCTTTGTGGTCACACCTAAGGCTGTACCGGAAAGACATTGCCATCTGGTGGCTTTGATGTGGAATCCAAGGGACAATGGACAATTGCTGGCTGATTTCTCAAATAAACCTGCGTGGACCTGCCTGTCTCTCCATCTCTTCTCAGCCTTCCTTTCCCTTCTTGCACCTCATGGTCATGACATCCCCTTGGGCAGCCTGAAGCAAAGACGAACAGCTGGGAATGTACCAGGTGTGTGACTTGAGGCATGATTGCAAAATTAGCGAGTTCTAGTACCATAGGCATTAGAACCTGAAGAGATCAAGTTCCATCTCCATGGCATAAGGAGGTAGCATATAAAAAGGAATTCCTTCAAGAATTTCTCTAGTTTGGGTCTTTCTAGTACATAATCCTTTCCATCACTTAGTAGTTGGTTAGAGGAATCAATTCACTCAAATATTCAAACGGATCTGTGATCTCATCAATCTGGAAGAAGGAAAGAAGAACATTTGTGTGGCAGACACTGTGTTAAGTGCTTTACAAACAGGATCTCATTTTATTTATCTTGTGTTCTTCATCGGTAGCTCCAAGACATAGTACTTGTCTTACTATCACACGGCAACACCAGTAAAATGTTAGTATTGAAAAAGATAGACCATTCCTTTCATTGGAAGCTTGGGGTCAGAAAGCATCCAGTTCACACTCTTAATCCTGTTCAACCCTGAGCCCACCATCTCAGTATCTATCTGTACTATTCTGTCTCATACATATGACGTTGGACAAGCTCTATAGAGTGTCCATACAAATGGGTGTTGAAATATGGGCAACAGACAATCTTCATCCATTTGATCTTTTCCATGTGGAGAGACAGGCCAAACCTCTTTGGGAAAAAAAAAATGAACTGGCAGCTATTGGATGTGGTGAGTGCTAAATAACACCATAAGGAATAAAACAGATTATATTTTAATAGACCTGAGTCAGCTGCAGTCAGACTATTGACTCATCAGAGCTAAGATCAGAGTTAGCATTAAAAAAATAAGAATAATAGGGAGAAAAGTTTAGCAGAAAAAAAAATTTAATTCTAAATGATTTAAACAAGTATTTGAACATAAAAAATGGGAAATAGAGAACAGGAATAACATGAACATTAATACTTTTATCCAGAAGTTTAACCAATGTTAATGAACTGCCATAACAAAGAGAGTAAAGGCCCCAAGAGGGGCCTTAGTCAGCAAACATCTAACTTTTTTGCTAAATGAGGAGAGATGATTGCCAAAAGTAAAAACAGGCTAGAATATGAACTCATTTGTAAAAGGATAATGAACAACATGAAACCCCACATGTGGGGTTTCCTTGGAAAAGATCCTGGAGTCATTTACCATTTGCTTCTCCAGCTCATTTTACAGTGAGGAAAATTGAGGAGTAGGTAGGTAAGTGGCTTGCCCAGGGTCACACAGCTAGGAAGTATCTGAAGTCAGATTTTAACTCAGGAATATGAATCTTCCTGAGTCTAGGACCAAGTCTATTCACAGAAAGCACTTTAAAGGTAGTCTATGCAACCCCTTCATTTCACCAAGAAGGAAGGTGAGCTAAAGAGGAAAAGTGATTTGGCCACTAACTGGTCATGAAGTTAGAAAATGGCACAACTGCAATCTGAACAGACATTGTTTTTGACTCCACTACCCAGGGGCCCAGATGTGAAGATTTTCCAGCACGGCAGAACCTGTCAGAGTATATGTTCCATTGACAAAGCACTGCAGAATCCAAGGTGACTGCCATGCCAAGATGTAGCAGGAATTTAGAGGTTATCCTACAACATCTATAAAAGCCTCTGATTCTCTGTTTTACTTGTCCCAAAATTCAGAAAGTTACCAGGGTCCTGTGGCCAACAGAATGTTAGTACTCAAATCTGGTAGAGCATCAAGGGCATATTCTTCAAACCAGGGTGAAGCTTTGATCTTCCATTATGGGTGGAAAAACAAAGCTCAGTGCCCAGCAGACAAATAATAATCCTGACTTCTGTGGTCCTTCAAGATTTACACAATGTTTTCCCTACAACCACCTTGTGAGGTAAGTAGTACAAGTATTATTACTTCCATTTTACAGAGGAGAAAACAGAGACCCAGAGAGGGATGAAGTAACTTGGTCAAGCTTATACAACTAGTAAACAACAGAGGCAGGTCTCCTGATACTGAATGATGGGTGATACAATTATCAATTGCTATCACAAAGAAAACATTCATCCTCTGGATTTTAACTTTCTGGTAATGAGACATCACACTTAACTAGGCTAGTTTCTGGAGAAGGGACATAAAGTCTATTACTTGGCTTTTACTCATAGGATCATAGGACTAATAATGATCTTCCCACTGTACGCCAGCTGCTTGCCACCTGTGTCAGGCCCGGAGGAGTCAAGGATAGAGTGCTGATGGAGCAGCTGAACTTGGAACATTAAGCTGGAAAGTACCTTGTCAACGATCCAAACCAACACCTTCATTTTATAGCCAGAGAAGGCAAGCCCAGAGAAGACTGGTGCTTTGGTCATGGGTAAACAAGCAACTGAGTAGAAGAGTTAAGATTAAGCAACATTGCTCCATTTCAGGGAAACCTGGTAGAGCATAGGTATTTCTAGTTGTGAAGCCTTGGCCCAAGGTCATTTGAGACACTCAGCTCTCCAGCTGGGTCATACCCACAAAGAACGTTTCTTTCTTTGGAAAAATTTCATCCTTGTGGTCTCTCTGTCCCTGAGCCAAGCTCACTCACTTATAATCCTAAGACCATTAGCCAGCAGAAGACAGGTTAGAGTTGAGGAAGTACATTGTATGAATTCTTCTTCCTCTTCCGCCATTTCCACTCAATTAGAAATAAAGTCACAGCAAGAGAACAGTCTGAGTTGGAATAGGGCCTGCTTTTCTTATAGTCTTGTCCTTGAAAGTAGCTCTTTCTATAACATCACAAAATTATGAAGTCAGAGACCTAGGTAGGTTTCATCTTCCTTATGCATAAAATAAGTAGGTTAGATTAGATTTCTGTATATCAAGAAACCCTTTGTCAGTCTGGTGGAGCCTCTGGACTCCTTGGAATCATGCTTTTAAATACATAAATAAAATACAGAGGGTTCCAAAGGAAACCAATTGTATTGACACACAGTTATCAAAATACTAAAAGTTCATAGACCCTAGGCTAAGAACATCTGGACGTGATAAATCATAAGATTCCTTCCAACTCTAAATCCTATGATGCTGAGTTATTTTCTTCCCTGTTAAACCCATGGAGGTTCTATGAAGCTCTGAAGAGTCCACAGATACCTAGAAGGCACAGTAAGGATAATGAATTCTACTGCTCCCTGTAAAAGCAAGAGATCAACAAAGGACCTAGGTTCTCCCCAACCACTCTCTCTTTCAAGCCCTGAGTTCAATTGCTGGAGAAATGATTCATTTGAAGATCATAGATTTAGAGTTAGAAGGGACCCTCAAAGGAATATAGTCCAGCCCCCTCATTTAGCAGATGATGGTTCACAGAGGATACATAATGAGTTCAGTTTTGGACATATTGAGTTTGAGATATCTATTGGATATCCAGTTTGAAATGTCCAATAGGAAGTTAGTGATGTGAAATTGGTGGTTGAGAGGGAAGTTAGGGTTGGATAAATAGATCTAAGAATCCTATGCAAAGAAGTAATCACTGGACCTATGGAAATTAGAGCCCTCTTCTATACCTATACTATACTGCTACTATATATGCCATATATAGTAGCAGTATAGTATAGGTATAGAAGAGGGCTCAGGGCTGAACCTTAGTAGACATCCATAGTTAGTAGATGTGACCTAGCAGAGGAGCCAACAGAAGACTGAGAAGGAGCAGTCAAACAGGTATGAGGAGAACCAAGAGAGCAATATCATGAAAAGCTAAAGAGGATACATTATTCAGGAGAAGGGGATAATTAACGTCAAGGGCTGCAGAGAGGTCAAGGGTGAGAATAAAAAAAGACCACTACATGTGGCCATTAAGAGATCATTGATAACATCAGAGATGCCAGTTTCAGTTGAATGATGAGGTAGGAATGTAGAGGGAGACGGTGAAGTGGAGGAACCAATTGTAGATGGCCTCTTGTGAGTTTGGCTGTGAAAGGAAGGAAAGATATAAGATGGTAGCTACTGGGAATGGTAGGATCAAGTAAGGTTTTAAGGATGGACAAGATGTGAGCATGTTTGTAGGTAGCAAGGCAACAGCCCTATCAGTATGGTTTCTTGATTTTCTCCAGCAGTACACAAACACAGATAAAGGCAACAGATGGTGGGAGTAATTAAAGACTGAGGCTTGACAAGGCACAATCCGAGATAGGATAAGGGGACAATGGACTTGAGGGAAGGAGCAATCTTCTAGAGTTGAACTTGTTCACCAAAGGTTTGAGAAAGGGAAGGGAGGAGAGTGTAGTCAGTGCAGAGGCGACGGCCCAGGAAAGAACTTAGGGGTAGGGGAATTGGAGATCAGCATGAGGATGAATAGGGTTAGGAATCATATGGCAGGAGAGATGGAATGCTAAAAGATCATAATCTGACAAAGCAATTTCGGCATTCATGAACATGGAACACTTATGGGTAATGGCAAGATCAAGGGTGTGGCCATTTCTGTGAACTAGGGAGGAGTAGATCTTGGGAATTAAATATTCAAGAACTTGGAAGTAAAGTTGTTTGAGGGAGTATCAATATGCATTTTGAATTCTAGTAAAAGAGAAAGACTGGGAGTCAAGAGAGACTTGAATTCACTGAGGAAGTAAGGAGGGTGTCATGGGCTGTCAGTAGATAAAAACCACCAGTATCTCAACTGGGTGAAAAATTTAGGTTCCACAAACCTCAAAGGAATGTGACTGTGAAGATGGTAGAGGGAGATTCTGAAGAGGCAATGGGAAGCAGTGAGTATTCTAATTCCACCACTATAGCAGTCAGGTGAGGGTGTGAGTAAAAATGCAACTAATACTGGGAAGTGGATAGGGATGCGGCACCACTGAGAGGGAGCCAGCTCTTGATGACAGCCAGAAGATGGGGAAGTTAGAAAAAACTCCCACAAAATTATCAGGTATCCTAGAGAATACAGGATTAGGGATGAGTAGATTTGGAGTGGGACATTTGGGGGTAGGGTTCAGTGGGACTGGGAATAAGGAAGTAGGGAATGAGGGTTGTACAATAACAGCTGGGCATTCAGAGTATGACCAGGGTGGGATTATGCTAACCATTGAGAAATGAGTCTAGGCAGAATGGCTGCAGAGAGGCTTCTTCAAGGAAGAAGGCTATTAAACTGTTCAAGGCCCTTCCTGGAGATCTAATCTCCAAGCAGGTGATGATAGCACCTAGTAAGACGTAGGAGGCCTGAATTTCGCAGCAGGCAGGAGTAGGTAAAGGTATGGCTCAACGGAGACCAGACTGGGGCTGACATTTCCAGATAGGTTGAATCAGAAAAACCTCCAGAATACTGGAGAAGACCCTGAGGCAAAGACAGATGCTATAATATGGTGGTTTGGATCTGGGGCTAAAGCAAAGATTCCCAGACTCTGAAAGGCAAAAGCCATAGTCAGAGACCTTACTTTTAAGGCCCTCCATAATCCACCTCCAATATAGCTCTCTAAACATATTTCAGTAAGATGAGTGCCTCAGTGAGACCTCAACAAAAACTGAAGGTCTACAGGGACGATAAGACTGAGATGCTGAAATGTAAAGGGGAAAAAAAAAACTACAAAAAGCCAGAGACTTGAGTAGGCATTTAAAGAATTGGCACCTCGAGGGTAAATAGTACATAGCATTCATCCCTAGCCACTCATCCACGTAAGATTCCCAAAGGATCATGGGAGATGACAATGGCTGAACGGAACCTAATAACTCTAAAGCAAAATGGAGTGGCTCACAGACCAAAAGGGATTTTTTTGAGGAGGTAAGAATTTGACTAATTTTGTTAGGAAAGAAAAGCCTACTCCTATCACTTGCTTGGAAGTGAAAAATAACCTTAGAACAGATCCCAAGTTACTGCCTTAGCTGAAAGAGCTGTCTCCCCACAGCAGTTTGTACTCCGAGTGAACACTAGATCAGTGTGTTCAATTCCTTCTTGCTCTTGCATATATAGCTTATACTAATGAGACTTTTCTAAAACGTGGTACCCCAAGCTAAATAGACTAAAGGTTTGTTGATGGTCCAGCATCCTTACTTATCCATTTACAGCGATTTCTATGTTCTTTTCCAGAGCTGAAATGAATATCCTAGAGTCTATTTTAGGCCTAATATCTTTCGTATGAAATCTTGTACACCTCAGCAAAAAAATCTATAGTTTAACTACTGGGTCATTTCTGGTCACCTTTACTTATGTCTTGCCACTGGACTCAATGACTGGAGAGTAAGGCTGATGACTTTGCACAGCTCTGCCTTACTTAAATCCAATGCACTGGCAAGTCAAGACATCACTCTCCTGATGTCATTGGTCCTCTTCAAGAACGAAGGACAAACACAATTATCTAGAGTTGGACCTCATTATCTTGGCTCACTGCACCCTGAAAGTGTGATGAAGAATCCAAGGTCACACAACTCCTAAATACTGAAGGCAGGATTAAAATTCAGTTCTCAATCTTAAGTTCAGTACTCTCAACTTTTCTCCTTCATAATTCATTAAGAGTATGTTTACAATCCATATTATTTCTTAACTCCAGGTTAGTTATCCACCCGACAACAGTCTCCCAGTGCCAAGTGAAAAGAAAAGGAATGGTATCTGGATGAATGATTTCCCAGAAAAGCCTAGAAGAGCAATACTTGCCTATGCCATCCTTGATACTGAACTATGTGGACCATATCCCTAAGGAGTAGAACCTCTGGAAGACAGTCTGATTGCCCCAAACTCTTTTAAGTTTTGTTCTAGAATAAATAAAATTTGTCATATTCAATGTTAGTAGCCTGAATGCTTGTGTGGAAACACAAAGCCTTTCTACTTTTGGTGGGGAGATCTACTAAGTCAGAAACCCCTTTACAAACTCTAAATGGAGATAGGAGTCTATTTGATGGAAACCCTATTGGAGTCCATCCATAATTTAAGGAATGGGCTACATTTTAGTTGCACTGTGGTCACTAGTAACTTGTTATGTATTTTTTCTAAGTTTTCCCATTTTCAGCCTTCAATTCCTTCAGAACTTTGGATATATTTAATCCCAATGTTATATTGTCTTATGTACTGAGAACTATTCAATCTCTCCCTCTTTGGAAAGCAATTAAATTTACTCAATTGCTTCCTCAGTCCCTTCTTAAATTCCTATTATTTCATTTGTAAAACAGGAAAACCTCTTATCCCTAGTGATAGTGGGAAGACAAAGAAATGGGACCACAGACTAAACTGATTTATTCACAGAATATTTCAATGTTCCTATTAGGTTCCACCAAATTTGTCTGGATCCGTTAGAAAAAAAAATGATTGTTTTAGATCCAGTTCAGAGTCCCCAAAATTCATTAGCAAGAATGTCTGCTGGACTCCTATGACTTTTCCTTTACCCCCCAAGAATTTTTGTGTATTCTACTTTTAGGACCTAACATGCAAAATATAATCTCACAACTAAACTGTAAGTTCCTGCTCAGATATTCTCAGCTTCAGGAAGCTACTAGTCCTAGAACCCCAAAGAAATGTAACAAGTCAACTGCATATCAATCCCAACAAAAACAAGGCAGAAAGATGTGGGTTATAGGTTGTTTTATTTCCATAGCCTGCAAGAGTTTATCAACACTGGCTTAGCTGATATAGCCCCAAGTCTGTTACGGCCTCCCTGCTGCTGCAACTTGGGCAATATCAGTCCATAGAAAACCAGGTGGGGGACCAAGCCGAGGAGTGTGTGTGTGTGGGGGGACCTCTCCCCCTTCCTATCACATATTTTTTCTAACAAGATTGCTTTACATTTAAATGCTAATTCCCAAATGCAAAACATAGCAGCAACCAGTCACCAGTATCACTGATTCTCACGCTACCTTCTATTCCTACTTCCCCTTTTTGGGACTTAAGGAAGAAGATAATATTTGTGTTTGAGGAAACCTGGCTGTGCCCAATAGAGCCAGGGATGACATGAGGACAGCTACCTGTAGTACAAGGTGGCCAGATCTACTGCACACAAGAACAGACATCAGAGCAGCTTTCTTTCTGGCACGTCAAGATCTAGCCCTAACTCTGATTCCAGGGGTCCTTTGGAGGCCCTACTCTCAGAGGACTAGATGAGAGGGTGACTGGAGATAAATTTACTACCCCCTCTCCCTCAACTTTAAACATGATAAAGCCAGAAAGTTTCACCTTCAGGATCCACCAGGTTCCCTCCTGAGAAACATGTTCTGTATGGTCAATTCCACACCAGCTCCCAACTTTTTTCTTAATGTCCAGAGCTTTTGTCCCCTCAACCTAAAAAAGGGCAGGCAGTTCCTCTAACACTGATTTGATACCCCATGGTCCACAAAATGGGCTTGTTAAAACTTTTTTTAAAAACACCAGCCTGAAGTTCAGAAAGCTCTTCAGACTTGGAGTAGATCAAAAGGAAAAATTTTTCAATGGTACCATGAAGGGTAATAAGAGAGAAATACCCAAATTAAAGTACACTTGCCTTAGAGCTTATTTTCTTTCACTCCTTACCTTGGAATACAGATATTATATGCCTTAATACTGATCTGGGATCAACCCAGCTGAGGCTGCCTGAAGTGCTTTCTTGATTGTAACTTCTGTTCCAGAAAGGTCCAGGAGTAGTTAAGGAATGATAGGACAGAGGGGCATCTATCAAATAGGCTTCACTGTTCTAAGATTAATGGTAAAAACCCAGTTCTATGCAGACAGCAGTGCTAAAGGGAGTCATTAAAGCCTCGTGACTTTGGGAGTCTCCAACAGTAGTCACAAAGTGTAGCACAAGGCTACAGACAAGGCTGATGCTCACCATCTCGATGAAAGAGCTCCATCTCACTCTCGGTTTAAAGCAACCTCCAGGCCTACTTATGACCTCCTGGGGTTTAGAAAGCTACTTCATCCTCTCATTCCCTGTGCCATCACAGACCAAACCACTCTGTGAACATCTACTATTTTCTCTTTTCTTTAAAAAAAAAATAAAAAATAAAAAATAGACTCTGGGTCCAAGGCAGTCCCTAGAATAATAATACTCCACTTGGAAAGGCAGTATTTTGACCTAATGATCCAGGAGTTAAAAAAATAAAGTGATTGACAAAGTTGAATAAATTAACACATAGGAGGCGTACACAATAGAAACCCTTTCTCCTCAGATTGTCTTTGGTATTTTGTCAGTAGCACCTTTGTGTGCAACAATTCCCTTAGTTCTCACCCCCTGACCCCCTACCTCTCAAACCCAGTATTTCCTTGTGACTGCCACAGATTAGCTGCAGAGGAGGGAGATAGCCAAAGTCACTCAGGAAAGAAGCCATTTGAGGTACAAATCTGACTCCTAGGGATCTTAGGCAACCTCAGCGCCATCAACTCTATCTGAGCGTCAATACAAATTCTTAGTAAGCTCCACGAGGTAACTTAAGGTAGCAGCAAACCATCTCCCCCAACCCCCCTCCCAAAGCATTCCTGGTCTCTGCCAAAGGAAAGCTTTTCTCATTAAAATATCTTAAAAAGTTCCAGCAAAAGGGACAGCAAGAGAGTTGTCAACAGGATAATGGCAGGAAGCAGAGGCTCTCATAATTGAGATCCAGGTGATGATGATGGTCAGCACGTGGAGCGAGTGAGCTGGCAGATATAGCCAGGAAGACCTATCCAGCTGGCCCCTTTCCTCAGGCTTCTCTGGAACAGGGGGAGGAGCCCCACCCTCAGAGCTTCTTTAGGCGACTGTACATTTCTCTTTTGCTTTTTTCCCCTGCCCATGTCCGGCTCTTGGTTCGAAATTTCTTCAGGTCTTCCTTGAAATCTTCATGGTGCATGGGACGGTAGCTCGGGGGCTCACAGTATGACTGGCAAGAGAGAAAAGGACACACCCGGCATTGGACTCAACTTCACATGACCAATTATTGCTCTTCATGATCTAGGTGCAGTGCTCCTCCACACGATAGATGGGACTGGGGTCTGTTTGTCCAAAGGGACTTCCTACCACATTCCCTCCTCCCCATGTCAAAGCTCAAGACTGCGATATACAGATGTGAACAGACTCAGCTTGTAATTCCTGATACCAGAACCCCCCAATCTGAGAATTTTGGGTCTGTATGTAGAGATAAGCTGGGTGTCTTCCTCTCAAAAAGGGATATCCTTGAGGGTCTAATGTAATGAGTTCTTCACAGCCCACAGATGGGTGAAACACTGTCACTGCCAGGTGCTGTTCTAGGGCAGTCTTACCTTACACTTCAAAAAGAAATCTTTGTACCCTCCCTTTAGAACATATAGTTCAGGGTAGTGGAGTTTGGGGTATTCGTTATCCAGTCGGTCCCGCTCTCTCACAAATCTGCACCTGGAGAAAGAGGGAAAAAACAAAGGGGATTTAACTGAGGGAAGGAGAGTGGGGAGAAAGGAAGAAAACCTTTACTATTCCTCCTATGTGTCACCATTCCTTTTGAGCCACTGACAACCACTCGCTAGCACCAGAAGGTCTGGTAGCTACTTCAAAGTGGGATGCATGTGTGTGTGCCTGTGTGTAAAAAGAACCACACTTGAAAAATACACCTTGGAGTTAGGAAGTAGCAGTGGAAAATGTAGTGACCAGCTAATACAATTAAGACCCACTCTGCATGTCATATACTACCCTCTTCTCCCCCGGCCAAGTTGCTTAGGCCCTAAAGTATCAAAAATATGTTAACTGTGCGTCCTAATGACTCTCAGATCCTAAATGCTCCTCTCATCTGACAACCTGACCTGTACTGTCTACATTTTAGGGCATCAGTAATGAGACAAGAATTTTGGGAAGTCTTCTGTAGGTTTCTGGCATTCATAAGAAATGCTACTTGAGTCATTAATTAGTTAGCTTGTGCCAGTTTACCAGACAACAAATATATCTTTCCTCTACGTATCTAAATTAAGTACTAGAAATGGGGATGTGGAGAATGCTGGGAATAAGAGCTCAGGAATAAGGACATAACATATAATACTACACTTAACATTATATATATATTGTAATAATATGTAAAATAATAAATAGTAATAATATAATATAAACAAAAGTAAGGAATGCAGAAATGGTTCTTTTCTAGGAACTCTCTGCTCAACTTCGAGTAAGCTCTGGTTCTACAGATGTCCTGGTTACTTACATTCGGGGCCCTCGCTCCGAAGAAAACTCGCAGTGGAAAACAACAATGACGCGCTTGCCATCTGCTGGCCTGATGGGCTTCTTCAGTAAGAAGTCTTCCACTTCTTCTTCCATGTGTAAGTTCACTGCACCCTAGAAAGAAGTCAACAAACTCCCAAGGTCAAAGCGGGAGCGACTAAGGATCCCTACAGCTCAATTCCTGGTCAGACTAGCAGCAAAAGCCTTTTGGAGGCACAGCTTGCCAGGTACCTCCTCCTTTCACTCAACAGCTTTTACCAATTTCCAAGCTATGGCTGCCCTCACTTATGCTGTTACCTGACCTAATGAGACTGGGCCAAAGGGCTGCAGAGGGAGCTAAAGAACGTAAAAATCACAAGCCAGCCAGAACAGGAAATTCAACTGGATATTTCTCAAGCACGTACAATCTGCAGCACAACTTTCTAGGTACAAATATAAAAATGACACAGTTCTCTTATTGCCAGGGAACTTGCAATCTACAGAGAAACAGAAAACGTGACTGAGGAAGGAAGGGGCTCCTGTACTGGTGAAGGAAAGGAAAGATATTAACAGGCAGAGACGCAGATGAGAAGGGAGCCCATCTTGGCTACGGTGCCAGGACAGTAGTAGTAGTATTAGAACAGTGAGTAGCCTGACCTGACAGTAATGGAGTGTGCAAAGGGGAACACTGTGAAGGGTCTTGGACACTAGGCTAATGACTTTATTTGGCAGATAATAGGTAGTAATTAAATTTTTTAGCAGGAGAGTAACTAATATGTTTAGAATTGTGTATTAATAAGATTACAATGGAAGCAGCATAGAATAGACAAGGGAGAGAATGAAAGCAGGAAGGGATGAAAGGAGAAGAGTCAAGAATGATTGTGGTGTCCTTAATGGGAATATGTAAGTTAGTATAGGGGCAGGTTTTTTTTTTGGCAGGGAGAGAGAGGTTAATTCGTTATTTAAACATTTTGAGATTGAGTATTTAAAGTGCTGAGCTATCTAAGGCAATGAAATGTGGAAATGAAGGGAGAGACTGGTGTTAGAGTTAGACATTTATAAGTCACTGGGACACAGGTAATAACTGAAGTGGGAATAGCTAAGTTTTAAGGGATAGATTGTATAGACAAAAAGAGGGCTGTGAATAACCACAAGAGACAGAACAGGATGAATGGTAGAAGAAAAAGAATGCACCAAAGGAGAACAAGAACTATCCATCAGAAAGGGAAGAGATACAGCACGGAACAAATATCATGAAAGTTAAGAGAAAAGAGAATATCTAGAATGACCAACATTATCAAATTCTTTAGGAATGCCAAGGAGAGGGAAGTAAGAGATTTGGCAATTAAGAAGCATTGTGGTACAGTGGAAAGAACTGTCTTTGGATTCAGAGAATCTGGTTTTGCGCTCTATCTCTGCTCGTTTCCACTGATGCAATCTTCTCACTTAAGAGCTGAGTGGTTAATTAAAAGAAAGCAGTTTTCTCTCATCTAAAAATGAAGTGTGGGACTAGATCTAGGTCCTTGGGTGTAGCCTTTTGACTGAGTCCACGTTTTACAGAAGAAATTCTTTTTAAATTCTATGAAGAGGGGGTTCAGTCAAAGGGCTGTACTTGAAGCCTTGAGGCCACAGGTTCCCCACTTCTGGACTAGATAATCACTGATACTACTTTCAGCTCTAAATCTTGGATTCTGTGATAAGTGACTATGGAGAATATAATGTCAGCAAAATGACAAGGACACAAATCAGATGACAGGGGGCTGGGTGGTTAAGTACAGACTACTCTTATTCAATAGTGAAACAGGCAACACCATGGGGAAGACAGCTTAAGGAAGACAGGTTTTGTTTTGTTGTTTTTTTAAAGATCAAGGGAGGAAATATCTTGCTGCCCATAACATTTGTTAGGAGCAGGAACCTAACAAAGGAGAGACTAAAGATGGTCAGGAGCGTATGACAAACAGAGCCACGCCCTGGCAGACTAGGAGGCGGCCACTTCATCCCGAGACAAGAACGTGGTTGCTGGGCAGTCATCTTTCAGTTGTGTCTGACTCTTTGTGATCCTATTTTTTTGGATTTTCTTGGCAAAGTAGTGGAGTGAATTTTACAGATGAGGAAACAATGTAAACAGGGTAAAGATTCAGGAAGAAAAAAGGGGTAAAAACAGACAATTTCAAATGTAAAGAAAGGGAACCAGAAACTCCCAACAGTTACCTCTTCATGTGACAGTCAAAAGAAATGACTAAAAAAAGGACTGTCCTATAGGAAATGAGAAAGTCTGTTTCCATGTGATAGATCCAGGAAGTAGGGTCTTCTTACTTCCCCCAGCATTATTATACTGCTTTGTGAGAATTGGAAAAGACAATTGGCCAGGGTTATCCTGGACTGGGATATTAGCAGGGGGAAAACAAGGGATTCAAGGATAGAAATTCATATCTTAGGGAAGTAACTGACTAGAGATTAAAGAGTGAAATGAAATTTGACCAGTGGTGACAGACTAGAAGACCTGGGAAGAGACACTGAGGCACCAGAGATCACAATGAAGGTATATGGTCCAGCAAGGAAGAGAGGATAGGAAGGACAGAAGTTTTCAGTCAGATAAGGGATTTTCAAAGTTCTATGGCTTTTGTGCAATTATAAAGTGACATGTCTAGAATTTGACTCTGAGTCATTAATAATTGAAAACATTAAGGAACTGAGAAATGAGGAGGGGAGAATGGCTATTAATATGATTAAACCTTGGGAACAGGTACTTAGCCAACAAAACCTGCCAAGTTCCCAAGTCAGCATGCCCCTACCTGCAAAGGGATTCCCTCTCTAGTTTGCACAACAGTGAATATTGGTGTTCCCATGAATCCCTTTGAAGAACAAGGGAAGGAAGAGAGTATACAAAGAGATCACGTGAGAAAAATTTTCAGAGAGGGAGACTGGATTCTGTGGAACTAAACCAGAAACTTATTTTCAACTAATAATCACTTAGACTGGTGTCGGCTACCTTCCTTATAAGGTATACCAAGATGCCCCCTACTGGATGGCAGCCCTAGACATACCTTAATATGGCCTCCTTCGTATTCATATGGATATCTGCAGTCAATGATGACAAACTCTTTAATTAGATTTGCAAACTTCCCATTCAACACGGATGCCATCTGAGGAAAAAGAATGAGAAGAGGCACAGAGGTGTAATTCTAGCTGTTTCTAGTAGCTAAAGACTCAAATACTTTGTGTGCAATTGAGTCCTTGAGAGTTACTTACTATTTCTGGAGAAATATATTTTAGATCCTCATGCTTCCCAGCAACTGTGTGAAAAAGGTAACCCTAAAATAAAAACAGAAAATATATTAGCACTGCTGCTTCTGTAGGCACAAATGAGTGTGACCACTTTCTAGCTCAGTCACTGTTACCAGGCTGATCAGTTAACAGTTTGTAGTTTGTTTTAAGCTGTAGTTTGCTATGGCAGCTCTTTTCTCTCCACAGATCCAGCAGACCAGTCCATGAGCAGGACCTTCATGCTAATGTGTGGGCATAAAGCCTACTCTTACTCTGTGGCCAGCTATTTCAACAAGACACTAAAAGTAGTGTCTTGTTGAAATAGCTGGCCACAGAATAAGAGTAGGCTTTTAGTGTAGGTTAGAGGTCAAAGGTTACCTATAAGTCCAGAAATTACCTGCTTCTATTACCCTAAAAGGCTCTATAGACACTGTTACAATTAACCTTTAAAATCTAGTGAAGCCTATGGAATGTTTTTAAATGTACAACATAAAATACACAGGGGATCACAAAGCCAATTACTATTACTATATCCCAAAGAGATCGTAAAAATGGGAAAGAGTCCCACATGTACAAAAATATTTATAGCAGTTCTCTTTGTGGTGGTCAAAACTGGAAATCAAGGGGATGCCCATCAATTGGGGAATGGCTGAACAAGTTGTGGTATATGAATGGAATGGAATACTACTGTGCTATAAGAAATGATGAACAGGAGGACTTCAGCGAGGGCTGGAAAGACTTATATAAACTGATGCTGAGTGAAAGGAGCAGAACCAGGAGAGTTTTGTACACAGCAACAACCACAATGTGGGAGGAATTTTTCTGGTAGACTTAGCCCTTCACAGCAATGCAAGGACCTAAAAAAAATTCCCAATGGACTTTTGAGGCAAAATGCCTTCTACATCCAGAAGAAGAACTATGGCACTAGATTGCAGAATAAAGCAGACAATGGTCTTTCTCTTGCATTGTTTTTTTTTTTATGCTTTCTCCCACTCATTTTAATTCTTCTATGTAACATGACTAAGGTGAAAATGTATTTAATAAGAATGTATGTGTAGAACCTATATAAGATTGCACATTGTCTCAGAGAGGGAGGGGGAACAATCTAAGATATATGGAAGTGATTGTAGAAAACTAAAAACAAATAAATTAAAAAAAACAAAAACAAAAAACTACTATTGAAATATAATCATCAGGGAGGAGCCAAGATGGCGGAGTAGAAAGACTCACGTATGCTAGCTCCGAAGCCACAGCCCATAAATTTCCTGTAAAAAGAACTCCCCACAAATTCGGGAGCAGTGCAAGCCACACAGCAATGGAGTGGAGGAGATTTCCGTTCCAGAGAGCCCTGAAAAACTGACACAAAAGGTCCGTCCTGCACCAGACAGCGGAGCCCAGCCCTGGCCGGGCAGTCCTGAGAGGAGCAGATCAGAGCAGGCTTCAGGGATGGAATATTGGGCGGCCTTGAAGGTCCCTCCACCCACAGGCACTACAGGTCAGTGAGAGACTTCTGGGCTGGCCAAGAGGGGAGCAGGATGTCTCCATAACTCAGGCCCCCTCGGGAGGCAGCTACGGAGACAGGGACAGCAGCAGACTCAGGCTCCTGGAGCAGGCAGAACCTCAGATCCATTACTGAAGATCTCTGCATAAAGCCCCTGAGGGAACTGAGCCTGGGAGGTGGCCCTGCCCCAACCCCAGCACCAGAACTTAAGCTCACATTGAATAACAGCCCTACCCACAGCTGAAAGCCCTGAGGCTGGGGAGCAGCATTTGAATCTCAGACCCCAAGCACTAGCTGGGAGGATCTAGGCGGGGGTGGAGAGGAATCTCAGAAGTCAAGTAACTGGCTGGGAAAATGCCCAGAAAAGGGAAGAAAAATAAAACCATAGAAATCTACTTTCTTGAGGAACAGATGTTTCCTCCTTTCATGTCTGATGAGGAAGACCAATGCTTACCATCAGGGAAAGACATAAAAGTCAAGGCCTCTGTACCCCAAACATCCAAAATAGATATCCAATGGGCTCAGGCCATGGAAGAGCTCAGAAAAGATTTTGAAAATCAAGTTAGACAGGTGGAGAAAAGACTGGGAAGAAAAATGAGAGAGATGCAAGAAAAGCATGAAAAATGGGTCAATACCTTGCTAAAGGAGACCCAAAAAAAATGCTGAAGAAAATAACACCTTGAAAAATAGGCTCACTCAACTGGCAAAAGAGGTTCAAAAAGCCAATGAGGAGAAGAATGCTTTCAAAAGCAGAATTAGCCAAATGGAAAAAGAGGTTCAAAAACTCACTGAAGAAAATAGTTCTCTCAAAATGAGAATGGAACAGATGGAGGCTAATGACTTTCTGAGAAACCAAGAAATCACCAAACAAAACCAAAAGAATGAAAAAATGGAAGAGAATGTGAAATATCTCATGGGAAAAACAACTGACCTGGAAAATAGATCCAGGAGAGACAATTTAAAAATTATGGGACTACCTGAAAGCCATGATCAAAAAAAGAGCCTAGACATCATCTTTCATGAAATTATCAAGGAAAACTGCCCTGAGATTCTAGAACCAGAGGGCATAATAAGTATTGAAGGAATTCATCGATCACCACCCGAAAGAGATCCAAAAAGAGAAACTCCTAGGAACATTGTGGCCAAATTCCAGAATTCCCAGGTCAAGGAGAAAATCTTGCAAGCAGCTAGAAAGAAACAATTCCAGTACTGTGGAAATAAAATCAGGATAACAGAAGATCTAGCAGCTTCTACATTAAGGGATCGAAGGGTGTGGAACAGGATATTCCAGAAGTCAAAGGAACTAGGACTCAAACCAAGAATCACCTACCCAGCAAAACTGAGTATAATACTTCAGGGGAAAATATGGTCTTTCAATGAAACAGAGGACTTTCAAGCATTCTTGATGAAAAGACCAGAGCTGAAAAGAAAATTTGACTTTCAAACACAAGAATGAGAAGAAGCATGAAAAAGTAAACAGCAAAGAGAAGTCATAAGGGACTTACCAAAGGTGAACTGTTTACATTCCTACATGGAAAGACAACATTTGTAACTCTTAAACTTTTCAGTATCTGGGTAGTTGGTGGGACCACACACACACACACATACGCACATACAGAGACAGAGAGCACAGAGTGAATTGAATAGGATGGGACCATAAAGAAATTAAGGTAAACGGTGAGAGAGAAATATAGTGGGAGGAGAGAGGGTGAAATGGAATGGGGTAAATTATCTCTCATTCAGGAGGCAAGCAGGAGACTTTTTAGTGGAGGGAAAAAGAAGAGAGCTGAGAAAAAAACATGAAGTTTACCCTCATCACATTTGACTAAAGGAAGGAATAAAATGCACACTCATTTTGGTATGAAAACCTATCTTACAATACAGGAAAGTAGGGGAGAAGGAGATAAGCAGGGTGGGGGGATGATGGAAGGGAGGGCAATGGGAGGAGGGAGCAATTTGAAGTCAACACCCTTGGGGAGGGACAGGATCAAAAGACAGAATAGAAACAATGCGGGGCAGGATAGGATGGAGGGAAATATAGTTAGTCTTACACAACATGACTATTATCGAAGTCATTTGCAAAAGTACACAGATATGGCCTATATTGAATTGCCTGCTTTCCCAAAGGGAATGGGTGGGGAGGGAGGGATGGGGAGAATTTGGAACTTAAAGTTTTAGGAGCATCTGTTTAGTATTTTTCTTGCTACTAGGAAAGAAGACATACAGTTAATGGGGAATAGAAAGTCATCTGGCCCTACAGGACAAAAGAGAAGATGGGGACAAGAGAAGGGAGGGATGATAGAAGAGAGGGCATATTGGTGATAGGGGAAATTATAATGCTTGGTGTATTGGGGTGGGGGGAGAGGATAAATGGCAAGAAAATTTGGAACCCAAAATTTTGTGAAAATGAATGTAAAAAGTTAAATAAACAAATAAATTTATATTAAAGAAACAAAACAAAACAAAAAAAAGAGAAATATAATCATCAAATACCAAGTTCTGGGTCCCAGTTGAAGTATTCCTCAAGATATGGCTAAAAGGTGCCTCAGATATCATCTAGAAGAGCCAGAATTTGAACTAAGGTCACCTGGCTCCAAGTTTAATGCTTTTTCTATGGTATCACACTTCCTCTTTCACAAGGACATTTTTACTTTGGGTAGAGGTGGGAAAATCATGGCAATTTCTTTTTAAAAAATTCAATATTGTTTTATTTGCAGTGCTTATAGTGTTACTTCCTGTTAGGATTTTAAAGTCTTCCAAAATGGTAGTCATGTAGTAATGGATGACTTGAATGCCAAAATGTATTAGGTTCACTAACAGTGACCTCAACTTTGATGGGAAGGAAACCAGCATTTATAGTGTCTGCTATGTGCCACTGCACTGTGCCAAATGCTTTAAAAGTTATACATTCCTTGAGCCTCACAAAAACCCTACAATGTAGAGATTGTGATTATCATTCCTATTTTGCAGATGAGGAAACTGAGGCAAACAGAGATTAAGTGACTTACCCAGGGTCACACTGCTAGTAAGTGTCTGAGGAAGGATTTGAAGGGGTCTTTCTGACTCCAGGCCCAGCTTTGCCTGAATGCTTTTCTTCCACTCCAAGGCATCAACCAAGTCTGGAAAACTGTTACCCTGTCCATTCTTTAAGATTCATCAATATTACTCTAAGCCCCCAGAATTCCTCTTTGGCACACACAAACTTAAGCGGGCTCTATTTTCCACTACCATTCTGAATTCATGAATGGGCTTTTGATCCCAAGGAGATTACCTTTGAAAAATCACCAATGAGGTCTCTTTGGTCATTGTCCAAAATACTCTTGATAGTCTCTTCTGTGGAAGGTGACTGGGATACAACTGGCTGCAGGCTCTGTATCAAAAACACAAAGATGTAGAATGATGCCTAAGACCCAGGGCTTTTGACTTAACCCTGGAACATAGGGAAAGCATTTGTCTTTGATGTGAATGATTAGTAGACTACTTCTGGTCTGAAAGATAAGCTTTTTATTTATAACACAATTAAACCATAAATAAAAAAACCCCAAGTTTTTAAAAATCTGTTTTTTCAAAGAATATGCAACTAAGGATTTGCTTATTGGTATTTAGCAACTGTTAGAAGAAACTCTTGCACATAATTAACAATTAATAAATATATTTACCAGCTATGAATTGGTCCAATCACCCTGGAAAGTACCCTGAAGTTGTCATGGCCTCACCTTCTAGTTCCCACAAAGTTTCCTTTCCAAAAACACGAGGTATGGCTATTCGTAGTGCAGTCAAGGCATTATGTGGAAATCTAAAGGCTTCATAAATTAAGTTTTACAGAAAGCAGAGATTCAGATGGTCTGCATAGTAAATAATGAGGATATAAAATAATGGAATAAAAACGCTGTGGAAATAAGACAGCAACAGAAAGGCGCGCATGTGTGCACACACAATACAGTCTTCCACCAATACAACAACCAGACAAACCTCACTGAGTCTCATTGTTTCTTCAGCAGGTTCCTCTACTGTGCTTTTCCTCTTTTTTGTGTTTCCTGGTGGGGAATCCTCGGAAGAACGTTCCAGTCTCTTCAACATAGGACGGGTCATAGTGCTGGGTGTAGATGAGGATTCAAACAGCTTGCACCGTTTACCCTGAGAAGGACATGCCAATCATGCTTTATGCCCAGGCAAGGATTGGAGGAATGAATTACAAGTAGCTGGTATCTCAGCTGGTCTAGCTTCCAGGTCTCTGCCATGCTGAATCCCGCTGAGGATCTACTATAAAGAGGCCAGAAATGACTCCGCTTTCTCCTAACTGCCCTTATTTCTACTGACCTAGAGCTACACCTGGTGACTTGGTTACTCTCTTCCCAAATTGTTTAAAATCAAATTCTACAAAGTTTTCAGATTAATTGCACCAGGCTGTAGTCAAATGGTGGCCAACCAGAAAAAAGGCAGAAGTCATAATTAACTAGTATGAACTTGTAATAACACCAGGCACCAAAACTGAAATACTTTATTCATACTCTGACAGCGTCCCTCATACTTCTACAGTGTAATGGTAATTGTGCTTTATGGTTGTTTCAAGGACCAGAAAGAAATGTAATACAATCCAATAGAACAAGTCTGTTATATCTGAGGGGCTGCAAATGGCCAAGACAGTCAGGATGATCACTCCAATATTTATAGTTCAGCGGCATATGGTTTGAAGTTGAAGTCCCCAAAAGATTTAGAAGGAAACTCTTCACAGCAAAAAAATTTCTAAGAGGTCCTTCCTTCCTTGTAGAGGGGTGGGGGAGTAGGGAGTGGATGCTATTTGATTCAGGATTAACACACGAAAGCAGATCTGTAAGTATTAAACTGTTTCAAAAACCACAAAGAACTACAAAAATGTAAGAGATTATTGTCACTGAAGACCTAAAGCATGTTATGGGACCTAGAACACTTTTGTGGATATTACGGGAAATATACAAGAACGCTTTTCAGGAATGAACTCTTTAGGATATGGAGTACAGCAAAGAAGATAAGGAATGATCACACCTCAGAAAAAGTCAACATTTCATGAGTGAGAAAAGCAAGAATTAATAAAGAGACAAAAGGAACAGAAAAAGATAGGAGAAGATAGAACCATTAAGTTGGGCCTTACTGGTTAAATAAGTCTGATCTGGAACTGAGAGGTAGGACATATAAGGAAAAATTGCAGGTTGAAAAAATGTGCTAGCTAGACTGGAGACAAAACCTATAGTAGTGGCTCTTTACTAGTTGGATTCAGTAAGTTAAATTTTGTTGAACAAATTTAAAATAATGAGCCTGTAACTAATCTGCAAGTATATAGCAGGCTCCCACATTTCCTTACCTTGTAATTAAGCTTTGTCCCTTCAAAGGTAAAGGGGCTAAACATTAGAGACAGAAGAAAAGGAATATGAGAAAGAGCCAAGGACTCAAGGCTATGATCCAGATGTTTGAGTGACAGTAAAATGCCAGAAACCATGTAGCATGGTCAGAGACCCTTAGTCCCAAGTTCTTTAAGAATCTTCATCAATAATGCTATGACTTACTTGGTTTGTTGTCCTTCTCATTACTAGGGGAGCTGTCCAAAGGCTTGACATGCATGATGACATTTCATCATCATTCTAAATGAGGAAGAAAAAGTATTTTTAAAAAATGAGATGATTGTAAACGGTTTTAACAGTTTAGGTGTGATCCTAAGACAATGAATGAGTCTAAAGGAAGAAGAGGGTATTGTTTCTCTGAGGCATATGTACTTTTGAGAAGGGGTGCACTGAAGGGGTCAACTGCCGCACCTTATACCAGTTAACTTGGCAGAGGTCAGTAATCTCATTACTACCATTCTGGAGACAAGCAAGCAAACAATTCATTCTTAATTATGTTCTCATTCCAAAGAGCCTCTAACACTGTAGTTCTGGTCTTCAGCACTGTGATCAGTCCTTGTAACTCAGGCCTACTAGACTTATGTCTTATTGGGGATAGGTGATATTTGATGCATAAATGCCCTGCCTCTGTGACCTTAGCTTGGGTCAAAGAAACACCTCAAACAAAAGTAAGAAAACATGAGATGATTAATTCAAAGGGTTTCCTTCAATCCATAAAGCCAAAGTTAACACATCTCAGTTTTTATCTTCTATCTGGCTTTACTTCAAAGCCCTTTATAATATAAAGCCATCCTTTTACCAGACCAACATATTTGTGCTCCTGTGCAAAGACTTATGGCCCCCAAACACACCATGTACACTCTACTATTCCTTTTCCATGTAGTACGCTTTCTTTCCATTCCAAGAGCTATCTATGCAATGCTCAGTACCAAAAATAAAGCTAGCTCACACTGCATCTTCACCACAGGGTTGCCCTTCTCTGAGCTCTCGTGGCTCTCATAGTTAACATCGTTTTAAAGACGATGGTTTTCTTGTTGTTTCAAGCCAGTTAGTTTTTGCCCCGAAACCTGATCCACCAGGTACTCTCTGGCAGCTCATCCAACCACGCCCAGCACACAGGCTCCCAAGCACTTGGCATAAGCTGCACTCTTTCAAGCCTTTGGTTTAACTCCCTAAGAGGCCCAAATAAGAAGGATGCTCTGGAGCTCCTGGAAAGGCTCAGAGGACATCTAGGAGTGGGGGGAAGGGGATGTACCTTCAGGTTCTCTCCATCAAGTATTTCCAGGAATCCATCATCCTCATCAGCCAGAGAGGTCAGAGGAGACTGTGGCAGGAAGAGAGGGAAGTAGTTTGCAAGTTCACAGCTATCCTTTTCATTGGTAGAAAACTATAAGATAGTTCATGGGTTTTGTTAAAAAAAAAAATCACATCAGGTCAAATGTTATTCCCTTCAATAGATCAAGGGGGTCTTGGTAAAGACCTGGTGTTACCCTCGACACTTCTCTCCCCCACAACATCCAGGGAGTTGCCAGGTCTTAGCTGTTCTACCTCTCCAACCAAATTCTCTCCTTCCTTTTCTCTTTCTGTCAAAAGCACCACTATTCCTCCCAGCACCAACCTTCTCTCTCTTGAAGTTAGTTCCAAGTCTTAACTCTCATTCAGTCCCATATCAAATCAGCTGTCAGGTCTTTTTGATGCTACTTTAATTATTTCGCATTTACAACTTGTTCTCTCTACTTATACCACAACCATCCTAGTTCAGGCACTCTGGCCCAGACAAATCTTCTGCCTCTATAAGTTATTCTTCATGTGGCCACCAAATTTGGGAGGAGAAATAATATGGGCCTAAATTAGGATGTCATGGGGAGCGGGGGGAGTTCCATCTTCCCATGCAATACTTGCAATAAACAATTCACCAAAGTAAATGTTCCGAGTCTAGATGACTGGCCCCAGCTCTTTACACTGAAGTATTCCTACAGTGGAGAAGGGCAACTCAAGATCATTAATTTGACAGAAATGAGACAAGGAGCCCTAGGTCATAGGTCAGATCTATTTCTCATTGCAGTGCATACTTTAGTTTACAAGTTACCTATGCGGACATTAGCTCTTTAAGGGTACTGTAATCACCTGAGAACAAACTTTTAGCCTCAGTTTAAGACAGCTAAATCCATCTCCCCCCCCAAATTATTAATTTGTTTCCAGTTTTCAACAATCACTTCCATAAGCTCCAAATTTCTTTCCCCTCATTCCATGCCCCCTGCCACTCACAAGATGACATACAATCTTATGGGTTCTGCACATACATTTCTATTAAACACATTTTCACATTAGTCAAGTTGCATAGAAGAATTAAAATGAATGGGAGAAACTATGAGAAAAACCAAACTAAACCAAATCATAACAAAGGAGAAAATAGTCCGCTTCATTCTGCATTGCTACTCCATAGTTCTTTCTCTGGATGTGGATGGCATTCTGCATCATGAATCTTATGGAAATGGCTAAACCCATTTCTTATCATAACCATTATAGTGGCATTATACTCCTAGGTGCTACCACTAAAGAACCATTACCCACAGGCAGATCAGTCAGAGGTATGCCTACAGATCATGAACTGTTTTCACAGCCTCTAAGAAACAGGATATATATGTGATTCGTACTAATAATTCTTGGTCCAAAGCTTAGTGCTCTGGAAGGATACAAACTCTGATTGCCCAGATGGCCAAAAGGGTCAGCTCCAATGCCTGTGGTTAAAGGAGTCTCCCTCTAACCAATGGGAACAGTACCAAGGGCCAGGACTTTAGTTTTCAATTACACATTGAAAATGATTAGTATTTTGCTTCTCCAATGTCCTATTTTAGGTCACAAATAAAGATGGGGGTTTCAAATTCAAATTCAGACCTAAGTCTCCTGGGGAGGAGGTAAAAAATGATTACTAAAACTTCTACAGTAATTATGAAAAGGAATTAGGGCCTCTGCTTAACAGAGTCCTGCAGCTCCATAATGCTTCTGGTCTGACCCAATTTAAACTAACACTTGGGAAACTACCTAAGAACTAGTAGTATTTCTGACTAATAGTTGGGCGAGATACATAATCATGGTTGCTATTACTGATAGTTTGTTTATGTATCAGACCCTGTAGGCAGATAGCTGCTCAGAGAGTGACTGGTAGGAAAGCTCTAACAAAAGCATCTCCAGAGGAGGCTGCATCCTTGTCATCCAAGAATACTATTTCTGGGGACAATGACAACTTTATCAAAAGAGCCTTCGTTCAGTAAGAGGCACAATCCGGTGGCACACAAATTCAGTAGGAGTAGTCTTGGTCAGAACTCGCAGCAGGCCTTGGATAAATGTGGACCCCATCCCCTCACCTTTGGTGTCCTGATCAAACCTCCACGTACAAGTCAGGTCTGCCTGGTAGTGTTATGAGTCTGAATCACAAGACAGTCCCAGAGCCTATAGGGTACACACAATCTCTGGAAAAGGCCCCAGGATTTCCCCATAACCAGGAGAAGTTGGGCAAGTCAAAGCAAATAGGACATACCATTTGAGCAGGGGCTGAATTCTGTCTTTGAGTGAAGACATCTTCTCCAAGTCCATGAAGAGGGCCACGGGGTACAGGTCTCGTTGGCTTCTTAAACTCAAAGACTTCCTGCAGGAAAGCATGACTGATTTTAAGACCTTTCCTACCACTTGCCATGTTTGTCCCATAAATTCAGATATAGATTAGGTGAGATGTATCATGACTGCTTTATATGATTACCTCAAAATTAAGAGTTCAGATTTTATTACAAGAAAGATATTATAATCTATGGAACCAAAAAATATCAGTGTCATCACTGATAAACAAAAGAATTTGCATAGTTCCCTAGCATCTACAGTGATGAGATCAGGTCTATCCAGGCTGTCTAGTCTTGTTTCCAAGTATCTTTTTAACGAAGAAGCAAAGTTTCTAAAATTATTTTTTACATTTTTATTGCTGACTGTTCCCTCTAACTACCCATTTGCTAGGCATGAGCATGGCATACCAATCACAATGTTTCTTAAATAAGTCTCCAAAGTGAGACTGCCTGAGTCAGAGACCAGGTGTTCCTAGCAAAGGCTGTCCAGGGAACAGAGTATCCACTACATGTAACAAATAGTGTAATAAAGTGATATAAATCACTACCTCCTAGAAATAATCTTATCTGGAGACAAAACACATACTTGTTAGTATAGCATTTCTAGCAAAATTAACATCAGTTTCAAATGAATCAGAGTAAGAAAGGAAAAGAGATAACTGTGAGTAGATGGCAATTCGTGTTCTGTCTTTTCTGTTTCCATCACAGTAATGCTTCATGGAGGACATAAAAGATTTCAGCTTGGCCACAAAGACTGATTGGTTAAAAGCTGCACTGGAGGGGGGCGGAGCCAAGATGGCGGAGTAGAAGGACGCACATTTATGAGCTCCGAGCCCACAACCCATGGAATTGAGGTAAAAAGAGATCCCCATAAATTCTGAATCACGGCAGGGGGTGCATAAACATAGGGGAAGAGATTTCCGTTCCACTGAACCCTGGAGAGCCGTCCCCGGGGTCCATCACGCCCCGGAAAGCGGACCCTACCCCCAGCGCTGCCCTGGCCGCGGCCCCAGAGAAGCTGACCCGAGCAGGCTTCAGAGAGGGAAGCTCCGGCAGCCGGGAAAGTCCCTCCGCCCACAGAAGTTACAGGTCAGTGAGAAAGAAGGCTGGGCTAGGGGAGGGGAGCAGAGCGTCTCCGTGACTCGGCCCCCTCAGGAGGAAGCGGTGGCGGCAGAGACAGGGGCAGGAAGCGGCAGAGGCAGAGGCGTGGGCGGCGGCTGAGGCGCAGCGGCCCAGGACTCAGGAATCCCCCAGCAGCAGGTAGGATCTTCAATACTGAAGGTCTTTCCAACCTGAGGGAGCTGAGCCTGGGAGACGGCCCTGCCCCCACCCCGCTCTATTACTGAAGGCCTCTGAATAAAACCCCTGAGGGAGCTGAGCATAGGAGGCGGGCCCCCAACCCCGCCCCCACCCGCTCTGTTCCTGAAAGTCTCTGCAGAAAGCCCCGGAGGGACCGAGCTTGGGAGGCGGCCCTGCCCCCACCCCTGCGCCAGAACTAAAGCTTGCCGCGGAAAGCACATTTGAATCTCAGAGGCCAAGCACTAGCTGGGCGGATCCAGGCGGAGGTGGAAAGGAATCTCAGAAGCCAAGTAACTGGCTGGGAAAATGCCTAGAAAAGGGAAGAAAAATAAGACTATAGAGAGTTTTTTCCAACAAGTGCAAATGATCCCGACCTTCGGATCTGATGGCGAGGACGAGAACATATTCTTGCCATCAGGGAAAGATGTGGAGGGCGGGGCCTCAGTACCCCAGACACCCCAGGGGGCTGTCGGGTGGGCTCAGGCCTTGGAAGAGCTTAAAAAGGATTTTGAAAAGCAAGTTAGACAGGTGGAGGAAAGACTGGAAAGAGAAATGACAAAGATGCAAGAAAAGTATGAAAAACGGGTCAATACCTTGGTCAAGGAGACCCAAAAAAATGCTGAAGAAAATAACACCTTGAAAAATAGGCTCACTCAATTGGCAAAAGAGGTTCAAAAAGCCAATGAGGAGAAGAATGCTTTCAAAAGCAAAATTAGCCAAATGGAAAAAGAGGTTCAAAAGCTCATTGAAGATAATAGTTCTCTCAAAATTAGGATGGAACAGATGGAGTCTAATGACTTTACGAGAAACCAAGAAATCACCAAACAAAACCAAAAGAATGAAAACATGGAAGAGAATGTGAAATATCTCATGGGAAAAACAACTGACCTGGAAAATAGATCCAGGAGAGACAATTTAAAAATTATGGGACTACCTGAAAGCCATGATCAAAAAAAGAGCCTAGACATCATCTTGCCTGAAATTATCAAGGAAAACTGCCCTGACATTCTAGAACCAGAGGGCAAAATAAGTATTGAAAGAATCCATCGATCACCACCTGAAAGAGATCCAAAAAGAGAAACTCCTAGGAACATTGTGGCCAAATTCCAGAACTCCCAGCTCAAGGAAAAAATCTTGCAAGCAGCTAGAAAGAAACAATTCCAGTACTGTGGAAATACAATCAGGATAACTCAAGATCTAGCAGCTTCTACATTAAGGGAGAGAAGGGTGTGGAATAGGATATTCCAGAAGGCAAAGGAACTAGGACTCAAACCAAGAATCACCTACCCAGCTAAACTGAGTATAATACTTCAAGGGAAAATATGGTCTTTCAATGAAACAGAGGACTTTCAATCATTCTTAATGAAAAGACCAGAGCTGAAAAGAAAATTTGACTTTCAAACACAAGAATGAGAAGAAGCATGAAAAAGGAAACAGCAAAGAGAAGTATTAAGGGACTTACCAGAAATGAACTGTTCACATTCCTACAGGGAAATTTAATATTTCTAACTCTTAAAACTTTTCAGTATCTGGGTAGTTGGTGGGACCACACAGACACATGTACACGCATGCACACACATACACACATGCATACACATACAGAGACAGAGAGCACAGACTGAACTGAATAGGATGGGACCATACCTTAAAAGAAATTAAGGTAAATGGTGAGAGAGAAATGTAGTGAGAGGAAAGAGGGGGAAATGGAAGGGGGTAACTATATGTCATTTAAGAGGCAAGCAGGAGATTTTTTTAGTGGAGGGAAAAAGGAGAGCTGAGGGAAAAAAAAACAAAAAACCAAGAAGTTTACCCTCATCACATTTGACTAAACAAAGGAGTGAAATGCACACTCATTTTGGTATGTAAACCTATCTTACAGTATAAGAAAGCGGGGGAGAAGGAGATATTGCGGGGGGGGGGATGATGGAAGGGAGGGCAAAGGGAGGAGGGAGCAATCTGAAGTCAACACTTGGGGAGGGACAGGATCAAAAGACAGAAGAGAAACAATGAGGGGCAGGTTAGGAGGGATGGTAATTCAGTTAGTCTTACACAACACGACTATCAGGGAGGTCATTTGCAAAGCTACACAGATATGGCCTATAATGAATTGCCTGCCATACCAAAGGGAATGGGTGGGGAGGGAGGGATGGGGAGAATTTGGAACTCAAAGTTTTAGGAACAATTGTTTAGTATTGTTGTTGCAACGAGGAAAGAAGACATACAGTTAATGAGGAATAGAAAGTCATCTGGCCCTACAGGAGAAAAGAGAAGATGGAGACAAGAGAAGGGAGGGATGACAGAAGAGAGGGCAGATTGGAGATAGGGAAAATTAGATTGCTTGGGGTATTGGGGTGGGGGGAGGGGATAAAAGGGGGGAAAATTTGGAACCCAAAAATTTGTGAAAATGAATGTAAAAAGTTAAATAAATAAAAAAAAAAAGCTGCACTGGAAAAGGCACTTCAGGGATTACCAGATACAAACATATGCTCAGAGGATCATGAGAACTACCTATCTAGAGTGTGTGTTGGGGAATGTAAGAAATAGGTTTAGAAAGGTAGTTTTGGGTCAGATGGTAGAGGGTCTGCTGTCAAGGGAATGTAAACTTTGTGAAGTAGCTCTGGACTTGGACTCTTACAAGATGACCATTGATATCTCTGAGTTCTAACTGGGTTCATTCACTTTGTTCTTTCCAGTTCTGTGGAGAGGATGTTGTCTTGAGGTTTTGGCAGTTACCCTTAAGGCAATTTGTTATCATTTTGCTTTGGCCAAAAATTTAAGTCTCCCACAAGCCACTAATCCTCTTTGCTTTTACCTCTGACTTAATTAATACCTTAAAGTCATACTCACATTTTCCTTGTTTTCCTCATGGTCACTTAGCTGAAAGATATCACAGTCAAATGAATCAAAATGGCTTCTCTTCAGGGCAGGGCTACACCCTAGGAGCTTCTGCTGTAAAGGTGATAAGAATAAACTGGACATCAGTTGGGTAATGGATGCTTCAGTTAAGTTTCCTTATTTAATTTAGCTATTCAAGAAAAACATAGCTAACCAGAAATAATCTAAGCAGTTATTTCATAATCTTTAGGCTGCTATCAGGGAAAAAAAACATAGAAAATTAATTTCTTCTTCTCTATGTTTTTATCAAAACATACGTGGTAATAACCCTCCCAGACTTGTCTACTTGGACAATTTAAGGTATTATAATTTCATTGGAAAAGAAAAGTCACCTCTGGTTTGAGCTAGAAGACATGTAAATAGAAGTAAAAAAGGGCTAAGACTTAGGCATCCACTTCTATTGAAGATTTCTTGGATGAGAAGTTCTTCTTTTTCTTTCTCTATGGGAGCATGAGATGGCTCTTCAAAAACTGCAAACATTTATTTGCAGTGAAATTTGTAACACTGTCACTTCTTTCCCTACAAAATTATCCTTGATGGACACAACAAAATTTAAGCTCCAAATCAGTAATACTGAAAGAAAGGAAAAGAGCTTACTGGCAGGGAGTTTATTCTCCTCATGGGTTTTTCAAGGCTACAATAAGAACAGAGAGCAAATGAAAGTGTGTTCAAGTTAGTTAAGTAATTCAACATTGATTGGCAACCAATTCTTTCCTTTAAGGCAAACCCACTTACCTAAATGTCTATGGAAAGAGAACATCATTTTCCCAAATTCACCCAACCCAAAATACCTTAAACTTCTAGGGAAACCAAGTGGGTTCAAACAAAATATTCTCTTAAACACATTTCCATGAAGCTAGGGTTTAAAAACTTCTGCAAACTGGCAAAAATTATGAACCCCCTTTCAAAAGGTTTTGAAATGCACAAAATAAATAGGATTTCAAAGAAATATTGAAAGAGTTTAACAAGAGATATTTTTTAAAATAGTAAAAATGTTTTTAAAGTTCATGGATCCCAGGTTATGAATTCCTTCCTTAAAAGCAAGAATTACACTACAGGGCAGGAACATGAGAGATTTGAATACTTACACTTAAAACTTTAGTAAGCTAGTGTATGATATAAAACAAGAGTGAGTGCAACAGCATTGATGTGGGACATCTTAGTCCAGATCCCTAGCCAGTCAGGATTCTAATATTTTCATTTGGTATTTAAAAAAAATTAAAAGAAGCAAATACATACTTTTCTTTTCTATCCAGGGGCCCAGGAGAATCCAGACAAAAACCTATTGGGGCAGGGAAAAAGTCTTTACTACATGGTCATTGTGATCCAGCTGTTTTATAAGTTGTTTTTATAGCTTAATTCTTTTTATTATTAACTCTAAACATCTCATTTGAAACCATTTCAAGCTTTTAAAAAGCCAGTGGGCTATCCCAGGAACTTCAGGGTGAACATGGTTTTGTAATTACCCAAGACTAAGTGTCTGTTTTTTGAGGCAATCAGCCTACTAATGATGGGCTCAAGATTGGTTCAGGTTGTATGTATATATGGAGTGGGGTATGTGGCAGCACTTCACATGTATTCTGAATAATAAAAGCTAGTGTTTATACAGTACAAGTTTGCAAGGCACTGTACATGTTATCTCACAACCCTGGGAGATGAGTGCTATTATTATCACCTCCATTTTACAAATAAGATACTGAGGCAGACAGAGGTTAAGAGACTTGCTCAAGGTCACAGAGCTAGCAAATATCTGAGGCAGGACTTGAATTCAGGTCTTCCTGACCCCAGGTCCACAGCTCTACTTACTTTACCAATCTAGCTGCCTTCCTTTGAAGGAGACATAATGCTTTCTTCTACTCTGGAGTTACCATCAGTGAAATAAGACTTAAGGGAAAAGTAGGCTAGATGAATTGTTAAACCATCTTCTGAGTATTCAGGTAGGGATTATCTGGTTTATGGTTAATATCCATGCCATCTCCCTCCCAGATGGCAAGTACTTGATCAGCCCTGCTGCAAGTAGACTGCATCTGGTCAAAAGGTACCAATCTCTAATTCAGATCAATTTCTCCATGGGTAACAGGAACAAATACAAATTAGAGCCACTGTGAAGAGATTCGGTAGGGTTCTGACTTAATGTCTAAGAAAATGGCACCTAGCAAGGAATTCCTGCTCCCCCAAGACAGAAGATCTTAGAGGTTTAATATAATTTATATACCAACCTCAGAGCAGGCTAGACTCACCAGTCCCCAGGCAACTTTTATTTTCTGGGCATTCAGTCACAATGGAATAGGCATACCACTTACCCTCAAACCATTTCTCACTTCCCTCTCTCCTTCCAAGTGGTAAGAGATAACCACACACATTGGAAATCTGAAAGGAATCAAACTTTCCTCCAGGTACTCTTCTACATACCTCCCACTTCAGCCAAATGAACCATTTACTATTCCCAGGACCTGTCTTGTCCTTTCCTACCTTCCTTTAACATTAAACAAGCCTTTGACCACACCATTCATTCCCTTTGTCAGAGGGTCACTCTACTCCAATCTCCATTTATTCCTACTGAAAATTAACCTGTTTTCAGACACTGCAATAATTCATATTATACTATTTGTGTGGCACTTATCACATACAGTCTTACCTTTCAATTACTTATGTACATGTGCCTCCTGTATTAAATTGGAAGCTTCATGAAAGAGGGGCTTGTTCTATCTTGTCTCCTTCAGGAGGCCTCCCCCAGCACAGCGGACACATACAACAAATATGTTAGATGCAGAATGAACGAATACCTGAATCTGTAGACTCTGAGGAGCTTGTCCGCTGTAGGCTGCCGCTCTTCTTTGTTTCCAGCTGCTGCTCACACTCACTGCCAAACACAAAACCAAACAATTCTTTACATGCAGTTTTGGAATCTGGTAATAAGAACTCCTCTTCTCCACGGACTGTGAGTTATCCCTGAGACAGGGAAAACATCCAACTATTCAACACCTTTTTTGGCCCAGGGACCACCCTCCTGCCAACCACAATTCCTCCCCACAGCACCTAAGGCCCAGGGGAATTCAAAGCTCTTAAGAATGCCACCCGGCCCGGCCCCTCCACCTCCAAAAGGACACCTCCTTACGCTTGTGGGGCTACATGTTTATCTGAGGGAAATTTAGAGCGAGGTTACAATGGAGAATAGTATTCCAGAAATTGATAGGAGTCCAAGGCAAGGAAACAAGAGGATACATGTGACTAACAGAGAAAAGCCTCCTCCAAAGCATCTCTCAGACCTACTAGAGCACTGTGTGGAAGCACTAGGGCCCATAGGCAAATGGAGGCCAGGTGACCGACCCTGGGCCACATGTCAGGTACTGTGGTCAACCATGTGCCTCAGAAAAGGAAATGGAATGCCTACACTGGAAGAGCTATTCCCCCGGACAGCCTGTGAAAGGCAGCAGACTCAGGGATCTTAGAGTGCAGGAAAGCTGGGAGCAGACGTGAGAAGTGGGGAGGGGAAGGTTTAGAGGGGGTGTACTTGGGACGGCGGGATGAAAAAAGGGGAACAGGACGGGGGGGCTGGAGAAGAACGGACATTGTTGGGGCTCCAGCAGGGGCTGCTAGTACGGCGCACACCGAGGGGAGAACAGGAAAGGGAGGTGGGGTAAAGGCCGGGAGGCTGGAAGAAAGAGGGGAGAACGCAGGGAGGGGCGGTTCCGAAGACCGGGAGGAGGGCATGTTGTCGGGGCAGAACGAGCCGGTCCAACGAGGCCCGGAAAGGGCGGTGACTCGGCCAAGGTCACTCCCCAGGGCCTCCGGCCTCCACAGGGGCCCCTCGGGGCGGCGGGGCCGGAGCACACGGGGGTCCGGGAGGGCCCAGGCCGCCCCCGCCCCTCTCACCTGCCCAGGCCCCGCAGCTGGTCCATGGTGACCGCCAGGTTGGTGACCGGGGACAGCCCCCCGGGGCCGGCGGGGAACAGCGCCTTGACCACGGCGGGCGGAGAGCCGCAGGCGAAGTGGAGGCGGCGGCGGTGCGGGGGCTCCGGGCCCAGCTCCATCCGGAGCAGCGCGGCGGCGCCGCCCCTGCTTCTCTCCGGCCTCCCGGAGCGCGCGCGCGGCCCGGCCCCGCGGGTCAAACACAAACACGACCCCGAGGGCAGGCCGCGCGGCCGGCGCCGCCACGCCGAGGCTGAGCCCAAAGCAGCCGGCGGGCGCAGGCCGCACGCCTCGGGCCGGGCCCGGGCCGCGTCCCTTCGGCTCAGTCGGCCCCGACGCGGCGGCGGCGAGCGGGGAGCGGGAGCGCAGCAGCCCCCGGCGGCCCTCCTGCCCAGCTGCTCGGGGCTTTCGCAGTAGCCGCTCGCACAGTACCGCCGCTGCCCCGCCCACCTTTCCTAGTTGGCGCCAAACCCGAGCCACCAATCAGGGACCGGGCCCTCCGTTCCACCCCCTGAAGGGCAGCGGAGCTTAACCAATGAAAATTCAAGGAGGGAAGCCTGCGGGAGACCGGCCCGGTCACCGAGCCTCTCTAGAGGAGGCGGGGCCAAAGTCGAGAGGCGGAAGTAGGGATGGGGGAAGGGCGAACAAGGAGGAGAATGAGAGCCAATGCATGCAAGCGGCGGCTCCCAGCATGCCACGCAAGCCGCCCAAAGGAACTGCCCGGAACGGCGGGACTGACGGTGCATTCTGGGAGTTGTAGTTCCTCGTGGCAGCTAGCTTGGATGTCCATTTTTTTCTCTACGCCTCCCTGGCAGTCCAGAAGTTGTTTCCAAACTGGCCTAAGGATGTTTTGCTCTTAGATAACCATAAAATGGCTGTAAAGACGAGGATGGGGGCATCTCTTCCTTGGTCACTGGCTCTCCTGCCAGAAGCTGTAGGCCTTGCATCCCCCAAGAGGAGCTCCCCAGCCTTCTCCCCTTCCCCAGCAGCCTGGCGGCTGAAGAAGTGTTCAGACCATGCTTGGAATAAGGACAAAGTCCAAACAAAGCGGGCTGTGTCCCTGGAGACGCCCAGAAAACAAGCAGTGCTGCAGCCCAGCCCAGGAAGGCGGGAGCTGCAGGGGGCCTGGGCCCTTCAGCCAAGGGCAGAGGGAAAAGCCAGTGGTAGGGCAGAAGCTGGCTCTGGGCCTGACTTTCCACACTTAGAGGTTTTCAATTAAATATCAGTCCGGGGGGACCTCATAATTTAGCGGAATCAGCCCCCCTTTGGAGTCTCAGTCCCCTAGTCAGAATCTGCTCTGCCACTTAACTGTCCGGGTTGAGTCAATGAACATTTACTTATCAAGGACCTTCTTAGGCTGGGCCTTGGCCTCAGGAAAGCCTGCGTTCAAGTCTGCGCCCAGAAACTTAATAGTGCGACCCTGGGCCATTAACCTCTGTTTGCCTTAGTGCACTGGAGGATAAAGTGGCAAACCACTCCAGTATCCTTGCCAGGAATGGCTGGTGTTATCGTGTTATGGTCCAGGCTCACTAAGGGTTGGGCATGACTAACAACGTGTGCCAGGCTTGTGTTAAGAGCCAGAGATACAAAGGGAGGTCAAACACAATCAGTCTCTGCCCTCAAGGAGCTCAATTTAATGGCAGGGACAGCATATATGGTATATGCAAATAAGAAACGCTGGATAAGTTGGAGATAATACCAGAGGGAAAGTATTATATCAAGGGGGGCTTCATGGAAATGGTGGGGTTTTAGGTGAAGCCTGAGATCCAGACCTGGACACGATCAGTGAAAATGACTGCGTCTTAGGAGAGGAACAGTAAGGAAGCCAGTGTCAATGGATCACAGAATACATGGAGAGGAGTAAGATGAAAGAAAACTGGAAAGATAGGAAATGGCCAGGTTATAAAGGGGTTTAAGAGCCAAACAGAAGATTTTATATTTGAACTTGGAGGTGATAGGAAAGCGCGGGAATTTATTAAATTGGATGTGTATGTGTGGAGGGAGGAGGGGTATGATCAGAATTGTTCTTTAGGAAGTTTTCTTTGGAAGTTGAGTGGAGGATGAAAAGTGAGGCAGCAGGGCATTGCAATAATCTAGGCATGAGGTAATGAGGGCTTTCACCAGGGTGGTGGTAATGTGGTTTGAGGGTTTCAGGGACCCCTCAAGGACTGAAGTACCGGAGAGGGTCATCTAGAATGAATTCATGGACTCAAGCATTCTTTAAGTCAAGTTGACAAAGGTTTATTGTAATGCCAATATGGTAGGCAGAGCTCCTTAACAGGAGTGAGCTAAAGCTTATTTAGGAAAAGTAGAGGATTATCTGCCAGAAAATGATAATGTACAACCTTGGTCACAGGAGTCACTCATTACTGGATACTAGAGGAAGGAGTTTCTAGGAGGGGTATTTTTGGTCTATTGTGTCTGTGGCAAGATAGCTTTGAGAGTTGATATCTATAGCTTGATCTCTGGATTGCATATGATAACTGTGGGAATCAATACATGATAATTCTGTGGTTACAAGATAGTCCTGTTTTTACAAAGGAATTTCTTCAGAGGTCAGATTGTTCTTGTAATGGGGAAAGGTAGTTTGTCTTACTGGGGCCCACTCAAGAAAACTATCAGGTATAGTGTTTTGAAACTAGGGAGAAATGTGATCTTGAATTTGGGGTCCAAGCACAAGCACCTCATCAGTGGCAGTGTCAGAGGACATTAGGGGATATACAAGAGACCATAAAGGTAAAATGGGTAAAAATAGGAGTTAGCAAGAGATTGAATATGGAATGTGTGTGTGTGTGTGTGTGTGTGTGTGTGTGTGTGAGAGAGAGAGAGAGAGAGAGAGAGAGAGAGCGAGAGAGAGAGAGAGAGAGAGAGAGAGAAAGAGAGAGAGAGAGAGAGAGAGAGAGAGAGAGAGAGAGAGAGAGAGAGAGAGAGAGAGAGAGAGAGTGAGAGAGAGTTGAGTAAAGACAATACCTAGGTTGTTTGTGAGCCTGAGTGATTGGAAAGAGGGTAGTAGCAGTACCTTTAAAGTAATAGGGTAGTAATAGTAATTTATAGAAATAGGAAAGTTAGGAAAAGGGGAAGGTTTTAGAAAAAAGGTAACAAGTTCACTTTTAGATATGTGGAGTTTAAGTTATCTACAGGGCATCTAGATGTCCAATAGGCAGAGAAATCACTTCTCTGATGGCATGATCTTCAACAATGAAGGACGAAGGCACTGTAGAAATGAGAGACTAGAAATCAGGACAGAGGTTAGGGCTGCATAAGTAAATCTGAGAATCATCTGCACAGAGACAATTGAATCTATGGGAGCTGATGAGATCTTTAAGAGAAGTAGTATATAGAGAGAAGAGGATAGAGCCTTGGGAGATATCTAGTTATTGGGCAAAACAAAAAAAATAATAAAAATTCATTAAAAAAATATAAAACCTGGTAGGGGGGAAGGGAGGGAGGGGAAAAATCTAAGCTATATGGAAGTGATTGTAGAACACTGAAAACAAATAAAATAATAAAAAAATAAAAAATAAAACCTTAGTTTTGAACATGATGAGTTTAGGGTGTTTAAGGAATATCTAGTTCAAGATGTGATCAGATAATTACAAAGGTTTTTCTAACTCTTAATCCTATGATCCTATTAATTTAAGATCAGAGGGAGAGTAACAGTAAACTTTTATCTAGCTCCCACTATGGAAATGGCTTTTAGTCATTTAGTCATTAATGCCTTAAAGTCATCTAGTCCTGTAGTTCCTATTTCCCATTTAATGGTTTGTGATGATGGTTCTAGCTGTATCACCTTAAGCAGTTAGTAATTGTCCAATTATGTTGCAAATATATTTTTTCCTTTGTGATAACATATATCTGCATGTTTGAAACATTATGGGTTTGTTTTTATAGCAATTAGAAACCGTCATGTCAAATCCCAAAAACTAAAAAATTAGTTGAAACAGTGAACAATTTTGGCAAAGTAACAGGTTATAAAGTAAATCCATATAAATCATTAGCATTCCTATATGTCACAAATGAAATTCTGTAAGATGAGATAGTATAAGATATCCCATTTAAAATAACTGTAGAGTCTAGAGTCTAGACAGTGTAAAACACCTGTGAGTACACTTGCTGAAGCAAACCCAGGAATTATATAAACAAAACTATAAAAAACTTTTTATATAAATAAACTCAGCTTTAAATAATTGGAGAAATATTAATTGTTCATGGGTAGGCAGGGCCAATATTATAAAAAAGATAAAAATTTTACTCAAACTAATTTATATATTCAATGCCATCACAATTAAAGTACCATAAATTTTTTTTACTGAATTAGAAAAAATCATACAAAATTCATTTGGATAAGCAAAAAGTCAAGAATATCAAAAGAAATAATGAAAAAATGTAAAGAAGGAAGATCTTAAACTATATTATAAGGCAGTAACTATCAAAATTATGTGGTACTGGCTAAGAAATAGAAGGGTAGATCAATGGAATAGAGTACACATACAATTTACAGTGAGAAATAAACCCAATAATCTTATATTTGGCCAATGCAAAGACTTAGGAGAAGAATTCATTATTTGGTAAAAATTTTTTGGGAAAATTGGAAAGCAATATGTTAGAAACTGGGCATAGAGTTAAGGTTTTAATGGTAAATTTGATTTTATGATTGCTATTTAATCAGGAACTGAAACATGTATAGAAAGGCACATAAGCCACTTAAGACTTGCCTCAAAAGATGTTCCTTAGCCAAAGTGAAATTATAATCATATTTGAAACCTGGTTATGGAACTTGCCATTTTTAGATGCTATGGGGCTATTAAGTGACTGTTCTTCTGAGTCTAACTCTAGGTATGGGTAGCAAGAAAGGCAGTCTGAGCCTCCAATCCATGATGCCAGTAAGCTGGTGAGATGCTGGTATGAACTGCAAAAGCTGATCTCATGGGAAGGGTGGGAGAGCAGCTGTTCAGCCTGGGTTGAGGTAGGATTCTCCTGACTCAATTTCCCCACTGACACCTGGCAGACTTTAAGTCTGGCCGAATGCAAGTGGATAATCTAATCCTGCCTGGAGCTGACACAAAATTGGGGAGATACTGTATCTCTGCAATGTCCCTACTCTTGGTGGCAATGTCCTATAGTCAAAAGGTTTGTAAGCTTAATACCAGATCTAATAAATTATATATTGTTGGTAGGGGAATATCTGAGGTTAAGTCCAAAATTAAACTATCAGGCTTAGGACTTTAGAACAATGACAGTAAGTCAGGGTCCTTTAATTCTTAGTAATACTGTGGAGACAATTAGGTCAAGAGTTTGTGAAGTTGGCTACATAAATATTATTTGTGTCTCAGTTGGTTAATGTTTTAAAAAATTCTTTTGTGGTCCAAATTATAAACGCTTTAAAAAGTATCACCTGACCAAAAGCTTGAATTGTTTTATTTGTTATAAACTGTGTTAAAAATGAAAAATAAAATAAAAAAAAAGAAACTGGGCATAGATCAATATCTTACACTATTTACCAGGATAATGTCAAAATGGATATGTGACCTAGATATAAAGAGAGATTTTATAAGGAAATTAGAAGAACACGGAACATATTACTTAGCAGACTTATGGATAGGTGAACAATTTATGAATGAACAAGAGACAAAGCACAAAGGTAGGTATAAAACAGATAATTTTGATTTCATGAAATTAAAAAGATTTTGTATAAAATGTAGCCAAGATCAGAAGGAAAGTAGAAAATTAGAAAAAAAATTAAAGGTAGTTTATCAGATAAAGTTCTCCTATCTAAAATATATGAAGAACTTTGTGAAATATATATGAATATGAATCATTCCCCAGTTGACAAATGGTCAAAGGATATGAACAAGGAGTTTTCTGATGAAGAAATAACTATCTTTGGATCAGGTTATCAAGAAAGACATCAGTGGACATATAGAATTTTTGGAGGTGATTTTAATGAATATTTTCCTGAAATTTACAATAAATTAAATTGGATTTACAACCTATTTGACATATCTTTTCCATCTTTGGATGATGAATGAATGAAAATTTTACTTGACATATTAATATATTGTGGACTTAAATTTAAAATGATATTTATATGAATATAAATTTTGGCTAAAATAAAAATTAATTTCCATCTCTCAACGAGAACACTTGTAAAATTCTCCTGTCTTTTTCCACCATATTTTTGCATGAGTGAGGATTTTCACTTGATTTTTCTTTTAAATCAAAATATAAAAATAAACTCAACATGGAACTAGATTGAACCAAAGAATGCAAACCTTTATTCAAATAAAAAAAATACAACATAAGAGTAAAGTTTTCATATAATTATTATGCCAAACATCTTCCAAGTTGCAACTTATTTCATTAGAATGCTATTTATATTTAACAAAACTTATAAAATAAAGAAATTTAATATGAAATTTTATAGAAATATAGTAAACATGTGAAGTCTTGATGGATTATTTATTTTAATTCTTATAGAATGTGCCCTATAAAATATTCATAATTAATTTATAATTAGAGCTTTATAATTTCATACTTAGATTTTCATAATTCTAGGTAGAATACATTTTTATATTTTATAATTATGTAAATTTTAATTTGGAACATTTTGGAGGCAAAAGTTACCATTTTAATTATTGTGAGCAGTTAATGAATGAATCTAAAATAACATTATGAGAAATTTACTAAAGTGCCCTCAGGATTTACAAAACATTTTTGTCATTGTTGAAAAAAGTTCATGAAACAAAAAACTTTGGGAACCACTCATCTAGTCCAAATCTGTTATTTTAATAGGTAAAGAAACTGAAGCCCAGAGTGGGGAAGCGACTTGCATGAGGAAACACAGATAATGAACAGTGTGAACTCTTTGAAATACTAATAACAATATCTAACATCTATATAATACTTCCCATATGCCAGGCACTGTTCTAAACACTTTACTATTATTATCTCATTGGCTTCTCCTTACAATCCTGGGAGGTAGGGGATATTATCATCCCTGTTTTACAGATGAGGAAACTGAGGTAAGCAAAGGTTGAGTGACTTGCCCAGGGTCACATAGCTAATAAGTATCTGAGGCCCCAAATGAACAGGTTTTTCCAACTCCTGGACCAGTTGTCTATGTACTATGGTGCCACCTAGTGATGGGAACTGTTTCATTTTTGACTTTGTGTCTCCAGAGCCTATCAGGGGGGTGGGGAACATTGTGTCTAGGTCTTCTAGGTCCTTGGGTGCAGTCTTTTGATTGAATCAAAAGGCCTTACTCAAGTACCTAGAGGGTCACATGTGACCTTGAGGTCGCAGGTTTCCCATTCCTTGAACTCTTAGTAGATATTACACTTGATAAATGCTGGTTAATTGAATTGAGGATGAAACCGAGCCTTTAAATTTAGGTTTTCTCATTCACAGCTCTATCACTTTTCCTATGCTGTGCCGCACCCCTATTCAGTATGAGTCCCCTCTTTAATAACCTTGACATCAGATCTTTGCTTGAATCCAGTGACATGAACAGCTGGAACCAGTTTTGTATGGTGTTCATTGCTGGGAGTTTCTTATATTAAGTTAAAAAAAAAAACAACAAACCTGTTGAATACTAATTCTGTCATTAACTAGTTGTGGGACATTGTATAAATCATTTGATTTCTCTAGGCATCACTCAACTCATCTGAAAAGATGAGTAAAGAGAGGATGATAATAACACCGTGCTTACCTTAAGGAGATGATCTCGTGGGCTCTAGGATCTGTGAAGCACTCACAGCTTGATAATTGTAGGTACGACCATAGCATCGGCTAACTGTGCTCCTGGGTGGTGTTCCAGGGGACACTGGAGTGGGGTCGTAGCAACAGTAGCTAACACCCGGTCTACATTCTGCCTTTTGCAAGCTTATGGAAAAGCATTTCGTCAATAAATAAGTTAATCAACCAGAAAGTCCATGTACTGTTTAATTTGGCCTCCAGATGGTGGCATGCGTGAACAGATGTCAACGGTTTTATCAGTGGGTGTCCCATGAGGAAGTGTTCATTTCCCCAAAGGCTAGGTTATCCCCACTGCTCACCGGAGAGTACTCAAGTATGCACTCTCTGTCTCTCTGTCTTCACCTATAAGACTTCGCCTATGAGGACAGAATGACAGATTGCCTGCATTTCCTCCAGTTGAAACTCACAAGAAGGCAAAAGGGGCAAAGGCTCATTGCGTACCTCCACGCCAAATGCCACCCTATTTCCTGTCTTTTTATGTGGTGTCACCCTGTCCCAGACTGGTACTCAGAGCTCACTACAGAGGCATAAAGAATGAAATCACTCAATGTTAGAGTCGGAAGGGACATTTTGTACCTAATAAAATGTCTTTACTTTATAGAAAGGCTAAGTAACTGAAAACCACACTGTTAGGGCCAGAGCCAGAGTTAAAACACAATTGTCTTGACTCCTAGGCTAGTGTTCTTTCCATGATACTTTGGAGTAGATATGAAGTCTAGTGTTGTTCAGTTTAGGATTTGTCTTACTTGAGATTCCTTAGGTCTGAAAATCTCTCCCATTAATTGAGTCAGTTCTTGTTGCCTGCTGAGGTTCTTTCCCAGAGAATTGTCCCATGTAGCCTTACCTTGTTTTTTCCACCAGGTTCAAGTAGAATGATACCTGATTCCTTTAATTTGAAAGAGACCATATCAAAGTATGGTCTTGGGATGCCACCCAACATAAGAATCCCTTGTTAAAGGGATTTTGGATGATCTGGGGGACTTTTTCTTTCTTTCTTTTATTAAACTAAATTAATTTTTTGGGTTACATTTTAAGTTCCAAACTATCTCCCTCTGTCCCTCCCCAACCCTCATTAGAGAAGGTCACCATTTCAGATACATACATGCACGCATGCATACACACATGTATACACACACATACACACACACTAATATATATATATATAAATAAACCCATAATATGCATATTTCTATTAATCATTTCTTTCTCTGGTGTTGGATAGTTTTTCCTTTGTTGTCTCCAATGTCTAGCACAGTGTGCTTACTTTAGTAAACACTTAATATTTTTTTAAAGAAATCAATTATGATATAGCAATTCCCTATGGATAAGTCAATTAACCTCTTTGGACATCAGTTTTCTCATCAGTAAGACGATGGGGTTGAACCAGGTAATTTTGTGTGTCCCATTATCTGATCCTAAGATCCTGTAGACTGTGGAAGCCTTCCTTGAATGTTTCGCTGAAGATATTGAGCTATTTACATGCCTATCATCATAGGGAGCCTTCTGCATATTTTCAGTTCAAAAGAGAAAAGTGTCATAAAAACGGAGGGAGGAGAAAGTATATAGGAGAAGAGGATGGTCAACGTTGTCAAAAGATACTGAGTCAAGAAATATAGAGGGCAGCTATGATAAAAATATGAAATCTTTTACTATAAATGTGAGATATTCAGGAATAAAGAAACAATTTAGAATACTCTCTGCCATGTAGATGTCTACTCTTTGCCCAGCCCTGTGCTGAAGGGAGGGACAAAGGGGGAAAAAAAACTCATTCATATCTTGGTGAACATAGGGAGGCTATATGAGAGAGAAGAGTTGAGACCTGGCTCCTTGTCTCCCTGCTCCCAACTCTTTTAGAGCTAATTACTGTGGGTCAGACACATCAGTTGTATTTGTTGTGGTTAATAGAGGGCTCTGGAAGATCAGGAGCTGCTCATCAGGACATGAAACCTTAATGATCACTCATAGGATCATAGATTGATGATTCCGAGGAACCTTAAAAACCTAGCCTCAGGGGTTTTTAACCTGTGAACTATTTAATTGGGATATTTTGATAACTGTATTTTAATACAATTGGTTGCCTTTCTGATCAAATATTTGCTTTGCTCTATTTAAAAACATTATTCAGAAAAGGGGACTACAAATTTTGTCAGATTGCCAAAGGGATCCATGACACAAAAGGGGTTAAGGACCTCTGATCTAGTCCAGCTCTCTTGTGACATGATTTACTCTGGTCCCACTCACTCTCAGCTGGGTGTGTTATATTTTATTCCCTCTCACAGCTCTCACCAGGGCACCGGGGCCTAGAATGCCTCTTCTCTGACATTGATTTTAGCCCTCCTTCTAGCCCCCAGCTCTTTCAATTGGCCAAGTGACCAACACCCCAGTTCCATCTAACCACTTAACATCATTTTGGCTTTTGCAAAGGGATAATTCATTCAAATATAGAGGAAGAACATAATACAAACATGTCCTCCAATACCTCAGGGGCAAAGATCCCCCTATGCCATCTCAGTGTGTGTGGGAGGAATTGGACTTACTGCCTAGCTTAGATTCTACATAATATTAATCTCAGCAATTTTAAGTCCAAAGTAATGTCAGCTTTTGCTTGTCTGGAGTTCTTGACCTGTGCTCCTCAGTATAGTGCTACTGGGTGGGCTGCAACATTCTGGATTCTCCAAACCCCATGGTTTGTGGCCCTGGCCCGGATAGGAGATATACTCTCTGCACTTGGAACAGAAAGAGAGAATAAAAAGTCCAAAAACCCAGTCTGTTTCTTAAGGCCACATGTGGTAGATATGGGTAATGGTGGTGGAAGGTCTAAGGGCTCTTCCTGTTTATTACACCATGTCACCAGTTACGACTAACTGTGTCATTTTCACTATCAAACATAAAGTTCAGCTTTTGTGAGGTCAAGACATTTTAAAGATGTCTACAGTTTTGGCTATGTGATCAACCAAAAAAGACTGCTCCTAACTACATGGTAGGCCATCATAGAATGCTCCAGTCCTCATTGGATTCTCCCAAAAGCAGATACCCAATGTAACAGTTCTCAAACTTTTTGGTCTTAGGGCCCCTATATACTCTTAAAAATTATTGAGGAACCCCTCCAAGAACTTTTGTCTATGTGCATTATATCTATCAATATTTACTGTATTATAAATTAAAATGTTTTAATTTTATTATGAAAATAGTTTTGACTTCATGGACCCCCTGCAAAAGAATTGGGGATCTCCAGGGATAAACTTACTACATTTTGAGAACTGCCACTCTGGTGTTTTCCATGTTCATCATGCCATCTTAGTGAAACTGATGGCATCTGCTCATATGTCTGATCTCCATTACACTCATATCACAGAAAAAAATATTGAGGCCCAGAGAGGTAAAGGAAGCTCAAAGTTACACCTACAGTTAAGTAGCAGATCTAGCATTTAAACATAGGTGTTCTGACTTCAAACTCAATTTATTAAAAGCCTACAATATACAGGGCACGTGCTCTGGGAGGTACTTTGGTAAATTTGTGATCTCTTTGCTATAGCTATTCCAAAGAATCATAGACTGTTCAGAGGCCATTTGGTTCAACCCTTTCATTTTACAAATGAGAAAATTGAGATGCAGGTCAAGTCACACAGGAAGTAGATATCAGAGTGGAGAGTTGACTCCCGAGAAAGTGCTCTTGCCACATGTTGCCTCCCATTTGCTGGTACAGGTTACAACCTATCCATGGCTTCTCATCCTATGGGATTCATATTCATATCTTTCTTTAAATGTTACATAGAAGGTCCATCTGATGTTCTGGAGGTTTCTATCCTCTGGGTCTTTAATAGATAATAGATATATTAGATAATAATAATATAGATGATATAATAATAATAGATAATAATAAATGCAATACTTGGGCTAATTATTTGTTATTCTTTGATTACCTGCCTCTTTTTCCTAAATAACCTTGATAACGTTTTATTTGCTACCCCTAATGTCCAAGTTGTAACTGGTAATGGATGGTAGACATCCATGGTACTGCTTTCCATGCTATTTGCTATAGGAGATTCAAAGACATAAAACAAGAAGCGGGCATGAAATGGAATATTATGATGTCATCCAAGACGCATATGAAGCACACAAGGAAATATGGAAAGATCTACACAAAAAGATAAAAAGTAAGGTCAGAACTAGAATGGAAAACACATTGACTAGAAGAATGAGAAGGGAGGAAAACAGAAGGAAAGAGAACAGAAAGGACAAAGAAATATCAAATAGAAAGGACAGCCAGAACACAGACAAAGACTAGGCAGAAACAAGAGTCAGAAAGAAAAAAATCAGAAAGAAAGAGACGGAAAGTAAAAATAGAAAAAACAGCCAGAAAGAAAGAAATAGCACAGATAGAAAACACAGAAAGAACAGGTATAAAAAAACAACAAGCAAAAAGAAGAGAAAGAAACAAAAAGAAAAGAGGGAAGGAAGAGTACACAGACAGGTGGCCTGAAATTAATAGAACTCCAAGCAAACTTAGAAAGCTTTTTTGGGGGCCTGATTGTATATAAATTCATTTGTTTCTGCCTTGTTAAATGGTAAAAGTTTTATTTAAATTTTATTTATTTTGCATGCTAATTTCTTTGGTGTTGTTGAGAATTATGATTTTATAATGTATGCATATATATATATATATATTTTTTTTTTAATGTAACTAAAGTTTTGAAAGGCCTTCTTTCATGCAGCTGGTTTCCAAAGAAGAATAATGAAAACCTCATTGGAATGAGTGTGTATGAGCACCCCCATTCACCCCAGGTGTGCTAGGCACTGGAGCCCTAGGAGGTGGAGGGGGAGGCCTTGGAAGGAGGTGAGAATTAGAACTCCTGCCCTAGAGGAGGCAGCTCAGGTAGGAGAGACAGTCTTGGGTCAAATTTAGATGTTGTCATTGCTGAGCTTTCCCCCCTTTAAGGCCCCTTTCTGATGTCCCACATTCCAAGTGCCCAAAATCTTCATTCTAGAACCATAGGATTTAGACCTCTCAGGGACCTTAGAAATCATCTTCAGGGGTTCTTAACCTTTTTCTTTGTCACAGATTTTTTCTCAGATAAATGCATAAAATAAAATTATATGCTAAAAAGAAAACCAATTGGATTGGAATATAATTATCAAAATATTTTAAAAAATCAAATTCATAGACCCCAGGTTAAGAGTCCCTGAGCCTAATCCTGTCATTTTATAGCAAGGAGCCTGAGAACCATGAGAGTGAAGGGACTTGAACAAGGTCACAAGCAGGTTGTAAGTAGCGGAGGGAGGATTTGAACCTTGGACTCTAGATCCAGTCATCATATGTCTTGACCCAATGGGGCCTTTCTGTGTTGCAGCACGGATTGTATAGAAGCATTCACAGATATTTCCTGCCTCAGCACTTAGACCCATGGGAAATGATGAACTCCTTGGCTAGTAATGAGGATGTGGTGTTCTGTTATGTTGTGGCAAACCATGAGTAGTCCTTTTCCCATCCTGTGACAACATTAATGGGCCTGAATGCTGCATCAGCTAAATATGAGAATATGATGTGATAATAGAGAAATCTAGGAAGCAAAAGTAGAAAATGAAGTCTTGTTTAAAACAGCTACAAAACGCATAGCTCTTGGAGTCATTTACCGAAGCATGTTCAAAGCCTATATAGGTTCAATTCCGTACCACACGTTAAAGATAAAGAACAACTTTAAACAGCTGTGCCAAAATAATAAAAATGACACAACTACCAAAGCTAGTTTATAGCTTTAATGTCATGCTAATCAAAATATCAAAGGGATACTTCATAGAGCTGAACAAGATAGTAACAGAATTCATCAGTCATCAAGAATTTATTAATGGGCCAGACACAGTACCATTTATTGGAGATACAAAACCTCATGGTAAGACAGCCCATAGTCTAAGGGAACAAAAAATTTATTATATCAAAGAAAATTGTGAAAAAAGACAAGAGTGAAGGGGGACTAGAACCTCAAAATATAATATAGACCAGCAATCATCAAAACCATTTGGTACTGGTTAAAAAATAGAAAAAGAGGTCAATGGAACTGAATAGACAGGGAAAATCAGAAATGATGAAACTTAATAACCAAGGGTTCTATTAACCTTGAAACCTAAGTTACCTAGGAAAGAACTCCCTATTTGATTAAAAAATGATTCCTGGGAAAACTAGAAAGCAGTCTGTCAGAATTTAGATTCACACCAACACCTCAATCTGTATTCCACTGTAGTGAGACATGGGACTCAGTCTGCCAACCCATACTCACACATTAACAAGTCAAATTCCCAGAACTCAGCTAGTTCCCAGAACTAGCTCCTTCAGGGTTCTAGGAATACCCTTGAAAGGCAGCAAGGTTTTCTCAAATGCTTGAATTCCAATCTAGTGTGTTCTCCCCAATAGCAATCTCAGTTTAGCTAGTGTCTCTTCCTGTATCATTGGTTGACTCAGTGATCAATGCTCGATATAATTTATCCAATTAATACCAAATAGCTTTCACAAAGGAATATTAATTGAAAATATATATCAAGAACAGAAGTAATAAAACATCCCCCTGAACTGAGGGCACACTTCCTTTGAACCACTTTGGTTCTCACGCAAAGTAGGCTCAGATTTCAAGTGATTGGTATAAACGTTCGCTTTACCAAGTTAAAGAAAATGAAAGAGACAATTTCTGGCTCAGTTTCTTGCCTTCTACTCTTCGGTGTGACAAGTAGCATGCTCCGCTTTTAGACATGTGAGAGTGTGGGGGAATTGGCTGTGATCTTTCCTCCTTTCCTGCTGCTACAACTACATGGAACATGAATTCAACTAGCCATGCTTGCCCCCGGGTCCCTGGTTGCCTTTTCTCCTTCACATCTCCTTGGCTGAGGACGTGACTACATGTTGTTCTTGAGGTGGTCATATCCAGGGTTGGAGGCAACCTCCTAGATCTGAGGGATCTGCAGATCCTGGGGTCAGTAAGTGGAGCTGACAGGTAACCAGGAAACTTCTGTGTTGCAGAAGTCAACTGCCAATAAGAGGAGCCCATGGGGTTGGGCTTGCCAGAAGACAAACTTGAGGGAGATAGTGCAGACCCAAGGTGGGGTGTAACAAGTGCCTAACCAGCAGTCCATACTGCTTCATATTTAGATGGCTTTAACATCAACCTCCTGTCTGACTATGACCATTGTTAGCACTATTGCTTATTTAATTCAGATCTTACTATCATTAAATACGTGAGAGTCTTTTGTGTTATAGTCTTTTTGTGCATAGGAAATAAATACCTGTCCAATATTTCATTTATACTGTACACTCACTCTCTTGACCAAGATGAGAGCCTAAATCTAAGCTTTAAGTAATTAATGAGCTGAAGAATAGGAACAAATGGAACCCAGCTTCCCTCTTATTGTGGGTCAGTTTCCCTCAGGACTTCAACTGGTCTAGACCACACATGTACATGAGTCCAGAGCAGAGATGCCTCTTAGGGACAGAGAATTGTTGCAGGGCCTTATCTTGGTGTGTCCCCAAGTAGTTATTAATATTAAAAAAATTATTCAGCATTATAGTTTAAATTTTAAGATAGAATTTATGTAAACAAATTAATTTATTTGTTCTCAGTTTTCAACAATTACTTCTGTAAGTCTTAAATTTTCTCCCAGTCCCTCCCCCCTCCCTCTCTGGGGTAGCATGAAATCTTATATGGATTCTACACATACAATCTTATAAATCACATTTTAACATTAGTCATTTTGCACAGAAGAGTTAAAATGAATGGGAGAAATCATATAACAAATCAAAACCTAATGCAAAAGAAAATGATCTGTTTCATCCTGAGATTGAATATCATAGTTCTTTCTCTGGATGTGAAAGGCATTTTGCCTTAAGAGACCATTGGGAATTATTTAAGTCCTTGCACTGCAATGAAGTACTAAGTCTATCAGAAAAATTCCTCACACACTGTGGTTGTTGCTGTGTACAAAGTTCTTCTGGTTCTGCTCTTTTCACTCAGCATCAGTTCATATAAGTCTTTCCAGGCCTCTCTGAAGTCTTCCTGCTCATCATTTCTTATGGCACAATAGTATTCCTTTACATTCATATACCACAGCTTGTTCAGCCATTCCCCAATTGATGGGCATATGTAAACAAATTTTTAGTCATGTTTAGTAATATATCATTATTTATTCAAAGTTAGTAAAAAATTGCACACTAGTCCTACATACACATAAGAATATCATATACGTAATCTATATGCATGTTTGTACAACATTTTATCTGCTTTGAAAATAAAATATTTTGTAAAAAATTAAATGAATTCTTGTTTCTTTTCAGTCATTATCATCTTATGTACAATATTTTTTGCATATTTCCCATAGATTTTCTATGTGAAAGCAATAAAGTTCTTATATCAAACATTGCATTTATTTATTTTTGGATAGACAATTTTTAAAAAGCACTGTTTTTAATGATCAGAAGTCATGATATCAAATGCTTAGTGAAAGTAGAATTTAAGGCATTTTTATATGACTATAAGTTAAACAGGAAAAATCAATAATCGATAGATTATTTCTTGGTTTACAAGCTAGAATTTGCCCCCATCCCCTGAAAAGACACCAAATATTTGGTCCTGTCATCAAAGATTTTCTAGTTATGAAAATCTAACTTAGGTTGAAAGAAAAAATTATTTCAAAATTTACAGAGATAAAAACTAACACTTATACAGCACTTACTATCAGCTTTGCTAATAAATACGGATCACTTTATACATTATAGACAATTTTCATTAAATAAAATAATATAGAAAAATATAAAGAAGAATTATAGATACAGGAGACAGGCTATTAATTTGTACCTGGACCATATTTATGAAACTTGTCTTTAGGGAAGCATCATTATACTAGCTTGGTAGTGTTTGTCTTCTTTCATGAGTTTCATTTGGAAAGTTTCACATTTATTTCAGTTGGTCTTGATCTACAACTCCAATTAATGACATTAATTATATATGAAAATACACTGAATTAGTTTTCTCTTAGAGTTTTAAGTTTAATTTTATTTAGAATTTAGAATTCTCTTTTCCTGCCTCTTTCTTTCTAACCTCACTGAGAAAGGAAAACAAAGCCAGTTACAAACATACATACTCAAGCAAAACAAATTTCTACATTGTTATGTCCAAACCACCTCACTCCCCCAAACAAAACCATAAACCTCAATCTTCACTTTGAGTCCATCCCCTCTCCCTCTCTGTGGGTAGTGTATTTCATCATAGTGGTCAATAATGTTAAATTGTGCTGTTTCATCTGGAGGTACTATCCCCTGAACCAGGGATCTGCCTCTTCCCTCTATCCTATGTCCTACAAAGTTTTATTCTCAGAAAGGGACTGATAAACTCATTGGCAGCGATATATTGCTCAATATATCATGAGGGATTTGCATTTTAATAGAATATAGCACTCAAGGAAGAAGTAATAGGATGAACTCAAGGTAATATGTTCATACTTGTGAAATTTTGCTAGTGAGTGACTTACCTGAAATAGAAGATATATGTTGGACTGTGGTGGGAGATGTCATTGAGCAGGAAGTCTGGAACTGTGGAGGGCTTTGTAAGCTAGGCAGAGAAATTTCACAGAATCATACAATTATGAATTTAAAAGGGACCTCAGAAGTCATCTAGTCCAACTCACCCATGAAAGGGGTCCTTACTACAATAAATTTGATAGGTAGTGATCCAGTGCTTGAGGTCATGGAAGGATGGAAAACTCATCACTTCTGGAATCAGGACGCTCCACTTTTGGACAGCTCTCAGTAGAGCTCCTTCAAACTTTCGATGGCTCTCTGGTTTTCCAGGATCTTTCAGAGATGATGGACAATGGCTCATCAGTCATATTTTCCATCTTTTTTCCAGTGCCCTAGGATGTAATTAATTGAGACCAGAGAACTTGGGCTTACCACCTAGGTATACTTTTACTGTCTCCTTCCTTATCTTGTGCATCAGCTCCCTAACAGTCATTTCTGCTGTGTCCTCTCCAGTGCAAGTATCATTCTCCTGGGTAGAGAAAACAAGCAAAATATTATCTGAGTTATGCTTTCTGTACATTGTCAGTTACCCTATTCCCATCACCTCTTTCCCCAGGAGTAGTTCTCTCCATTCCCTGATCCTTCTCTTCCCTCATATTTTTTTTTTAAAGGCTGCTCAAAGTTTACTAGTTTCTGTTGAGTACAAAGTAAACAAGTTACTGAGGCTGCTGAAAAGCACACAGGTGATTCAGACAGTAAAAAACACACGACAGTGTGGCTTCTTTCACTCGTTTTTTTTGGTGTTTTGCTTTTGTTTTCCTTTTTTTTTTAAAAAAAAAAAACCACACACACACAACAACTACTTCTACACTTAAGCAGCCTATCTATTCTAAGGGAATGGGTGGGAGAGGGAAGGGGGAAGGGGAGGGGAGGGGGAAATGGGCTCTGATGCCCAGCGCACTTCAGAAGCGAGGGAGCAGCAAAGGAGGGTGCTGCTGCTCATGCAGAAGGCCCAGGGCTGGTCTTGCTGGGCTCGCTGACATGCTGCTTCCTCATGGCCTCCTGAGCCAGGTCACAGGTGATCGTGCCATGAGCAACCTGGAAAGATCTTGAGTGTTCTGGGGATTCCAATACAGTTGTCATGAATGGATGACTTGACTTCCTGAAGAAGAAGCTTGCCCACCAGTGGCCTGGGTCTGATTTGGGAAGCCCAGGATGGTGGGGGATCACTTCTCCAGAGTACTCAGCACTTCCACAGGAGCTGTTGCTGGAAGTGGAACCCAGACGCCTTCGATAGTAGTTATGGGTTGCTACAAGTGAACTGCTAGACGGGATTGCTGCCATGTTGCTTGTTCTTCTTGTGATGATGTAAACCTTAGTGGCGGCTCCCGAGCAGCCCTGTCAGGCAGTGGGCTGTGGCAGACGATCACGAGTGACCTGGCTCAGGGGAAAGGGGCGCTAGGCCACAGAGCCCGTTTGTAAAGGAGATTACGGGAGGATGCTCCACGGCAACCAAAATGCGAGAGTTCTTTGGGTTTTTCTCTTCCCTCATATTGCCAAAAAAAGCTCCAAAGAATCCTTTGCTCATCAAACTCAGCTCCTTCTGAGCTTCAGCTCTTTTGTAATTTTTATAGAGTTTTGACACACTTTGATGTTCATCCTCTATTACCTATTCTCACTTTCATTTCTGTACATCTTTTCAAAAATACATAGTCTTATTTATACATATTTTTACTTATTTATTGGAGGAGTTGCCAATCTAAATTAGATTTTCAATAACTAGATAGTCTTAGACAATAGGACCAAATATTAGTATCTTTTCTGGTTTATAGGGGCAAATTCTAACATATTTGAAATGTTTATATTTCTCCTTGCATTTCTCTTCCATCCATCACAGAGGGCCATACCTTTATAACAAAGAATATTTAAAAAAAAAAGGAAAAAGGGGAACAATTAAGCAAAATCAAATAACAAATGAAAAATAAATGCCACATTCCACATCTGTGAGCACATCTGTATATTTTTAAAATCTGATTCAGTTAGCAGGTGCCCTGTCCTGCATTCATCCATATTGATTACTTTAGATAACTGCACTTTCTCCTCCTTTTTGGCATGGCTCCTCTTGATGTCTTCAGAATTTCAACTCTTGAGAACTTCCTATTTCTCCTGGGGTGATCTGGTGATGCCGTTGCCCATTGCATCCATGTTGTCTCCACTCCATGGCTGTTGACTTTCCTCATCCTTTTCCTTTAGAAGCTGAAACCTGTTCTGTGGGTTTCCTGTCCCTTCATGATTAAGTAGGAGGTTCTTTCTTCATTCCCCTTCCCATTTACAAGTCCTTCATTTTGCAAACTAGGACCAATGCCAGTGTTTATTTTTGGGCCTCCTTCCTTACACCTTGGGTTAGGGGCTATTCTAACTCTATGCATGTGGGCTTGTCTCACAGATGCATATTGCTGATATAACATAATATATTGCAATATAATATAATATACTGTAATATATAACATAACATAACATAGCATAATATAATATAATATGCCATAATATATATATAACATAACATAAGATAACATAGCATAGCATAATACAATACAATATAATATAATGTAATGTAATGTAATGTAATGTAATATAGTTTTAACCTGTTCATCATACCATTTATTTATAGGCTAGAACCTGGCAAGGAGAGTTAGAGTTAAATCAGAAATTCTGACTGTGAACAACCTTTGTTCTTGGCATGAACTCATGACCACTTGACCATCTTCAATGAAGAGTTTCTCAGAAGCCTAGCCAAGGTCTTGAAGAACACATACCTACTTCCATGGAAATGGGCCCTAACTCAGCCATAGTTGGAATCAGATTCTTTCTCTTCTCATCTGAAAAAACTACAGTGCTCAAAACTTAGAACTGGGAGCTTGCTTCCCTACTAGTTAGCATCCAGAATGCCTGGAAAGAGAGGGAGCATCTCTAGTGCACACCAAGGAAAAGGACTATCTGTGTTCAAAAAGGAAAAACTGGGAAGTTGTCTTTGCAGGCACTGCCACACTGCCAGCCTAATCTGGACACAGAATTGGAGGACCACAGCACCCCATCCCGAGGTGCTGGTTGGTTCTATAAAATATCCTTCACTGTATCCTTTTGGACACCGAAGTCCCATGCTTGGATCTTTCCTCCTCCTCTTCAGTCCTGGCACTAATCGATCGATCAATCAATACACTTTTATTAAGCACTTATTATGTGCTAGGCACTGTGCTAAGCTTGATAAAATGTAAAGTTTAAAATGGGTAGGAGTAATTGATTGCATTTTCTTCTCATTTTAAAATATAAAGAATTATACAAATAGCTTTTATTCAAATTGCTCTAGATGGTCCTCATTTACATTTTCTCCCACTGAAACTCTCCACCTCCACCTCCACCTATCCCCAATCCCCCTATCCCCAACTTCTCTAGGGTTTCTGGTGCTACCTGTAAGGCAGAGAGGTTTTTAACCTGGTTCCTGGGAACCTGATTTTTAGAAAAAAATATTTTGGTAACTGAAATATAGTTGTCTTTCTTTGAAATTCCATGTATTTTATTTTATGCATTTAGAAACCTTATTCTGAGAAGGGGATTCATTGACTCCCAAAGGGGCCTATGACACAAGAATGGTTAAAAACCTTGCTGTAGGGCCATAGGATTTAGAGCTGGAAGGGACCTTAAAGACTAGCTAATTCAAGTCCCTCTTTTTACAGATGAGGAAACTGAGGCCCATAAAAGTTTTGACTTGCTCAAGTTCACACAACTAGTAGATGGCTGAGGTAGAATCCAAATCCAGCACCCTTGCTCCTACATGTTAACTTTAAATCGTACATTCCTAGAGTAACTGGGAACTATGTCAGGTTAGGTCCATTGCAAGGTCAACAAGAAGGAAATGTTTAGGTGTCTTACCGGAATTACCTCTTCTCACTCCTCTTAGTCTGTTAAATTATTCTGACTAGAGGAGGTACTTTACCTGTGTGCTTTGTGATTGATTCCTGTAGACCTGAGTTCACTTACCTTTCCTCTCTGTCATGTCTTCTGCCTTCCCCATTCCTTCAAGGCATGACGGACCAGTAGAGATTGCCTATTGGTGAAATAAATCAAGAAGGAACGTTGGCATGTGGCATTAGGTCACTGAGAACCTTACTCAAGCCACAGAGCAGATTAAAAGACTTGAGGTGGGTAGCATCTCAGAGTGGGACACAGGAAGATGCTGCTGCTGCTGGGTCTGACTGGAAACCTTTATGCTTCTCCAGCCTCACACAGAGGTTGGAGTTACTTAGAAGCGCCAGCTTTGGCTCTGAGTAACTTTAACATAATGGCCTTGGAGAACAAAGTCTTCAAACTCCTTTCTACCCTGGGGCTCAGAGAATGTGTAGGGTGGAGTAGGAAGGATGATTTAGAGACCAGAGAGTTGGTAAGGTGAATCTGAGGAAAGAGATTTTTGCCTATCCTCTATCCCCTATTGCCCATTTTCTCTCTCTTGAGCTCTGGTAAGGTTGGGTCATTTGGGGTTGAGGTACCTTGCCCCCTTATCTCCAAGAATAACTGCCTGCTATTCTAACTAGGTACCCGGGAGGGCTTGGAATCTGGTGGAAAAGAGGACTTACAAATTCAACTGAAGGATACCTAAGGCAGATCTTGAATGCCTTTGGGCATTGTTAAAGACAATTCTTCCACGGAAGAAAATGGCTCTGATTGTTTCCCCAGAAAATAAATGTGTCTAGCCTAAGACAAAAGAAAAAGACTTCATCCCTACTAGAGGAGTGCCTTGAAATGGAGACGGGCTGGCCATATTTCCCAGCATATACCTATCTTCATACTCCTCTTATCTAGGATAAAAGCTTGGGGATAAAATTCCCCACCCAGGAGACTGTGTTCCAAGGCAGGGCACTGCATCTTATGAAGATGACTCCTCAAAGGGTAGAGAATAAGACTGTGGGCCCTCCACAGAGAAAAATGCTCCCCTTTATTACTTCTCCCCTTTCCCATCCACTGTCCTTCTCTAGTCTACTCCTCCTCTTACTCATGCTTTGGACTCTCCTCTGAGCCCTTCAATCCATCCCCTCTCACTCTTTGACCTTCTCTGACCTTTGAGTCAGCTCTCCCACGTTCTGATTTCCTTCTTTTCCTTATCCCACAGAACCACCGAATCTCAGAGCCAGAAGGATTCCTTTCCCATATGCCTGATGAGTGGTCATTCAACCTTTGCTTGAAGACCTCTAGGGAGGAGGACTCCCACCACAGGCAGCCCATTCCACCCTGGGATTGCTCTAATTGTTGGGAAGTTGTTCTTTTTGCACACAAATGTAAATCTACTTTGGCAACTTCCGTCCATTGCTCCTAGTTTTATTCTCTGGAGATCATAGAGCAAGTCAACCATCTCTCTCACACAGCAGAGCCGCAAATGCTAACAGGTCCTTCCTCAAGTCTTTTCTTCTTCACAGTTGGTTGTTGTTGAGTCATTTCAGGCATGTCCGACTCTCCATGACCCACTTGGGGTTTTCTTATCAAAGATACTGGAGTGGTTTGCCATTTCTTTCTCCAGCTCAGTTTACAGATGATGAACCTGAGGCCAACAGGGTTAAGTAACTTGCCCAGGGTCACACAGCTAGTAAGAATGAGACTGGTTTTGAACTCAGGTATTCCTGACTCTTGGTCTGCTGCTTTACTTGGCCTATGTCCCTGATCTCTTTCCCTATGCAATCCCCATTCCCAACCTGCTTTCCTCCTTTATTTCCTCAATCAGTCAACAAGAATTTATTAAGTGCTGAGCAGTCTGTTCCCTCAAGGAGGCTTAGCTACTTGAGGTAAGGAGAAAGTCCATCAAAGGGAGCTGAGAAGGGTGGAGAGAGGATCGAGTTTGGAGAAAGTCCTGGTGGTGCAGCCCAGATAATCAAAAGCAGAGCCAGGAGAAAAATAAAGAATGACTGTCCTGGGCTATCCCTGCCAAAAATCTCATCTCTTTTTCCTCTTCCAATTCCTTGGCCGCAATAATTTTCCAACACCATTTTCTTTTTTTTTTTGCAACTCAAGCTTGTCTTCTCACTTTCCCTAATCTTTGCTGCCCTTTGCTTTTGCAAAGGGAACCTCTCCCAGAAATGTCCAGGCATCTTCCTGTGGTATCAGAACCATTTCTCGCTTCACGTACTTGAGTTTGAAGTCTGAGTCTATGCAAGTAATTTGTCCTTCTGATGTTAAATTTAGCTAGATTTGAAAAGCACAAGTCACTTCAGTTAACCCTGGGGTTCTTTCTCTTCTTAGGAACCTAACCTCAAAAACAGGTCAGAGATTTTAGAGGAGATACAGAAACACCATTTCCTGTGGTACCCACAGTTCCCACTCTGATGATGATTCCCAGCCGAAAGACTTTTTTTGAGAAGGCCATTTCTTTTTGCTTCGTCTAGGTTGGCTAAGGGGGATGTTTGTAACTCCCTCTCCTTCTGTATGAGCCAAGAATTAGCTTGGTTGGTTGAAGCTTTGAGAGTTGGTGCCTATGATGTTTTTTGTCATTTTAATTTTTAGGTTTGCAAGGTCGTTATTGTAAAGACTGATTATTTCCTCCTAAAATTATGCTGACAACAGGCTGTAGGCGAGGGGTTAGTACCTCCGTATATGGTTGTATGTTCCAGCTAGCTAAACTTTTCCTAAGCAATGATAACTGAGAGGGAATTGTAGAATTTTAGAACTGGAAGAACCTTAACAATAATTTAGTACAACAGCATACAACATAGTTATACTTTTCTGTAGTTAGGTTTTAACATAATTGATTATATACAATATATAACATATATTAATTATAATGTAATGAGTATCTTTATGAAAATAATGAAATATATAATGAACCTCTAATTCCTAATCTTTGTATATCTCCCAGGGACTCAAGTAGGCAGCTAAGATGATGCCAAAGGGAGAAACAAGGGAACTGGTTAGTGGAGGTAGTAAAACTACCTAGTAAAACTGTGACTAAAGAGGAGACTGCCTCTCTCTTGACATCTTACTTCACCTTGAGTGGGAATGTGAATTTGTGAATGAAAAAGGCACTGATCATCTCTGCCCCAGCTTCAGGTGTAATTTCTTAAGGTCTTTTTGGGAAACTTAAGGTATAGCCTCTTTAGTAGAAAGAACACTGTCTATGAAGTTAGAAGTCTTGAGTTCAAATCCCAGTTCTATTACCTGTGTGACCTTTGCTAAATGACTTAACCCCTCTGGGGCTCAGGTTTCTTATACGCAAAATGGAAGGCTGGACTAGATGATGGCTGATGACCCTCTAAATTCTAGTATTTTATGTTCCTACTCTGTCTTTGAGCCCTTAGCCCTGCTTTGAAGAGTACTTTTGCAACTGGTGAAGGACTGCTCAGCATTTATCTTTGATGGATAGGCAGTCCCTATTTTGTTGTAATCTGTGCCCTAGAAAATTCCCTGATGGGGGAGAGTTTTTCTTATTGAAATATGGGTTCTCTGGTCAAGAGCAGGGGTGTCAAGGGATAGAGAGAGCACTTGCTAGTCAATAAGCATTTAATAAGTATTTATTGTGTACCACCTCTTGTGCTGAATCAATTCTAGTGGGAACCTGCTTGTGTTGCCATGGAAAAGGGCCACCTAAAGGCTATACCCAAGGCTCCAGGGGATTTACCCTCCAAACCCTTCACTCAGCTCCCCACAGGTTGATAGGGGTAGGGTTAGGGTGGAGAGCACTTATATATCTGGGAGAAACAATAGGAGACATGGTTTATGAAAATATCAGACAGTTGTGCCTCCAGATCCCTCTCTCACATCCCATTTTCTCTGGTCCGTTTATCCTTCTGTCCCTAGGGATCTCCTATGGCACTTCATCCTTTTTACTTCTGAGGGAAGCTGACCCCAGAAGGGAGGCTTATATGCACCCATTTGGTTTTTTCTTTCTTTTTAAATTGATCCCTCCCTCCTACCACAATTTTCAAAATTTTTTTTTCTCCCTTACTCCTCCCACTGGAAAAAAAAACAAGAAAATAAAACTCTTGTAATAGATAAACATAGTCAAGTATAATAAATTCCACGTTGGCCATATTAAAAAATGCATGTCTCATTCTGCTCATCATCTCTGAGAGAAAAGATTATTTTTCTCATATTAATAAACAAGTAATATTAGGGAGATACAGATTTTTTTTCCCTTCCTATTTCCTCATTTTCTACTAGGTCAAATCAGCCCCTGAAGAATATGGCTGAAAATGAGGTTGGATTTAACATTCTCTTTAGTTTGGCTTTTAAAATTGCTGGGTTTGCAACTTGGGAGTTCACAATCTCTGAAGGTCAGACTCACTTTCTTTTTTTCATCAAGCCTTTGGAGAGACTGGAAATGAGTTGGAAACACAGTCCAAGGAACTATGGTTGGCAGACAAGTCTCTGAAAGTTGGTATGGGCAATCACACTTGGGATGTATGTCAAGGGTGCCTGCAAAAATAATGGAAGGAAAGGGGCACAAGGAGGTATTGGTGTCTACTGGGGCCAATGTATCTAAACACAAGTGGTACACATTCTGGATGACAGACAAACCAAAGAGCATTATTGGAAGCAACTGCCAAAGAGATGGAGCAAGCAAAGGCCCAAAACAAGAACAGACTTATTGTGTGCACAAATAACCAACTTACACCAAAAGTATGAATGACTGGATTGACAACTGGAAAGAAAATGACTATAAGAAAAGGAAAAATAAAGATATTGTCCACAGAGATCAATTCATTAAGCTGAATAACATGACTTGAGACATGAATGTTGAGTGGAAATATGTCCCTGCTGGTTTAAAAGGTGAAGGCAATGTTGAAGCTCAAAGATTAGCCAGAGAAGCACCTAGAAAGAAATGAGAAGACTCAGTCAATACTTGCAGATGATGAAATTTAATTCTAATTTTAAATTTAAAGTGTCATTCTCTTTAAACCTTCAACATAGCCTCCAAATCACTTTTTCTTTACCGTTTTTTCCCTCTTTTATAGGTGTTATTGGTAATTTTCCTCATATACTTTCTCAGTTTTTCTATGTACTATTTTAATTTTTCTTCACTAATATAAAAATACTATATGCTATATTATAAACACCTGTAGAAATGTCCACATGTCTTAATCATAAGAGAGAGGCAGATATATTCATCTCTATCAGATTCAACTGAACTCTCACTTGCTCAGCTCTTGCCCCAGACCATCTAGAAATTAATCCTGCCTGCTTGACTGCTCATCTGACTTGGGAGTCACCAACTTTTCCTTCAGGTAAAATGGATTGTGAAACAAACTTTGCCATCTGTCCTGACACTGCTTTCTAAGGACTTCCTGGCTTTATCACTTGCTTGCATGCTCTACAGTATTCCACTATCATCTGATTTTCTGACAATCTAAAGATGCCTGCATGGGCCATGCAATTTGCCCCTTTGGTGCCTTCTTATGACTTTCAGGACTTAGAACTTTTAAAAGTCTTTTCATTTACCCATCAACTGAACTCTCTAATATGTTGTCACCTCCTGTTCCCCGTCTCCCAAGTGTGAACTTGATCATAGACTATCTTTCTGTGGTTATCATCTATCCCCAATGCTGAGCATAGCACCTGGAACGTAGTAGGAATAGGAATTCAGTAAATGTTTTTCATTAAAAAAGACCAAAAACCAAAACATTCTCTTCAAACTTGTTCAGGCACCACCCAACTGGGGAAGCCCGTTGAATTCTACTTAGGCTTTGGCACATACATACATCCTTTCTCTAGATTGCCTAGTACTGGGGAGTGGTCTGGAAGTAAAAGGCACATAATCAAAGTCAAGTCCTCCAGCTCCTTATTAGAAGAGGCCCATCTCTCATTATAATATTCATTCTCATTAATTGTTAGCTAATAACAGTTGATTGCTGCCTGTCAAGAACACCAAGGGCATATAAGCACCAAGAAACTATCACGAGGCCACCATGATCAGTCATTACAACAGAAAATCAAGTCATTATAACAGATTACAAGTCATTGTAACAGATTACAACAGAAAATCAAATGACCATACTTTTATTAGTTATTCACTAGCCATAATTAATAAAATGGTTAGTTACCAAGAAATTATGTCTCTCTAACTTTTTATGCATTACACTTCTCTGTCATGAAGTAGGTAATATTCTTTATCACTGGTCCCCTGGAATCATGGTTTAATCATGGCATCAGAGTTCTTAAGTTTGATCCATTTGTTTTTCCAGGACTGAATCATAACCTTCCTATACCCTGAAGGTAGAGATTCAAGTGCCCTCCTATTTCTCCCTCCTGGAGATGAGGGACATGTTTCCCAATAAACCTGTCCTCCACCTTTGTTGAGTAACTTCCAATCCACACCCATCCAGGTGAGAGAATAGAGAAGATGCTGTAAGGGATCCCAGGCATGGATGACAAGTGATGGGTCTTAATTCCCATGGCCACTATTTATTATGTATCTCTTTCCTAGTCTGTTCCAGTGGAGAGATTTCAAATGAGAATTTCAATCAACATTAAATTCAAATGAACAGACACTGGATTGCTGAATGGGCTGATCAGCTGATACTAGTTCTTCTCAGGGGTGGGAAGCCTGAGCAGATGCTCCAAACACATCACTCTGTTGTCTTGCCCTATGTCCTGGAATTACAGCCTCCAATTTCCCATCCTCTATTCCTCCCACCCACTTAATCCCTTTTCTAAAATGCTCATCATTTTCCTTAGTCACAGGTCAAAGACCCCAAATTAATTTATGTTTAAGTGTGAAGCCAAATAAAATAACTAGAATCTGAAGTGATTTCTCCCCACATTCTGTGGGAATTCTTTATGCTAACCCATAAAGGATATATAGGAATATAGGAACAGGGATTTTATAACTGGGAAAAATGTTCAAAGGGTACTATGGTGTGTGCTTGTGTGGGATGATTGTAATAATGATAACTCATCTGCATTTAATGGAATTCAATAAACATTTATTAAATGCTTATTATACAAAGACAACACAAAGACAAAAAAAATTGAACAGTTTCATTCCTTGAGGAAGTCACGAATGGCAGAGCTCAATATGTAAATCAGTAATGATAAAATATTCACAGAACAATGAGAAAACAGTAGGAAGAGGGAGAGAATGCAGTTGATTTTTACAAAGTACTTTTCTTACAATTAGCTTGTTTGGTAATTAGTGCAATCATTATTATTCTCTTTTCAAAGATAAGGAAAAGGAGGTTCACAGAGGTTCAGGGAGTTGCCTATGATCCCATGGTACAGGAGGAGGGATTAAAAATAAATACAAGTAATTATAATTTAGAACATGATAAAACACATGTGCAGGGCAGCTAGGTTGTACAGTTTATAGAGTACCAGACTTGGAAGTGGAGACAGTGTATTTAGAAAACTCTTTCTAAATATTGTTGATGAAGGGGAAGAGAAAGGATAATAGCTTGAGGGGTACCTTGAGAGGTTTTTTTGTTAGGATAGGGGAGACCTGAGCATGTTTGTAGGCAGAAAACTGGTAGGCAAGTAGAGATTAAAGGTGAAAGGGAAAGAGAGTGGCTAATGGAGACAGATCCTGGAAAATATAAGAGGAAAGGATCTTGGGATGAGAAGACCCAGTACATGTTCTGAGGCTGTAAAGGAGAAAGAATAAGAGAAGAAACACAGAAGCTCCCAAACTCTTAGACCCAAGGCTTGGCAACAGGAACAGTGCATGGGGATGTTAGGGTACGAAAGAAACCCAGGTTCAGGATAATGGAGAGTTGTGATCAGGCACTTAACCTTGGCTACCAGTAGGAAAGAAGTAGACTGAATCAAAAGATCAGAGTTCTAGTCTTGGTTCTCACATTAATTTGCCATATGATCATGGATGAATCATTTTCTCTCTTATTGTATGTGTGTGTGTGTGTGATATTTGGGGAAGGAACTGAGAAGCGAGCAATCTCTAAGCAATCTCTAACACCCATACACACATACTTATTCCCTTTCATAATGCTAGAAATTTCACATTAAAGTCTTTTCTGTGTATCTTAATAGCTTTTCACCATTCAAAAGTCCCTTATGAAACTGCAAATATCCCTTGGAATCATAACACTTTAATTCCCTTATCATGTAATGCTAATACCTTAGATGGATTAATGAATTAACAGCCAACTGACAGCAGGATAAGTGCTTAGGAAGGGTATTCAGTTTGCAAGGAATGTGGAGGAGAATAGAGGAGTGAAAAGTCCACAGGAGCGGGCAGAAGGGTTCTGAAAGGGGAGGCTAGTGGAATAATCCCAAAGAGAGATTCCTTAACCTTCTAATTCTAATTCTACCTTCTAATTCTAAAATTCCATGTGCCCAGGGGTGCTGAAAGCTAGAGATAGCTATTCATGCCTCTCTGTAGACCACATCTGCATTCCAATCCAGGGTCACCTCAGAACTTCCTTGCCTCCTAGTTGAGGTTCTAGATTGGTGATTGGTGACAGTTCTCTATATCTTGCCAGACTTAGACCAGAATGTGGCTCTCTGGTCATCGTTATGTTATGTTGCTCCCTTTTCTGCTTTCTAGATTTGGTTCTGGAAATATTAATCAAATTGACATTACCTTTCCTGGAAAATGCATATCAATCAGTTGCTCTATAACTCCACTCATCATCCTTCCAACCCTCCAAACCAAAGCACTCCTCCCAGGCCACCAGTCTCCTATAAATGTGGACTTCCTTTATTAGAATGGAAGTTGTTCAAGGGCAGGATATGAATCCCCAATGTTTAGTCCAGTAGAAAGCACTTAGGAAATGCTTTTTCATTCATTCAGAGACTAGGCACTCAAGGCCCTCTTATCCTAGACACTTTCCCTGCTCCCCATTATTTCTTTGGTAGATTCATCTCATTTTATTAATGAAGAAAGTGAGACCCAGAGAGGGGCAAAGATTTTTTTTTAAGTTTACCCAGGTGAGAAGAAGCAGAGTTGGGATTTGAATTAATATTGAATGATTTCAACCAGTTCTGAATGAACCAGTTCTCTCAATTCTATGATCTTTCTAGTATACCATAACATAAACACAATCTGGGCTTTCTGAGGGTAGAGGGTAGAGGGCAAGGAGAAGGAAGGGGAGAAAATAATCTTATAGATACTGGTACAAGTTCATGGCCCTGTGATGGCCCAGTGCCCACTTTGCTTTCTTCCTCCTCTGTCTACCCCTTTTTCCTGATGTCTTTCCTAATCCCGTTTCTTTAGAGACTGAAATCTACCCTGTGGATTTCCTTGGTTGAGCAGGTAGCTGTTTCTTCACTCATTTACAAATTCTTGTGTTGGGCAAAGAAAATCTCTCTGCCTGTGTTCTTGGGTTTTCTTCTTCTTATCCTTTCCTAATCCTCTTCTCCTGTTGCTTTGAGGGTACAAAGGGCCTTGTGAAAGGATCATGAGCAATAACTCCACATCCACCATCCTCCCCAGTGACCTTCCTTTCATCACAGGGAATCCTCCTTACCGCCAGTCAAGTCTGCCTCAGAGCGTAGAGTGGTGGGCAGAGGTGGGGTGTAGGAGTAGGATGCCACCAACATGGTGTGATTTGAGGAGTATCTGGAAGCACCCCTCAAAGCACACATACACACATACTTACTCCCTTTCATAATGCTAGAAATTTCACATTAAAGTCTTTTCTGTGTATCTTAATAGCTTTTCACCATTCAGAAATCCCTTATGAAACTGCAAATATCCCTTGGAATCATAACACTAATTCCCTTATCATGTAATGCTAATACCTTAGATGGATTAATGAATTAACAGCCAACTGACAGCAGGATAAGTGCTTAGGAAGGGTATTCAGTTTGCAAGGAATGTGGAGGAGAATAGAGGAGGAGTGAAAAGTCCACAGGAGCAGGGAGAAGGGTTCTGAAAGGGGAGGCTGGTGGAGTAATCTCAAAGAGAGACTTCACTACCTTCATAATTTTACCAACGACTGCCTGAGCTGGGAGCGGAGATGATGTGTTGCAAGCCATTTCAACTCAGTTGACTTATTCTGACTTGTTGTTCTGAGTAGGTACTCTATCTGGCTGTTTTGACTATCATAGGACCTCCATTAAGAAAGCCAATGTGTTCCAGTGACACATTTAATTGCAGGAATTTTAATTCCTAGGGGGTGGAAATGCAGTATGATCTGTGGGGATGCATTTCTGGACCTGAATCTGGTCTTTTCCTTAAGAAGCCTGCGTGGGGGACCACCTTCATCCTCCTTTTGCTCCTCAGTTAGCATTATTCCTTTAGATACTCCCTCCACATCTTCAACAGCTTCCAGTACTAGATGTGGAGTGGGCCATGGGTTCAAATCCCAGCTTTGCTACATACTAGTTGTGTGACCTTTGATGTTGCTCTCCGTTTCAGTTTCTTCACTTATGAAATGAGGGGCTTAGATGAAAGATCTTTAAGGTTTTTCCAGGATTAAATCTGTGATTCTAGGTGGTTTCCCAAATGAAATAGGGAGGAGAGGAATTGGAGATCAGAAGAATGGGGATCCTTAAGTCATACCATGGAGATCTGACTCTGTCATTCCTCTACCAAAAACAATATAAAACAACTTTCAATGGCTCTCTAATGACTTTAGAATCAAATGTAGACTCCATAGCCTGGCTTTTTTAAAAATTTATTTTATTTTTTTAATTAAATTTATTTATTTAACTTTTTACATTCCTTTTCACAAAATTTTGGGTTCCAAATTTTCTCCCAATTTATCCCCTCCCCCCACCCCAATACACCAAGCAATCTATTTTTCCCTATCACCAATCTGCCCTCTCTTCTATCATCCCTCCTTTCTCTTGTCCCTATCTTCTCTTTTGTCCGGTAGGGCCAGATGACTTTCTATTCCCCATTATCTGTACTTCTAATTTCCTAGTAGCAAGAACAATACTAAAGAGATGCTCCTAAAACTTTAAGTTCCAAATTCTCCCCATCCCTCCATCCCCACCCATTCCCTTTGGGAAGGCAGGCAATTCAATATAGGCCATATCTGAGTACTTTTGCAAATGACTTCGATAACAGTCGTGTTGTGTAAGACTAACTGTATTTCCCTCCATCCTATCCTGCCCCCCATTGTTTCTATTCTGTCTTTTGATCCTGTCCCTCCCCAGGAGTGTTGACTTCAAATTGCTCCCTCCTCCCATTGCCCTCCCTTCCATCATTCCCCCCACCCTGCTTATCTCCTTCTCCCCTACTTTCCTGTATTGTAAGATAGGTTTTCATACCAAAATGAGTGTGCATTTTATTCCTTCCTTTAGTCAAATGTGATGAGGATAAACTTTTTCTCAGCTCTCCTCTTTTTCCCTCCACTAAAAAGTCTCCTGCTTGCCTCTTGAGTGAGAGATAATTTACCCTATTCCATTTCACCCTCTCTCCTCCCACTACATTTCTCTCTCACCTTTTACCTTAATTTCTTTATGGTCCCATCCTATTCAATTCACTCTGTGCTCTCTGTCTCTGTATGTGTGTGCATGCACATGTGTACGTGTGTGTGTGTGTGTGTGTGTGTGTGTGTGTGTGTGTGGTCCCACCAACTATCCAGATACTGAAAAGTTTAAGAGTTACAAATATTGTCTTTCCATGTAGGAATGAAAACAGTTCACCTTTGGTAAGTCCCTTATGACTTCTCTTTACTGTTTACTTTTTCATGCTTCTTCTCATTCTTGTGTTTGAAAGTCAAATTTTCTTTTCAGCTCTGGTCTTTTCATCAAGAATGCTTGAAAGTCCTCTGTTTCATTGAAAGACCATATTTTCCCCTGAAGTATTATACTCAGTTTTGCTGGGTAGGTGATTCTTGGTTTGAGTCCTAGTTCCTTTGACTTCTGGAATATCCTATTCCACGCCCTTTGATCCCTTAATGTAGAAGCTGCTAGATCTTCTGTTATCCTGATTTTATTTCCACAGTACTGGAATTGTTTCTTTCTAGCTGCTTGCAAGATTTTCTCCTTGACCTGGGAATTCTGGAATTTGGCCACAATGTTCCTAGGAGTTTTTCTTTTTGGATCTTTTTCAGGTGGTGAGCGATGGATTCCTTCAATACTTATTATGCCCTCTGGTTCTAGAATGTCAGGGCAGTTTTCCTTGATAATTTCATGAAAGATGATGTCTAGGCTCTTCTTTTTGATCATGGCTTTCAGGTAGTCCCATAATTTTTAAATTGTCTCTCCTGGATCTATTTTCCAGGTCCGTTGTTTTTCCCATGAGATATTTCACATTCTCTTCCATTTTTTCATTCTTTTGGTTTTGTTTTGTGATTTCTTGGTTTCTCATAAAGTCATTAGCCTCCATCTGTTCCATTCTAATCTTGAGAAAACTATTCTCTTCAGTGAGCTTTTGAGCCTCTTTTTCCATTTGGCTAATTCTGCTTTTGAAAGCATTCTTCTCCTCATTGGCTTTTTGAACCTCTTTTGCTAATTGAATGAGCCTACTTTTCAAGGTGTTATTTTCTTCAGCATTTTTTGGGTCTTCTTTACCAAGGTATTGACCCATTTTTCATGCTTTTCTTGCATCTCTCTCATTTCTCTTCCCAGTTTTTCCTCCACCTGCCTCACTTGATTTTCAAAATCCTTTTTGAGCTCCTCCATGGCCTGAGCCCACCGGACATCCACCTTGGATGTCTTGGATACAGAGGCCCCGACCTCCACGTCTTTCCCTGATGGCAAGCATTGTACTTCCTCATCAGAAATGGAAGGAGGAAGGAACATCTCTTCCCCAAGAAAGTAGCTTTCTATGGTCTTATTTTTCTTCCCTTTTCTGGGCATTTTCCCAGCCAGTTACTTGACTTCTGAGATTCCTCTGCACCCCTGCCTAGATCCACCCAGCTAGTGCTTGGGGTCTGAGATTCAAATGCTGCTCCCCAGCCTCAGGGCTTTCAGCAGCAGGTAGGACTGCTATTCAATGTGAGCTTAAGTTCTGGTGTTTGGGTGGGGACCGGGCCACCTCCCAGACTCAGTTCCCTCAGGGGCTTTATGCAGAGACCTTCGGTAATGGCCCTGAGCTTCTGTCTGCTCCAGTAGTCCCGGACCGCTGCTGCCTCTGCCTCTGCCTCTGCCACTGCCTCCCGAGGGGGCCCGAGTCACGGAGACACCCCGATCCCCTCTCGGCCAGCCCAGAAGCCTTTCTCACTGACCTGTAGCGCCTGTGGGTGGAGGGACCTTTGTGGCCATCGGAGATTCTGTCCCTAAAGCTTGCTCGGGTCTTCTCCTCTGGGGCTGCATGGCCAGGACAGCGCAGGGGTGGGCTCCGCTGTCTGGAGCATGACAGACCCCTGGGGACGGCTTTCCAGGGCTCTCTGGAACGGAAATCTCTTCCACTGTGTTTCTGCGCGGCTTGCACTGATCCAGAATTTGTAGGGAGTTCTTTTTACAGGAAATATATGGGCTGTGGGTTCAGAGCTAGCATATGTGAGTTTTTCTACTCCACCATCTTGGTTCCTCCCCCCATAGCCTGGCTTTTAAGGCCCTGTGCAATCCCTCACCCTTATTTCATTCAATTCTCTATCCCAAACTTTATAGTTACCAGCAAGCATGAGGATAAATGACATGAGCTAGTGCCATGTTTCAGAGCTGAATATCAGGGAATCTACCTACTTAGAAAGACTGGAGCAACTATGCATGCCAACAGTTGGTGGTTTATTCTGCTCAAATAAGTCAAATCTTTCAGATAGCTATACTAAAGTTCATGAAAAGGTGGGAGAGCAAGTAAGATTTTGAGAAGATTGCATTGATTTGGATGTAGTGGCCTGGGTTTTTCCTTTCCATCTACCTTGATGTGGTTGTGTAGAGCCCTAGCTACTATACCTGGTGATAGGCTGTTTGTCTAAAGCTTGAGTGATATGCCTGGGTTTCCATGGATCTCTTGGGTGATTATTAATGGTAAGGACTTCTAAGTTCCTCCATAATCTTACTCCAACCAGTATTTCCAATCTTATTTCATTCACGCTCTACTGTTATCAACAGGCATGGAGACAGTGGACATCAGCTAGTCCTATGAATCAGAGTTGGCCAGGAATTAACCTGGAGGGACTTTGTCATGCATGCCAACAGTCTATGATGGTATATTCTGAATTAGAATACTGCTTGGAAACCAGAACCCAAATGATATCCGGGGGAGGTTTGAGTGTTGATGACACGCCTTGCCTTGTATTGATCTACAAGTCATAGAACCGACTTTTCAGGGGCAAGTTTAGTACTCTGTCACTGGAGAAAGCTGCCCAGGGGTAGACCTTTTTATTCTAGACAGGGACATCCCTTTTATTCACATTTAGAAACTGCTTATGTTTACCTAACACTCCAAAAAGGTCGGCCTAAGAATCCTCCCAGAAACTTCAGGTAAATGGAGAATGCTTACTCCTCAGGCTATGAATAGACAACCATAGAGCCAGCCCATGGGTTCCTTCAAAAGTGGACACACAGTATAGATGGACAATGAACTGGGCTCATAACTGAATATACAAAAGAGAACAAGGCGAATTGCCTCTGGGAAACTGCAAAGAGTTTTTAATGATCCCAAGCATCTTAAATCTTATAAACATCAGTTTTTTTTCTTTGTGATTCTGTATGGCAGAGAGTCACAGGATACTAGGCTCCAAAGAACTGAGGTTGTCCAAAGGGCAATGAAAAGGCATATAACAGGTACATATAGGCAGCAGAATACTACAGAAAATGAGTTATTTTCATGAAGAATTGCAAAAGACATCACCAAAGAGATGTATGACTGGAAAAGGAGGGGCAGTATGAGAAAGGGTTACTTATTTTATTATTTATAAATTAATTTGAGGAAAATTCTTTGAACCTTCCTCTTGCTGGCTCTCCTTTTCTAGCCATACACAAAAGGCTAAGGCATTCTTTTCTTTTTTTGGAAGGGGTAGCTCTCATAAATGTCTCTGACCCATTTGATCCTACCCAAGTGAAACTGGTCAATAATTGGCACTGCCTCTCACCTCTCCCCACAAAAGTGACCAAAAACTCCCGTTCTAAGTAGTCATGCTCACAGATCATCATAAAGAGTTTTATTTGCACAGACAAACAGAAAGACTTTTATCAAAATGCATTAAAAAACCACAAGAAGCTTCCCTTCCATTTTCCTGCTCTCTTGCCAAGGGAGAACAGGTTCCTTGGTTTGTAGTACTACTCGGTATGAGTCTCCAACAAAGAGGAAGGTCAGGGGTCACTTCTCTGCTGTCTCTAGCTCCCTCTGCCAATCTACTCCCCTAGGGCTTTTTTTTTCTTTTGAGTATTCTTGGCTCCAGTTTTGTCTGGTGCACTGTTTCTCAAATTAGTGTGCCAGTATTGGGGTTCTTGGCAATGGTAACTCACTTCATTGTCTGAGGATCTTGTACCTTCTCACAGTTTCTCTTTATCCCCAGGAGATGGTGCTAGCTTTCCAAGTAGCTGGACAGGGGAAAGTTTCAATCTGTAACTCTTTTAGGATTCAGGTTAGGATTGCTCTATATTCTAGGTTTTCAAAGTGTGTCCTGGAACCTCTGGGGTCCTGAGACTGCTTCAGCATAAAACAACTGACAATATTTGTTGCAAATGATAAAATTAGAGCTTTCAAGTAAAAAATTCAAATTTTAGAAAACTTGTATCCTGCCCTGTGAGTCTGACAGAGAGAGAGAGAGAGAGAGAGAGAGAGAGAGAGAGAGAGAGAGAGAGAGAGAGTAGATAAATAGATTATGTTCAAAGCCTTGGGCTAAGTGCTGAGGATTAAATACATACAAGCAAGCAAAGCAGTCCCTACCCTCAAGGAGTGGGGAAATATTGATGGGGTACAAGCCCAAGCCAAGACCTTTTCCCCCTGGATCTGGAGGGCTTTTGTCACATTTGTCTGAAGGGCCACGGAAAGTTTGGCCTTGTCAGGGGGCTCCTTGGATTCCCCTTCCATTTCTCACTGGCCAGATACTCCCTATTTAGCATTCTTTTGATATTCCTCCCTTTGATCCTATTACCAGCCACTCCTATCAGGATCTTCCCTGAGTTTGACCCATCAAGACCATCCCTGGGACCTGGCAACACCTGCTTCCAGCCCAGGTCCTCTATTGTCTGATATTTCCTGATTACCTCCACCTGTTTCCAACCCTTGACCAGTCACCCCAGTCCCATTGAGGTCCTCCTTGGACTTCTCCTCAAGACTTTCCTTAAAACCCTCCTCCTATCACCCTTGACTACCAGACCACCTCCAGATCCCTCCTGTAATCTTTTCTGTATTTAAGTTCCATCTTGCCTCCATGAAGGCTCTCAGATTAAATCCAGCTCAGACTCTGTGTAGCTGAGATTCTATCTGGCCCACTTGTGAATACAAGTGTTACAAATGCTTAGGCTCCTTAAGAGTCAACCCAAGGTGGCAAATCTTTAATAAACTTTATTTTCTTTGGCTTCAAGAAGGCTTGAGTTGAATTCATTCAAGCAGGACTCAGCTGTTGGTATTTTGGGGGACAGAACCCTAACCTCAACGAGACAATATATAAAGGAGACCTGGAAAACAATGTAGGGAGATGGGAAAGGAGGTATTCAAATGAGTGAGGTAAGGCATGGCTGGAATCCTTTCTAAAATGGTGGTCTCAAGGAGGGAGTTGTCAATCACAATAGCCTTAGGGTTGAGGTTTCTCAAAGAATGCAAATCACCAGAAGAGAGAGTCCAGGCTTGAGTGAAGGGAAGCATGATTAAAGCCCTTCTTAAAATGGTGGTCCTGGGGAAGGATGACAATTTGGGGAACAGGGAGATCACCATGCCAAACACTCTCTACTGAATGTATACCCTCACAGTTGGCAAGAAACTGCATGAAATTGTAGTTTGATGGTGTTACCTCGGAGAGTATGAGGACTGAAACAGGGAATCATTCAATCAAAACTGGTCAATGCATTTGTCACATCTAAAAATGAATGCCTCATTCTGTATTTTTAGTCCATTCCTTCTTGAGAAATATACATCATTTGTCTTCTAATGTCAAAATTGATCAGTGTTTTTTTGTGGTGTTTTTCTCCTTCACTGGTCTCCAGGCTGCACTCCTGATTGTCCATGAACTTTCTCTATCATGCCAGGGGCCATCTCCAGTGGTCCTGGTCTGTGTCTTGTCATTGGACCCAGAGGGCTGTGGAGGAGAAAGTGAGACTGGTGACTTTGCACAGCCCTCCCTCACTTAAATCCAATTCTCTTACAAGTCACGGCACCATATTCCTTATATCATGGTCTTCTTTGAAAATGAAGTACAGACAATAACAACCTATTGTAGCATAGAAACCTTTTCACTCTGGAAGCTCCCTCTTTCTCTGAACCTTTTCTCACACTGTAAGATCCCCTGTGGTCTCACTCTGATCAGGTGCTTCTTCTCATGATATCCATTTTAAGGAGAATGTCCAGGCAAACTGTGTCTTCATTGTGTCCAAGATGCTCTCCTGACTCTCCATAGGACTCTCTAGTTCTTAATCTATGAGACTGTCAAAAGATGAACATGTTTGAGATGTTAAGTAACAATGAGAGATTTAAATAACTTCAACATAGGCATACAAAAGATGTCGTGAGTGTATGTGATGATCTGTCAAACAATTAACAGAACATTTCCTCATTTCTGCCATGTCCCTAATTCTGGTACCTCTTCCTCTCATTTCAAATTCCTTTTATGCATTGTCTTATCCCACTAGAATGTGAACTCCTGTGAACTCCAATCCCTTCTTGAAGGTAAGAACTTCTCTTTCTTTCTGATTATATTTGTATTTCCAGTCCTTAGGATGGTGCCTGGCACACAGTGAGAGCTTATTAAATACTGGTTGACTTGTTGAAGACTTATTGTAAATACTTTTCATGAGTACTATAATAGGAGATGACCGAATATCTCATGAAATGATGTTTCTCTTTTTTTGCCACTTATTTTATTTTATTTAATATTTAATAAATAAGATTGACTGCCACATTGAAGGTCTACAGAGATGTTGTGCTGACCTCATTGTTGTATGTCTGTGAAACATGGACAGTCTACCAGCACCATACCAGGAAACTGAATCATTTCCATTTGAACTGTCTTAGAAAGATTCTGAGGATCACCTGGCAGAATAAGGTACCAAACACTGAGGTCTTTATTGGAATTAAGCTATTAAACATTCAAACTATGCTTCAGAGAGTGCAACTCTGATAGGCTGGCCAAATTGTTTGAATGCAAAACATACACTTATCTAAAAGATTATTTTATGAAGAACCAGCATGGGGCAGGCATGGTGGTCAGAAAAGGACATAAAAGGACACTTTCAAGGTCTCTCTCAAGAACTTTGGAATTGATTGTGTGGCAGGGGAGACACTGGCTCAGGACAACTCAGCATGGTGTGCCCACATCAGAGAAGGTGCTGTGCTCTATCAGCAAAGGAGAATTGAAACAGCTCAAAGGAAATGTAGGATATGCAAATTTAGCATATCCGCACCAAATGTTCATGTGGATTATCTGTGCCCAATCTGTGGTAGAACATTCCAAGCTGGTATTAGTCTGATCAGCCACAGTCGGACACAATGACACTTGACTTTATCATAGTGATGTCATTTTGGTCTCTTCAAGGATGAAGGACAGCAACCAACTATATGGATTCTTCTCTCTTAGAACCAATTCCAATGCGAGTGAGGTTCAAGTGTTGCCTGCCAGCCCACGCCTTTTGCCTTCCACTGTAAAAGTTCTTCCTTGCACAATGCTTATATGTGAGATGATTTCCCCCATTCTTCCTCTACCTTCTCCTTTCTTCTAGGGCCTACCTTTCTCATTCTTTCATTTTTTTTTTTTTGAGATCATCCCAACATAATTGACTTCCACTCTTATTCCTTGGCTATATAGTGGTTGTTTAGTTCATTCAGTTGTGTCTGACTCTTCTTGACACAATGTAGGGTTTTCATGACAAAGATACTTGAGTGGTTTCTCATTTCCTTCTCAAGCTCATTTTAAAATGAGGAAATTGAGGAAAGAGTGTCAAATGACTTATCCAGGGTCATATAGCTAGGCCCAATTTGAACTCAGAAAGGTGAGTCTCCCTGACTCCAGACCCAGCACTCTATATACTGTACCACCTAGTTATCTATATAAATGCCTTCTAACTGTCCTAATAATATAAACTTCTTAAGCACTCCATATCTTCCATGCAGGAAGGTAAATAGTTTAAGCTTATTAGCTCCTTATGATTTTCCCTCTTATGTTTACCTTTTTAATGTTGCTTTTGAGTCTTGTATTTAAATGTCAAATTTTCTATTCATCTTCCAGTTCTGGGAAAATACAAGGTGGTGTGATCTTGGGAAAGATAAGGACACTGTTCTCCTGGTCTACATTCTGGTCTTTATCCAGGAAAGTCCCCTGCTCCCATATAGTTGCAAGTACTGGCACTCCCCTCTGCCATGGAGCTGTGACACAGAACTGGGCATGGGCCATGCAGTTGCCAATCAGAACCAGTTGAACCCAGTGCAACACTGGGTCCCCTAATCTCTTTCCAACCATTGTCCAATCCCTTCTGTGGGCTGAGAGCTCCTGAAGCTGCTGCTGCTGGTGTCACAGACACTTCCAAGGCCTATAACTAGTGTTGCTGCTGCATGTGCTCTGGTTAGACCCTACTCTGGTGTCACAGACTTCTCCTGCCAAACTCCCAAGTTGTCTTAGGCTGGAAGAATGTATCACCCTGACCTTTTGTTGACTCTACCTTTCCAAAATTTGATTTGAAGTTCTTCATAGGAGAATATTGGGAGAGTTCATCTGGGTTGTTGCCTGTACTCTGTGTGTGTTCGTCCTTAGATGCCAAAGGAAACCATGCCATCAGAGAATGATGACATGACTTGCACTTGACTTTGTTTTGAGTGAGGGAGAGCTGTGCGGGTCACTAACCTCACTTCTCCTCCAGAGTCATCTGAATCCAGTGACCAGATATTCATCAGGATGACTGGAGATGACCCAGGATGCTGTCGAGACAAAGAAATGTCTACCTTCTGAGTCAGAAAATCTCTTCAAATAAGTTGAGACAATACATGGGGCAGCAGGGATTGTATATGAAGATCTGAGGTACAAACTGTTCCTAGAATTTCCTAGCAGCTACCTCTATATGCTTCCATTGTGAAGTCTGTCATACCCTGTGATTATCCCACTGCAGACAATACCTCCTGGGATATCTTCAAGAATAAATAGTTAGCTCTGGATGATGCCAGGACCATCAGACCGTCCAGCCAGATCCGACTAGGAGAATCCAACATTGCTAACCCACACTAATGAACTCTGAATACAGCCTTGAAAAAGCACCTGCTGGAACTATATATCATGAAGCATGACTAGCCAGGAGCCAGGGCCCGACTACCTGCCCCCTTTCTTTTCCCTTCACCCTGTGCACACACATGTATTATTTCCCTCTCCCCATCCCATCACCAGCCTGGATCATGCATTGTTTCCCTTACCTTTTGATGTTTTTTTTCCATTCCTTTAAAAAAATAACCCAAGCCTAGCCCAACTCTTATCATTCGTTTACAATGTTTTTTTTAAATTAGCAAAAACCAATCAAGACACAAGGACTGGAGGTCTAAAGCAGAACAAAGAATGGGTTTTAGGAGGCTGAGGCATAGGGGGAGGTGAAATGATAGGAAGTTATGGTAAGATCGGGAAATGTCAGTTTCCAATTAGGAAAGTGAAACACTTGAGGGAAATGTGGGTAAAACCAATAGTCTTATCATGTGCATGTGTGACTGAGGTGAAGAAGGAGGAGTAGGTCAGGGGACTTAAGAAGGCTGAGAAAATGGGAGGCTAGAAAGTTTGAGGGAGCATCTGCATGGATATTAAGGTTTCCTATATAAGGGTGGGAGTTGGGGGAGGAAGAAGACAGAGACTCTCACCCCCCAAAAAAAATCCTCCCAAGAGAAATAAAATAAGAAAATATGATCTGTATTCAGACTCCATCAGTTCTTTCTCTGGAGGTGGATAGCATTTTTCATCATAAATCCTTCAGAGCTGTCCTGGATAGCTCTACTGCTCAGGAGAGCTAAGTCATTCATAATTGATCATCCTACAATATTGCTATTACTGTGTACAGTGATCTCCTGGCTGTGCTCACTTCATTTTTCATCGGTTCATATAAGTCTTCCCAAGTTTTTCTGAAACCATCTTACTCATCCTTCTTATAGCACAATAGTACCCCATTACATTCACATACCATAACTTGCTCATCCATTCCTCAGTTGATGGGCATCCCCTCAAATTCCAATTCTTTGCCATCACAAAAAAGAGCTGTTTTAGGGACTCTGTTTTATCCATTTCTAGTGTACTTATATCATCTTATGATTTTGTCCCCCTTTCAAAACTTAACCTCCATGAGGCCAGGGCCTGTGTCTAACTCTACTGTTTTGCACTGCATTTTCTATGTAGCAGGTGTCTAACAAATGTTTATTGTAGTACTCGCTTGTACTCTATACTTCAAGACACAGTTCTGATCTTCTTTCTTCCCTAAACCTTCCAGGAGGGCTTTTGGGGAAAGATAATGAGTTCAGTTTTGAATTTAAGATGTCCACCTGACATCCAGTTTGAGATGTCTAATAAACAGTTGGAGATGTGACACTGGAGGTAAGGAGAGAGAGAAAAAATTTGGAACTCAAAAATTTTAAAAAATGAATGTAAAAATTGTCTTTTCATGCAGTTAGGAGGAGAATAAAATATTATTAAAAATGACTTACAAATTGTGATCACAGTCTCTCAGGGAAAGTCCCCTTACACTTTTTTCTGCCATCAACACCTTGGATCTCATGACTCCCTTTACTGACTGTGTAAGAAATTTCTGTTTTCAGGACCAGAGAGGCCCCAAAGACAATGTGAGGAAGTTGACATCTTGGAGACTTGACCTGTCCTTACTGTTAGAGCCGTGGACTGAGGGAAGTCAAGGAGAAGTTAGCTGTAGCTGTTTTTTAACTGTAGGTGGCATAGGAGAGCAATTTGCTGATACCTATTTAGTTCTTGCTATTTCAGAAATGTTAGACAAATTGTACTACCTGCTGAATGACCTGTGTATGCCACTTAGAGCTAGACAACGCAAACCCTGGGTAGGACCACAGGGCCTCCAACAGTGCCACTGAGAACCACGCTGTGTCCTTACTCTTCTCCATGCCCCTATTCTTACCACCAACTCTGCCCCACTAAGATTGCTTTTCCCATTCTATCACCAATCCTCAACTATTTATTGGAGGAAGAGAGAAGGATGTAAGTGTGTATATCTGTGTGTTTGTGCCCTGTAGAGCCTCTCCTGTTACTTCTGAATCTATAACACAGGGAACACCAGCAGGCACATAGACCCCCTAAGGAAATGGAATTATTGAAATCACTGTGGAGATGCAATATATTAAGAGAGGCAAAGCAGTTATGTGTTTTTTCTCTTGGTCCCATGCAACCACGGAAGGTCTTCAGTAGCCTCCCTGTGCAGCCCCCACTGAGAAAGAAGAAGCCTGAGGGATGCTCACATCTCCTGAGTGATCCTATCAGAGGAAGACAAACGGCTACAGCCTAAAGCTCCTTTTTGTGCCAGAGGGGAGTTGGATTATCAGCTTGCTGCTCATTTACTACATACTCTTTTGCTCCATGAAGTCAGCAGCTGTCTTTATGACCAGCTATTTCTCTACTTCCCTGCAAGGCCTGATCTTGCCTCACCCAGACAAGAAATTTGAATACCCTCCTCATAATTCTCCTTTCCTTTGTTCTCTTTCCCTCCTGTTTCCTTGTTGAATGGAGAGCATTTCTATATCTAATTTAGTGTGTATGTGTGTGTCTGTGTGTGTGTGTGTTCCCTTGCTTTGATAAATTCAGAAAAGAGTAAAGTTCAAGTGTCATCTACTCCCCCAAACCTATATTTTCCCCTGCTCTTCCTCTGCCGTTCCCCTCCTTGGTGTATTCCTCTTTCCTTGCCTTGTTGCCTGCCACCCCACTCCTTTCCCCTCTACTGTAAAAGCTCTTCCTTGCCCATTTCTTACAAGTGAAATAATTTCCCCCATTCTTTCTCTACCTACCTGTTCTCCTAGGGCCTCCCTCTTTCTCACTCTTTCATTTTTATTTTTTTTTTGAGATCACCCAACATAATTGAGTCCCACTCATATTTTCTGTCTCTATTGTGGTTGTTTAGTATTTTTGATGGGGTGCTTGGGTGCCTGTACTTGGATCCCAATTCTAAAATCACATTTCTCTCTCAAAGTCACATTTTTCCCTAACCTCAAAACATTTTCTCAGACACTTCTTCTCCAGCCCAAGGACAACTTGCCTCAGCAAAAACCACTATCTCTTTTCCTGATACAGTAGCCAGCTGCACCTATACAATTTATTATTTAGAACCAGCTCTGTACTGGCTGAACTGGCTGTGTACTGGATCATAACAACATTTACTACTCACTGACATATCACATATATCCTAGATTTATGTTTACTCCCTTACATTTATCTTGTCTAACAAGACATTGATGAGAGCAGCCTGGGAATTACTTGTAGTCCTGACTATTAGTTGACTTAGGTAAGTTTCAGGCCTAAAACCACACCTCCATGTAGCACCCCTTGGACTATTTCCTGATGAACTGTGAGTAAAATATCTGTTCAGTAGATACTAAAAGTGAATGTTCCTTTAAGAAATAACCACTCCTTAACCAGGGCAGCTAAGTGGTGCAGTGGATAGAGCATGAATGCAGGAGTCAGGAGAACTTGACTTCAAATGTCACCTCAGACACTTGACACTCACTAGTTGTGAAACCTTGGGCAAGTCACTTAACCCCAGTCACCTCATCCTGGGTCATCTCCAGTCATCCTGATGAATATCTGGTCCCTGGATTCAGATGGCTCTGGAGGAGAAGTGAGGCTAGTAACCTGCACAGCCCTCCCTCATTCAAAACAAAGTCAAGTGCAAGTCATGTCATCATTTTTCTGATGGCGTGGTCTTCTTCGTCAACAAAGGATGAACACACTCCTTAACCACTCCCAAATCCCTCCCTGAATCACCTGATTAGCATTTCTAGCACATGTTTTACTATAGAATAATCTATATACTTCACCTAAAACCCCTTTTAAGTCGCAGGTTTCATAAGAGCTCTTGCCTCTTGAAAAGCATAACAATAAACTTTTTACCTACTTAAGACTTCTTGAGTTCATGAATTCTTTCTAGACTAGCTTGCCAGGAAACTCCACTTTTGGGGTTCCTGTATCTTTCCTGATCCTTATCACTTTGAGTTGTGTCTGACTCTTAGTGACCCCATGTAGGTTATTCGTTGCAAAGATACCTGAGTGGTTTTCCATTTCCTTCTCAAGCTCATTTTACAGATGAGGAAACTGAGGCAAACAAGGTTGAGTGACTTGCCCAGGGTCACACAGCTTGGCCAAATTTGAACACAGAAAGATGAGTCTCCTGACTCCAGAATAGGCACTCTATCTACTGTACCACCTAGCTGTCTCTATAAACTACTTCTGACTGCTGTAATAATATAAAGTTCTTAGGCATTCCATATATCATCTTTCCATGTAGGAAGGTCAGTTTAATCTTACTGAATCCCTTATGATTTTCTCTTTTATGTTTACCTTTTTAATGCTTCTTTTGAGTCCTGTGTTTGGATGCCAAATTTTCTATTCAGGTTCCAGTTCTGGGTGAATCCAAGGTAGTGTGATCTGGGGAGCGGTATGGAAACTGTTCTCCAACAGGGTCACATAATCTCTTTCTGATCAGTTGTCCAATCCTCTCATCTTTACTGGGCTGAGAGCTCCTGAATATGCTGCAGCTTCTGGTGTCACAGACACTTCCAAGGACCATAGCTGGTGTTGCTGCTGAATGTGCTCTGGACAGGCCCCTATCCTGGTGTTACAGACTTCTCCTGCCATGTCTCACCCTGACCTTTTGTTGACTCTGCCTCTCCAGAATTTGATTTGAAGTTTTTTGTAGGGGAATGTTGGGAGAGTTGCAAGAGTTGTTGCCTCTACTCTGCCATCTTACTACCCGCCTCCCTCCTTATAGTATTTGTAATACTTATGTACCATATGCTATATACTAAACAGCAAAGTACTTATAGTGCTATGGAAAGTCCTCATCTCCTTTGCTAAAGCAAATTACTTATGAAAAATTTTCCAGGACTTGCCTGTTTCATCTATAAAATGGGACAATCATCCCTGTTCTGCCTCCTTGCACAGGACCTCGTAAATTAGCTCTCCTCCCCTTTACAGCAGTATAGATAGACAAGCAGGCATCCAGTCTCCATGTAAAGACCTCCCTTGATAAGGAACTCCTTACCTATAAGACAACCAATGATTTTTTGAGATAGCTCTAATTTCCCGATTTTTCTTTCCATCTAGCCCAGACCCTCCTCTCTATAATTTCTCCCCATTGAGGAGAGTCAAGGACAGCAAGTCTAATCCATCATGACCACCCTTCAGATCGCTGAAGACAAGAATCTCATTCCCAGCAAGGTTTTCCTCCTTCAGACTAAAATCCTCAGTTCTTTCAACCAGTTCTCATTTGGCCAGGTCTCTCCTGGCCTCACCATCTTGCTTTTATCCTCCTGGCAAGGATCAAGTGAGAACATGTGAAGGTACTCCATAAAGGACAACGAAAATAAGTTACTATGTTTTCAAAAGGGAAATGAAAACAAGCAAAAAAACGCCAAAACACCAGACTGGGTTCCAAAAAGACATCTTTATTTACATATAAAGGCAAGAAAGGCTATGAGCATTTATTCAGCACCAGTGTTATCTCATTGTATTGTCACAACAGCCCTGGGATGTAGGTGCCAATATTCTCTCTATTGGACTTTTGAGTAGAATGAGATAAACAGAGGCTAAGTGTCTTGTCCAGGATTGCACAGTTATTAAGTGTCTGAGGATATATTTGAACTCAGACCTTTGTAACGTCAGGCGCAGTACTCCCTATTGGTTATTTTCGGAAGTAGATACATTGTTCTTTTTAAGAACCGCAGAAACACCTGTTTTAATTGCCTCATTTACCATTGTCTTCATGACATTTTCCAGTAATTCAGGTATCCCTCTTTTGGCTCGGACAGCCTGCAGGATAAAGAATTGAGATTTCATATTTTGAGAATAGTGGTAATAACTCCCATTTCCCTAGTTTTACAAAGCCAGTGAGGTAGGTAGTAGAAATACTATTGTCCTTATTTCCCAGATGAGGAAACTGGTTCAGAGGAGGAAGTTATCTGTTTTAGAGTCACAGAGCTAATAAGCATCTAAAGTAGGACTTGAACCCAGGGTTTTTGACTCCCAGACCAAGGTTCTTTTTGATACATTCTACTTTGCTTTTGTGGAAATTACTCTTTGATGAAACTGTAGTTGGAATTTAGGAATTTGCAGCATTGGAACCTCTAAGGATTTTGCCTTTCCTAGGATAGTGTGCTCTTTGTCTCTGCGTCATATTATTTCTTTTCCAATAATATATAAGATTTTTTAAACACTTGTTTTTTAAGATTTTGAGTTCCAAATTCTCTTCCTGCCTCCCTTTTCTACCCCCTCCTTGAGAAAGTAAGCAATAAATTATCTGTGTGCAGTCCTGCAAAACTTATTTCTATATTAACCATGCTGCAAAAGAAGACAGACCAAAAAACAAATATACCACCCAAGTAAAATAAAGTAAAAGAAGTATGTTTGATCTGAATTCAGATTTCATCAGTTCTTTCTCTGCAGGTCAACAGCATTTTTCATCATAAATCCTTCAGAACTGTCCTGGATAACTGTGCTGCTCAGATGAGCTAAGCCATTCACAATAGATCATCCTACAATATTGCTGTTACTGTGTGCAATAAACTCCTGGTTCTGCTCACTTTACCTTTCATCAGTTCATAGAAATCTTCCCAAGTTTTTTGGAAGTCATCTTGCTCACCAATCTTATAGCACAATAGTATTCCATTACATTCAATGCCATAACTTTTTGAGCCATTCCTCAACTGATGAGCATCCAAGCTGTTTTAGGGACTCTGTTTCATCTCTTTCTAATGCACTTGTATCATTTTATGGTTTTGTCCCCCTTCCACTATAAACTTAATGAGACCAGGCACTCCGTCTAATCTAAGCTTTCTAACTCCACTGCCTTTAACTGCATTTTCTATGCAGCAGGTGTTTAACAAATGTTTGTCGTACTGGGTTGTACTCTATACTTCAAGACACAGTTCAAATCCTTCTTCTTCCCCAAACCTTCCAGCCCACACCTCTGTTTTCATCCTTTGAACTCCTGTAATGATCATCCAGCCTTTCACATGTCCGGATTTCTTACTGCATATGAGATTTGGTACAAGAAATTATTTGGTCCAACACCCTCATTTGACAGATGAGGAAACTGAGGGCTTAGGAAAAGTTAAATGACTTGCCCAAAGTAATCCAGACAATCAGTGGCATATGTGGGAGTCAAACTCAGGTCTAGTGTTCTTGTCACCAAACCACATTTGTCAATTCATTAATTATAGCTGATAATCTGAGCATTTTCCCAATTTCCCCTTCCCTATTGGACTGCTCTGCCTGCTGCTCTAGGGCCAGGAATGGCATCTGGGACCACTTACCGTCCGACTTGCCAGGGGCACACATCTGACCCACACGTTAGCTTCCTCCTCATTGATGGCCTTGATTATTCCCTGACAGTATTTCTCCTTCTGCAGAGAGGGAGTGGGAGAGAGAGAGAGAGAGAGAGAGAGAGTTGTGAGAGAGAGAGAGAGAGAGAGAGAGAGAGAGAGAGAGAGAGAAGGAGAGAGAGAGAGAGATTGGTATGGAAGCTTTAGGCTTTAATCACATGGGGAAAATAGGAAATACAGAGTACACACATGTTCCACTCCTCTTTTACATCCTACCCCCAATTATAGGTCCCTGGGACTCTTCTCTCCCTGCTTACCACATTAGAATCCTATGACTTAGTGTTGGAAGGGACCTTGGGGTTCACGTAGCCCAGCGGTATCAGATTGAAAAAGAAATGGGGACCACTAAGCCATATTTAAGAATCCCTACGGGCCATCTAATGATAGTTATAAAATGTAACTACCTATCATTTTTTAATTTATTTTGTTAAATATTTCCAAGTTACATTTTAATCTGCTTCAGAACTTTCAAAGGTCTTATTACTATTACTAATATAATTGATTATGTTAATGAATGCTAGAAGTATTTCGTTTAATGCTAAAATAGAAGATGGAAAGAAGAGGAGAGAAGAGAAGAGGAGAAATGAGGGGGAGAAAGGAAGAGGAGAGAGGGTAGAGAGAAGGGAGAGACTAAGACAGACAGGAAGAGACAGAAGGAAACAGGTAGGGAGGGGCAGAGAGAGAGAGAGATACAGAGAGAGAGAGAGAGAGAGAGAGAGAGAGAGAGAGAGAGAGAGAGTGAGAGTGAGAAGACAGGAGGCAGGCAGAGGGAGAAAGAGGTGAGTTTGGAGGGAAGGTAGGGGAAGCAGACAGGGGACTTGAAAGGGTGGAGGAGAAATGTGACTCTTACCCCATTTTTTTTGAAGGCACATGTGATAGGGGTGAGGTTTTCTGTTGTCTGGCAGTCGGTCTCTTTGGCAGTGAAACTCAGATAGTGGGGTTCTCTGGACATGTTGTTCTAGACACCAGGATGAGAACAATTCAAGGCATTTGTCACTCGTCTCCAAGTCCCCTTTTACCCTCACAATGTTACGGTAGGGAATGGGTAGGTACTCAGTCTGCTCTCTTGAGAAGCTCATTGAAGTGTGAACTATGGGACCCAGGTTCTAAGGTCTGCTCTGTTTCTTCATATTTTTAAGACCTCCAGTAAGTCACAGAACCAGATTTAGAAGCGTCCTCAGAGGTGATTTAAGCCAATGTGAAGAGAAATGTCTTCTACAACCTCCCTGACCAGTGGTTAGGCTGCTTCTGCTTGAAGACTACCAGTGGTGAGCAACTTTACTACTCGGTTATTCCTCCTTTACCTTTTTCTGTATCTTAGTTTCTCATGTATAAATAGGAGGAAGGCATAATACATGGACTTGTGACCTTCTGTAAATTTGGGTCCAGCTGTGGCTTGGGGTGGGGGTGGGGTGGCCTCCTCTAGGGAGAGACCCTATGCACCAGGCACTGAAGCTGCTCAGGCTGGGGTTGCATGTTGGGTGGGTGTGGGGAGGAGGTGGCAGGTGGGGGTGGGGATCCCTGGGCACTGATACCCATCCTGCTGTGGTGCCCTAAGCCCTGTGACTTAAGAAGGGTAGAACCCTGGAGGGGGTGGAGCCAGTCCAGCTCCCCTGGGGAGGGAATGGGCTCCATAAACTAACCTGACCACTTAGGGAAGTTGAGAACTGTCTGTAATCTCTACCAGCACTTAGTGTGGTGCCTGACACACAGTAGGAGCTGAATAAAAGTTTCTTAATTTGACCTGATTGGGTTTTCATAAAAGGGAACATATCTTAAAAAGTAAAAAAAGAACCTGCACAAGAACCCATTACCAATCTGTGCCTGAGTGGGGACTAGAATCTGCCATTGGGAATTATGCTAATAGAGGCCACTGGAGAAGGGCCCATAGCCACCTTCCACTTTCTATGATTTGCTGCCTTCCCATTCTGAGATGGACAATTAAGGAATTAAACTGGATCCACCAGGCAGCAGGTATGTAGGAGAAAGATCACTAGGCCCTGAGGAAGAGCAAATCTTGGGGCTTCCCCATAACCTGAATATCCACCGTCTTGGCCTCAGTTTTCTCATCTGTAAAAGGAAAGCCTCAGACTGGAAGATCTCTGAGGTTGCTTCTAGCTCTAGCCTCTCTGAGTCGCTAAATTTGTAGTCAGGAGACTTGGGTTCAAATGTTGGATCTGTTCATTACTACCTGCATGACTATTGAGTACTTTAAGTTTTCTCTCTGTAAAGCAGGGGTCCTGATCCCAGTCTATTGCCCATATCTCAGGGGGTACATTAGGAGGGCAGGTAAGTGCAAGATGTCTTGTCAAGAGGGAAACACTATAGAAAAAAGTAACAATTATTCTTATTTCCAGGTCAGGGATTCTGCCTCTATTCCATTTCGTATCGTACAGTACAAAAGAATTGGTCAGTGACTTTGGAATCTGAGGACCTGGGGTACAAATTCCACCTCTGACACTTATCTGAGTGACCCAAGATGTCATTTGAGCTTTTTGGATCTCAGTTTCCTCGTATATAAAATAAAGAGGATTGGACTAGAGAAAGAATTGTGTCTTATAGACCCCTTTGACAGTTTAGGGGAACCTATGGTATCCTTCTGAGAATAGTATTTTTAAATGCACAAAATAAACTACATAGGATTACAGAGGAAATCCAAGGTCAGTGAACATATTGTTTTTCTCATTCAAATTTATAGACTCCCTGAAATCTATCCCTGACCACCCTCTCCCCTAAGAATCCCTTTGAGGTCCCCTCTATCTCTAGACCTGTGATCATGGAACTTTGTGCCAGAGTTCAGTTCCCAGTTCCCAGTTCCCAGTTTCCCTTCTTCTTCTTGTTCCTCCCAAGTACTCACCCAGTGAGGCTGGGGCTCAGCTGCAGTTAACCAAAAGGAATTTGTCTCGTTAGTCTCTTCGTTGAAATATGTGACAGCAATTGTCAGGGCATCAAAATAAGACAGTCCTTGGTTGTCAGTAGCTTTAACCTCAATCAGCCCCAGAAGGAGCAGAGGAAGCACGATTCTGAAGTCTACCATTTTTCTTCTTTGGCCAATAACTCTCCTTTCACTAGGGCCTTATTTATATCCTTAGAAATTTACACCTAGGGGATGGACCTGGGATTCCCCAATGGCTTTTAAAATCTTTTCAACTGAAGAATGTCCTCTTTCTACAGATGCTGATAGGAAGGGCACCAAAGAAGATATTCATGGATTGTTCTCCAATATACACCACCTATTTCCCTCCAAGCCATTTCAAAAAGGCATTCAAGATATTTGGGGCTGTTAGCAATTCACAGGAGGAGATCCCTATCTCCTAGAATGAGATGTAATTATGAAGGTGGAAGAGTTGGCTCATAGGATCATAGATTTAACCCTGAAATAGACTGCACAGGTCTTAAGTCCACCACTCATTCTTTTTTCAGATGAGCAAGCTGAGACTTGGAAAGGTCAAGAGTATGTAGGTAGGAAATAGTAGAAACAGGTTTAAAATCCAAGTCCTTCAAGCCCAGTGGTTTTCCCATTGTACCAGAATGCTCTTTGCTTTCCTTTTCTAGATCATTGGTGTCAGCCCTGGTAAAGATCTCAGCCTGCTGCTTGTTGAATTAGAAAAACATATAATAATATTAACTATGTTGTAGTGTATTTTTATTTATTTTGTTAAATATTTACCATTTGCATTTTAATCTGGTTTCCCCAGCACTGTTGTTGCCTTCATTGGACCTCTGTTATAGATCATAGACAATCTTCAATTTAAAGGGGGAAGGGACCCTCAAGATCATCTAACCCAACTTCCTCTTTTTACAAATGAGATCACTGAGAACCACAGAGGGTGAGTGACTTGCCCAAAGCTGAACAGCTCATAAGGGGCCGCGCAGGGATTTGACATTGTTTTCCTCCATTTCTCCACCCACAGAGTAGAAAGATTGACTGGGGAGTGGAAAGAATCTCTAGACTTGAAACCATCTCTACTCTCAATGACTGAAAATAGAAATATTTACGTCATAAATCTAGTGAGAAATAAGTAACGTATGTACAAAGCAGTTAAATACAAAGTGGTTTGGGGAGAAGGTGCACTAGCAGTCAGGCAATTGGGAAAGTCTTCATTGTTTGAGGAAACAGAAGGGATTTGGAGTCAGAGAGGAAGGACTTGGGTTCTAATTCAGACTTTGTAATTTAGTAGTTGTATAGCCTTGGGCAAATCATTGTTCCTCTCTAGGCCTCAGTTTACTTTGTTATACATAAAAATTATGTGGGAGTCTTCCGACTCCAAATACAGCCTGCTTTTCTACCAGACCACACTCCTTAAGGAATGAGACCTTTCACAATGAAATTAGCATTTATAACAGATAGCATTTTGCAGTGCTTTAAGATTTGCCAAACACTTCTCAAATATTATCTCATGGGATTGTCATTACAACCCTATGAAGTAGATGACATTATTGCCCTCATTTTATAGATGAGGTAACTGAGGCAGGCAGAAGTTAAGCAACTTGCTCAGAGTCACACATCTAGTAGTGTTTGAGGCTAGATTTTAATTCTAGTCTTAATGGTTCCAGGCCTATAGTGCTCTCAGTTCCAACTATTTTGTGCATGTTTGTATTTCCTTCTCCTGTGCTTATGCTATATATATACATATATATATACACATATATATACATATATTCATATATATATTAATATACTTATTTTTTGCCTTTCCCATTAGAATGTAGCCTCATTTTGAGTTTCATTCTTGGAACTTGGATCAGAAGTACCTAGCCCAGTGCCTGACATGCCGTAGACATGATACATAATTGCTGACTTATTTCTTGACCGATTGAAGAAAACAGGCTCAGAGAGGTTAGATCATTGGCTCAAGATCTCTCACCTGTCAGAGGCAGGTTGATTCATCCATAGTATTCAGGGCATAGGTTTGGGCTGAGGTAGAAGGTGATCATTTTGATGGAAGTCTGACAGAGAAATAAGAGAGAAGCTGAAAAGTAGAAGTAGATCTAGGGCTTAAGTGATCAGGTCTTTGCTGATAATGGCGGGTGATTGTGGAGGAGGTATGGTGTCTAGGGGCAGGGTGTTGTGAAGTCATGTGCTTGCTCTTCCAGTCAACCTGCTAGAAAAGGGAGGACATGGAGGCTCCAGGTGCCTGATTGGTTCCCCAGTTTCTTTCCTTTCAATATGACTGGGACAAGTCATTTGGTACTTTCAAGTCCAGAGTTGAGGCAATTCCCAAAGGTCCCAGCTTCCTACTTTGTCCCGGTGTATATGTACAACTTTCACCAGACTCTTCTGGAAAGATATGCAAGAAAGGCAGAAATGACAAGATTTGTCAACAGATTGGATAAGGGGGATGAGAGAGAGTGAATAATGCCTAAGTTGTAAGCTTGGCTGACTGGGACAATGATGGTACCCCTGACAGTAATAGGGGTGTTCAGAAGGCAGGAGGGTTTTGGGGGCAAGATAATGAGTTCATTTGTGGATATAATACATTTAAGATGTCTACCTGCCATCCAGTTTAGATGTCTAATAAACAGCTGGAGATGTGACACTGGAGGTAACCTACATGAAGACAACAATGATAAGGATAGGATTCCGGGGTTGGAAGGAAATCCTCTCCCTCAAATTTGGGGTTGGTTGTTAGCTTTTTATTCTCCATTGCAGATGCCAGCTTAACCTGGGATTAACCTAGAGGTGTATTTGGATCAACGGCCAGCAGTGATGGTGTGAGGAAATCCTGGGCCTCACTCCACCGAAACTGGAACAAAACTGAACCACTTCTGTCAAGAAATTAGCATGGGGATGCCCCCTAGTTTGAAGAGAATTGCTTAGGGTATAGTCTCTTGAGTATGACCCTCTCCTTGGCAGGTGAAGGAAAAAGGGATATTTGGTAGCCCCCTTGGTGAGTCTCCACATCCTTGGTTGTCCTTTTACTTTTTACCCTATCAACCCTTTAGGAAATTGAAATTTTATTGTGTTTTCATGAAGATTCATCTTCTCCCCTCTTCACCTCACCCCAACTCTGATTGAGGAAGTAAGAAAACAAAACCTCTGTTAGAAACATGTATAGTTAAGCAAAACAAATTCACACCGTTGTACTGTCTATATATATACATAAATGTATGAATATATATGTATATAGATGAATATCTGCACTCTGTTTCTATTACCAGTCTATCACAAGGTGGGTACCTGTTGCAGCACTCATGCTATAGAATCTTGATTGGTCATTGTGCTGATTAGAGTTCCTCACACTTTCAAATTTGGATCATCTTTAAAATATTATTGCTGTCGTCTAAATTGCTCTCCTGGTTTCACTTGCTTTACTGTACATTAGTTCATACAAGTCTTTTCAGGTTTCTCTGAAACCATCCCATTCTTACAGAACAGTTATATTCCAAAACTTGTTCAAGCCATTGTTCAACTGATGGGTATCCCCTCAGTTTTCAAGTCTTTGACAGTTTAAAAAGAGCTGCTCTACTCATTTTGTGGTGGCAAAGCATTGAAAATTGAGGGGATGTCCATCAATTGGTAAGTGGTTGAACAAGTTATGGTATATGATTGTGATGGGATACAGTTGTGCTATAAGAAATAATGAGCAGGATGCTCTCCGAAAACCTGGAAAGACTTACACTAATGCAAAGTGAAATGAACAGAACTAGGAGAACACTGTATACAGTAACACCGTTATTGTGTGATGATCAGTTGTGAAAGACTTAGATATATCTGAAGAAGTTATGATAAAAAATACCATTCACTTTCAAAGAAAGAACTGATGGGAGTCTGCACATTGAAGAATACTTTTTTTGAAGAATACTTTTTTAAACTATCTTTTTCTTTTTTGTGCCTGTTTTCTTTTACAACTTGACTAATAGAAATATGTTTTGCATGACTATACATGTATAAGCTGTATCAAATTGCTTGTTTCCTCAAGGAGAGGGTAGGGGAGAAAGGGAGGGAGAGAGTTTGGAACTCAAAATTAAAAGAAAAACAAACAAGGTTGACAACTATTTTTACATGGAACTGGGAAAAAATAAAAAAATAAATTTTTTAAAAAAGAGGTACCTTAAATATTTTTGCATGTGTGGATCCTTTTCCTTTTTCCTTTGCTTTCTTTGGAGCAGTCTAGATCTAGTTGTGGTACCTCTGTTTCAAAGGATATATACACAGTTGAATACTTTTGGCGTCTAATTCCAAATTGCTTTCTAGAATGTCTGGTTCAGTTCAAAGTCCCAACAACATTGATGGATCTGATTTATTTTTATTCTTTTACAATTTCCAAAATAATTTTTGTCGTGTTTCTGTACTTTAGTTCTCCTCCTGTACAGTCTTGGTACCCTGGAGTTGATCAATACACTGGGAAGCGGTGAGACCAACTAGGGCATCTCTTCGAACGGTGGATGGTTTTCCAATATGCTGGTGATTACCTCCTCCGAAGGATGTTCCACAGGATTCATGGCCACACCCCGGACACGAGGCCAGCAGTTTCTCTTGGCCTTGTATTTGTGGTAGGCACGACCTGCCTTAAGGATGGGTTTATCAATACGACCTCCTCCAGCAACACCATCAGCCACAGCTCTGTTTGCAGAGGAGATCACTTTCTTAGAGCCTGAAGGTAACTTCACCCGTGTTTACTTGGTTTCAGGGTTATGAGAAATCACTGTGGCATAGTTTCCAAATGCATGGGCAAGCTTACCCCGGTCCCCAGGCTTTTCTTCAAGACAGCACACTATGGTCCCTTCAGGCATAGTGCCAACCGGGAGGACTTTGCCAATGTTGGGCTGAGCTTTCTTACCACAGTACACAGACTGACCGGTATGGATGCCTTCAGCAGCAATGAACAGCTCTGTCCCCTTTTTAAATCGATAAGGATCCCAGAAAGCTACTTTTGCAAGAGGAGCCCCTCGGCCTGGATCATGGATTATGTCCTTTACGATGCCCTTAATGTAGCCATTCATGCCTCTTGGCGAAGTCGACAGCCAGGAGTTTGGCCGCCCCTTTCCTGTGCTTCACGAGAGCGCGAAAGACGGAGCCCGCACCCTTCCTCTGACCACGGATCACTAGACCCATTTCTCGTGGTCTGGCTCTGGACTTGCTAGAAAGAGCGATGGATCTGATTCTGACAACATTCATCATTCTCCTTTTTGGCTAGTTTTGCCAGTCAAATGAGTGTGGTTTTAATTTGCCTTTCTCTAATTATTTACTATTAATGATTTAGAACATTCTGTTTCATATTCCTATTGATAGCGTGGATATTTTTCTCCGAAAGTGCTTGTTTATGTCCTTAGGGACAATTAGGTGGTGAAGCAGATTAAGCCTTGGGTCTGGAGTCACAAGACAAATTCTGCCTCAAGACATCTACTAGCTATTTGATTCTGGGTAAGTGACTTCACCTCTGTTTGCCTCATTTTCCTCAAATGTAAAATGAGGATAACAAGAGCACCTATCTGCCAGGATTGTGGAGAAGATCAAACTGCCTGTTCATATCATCTGACCATTTGCCTATTGTGCAAAAGCTGTTTTACTTATAAATTGGAATCATTTACTTAAAAATGAGATCTTTATTAAAACAACTAGATCCAAAGATTTTTTCTATTTATCTGCTTGTCATCTAATTTAGGTGCCTTGGTTTTTTTTTTATCTGTGAAAAAATTTAATTTTATGTATTTGCAATCAAAATTATCTATTTTTGTCTTCTGTGATACTCTTTGTGATACTCTTTCTTGGTCATAAACTTTTCCCCTAACCATGGATCTGATGAGCAATTAATTTTATGCACTATTAATTGGTTTCTGATTTCAGTCTTCATGACTAAATCATATACCCATTTGGAGCTTGTCTTGGTATAGTGTCTACTCTACACATAGTTTCTGCCAGCCTGCTTAAGGCAGAGTTCCGGGTTGCTCTCCAGAATGGTGGGATGAGTTTACAACTCGTAAATCCCTCTGGTCATAGTGTATAATCTTTGTGAGATGTTGTTATAGATTCCTTCCTGAGAGTTTTGCAACAATGTTCATTAACTATATTGTTCTCTAGGTTTCCACCCCTCTGTTTTAACTCTCTTTTGTTTAGGTATCAAGATGATATTTGTATTATGTTAGGACCCTTCTTTCTCAGTTTTTGAAAGTGTATATCATATTGGAATGAACTATTCTTTAAATATTTGATAGAATTCACTTATAAATTCACCTCTTGTGTGTGTGTGTGTGTGTGTGTGTGTGTGTGTGTGTGTGAGAGAGAGAGAGAGAGAGAGAGAGAGAGAGAGAGAGAGAGAGAGAGAGAGAGAGACAGAGACAGAGAGACAGAGAGAGTGCTTATGCAGCTGAGTGGTGCAATGGGTAGAACACTGGGCTTGGAGTTATTGATGTCCTGAGTTCATATGGACCCTCAGACCATTATTAGTTGTGTGACTCTCTTAAAGTCTCAGCCATATTTTTTTTTCATCTGATATAGTGCCTCTGAGGATTATGGTGAGGATAAAATGAAATAATATTTGTAAAATGCTTTAAAAATCTTAAAATGCTGTATAAATACAAACCATTGTTATTATTATTTTGAGCTTATTCAATTTATTTTCCTCAAATTGGACCAAATCTATATATTTTTTTATTTTCATAGTCATCTATTTCATTTAGTTTTTAATTTTATTGACATTCAATTAAGGAAAATAGTTCTTAACAATTTATTTTATTCTTCAATGTTTATGAATTCATCTTTTTCATTCTTAACATTGGTAATTGTGTCTACCTTATTTTTTAATCAAGTTTTGTTGCTTTTCAGTTCTTTCAGTTGTATCTGACTCTTATGACCCCATTTGAGTTTTTATTGGCAAAGATAATTGAGTGGTTTGCCATTTCCTTCTCCGGTTCATTTTACACATGAGAAAACTGAGGCAAACAGAGGTAAGTGACTTGGCCAGGGTCACTTGGGTAATAAGTGTCTGAGACCAGGTTTTAATTCAGGAAGATGAGTCATCCTGATTCTAGGACTGCTCCTCTATACACTCTTCCACCTACCTGCTTTCCAAATCAAGTTAGTTACAATTTTATTGTTTTAATTTTTTTAACCACCTCCTAATTTTATTTATGGATTCAATGTTATTTTGCTTTCAGTTTTCTTAATTTATTCTTATCAGGATTTTTATTATACTATTTGCTTTCATTTTTAAATTTATTTTTTTACGGTAGTTGTTTTTTGAGTTACATGTTCAATTCAGTAATCTGTTTTTTTCCTCTTATTGATGAAAATGCCTAAATATATAAATTATCTCCTCAGCTATGTTTTGGCTGCATCTGCCAAATTTTTACATGTTGTCTCATTGTTGTCATTATCTTTGATGAAATTATTAATCATTTCTAAGATTTGTTTTTTACCTGATCCATATGTAGAATGGAGTTATTCAGTCTCCAATTAATTTTTTTTGTTACGAAATCATGACTTTATTTTATTTTAGTTTTTGCAATTGCACCATAGTCATGTTGAATAGAAGAATTAAAATGAATGGGAGAACCCATAAAACAAAAGAAGACAAACATCATAGCACAAAAGAAAATGGTCTACTTCATTCTGCAATTCATTTCTATAGTTCTTTCTCTGAATGTGGAAGGCATTTTGCCTCAAAAGTTCATTGGGAATTTTTTAAGATCCTTGAATTGCTATGAAGGACTAAGTCTACCAGAAAAATTCCTTGCACACTGTGATTGTTGCTGCGTACAAAGTTCTCCTGGTTCGGCTTCTTTCACTTAGCATGAGTTCATACAAGTGTTTCCAGGCCCCTCTGAAGTCCTCCTGTTCATCATTTCTTATAGCACAATAGTATTCCATTACATTCATATACCACTTGTTCAGCCATTCCCCAATTGATGGGCATCACTCTGATTTCCAGTTTTTGGCCACCACAAAGAGAGCTGCTATAAATATTTTTGTACATGTGGGACTCTTCCCCATTTTTATGATCTGTTTAGGATATAGTCCTAGAAGCGATATTGCTGGGTCAAAGGGTATGCACATTTTTGTAGCTCTTTGGGCATACTTCCAAATTGCTCTCCAGAATGGCTGGATCAGCTTACAGTACCGCTAACAATGAATTGGTCTTCCAACTCTCCTACATCTTCTCCAACATTTATTATCTTCCTGTTTTGTTATGTTTGCCAATCTGATAGGTGTGATATGGTACCTCAGATTTGTTTTGCATCTCTCTAATCAATAGTGATTTAGAGTATTTTTTCATATGACTATAGATAGCTTTAATTTCTTCCTATGAAAACTGTCTATTCATATCCTTTGACCATTTATCAGTTGGGAGATGACTTGTATTCTTGTACATTTGACTCAGTTCTCTATTTATTTTAGAAATAAGACCTTTATCACAGCAAAAAATTCTTTCCCAGTTTTCTGCTTCCTTCTTAATCTTGGTTGCATTGGATTTGTTTGTGCAAAAATTATCAATTTAATATAATCAAAATTATCCATTTTGCACTTCATAATGTTTTCTATCTCTTGTTTGGTCAAAAACTTCTCTATTCTCCATAAATGTGACAAATATACTATTCCTTGCTCCACTAATCTGTTTATAGTATCAATCTTTATACCTAGATCATGTACTCATTTGGACTTTATTCTTGTGTATGGTGTCAGGCATTGGTCTAGGCCCAGTTTCTACCACACTGTCATTTAGTTTCCCCAGCAATTTTTGTCAAACAGTGAGTTCTTATTCCAGAATCTGGGGTCTTTGGGTTTATTAAACAGTAAGTTGCTATATTCATTGACTACTGTGTCTTGAGTACCTAACCTATTCCACTCGTCTACCCCTCTGCTTCTTAGCTAGTACCAAGTGGTTTTGATAATTGCTGCTTTATAATAGAATTTGAGATCTGGCAGGGCTAGGCCACCTTCCCTAGCATTTCTTTTCATTAATTCCCTTGGCATTCTGGACCTTTGGTTCTTCCAGATGAATTTTTATATTGTTTTTTTCTAGCTCTAGAAAATAATTATCTGATAGTTTGATTGGTATGGCACTGAATAAGTAAATTAATTTAGGTACAATTGTCATTTTTATTATATCACCTTGGCTTATACATGAGGAACTGATGTTTTGCCACTTACTTAGATCTTACTTTATTTGTGGGAAAAGTGCTTTGTAATTGTGTTCATATAGTCCCTGGGTTTGTTTTGGCAGGTAGAATCCCAGATGTTTTATAGTATTTACTGTAGCTTTAAATAGAATTCCTCTTTCTATCTCTTGCTGTTGGGCTTTGTTCATAATACATACATATGCAAATGATTTATGTGGGTTTATTTTGGAACCTGCAACTTTGCCAAAGTTGTTTATTATTTCAAGTAGTTTTTTACTCGATTCTCAGGGATTCTCTAAGCACACCATCATATCATCTGCAAAGAGTGAAAATTTAGTTTCTTTTTTGTCTATTCTAATTCCATCAATTTCTTTTTCTTTTCCTATTGCTCCAGCTAACATTTCTAGTACCATATTGAATAATAGTGGTGATAATGGACATCTTTCTTTCACTCTTGATTTTATTGGAAATGAATCTAGCTTATCCCCATTGCACATAATGTTTATAGAAGGTTTTAGGTAGATACTGCTTATTATTTTATGGAAAGTTCCATTTATTCCTATGCTCTCCAGTGTTTTCAATAGGAATGGATGTTGTATTTTGTCAAAAGCTTTTTCTGCATCTATTGAGATAATCATGTGGTTTCTGTTAGTTTTGTTGTTGATATGATCAATAATGCTAATAGTTTTCCTAATATTGAACCAGTCCTGCATTCCTGGTATAAATTCTACCTGATCATAATGTATTATTCTTATGATAAGTTGCTGTATTCTTTTTGCTAATATCTTATTTAAAATTTTTGCATCTATATTCATTTGAGAAATTGGTCTATAATTTTTTGTCTGTTTTTGTTTTTCCTGATTTAGGTATCAGAACCATATTTATATCATAAAAAGAATTTGGTAGGACTCCTTGCCTCTTTCCCAAATAGTTTATATAGTATTGGAATTAACTGTTCTTCAAATGTTTCAATAGAATTGACTTGTAAATCCATCCAATCATGGAGATTTTTTCCTAGGGAGTTCATTGATGGCTTGTTCAATTTCTTTTTCTGAGATGAGATTATTTAGGCATTCAATTTCCTCTTCTGTTAATCTGGGCAATTTATATTTTTTAAAACAATCATCCATCTTATTTAGATTGTCGAATTTATGGGCATACTGTTGGGCAAAGTGATTTCTAATTATTGTTTTGATTTCCTCCTCACTGGAGGTTAGTTCACCCTTTTCATTTTTGATATTGGTAACTTGTTTTTCTTCTTCTTTTTTTTAAATCAAGTTGACCAAAGGTTTATCAATTTCATTGTTTTTTTCACATAACTAACTCTTAGCTTTATTTATTAGTTCAATAGTTTTCTTAATTTCAATTTTATTAATCTCTCCTTTGGCTTCCAGTATTTCTAATTTGGTATTTACTTGGGGATTGCCAATTTGCTCTTTTTCTAACTTTTTTAGCTACATGCCCCAATTCATTGATCTCCTCTTCCTCTATTTTTTTTCATGTAGGAATTCAAAGATATAAAACTTCCCCTAAAAACTGCTTTTGCAGTATCCCATAAGATTTGGTAAGTTGTCTCATTATTGTCATTCTCTTGAATGAAGTTGTTGATTGTTTCTATGATTTATTGTTTAACCCTACTCATTCTTTAGGATTAGTTTATTTAAGTTTTCAATTAATTTTTGGTCTATCTTTCCATCACCTTTCATTACATATAATTTTTATTGCATTATGATATTAAAAAGATGCATTGACTATTTCTGCTTTTCTGCACTGGATTGTGAGGTTTTTATGCCCTAGTACATGATCAGTTTTTGTATATGTGCCATGTACCACTGAGAAAAAGCTGTATTACTTTTTATCCCCATTCAATTTTCTCCAGAGATGTATCATATCTACCTTATCCAGAGTTTTATTTACCTCCTTTACTTCTTTCTTGTTTATTTTGAGGTTAGATTTATCAAGTTCAGAGAGGGGGAGGTTGAGGTCCCCCATTAGTATAGTTTTGTTGTCTATTTCTCCCTGTAACTCCCTTAACTTTTCCTCTAAGAATCTGGATGCTATACTACTTGGAGCATATATGTTTACTAATGATATTGCTTCATTGTCTATGGTGCCTTTTAGCAGGATATAGTTTCCTTCCTTATCTCTTTTGATTAGACCTATTTCTGCTTTTACTTTGTCTGAGATTAGGATTGCTACCACTGCTTTTTGTATATCAGATGAAGCACAATATATTCTGCTCCAACCTTTTACTTTTACCCTGTGTGTATCTCCCCATTTCAAATGTATTTCTTGTAAACAGCATATTGTTGGATTATGGTTTTTAATCCATTCTGCTATCCATCTCCACCTTATGGAAGAGCTCATCTCATTCACATTCAAAGTTATGATTACTATCTGTGTCTTTCCCTCCATCCTTCCCCCCCATTTGTGCTTTTAGTTCTCCCTTCTCCCTTCCCCTCCACAACAGAGTTTTAATTTTTGACCACCACCTCCCTCAGTCTTCCCTTCCTTCTTTCAAACCCCCCTCCCTTTTACTCTCCTTTTCCCTTACACTTCTTCCCTCCCTTTTAGTCTCCTCTCTCTTTTCTTTCTCCTTTCCTCTCCTCCTACCTATAGAGCTAGTTAGATTTCTATACTTAGCTAAGTTTGTTGTTCCCTCTTTGAATCCAATCAGATGAGAGTAAATCTCAAACAATGCTCATCTTCCTCCCTTCTTTTCCTCTATTGTAATATATTTTTGTGCCTCTGTGATGTAATTTAGCATTTCTGCCTCTTCCTTTTTATTTCTCCTGTTACAATTCCTTTGCACCCTTAAATCACATTTTTATCATCACATCATTTACTTTATACCTGCTCTCTCTATCTATGTATATCCCCTTTATATATCTTGATAAATATACAATTCTCAAGATTAATAAGTATCATCTTCCCTTATAGGAATATAAACAGTTTGCCTATATTGAATAACAAGTTTTTTTCCTCTTGTTTACCTGTTTATGCCTCTCTTGAGATTTGTATTTGAAGATTGAATTTTCTATTGAGCTCTGACCTTTTTATCAGGAAGGTCTGGAAATCCTTTATTTTACTGAATGTCCATCTCCTTTCATGAAATATCATGCTTAACTTTGCTGGTAATTGATCCTTGGTTGTAGTCCTAGCTCCTTTACCTTATGGAATATCATATTCCAATTCCTTCAATCTTTTAATGTAGAAGCTGCAAGGTCTTGTGTGATCCTGACTGTAGCTCCTTGATATTTGAGTGATTTCTTTCTGATTGCCTGCAGCATTTTCTCCTTCACTTGATAGTTCTGGAATTTGGCAATGATAGTTCTTAGTGTTTTTAGTTTAGGATCCCTTTCAGGAGGTGAACAGTGTATTCTTTTGATGACTATTTTACCCTCTGGATCTAGGACTTCTGGGCTGTTTTCCTTGATGATTTCTTGGAAGATATTGTCCAGGCTCTTTTTTTCATCATGTCTTTCTGGTAGATCATTAATCCTTAGATTTTCTCTCCTGGATCTATTTTCCAGGTCAGTTGTTTTTCCAGTCAGATATTTTACATTTTCTTCTATCTTTTCATTCTTTAGATTCTGTTTGACTAATTTTTGGTGTCTCATAGAGTCATTAGCTTCTACTTGTCTGATTCTAATTTTTATCAAATTGTTTTCTTCAGTTAGCTTTTGCTTCTCCTTTTCCATCCTTCCAATTTTTCCTCTTAGGGAGTTATTTTCTCCAGTTAGGTTTTGTACTTCTTTTTCCATTTGTCCAATTTTTCTTTTAAATTCTTCTGTGGTTACTTTTTTCATATTTTTAAACTCATTGGACAGTTTTTCTTCTATTTCTTTAATTTGGTTTTTAAAATCCTTCTTCAACTTTTCCAGGAATGCTCTTTGGGCTTGCAACCAGTTCATATTCCCTTCTGAAGTTTCAGATGGGAGTACAGTCACAATACTGACTTCTTTGATATTCATGTTTTGGTCCTTGTCCCCACAGAAAGATTCTATGGTCTTTTCTTTTCTGCTTTGCCTCTTACTCATGATGATCACCATTTTTCTGACTTTTAAGTAGATCTCTGCCTCTGGGGCACAAGGGGCTCTGTCCCACAGTTCTTGTGCCTTGAACTTGAGGCTTTTTGTGTTGTGGCCTCTGGTTCTTTCAACTAGAAGCTAAAATGCTGCAGTTTACCTGGTGCTGAGCTGGCTGGTGTGAGAAAGTAGAGGCCAGGTGAAGTCTTTCTGGGTTTCCCTGGAGTTACTCTGGAGCTAGCTGCATTAAGTGTGGGGGAGGATTTGTCTTGTCACAGGAGGTCTCCTCTGCCAAACTAGACCATAGGCAAACTCAGTGATTGGTGAACCCATCTGCACTAGGTGTTCTTGATTCCCCTGGGATGCTGAGGCAAATGAAAGGAACCAAAAAAACCCAGGCTGGGTCCAAAAGAATTCTTTATTTACATAGAAAAGCAAGAAAGGAAATGTGCATCTATCCAGCAACAACGTTACCTCTTTGGATCACCTCAACAACCCCAGGAGGTAGATGCTGATATTCTCTCTGTTTCAAATTTGAGAAAAGCAAGATAAATAGAGAGTAAGAGACTTGTCCAGGATTGCACAGCTAGTCAGTGTCTGAGGATGTATTTGAACTCGGATTTTTATAACTTTAGGCTCAGTACTCCCTATTTCTCATTTCCAGAAGCAGATGTATTGTTCATCTTAAGAACTTCAGAAACACCTGCTTTAAGTGCCTCATTTACCATCTTCTTGATGAGATCTTCCAGTAATTCAGGGACCCCTCTTTTGGCTCAGACAGCTTGCAGGATAAAGAATAGAGAAGTTTCGTGTATTGGGAATAGTTGTAATAGCTCCTAGTTCCCTAGTTTTACAAACTTAGTGAGGTAAGCAGTACAAATTGTATTATCCTTATTTCCCTGAAGAGGAAACTGGCTCAGAGGAGGAAATTGCCTGTTTTAGAGTCACAGAGCTAATAAACATCTAAAGTAGGACTTGAACCCAGGTCTTTTGACTCCCAGACCAAGGTTCTTTCTGATATATTCTACTTTTCTTCTGTGGAAATTACTCTGTGGTGAAGCTGTAGTTGGAATTTAGGAATCTGCAATATTGGAACCTCTAAGGATTCTGCATTTCCTAGAGATAGTGTGCTCTCTGTTTCTGTGTCATATTATTTTTTTTCTCAATTATATGTAAGATTTAAGATTTTAAAAATACTTGTTTTTTTTAAGATTTTGAACTCCAAATTCTCTCCCTGCCTCCCTTTTCTACCCCCTCCTTGAGAAGGTAAGCAATTTGATACAGATTATAGATATGAAGTCATGCAAAACATTTCTGTATTAGCCATGTTACAGAAGAAGACACAGATCAACCCCACCCCCCAAAATGTCCAAGAAAAATAAAGTAAAAATATATTTGATCTGCATTCAGACTCCATCAGGTTTTTTCTGGAAGTGGATAGCATTTTTCATCATAAATCCTTCAGAACTGTTCTAGATAACTATACTGCCCAGAAGAGCTAAGTCATTTAAAGTTGATCATCTTACAATATAGCTGTTATTGTGTCTAATCACTTCCTGGCTCTGCTCACTTCACTTTTTATCAGTTCATTGAAATCTTCCCAGGTTTTTCTGAAACCATCTTGCTTATCATTCTTATAGTATTCCATTACATTCTTATAGTATTCCATTACATTCATATGCCATCACTTGTTCAGTCATTCTTCAACAAATGAGCATACTTTCAATTTTCTGATTCTTTATCGCCACAGAAAGCTATTTTAAGGACTCTGTTTTATCCCTTTCTAAGCATCTTATGGTTTTGTCCCACTTCCAATGTGTAAAGTTCATCAGACTAGGGACTGTGTCCAATCTAAATTTCCTAACTCCATTGCCTTGTACTGCATTCTATATGCAAGAGGTATTTAACAAATGTTGGTTGTACTGGGTTGTATTCTACACTTCAAGACAGTTCAAATCCTCCTTCTCTAAACCTTCCAGCCCACATCTCTCTTTTCCTTCTTTGGACTCCTATGTATTTTATCTGTAGCATTCATCCAGACCTTCCTAAATCTTGGTTACTTAGTGCCTATGAGATTTGTTGCAAGAAATTATTTGATCCAATCCTCTCATTTGACAGATGAGGAAACTGAGGGCTTAGAAAATGTTAAATGACTTGTGCAAAGTGATCCAGACAGTCAGTGGCAGAGGTGGTTGTCAAACTCATGTCTTTGGCCAATAAATATAGTGTTCTTATCACCAAACCACACTTGTTAATTGATTCATTATAGCTGGTGGTCTGAGCATTTTCCCAATTGCCCTTCCCTATTTGGCTGTTGTGCTAGATGCTTTAGAGCAAGGAATAGCACCAGGGACCACTTGCCAGGGTCACACATCTGACACTCACATTAACTTCCTCCTCATTGATGTCTGTGATCATTCCTGTCAATATTTCTCCTTTTTCAGTGAGAGAGAGAGACACAGAGAGAGAGAGAGAGAGAGAGAGAGAGAGAGAGAGAGAGAGAGAGAGAGAAAGGAAGGGAAGAGGAGGAGTGAGAGGGAGAAGGAGAGAGGGCGTAAAGAGAAGCATGGAGAGGGAGAGAAGTGAATTTGGAGGGAGGGCAAGGGAAGCAGATGGGCTTGAATGGGTGGAGCAGAAATGTGACTCCTACCCTATTTGTTTTGAAGACACATGTGCTGTTTTCTGTCGTCTGACAGTCGAGCCTCTTTTGCAGTGAAATTTGGACGGTCAGGCTCTTGGGCTGTGTTATTCTAGACAACAGGAGGACAATTGAAGGTGTTTGTAGCCTAACTCTGATGGGATTCTTAGGTGCATGTGCTTGGACCCCAATTCTAAAATCACATTTCTCTTTAAAAATCACATTTCTCTCTGGCCTCAAAATACTATCCCAGCCAGTTTCTCCTCAGCCCAAGGACATAGCATTTCCTAGCGACAACCATTATCTTCCTTCCTGATACAGCAGCCAGGGGCACATATAGAACTTATTAGTCTGAACAAGCTGTATGCTGACTGATTTGGCTGTGCATTGGGTCATAATGAGCAATAACTGACCAATCATATGTCTCCTACACTTAGACATATGTATACTCCCTTACATTCATCTTGCCTAACAAGACATTGATGAGAGCAGCCTGGCATTTCTTAGTCAGTCCTGACCACTAATTGACTTAATGACATTCCAGGCCTAAACCACACCTCCATATAGCCCCCTCTGAACTCTGGGTAAAATACCATGAACTCTGCTTCCTTTGTCAGGTCCATCCTGAGATGGACAATCGTGGAATTAAGTTGTTATCTACCAAACAGCTGCTAAATGGTAGAAACATCACTAGGGCCTGAGGGAAAAGTAAATCCTGAGTTTTCCCCACAAAGCATGAATATCTACAGTCTTGGTCTCAGCTTTCTCATCTGTAAAAGGAAAGCCTCAGACTAGAATATCTCTGAGGTTTCTTCTAGCTCCAGCTTGTCTGTATCACAAAATCTGTAGTCAGGACATTTGGGTTCAAATGTTGGATCTGTTCATTACTCCCTGCATGATCACTGAGTGCCTTAATTTTATTCTCTGTAAAACAGAGGTCCTGATCTCTGTCCATTGCCCATCTCTCAGGATGTGGATTAGGAGGATAGGTAAATGCAAGGTGCCTTGTCAACTGAGAAACACTATAGAAAAAAGTAACAGTTATTCTTTTTACTGGGTCAGGGATTTTGCCTTCTGTCACTTTCTTGTTTGTTATAGTTCAATGGAATTAATCAGTGACTTTGGAATCTGAATACCTGGGTTTCAAACTCCATCTCTGACACTTACCTGAGTGTAGGAGAAAGAGAGAGAGAGAAAGAGACACACACACACACACACACACACACACACATACACAGAGGAAGGGCTTAATGGAGAGTGAGAGAGAGAGAGAGGGAGTGACTCAAGATGTTACTTGAGCTCTCTGGGTCTCAATTTCCTTGTCTGCAAAATAACATTTGGGCTAGAGCAAGAGTCATGTCTCACAGACTCTTTTGACAGTCTAGTGAAGCCTATGGATTCCTTCTGAGAATAATATATATATGGTTTTTTTTTTTTGAGGATGATACCAAAACATTATTTATTTTATTTTTAGCTTGTCCTTTTAAATGTCTACTTTTGTGTATGTTTGATAACATACATAGTATATACAAATTAATATATATCTGTTGGAGGTGCACACTCTGACAAATATTTACTGAGAGGAGAATCCCTACAGCTTGGAGTTGTAGCCCTGGGGAAAAGTCTGATTGATTTCCTTAAATCTAAAACATGAGCCTTTGGGATACTGAGGTGTTTTTCTTGGAAAGAATGACCTCAGTGCTGACTCAGTTTATTTTTTTAAAAGTTTATTTATTTAACTTTTAACATTCATTTTCACAAAATTTTGGGTTCCAAATTTTCTCCCCATTTCTCCCCTCCCCCCACCCCCAAACACCGAGCATTCTGATTGCCCCTATCACCGATCTGCCCTGTCTTCTAACATCCCTCCCTTCCCTTGTCCCCATCTTCTCTTTTGTCCTGTAGGGTCATATAACATTCTATACCCCATTACCTGTATTTCTTATTTCCTAGTGGTAAGAATAATACTAGACAGTTGTTCCTAAAACTTTGACTTCCAACTTCTCTTCATCCCTCCCTCCCCACTCATTCCCTTTGGGAAGCAAGCAATTCAATATGGGCCATATCTGTGTAGTTTTGCAAATGACTTTGATAATAGTTGTGTTGTGTAAGACTGAGTAAATTTCCCTCTATCCTATCCTGCCCCCCATTGCTTCTGTTCTCTCTTTGGATCCTGTCCCTCCCCAAGAGTGTTGACTTCAAATTGCTCCCTCCTCCCACTGCCCTCCTTTCCATCATCCCCCCAACCCTGCTTATCTCCTTCTCCCCCACTTTCCTGTATTGTAAGATAGGTTTTCATACCAAAATGAGTGTGAATTTTATTTCTTCCTTTAGTCGAATATGATGAGAATAAGCTTCATGTTTTTCTCTCACCTCCCCTCTTTTTCCCTCCACTGAAAAGTCTTTTGCTTACCTCCTTTATGAGAGATAATTTGCCCCATTCCATTTCTCCCTTTCTCTTCCCAATATATTTCTCTCTCACTGCTTAATTTCATTTTTTTAAGATATGATCCCATCCTATTCAATTCACTCTGTGCTCTCTGTCTGTCTTTCTATCTCTCTATCTGTGTGTACTACCCAGATACTGAAAAGTTTCAAAAGTTACAAATATTGTCTTTCCATATAGGAATATAAGCAGTTCAATTTTAGTAAGTCCCTTATGACTTCTCATTGCTGTTTACCTTTTCATGCTTCTCTTCATTCTTGTGTTTGAAGGTCAAATTTTCTTTTCAGCTCTAGTCTTTTCATCAAGAATGCTTGAAAGTCCTCTATTTCATTGAAACATCTTTTTTTCCCCTGAAGTATATTATACTCAGTTTTGCTGGAAAGGTGATTCTTGGTTTTAGTCCTAATTCTTTTGACTTCTGGAATAATATTCTACACCCTTTGATCCCTTAATGTAGAAGCTGCTAGATCTTGTGTTATCCTGATTGTACTTCCACAATACTTGAATTGTTTCTTTCTAGCTGCTTGCAATATTTTCTCCTTGACCAGGGAACTCTGGAATTTGGCCACAATGTTCCCTGGAGTTTCTCTTTTTGGATCTCTTTCAGGCCATGACTGGTGGATTCTTTCAATATTTATTTTGCCACCTGAGGTTCTAGAACATCAGGGCAGTTTTCCTTGATAATTTCATGAAAGATGATGTCTAGGCTCTTTTTTTGATCATAACTTTCAGGTAGTCCTATAATTTTCAAATTGTCTCTCCTGGATCTATTTTCCAGGTCAGTTGTTGTGCCAGTGAGATATTTCACATTCTCTTCCATTTTTTCATTCTTTTGGTTTTGTTTTGTGATTTCTTGGTTTCTCAGAAAGTCATTAGCCTCCATCTGTTCCATTCTAATTGTTAAAGAACTATTTTCTTCAGTGTGCTTTTGAACCTCCTTTTCCATTTGGCTAATTCTGTTTTTTAAAGCATTCTTCTCCTCATTGGCTTTTTGAATCTCTTTTGCCAATTGAGTTGGTCTATTTTTCAAGGTGTTATTTTCTTCAGCATTTTTTTGGGTCTCCTTTAGCAAGGTGTTGACCTGCTTTTCATGCTTTTCTTGCATCTCTCTCATTTCTCTACCCAGTTTTTCCTCCACCTCTCCTACTTGATTTTCAAAATCCTTTTTGAGTTCTTCCATGGCCTGTGCCCATTGCATATTTATTTTTGATGTTTGGGATACAGAGGCCTTGACTTTTATGTCTTTCCCTGATGGTAAGCATTGTTCTTCCTCATCTGAAAGGAAGGAAGGAGATATCTGTTCACCAAGAAAGCAACCTTCTATGGTCTTATTTTTTTTCCCCTTTTTTGGGCATTTTCCCAATCAGTTGCTTGACTTTTGGGTCCTTTGTTAAGAGTAGGGTCCACTCTGGGGACCTGTAAGATATCAGTTCCTTCAAGGTGGCACAATCAAGCTTGTACTGGTCTGGGCATGGAGAGGGATTTTTATGCCCAGTCCAAGTCAGCACTGGGGGGTGATTTTCAGATAAGCTGGATGAGTAGGGCCACCATTGAGTTTGAGACAGAAGACCAGCTCAACCAGGGCCTCCACCCAGGACTGAAGTAAGACTCAGCTCTTCAATGCCCCCAGGGATTTTTACACTCCAACAATGGAGCTTCCATAAAGGTTTCTGTGCAGGTTCTGTGGCTGCTGCCTGCTGCCGGAGCTATGGAAAGGCCCTTCTTGATAAAACCCCACCACTGACTTTTGGCACCTGTGGGCCAAGGGATCTGAGGACCTGCTACTGCAACTGGAGATTCCACCCCTCAGGTGTCCTCCTTCCGGAGTCTAGTCTCGCTGCTCAGCCAAGGCTGGACTGGGTTCCTCACTGTGCTCTACATCTGGCACAACCAACGTTTCTGTGGGCCTTTCAGGTCACTGTGGGCTGGAAATCTCCTCCACTTCGTTGTTCTCTACTTTTGCTGCTCCAAAATTTATTGAGGCATTTCAGATGCTTGGGGCTGTGAACAATTCACAGGAGTAGACTCCTACCTCCTAGAATGAGATTTAATTATACGGGTAGTAGAGTTGGGTTATAGGATCATAGATTTAAATCTGAAATAGACCTCACAGGTCTTAAGTCCACCACTCATTCTTTTAGCAGATGAACAAGCTGAGACTTGGAGAGACCAAGAGACTTGCTCAAGAATCCATAGGTAGTAAACAGTAGAAACAGGTTTAGAACTCAGATCCTTCAAGATCAGTGATTTTCCCATTGTGGGGTAGCTAGGTGGTGCAGTGGATAGAGCACCAGTGCAGGAGTCAGGAGGACCAGTGCAGGAGTCAAATCTCACCTCAGACACTTGACATTCACTAGCTGTGTGACCTTGGGCAAGTCACTTGACCCCAACTGCCTCATTCTGGGTCATCTCCAGTCATCCTGATGAATATCTGGTCATTGGATTCAGATGACTCTGGAGGAGAAGTGAGGCTGGTGACCTGCACAGCCCTCCCTCACTCCAAACAAAGTCAAGTGTCAGTCATGTCATCATTTGTCTGATGATGTGGTCTTTTTCAGCAATGAAGGACAAACACCCAATTTTCCCATCATATCACAAGGCTATGTGCTCTCATTTTCTAGATCATTGGTGTCAGTCCCAAGTGAGAAGCAGATCACTAAGCCCTTGTAAGGATCTCAACCTGCCACGTATTGAATTAGAAAAACATATAATAATGTTAACTATATTACACTGTATTTTTATTTATTTTGTGAAGTGTTTATCATTTACGCTTTAATCCAGTTTCCCTACCACTGATGTTGACTGCATTGGACCTGTTACAGATCCACAGACAATCTTCAATTTAAACGGGGAAGAGAATTTCCATGTCATCCTACCCAACTGCCCCTTTTTACAGGTGAGACCACTGAGAGAGCCATAGAGGGTGAGTGACTTGCCCAAGGTTGAACAGGTAATGAGGAGCAGAGCCCAGATTTGACAGTGTATTCCTCCTTTCTTCCCCCACTGAGTAGAAAGGATGATAGGGAAATGGAAAGAATTTCTGGACTTGAAACCATCTCTGCTCTCAATGACTGAACATAGAAACATTTACATCATAAATCTAGTGAGAAATAAATAACATATGCACAATGTAAGGTGTACAAATACCAGTTTGGGTTTGGGGAGAAGGTACATGAACAGTCAAAGGATTGGGAAAGGCTTCATACCTTGAGAAGACAGCAGGGATTTGAAGTCAGGGAGGAAGGACTTGGGTTCTCATTCAATCTTTGTAACTTGGCAGTTGCATAACCTTGGGCAAGTCATTGGTCCTCTCTGGACCTCAGTTTACTTCTCCACACAGAAAAATTGTCTGGCAATCTTCTGACTGCAAATCCTGTCTGCTTTTCTACCAGACAACTCCATTTCTTAAGGTATGAGACCTTTCACAATGAAGTTAGCATTTATAAAAGATAGCATTTTAGAGTTCTTTAAGATTTGCCAAACACTTCTCAAATATTATGTCATCTGATTGTCATAACAACCCTGTGAAGCAGATGCCATTTTTATCCTCATTTTATAGAGGAGGAAACTGAGGCAGTCAGAGGTTAAGCAGCTTGCCCACACAGCTAGTAAGTGTCTGAGACTGGATTTGAAATTGAGTCTTACTGGCTCTAGGTCTGTAGTGCCCTCTTTCCCAAACTGCTTTGTATTTCACTGTTTTGTACACATTTATAGTTCTTCCTCCTGTGCTTATGCTGTCTATATTAATATGGTTGTTGGTTGCCTTTCCCATTAGAATGCAAGCTAATTTTGAGTTTCATTTTTGAAGTTAGATCACCAGTGCCCAGCCCAGTGCCTGACACATAGAAGACACCATCAGTAGTTGTTGATTGAGGCACTGACTGAAGGGAACCAGGCTCAGAGGGCTTAGATCACTTGCCCAAGATCTCACAACTGTCAGGGGCAGGCTTCTTGACTCATCCATAGTATTCAGGGCATAGATTTTGGGCTGAAGCAAAAAGTAGTCCATTTTGATAGAAGTCTAGAAGAGTAGTTAGAGAGAAGGCTGAAAAATAGGAGAAGACCTCGTGCTTAAGTGACCAGGTCCTTGCTGACAGTGAATGGTGGTGGTAGTACAGGGGGTATAGTGTCTAGGGGCAGGATCCTGGGAAGCCTGCATCCTTCCTTTGCCAGTAGACCTCCTAGAAAAGGGAGGAAATGGAGGCTCCAGATATCTGGTGGGTCCCCCAGTTTTCTCCTTTCAATACGACTGGGACAATGCATTTGTTACCTTTATGTCTCCAGATGTGCCAGTTCCAAAAAGTCCCAGTTTCCTACTTTGTCCTGGAGGATATGGACAGTTTTCATTAGATTCTTCTGGAAAGAGATGTAATAATGGCAGAAATGACAAGAGAGTGGAAAAGGGGGATGAAAGAGAGTGAATGATGCCTAAGTTGTAAGCCTGGGTGACTGGGAGAATGATGGTGCTCTTGACATTAACAGGGATGTTGGGAAGATAGGAGGGTTTTGGGGGGAAGATAATGATTTCAGTTTTGGATATGTTGCTTGTAAGATGTCTGCCTGACATCCAGTTTGAGATGTCCAATAAACTGTTGGAGATGTGACACTGGAGGTAAGGGAGAGAGAGAAAATTTGGTACTCAGAAATGGAAAAAAATGAATGTTGTAAATTGTCTTTCCATGTACTTGGAGAGAAAAGAAAGTATTTTAAAAAAAAGATTTACGATTTGTGGTTACAGTCTTTCAGAAAAAGTCCTGCCATGACCACCTCTGGTACCCTGGCTCCCTTCAGAGGCTGCGTAAGAGATTTCCCCATGGCATGATTCTGATTTCAGGTTGAGAGAGGCCCCACAGACAGTGTGAGGAAGGTGACATCTTGGAGACTTGACTTGTCCTTACTGCTAGATCTATGGCCTGGGGGAAGGTGAGGAGAGGCGAGAGCTGTAGTTGTTTGAAATTGCAGGTGGCAGAGGAGAGCCGTTTGCCCACACCAATATAGTCCTTGCTATAGAAATGCCCCACAAATTGTACTGCCACCAGAATTACCTCTGTGTGTCAATTAGAGCTAGACAACTGAACTGACCTTCTTCAAATCCTGGGTAGGACTACAGCGCCCCTCAATAATGCTCCTGAGAATGACAATTGTATCCTTAATGTTCTCCACTCCCCTATCCTTACCACCAACTCTGCCCCACTAAGATTGTTACTCCCACTGTATTACTAACCCTGCAGGATTTATTGGAAGAGTCGAGAAGGATGTGAGTGTGATGTCTGTGTGTTTGTGCCCTGTAGAGCATATCCTGATCCTTCTGAATTTTTAATGCAGGGAACATCAAACATCCCATAGACTTCCTAAGGAAGTGGAAGCATTGAAATTACCATAGAGATGAAATAATATTTGTAAAGTGCTTTAAACTTCTTAAAATGCTGTGTGAATGCAAACCACTGTTATTATTATTTTGGGCTTAGTTTCTTTTCCTCAAATTGGGCCAAATCCATATTTTTTATTTTCATAATTAGTCATCAATTTCATTTAGTTTGTCGGTTTTATTGACATATAATTGAGGGAAATAGTCGGAACCAATTACTTTACTCTGCATTGTTTGTGAATTCATCTTTTTCATTCGTAATTTTGGTAATTGTGTCTTCTTTATTTTTCTAACCAAGTTTTGCTGTTTTTCAGTTGTGTCTTTATTTTTCTAACCAAGTTTTGCTGTTTTTCAGTTGTTTCAGTTGTGTTCTCTCTTTATGACCCCATTTGAGATTCTCTTGGCAAAGATAATGGAGTGGTTTGCCATTTTCTTCTCTAGCTCATTTGACACAGGAGGAAACTGAGGCAAAGTAACTTGCCCAGGGTCACTCAGCTAATAAGGGTCTGAGGCCAGATTTTAATTTAGGAAGATAAGTCATCCTGAGTGCAGGTCTGGCTTTCTATCCACTCTGCCACCTAGCTGCCTTCCAAATCAAGTTAGCTCATAGCTGATCTTTTTTTATTGTGTTTTTAAACACTTCTTAATATCTTTTATTGATTCAATGGAGTTTTGCTTTCAATTTTATTAATATCTTCTTGATTATCAGGATTTCTGTTATGTTCTTTAATTTCATTTTTTCATTTATTTGTTTTGCAGTAGTTGTTTTTTCAGTTACATGTTAATCTTCCTTTTTTCTTTTGTTGATGAAACTGCCGAGAGACATAAATTTTCTCCTCAGCAGTGTTTTGACTTTATCCCCCAAATTTTTACATGTTGTCTCCTTGTTGCCATAATATTTGATGAAATTATTGATTATTCCTATGACTTATTTTTTAAGTGATCTCCATGTAAGATTGAGTTATTCAGTCTGTAATTAATTTTTAATCAAATTGTCAATGGGTCTTTCTTGAACGCAATTTTATTGAATCGTTGGTTGTACAAGATAGATTTAATATTTCTTCTCCTGGATTTGTTTGTGAGTTTTTTATGCTTTAGTCATAGGGTCCATTTTTGTAAAGATTTCATATAGAGTTGAGAAATAGATCTCCTCCTTTGGATTTCTGTTCCATGATGTCTAGGGTTTTATCCTATATGATCTTTGTAAAATTTGTTCAGATTCTTGACTTCTTTTTAAATTTCATTTTTGGTGAAATTTTCTAGGCCTGAGAGGGGTCCAGGTCCCCTGTATTATAGTATTACCATTACTCTGTACAACTCATTGAACTTTTCCTTCAAGTATTTTGATGCTATGCCATTCAGTGTAAATATATTTACTTCTGATATTAATTTATTGGCTGTTGTACCTTTTAGTAAAATATAGCTTCTCTGTGTATTTTTAAAAATTAAGTCTCTTTTTGTTGTTTTATTTAAAGATGATGATTACCATTTCTCCCTTTTTTTGACTTTGACTGAAGTATAATAGACTTTGCTCCAGCCCTTTCTTCTAATATTGATTGCATCTTTGTTTCAAAGTTGTTTCTTATGAACCATATATGGCTAGATTCTGTTAATTCATTTTCCTATCCTCTTCCTTTTTAAAGACAAGTTCATCCCATTCAAATTTCAAGTTATGATTACTGATTATGCGTTTCCCTCCATTTGATTTTCTTAGATGTTTTCTGTTTCCCACCTCTGCTGTTTTTCCTGAAACTAATCCCTTTCTTTGAATACTCTCCTCCAAAGTTCCTTTGCCTTTATTTCCTTTCACTCCTGTTTCTTTGGTTAGTTTTTGTGTGTGTATGTTTCCTTCCTTTGATCAGTTCAGAAAAGAGTAAAGTTCAAGTGCCATTCACTCCCCCCAAACCTTCCTCTGTTTGTATATATTTCTGACTGTTCACTATAATTACATATGATGTTTTCCCCTGTTCTTCCTCTGCCATTCTCCCCTTGGTGTATTTCTCTTCCCTTGCCTTGTTGCCTGCCACCCCCCTCCTTTCCCCTCTACTGTAAAAGCTCTTCTTTGCCCACTTCTTATATATGAAATCATTTCCCCCATTCTTCCTCTACTTTTCCCTTTCACCTAGAGCCTCCCTCTTTCTCACTCTTTTAATTTTTTTTGAGTTCATCCCAACATATTCTCTGTCTATATTGTGATTGTTTACTCATTTCAGTTGTGTCTGTCTCTTTGTGACCCCATGTAGGGTTTTCTTGGCAAAGATACTTGAGTGACTTTCCATTTCCTTTTCAAGCTCATTTTACAAATCAGAAAACTGAGGCAAACAGAGTCACACAGCTAGGCCCAAGTTGAACTCAGGAAGATGAGTCTCTCTAACTCTAGGCCAGTAAATGTATCTACTGCACCACCTAGCTGTCTATATAAACTCCTTCTAACTGCCATAATAATAAAAACTTCTTAGGCATTCCTTATGTCATCTTTCCATGTAGGGTCAGGAGAAGAAAGTGAGGTCGGTGACCTTGCACAGCCCTCCCTCACTCAAATCAAAGTCAGCTGCAAGTTATGTCATCATCTTCATGTCATGATCATCTTCAAGAGTGGTCAAACACAATGGTCAATGGTCCTCTCCCCTCCTCTCCCCTCCCCTTCCCTCCCCTCCCCTCCCCTCCGTTTCCATCCCCTCCCCTCCCCTCCCCTCCCCTCCCCTCCCCTCCTCTCCCCTCCTCTCCTCTGGTGTTCTACCCAGGGGCAAGGTACATTGCATGGCCAAAAACTAACTTTTTTCCTCTGGGTTTAGTAGCTACATTTCTTGCTCAATGATCAAGCCTTAAACCCAATTCACTCAGGAGCTCTTAGACTGGAGAACAAATCCCCATCCAACCAGAACATAGTGAATGTAATTGTTAAATAGTAATTTTTTCTCTTTTACCCAGGAACTCTGAGGGTCTTCCCTTCCTAGTTTGATACATATATATTTTTTTGATTAAAAGAGCTATCCCTTGAGTAACTACCTAAAGAAGTCTATTCATTGAATAGGTGTATCTCATTCCAAGGTAGAATGTGATAAGACCTTAGCCTGAAAGGGCCAGGGTCTCCCATTGCATCTTGGGCCATCACTAGTTGTCCTGATGAATATCAGGCCACTGGACCCAGATGGCTCAGGAGAAGAAAGTGAGGCTGGTGACCTTGCACAGCCCTCCCTCCCTCAAATCAAAGTGAACTGCAAGTCATGTCGTCATCTTCATGTCATGGTCCTCTTTGAGAAAGGACAAACACAACCAAACAACACAACTTCCCATGTACAAAGTCAAGCAGTTTAATCTTATTGAATCCCTTGTGATTTTCTCTTTTACATTTATCTTTTTAAATGCTTCTTTTGAGTCTTGTATTTGATTGTCAGCTTTTGTATTCACCTTCCAGTTTTGGGTGAATCCAAGGTGGGGTGATCTGGGGAGACGTATGGAGACTGTTCTTCTGAGTTACACTCTAGTCTTTACCCAGGAAAATCTCCAGCTCCCCTAGAGTGGCAAGTGCTGGCATTCCTCTCTGTCCTGGAACTGTGACCCAGAACTGGGCATGAGTTATGCAGTTCCCAATCAGAACCAGTTGGACCCGGTGCCAGCACTGTGTCTTGTAATCACTTTCTGATCAGTTATCCAATCCCCTCACCTTATCTGGGCTGAGAGTCCCTGAAGCTGCTGTTCCTGCTGGTGTCACAGACGCTTCCAAGGCCCATAGTTGGTGTTGCTGTTTCATGTACTCTGGAGAGGACCCTACCCTGGCATCATGCACATCTCCTGCCAAACTTCTAAGTTGTTTTAGGCTAGAAAAATGTCTCACCTTGACCTTTTGTTGAGTCTGCACTACAGAATTGATTTGAGGTTTTATTTTAAAGTTGCTTTTATGGGCATTTTGGGAGTGTTCATCTGGGTTGTTGCCTCTGCTCTACTATCTTGCCACCCACCTTCTTTCCTAGAGTATAATAATTGTAATACTTATGTACTATACGCTATAAAGTATAGTACTATGGAAAGTCATCATCTCCTGTGTTAAAGCAAATTGCTTATAAAAAGTTCTCAAGCACTTGCCTGTTTCATCTGTAAAATGGGACAATCATCCCTGCTCTGCCTACGTGCGCAGCACCTCATAGATTATTTAGTTCAATCTACACCTTCCCTGCTTTAACAGCATTGTTGACAAGCGGGCATCCAGCCTTCATTTGAAGACCTCTCTTGATGGGAACGCCTTACCTATAAGGCAACCAATGCTCCTTTGATGTGGATCTAATTTTTAGAAGGTTTTTCTTTCCATCTAGCCCAGATCCTCCTCTCTATAAATTCTTCAAATTGACATGGAAAGTCAAGGACAGCAAGTCTAATTCCTCATGACCACCCTTCAGATCACTAAAGACAGGGATCCCATTCCCAGCATGCTTTTTCTTCTTCGGACTAAAATCCTTCATCCTCTCAGCTAGTTCTCATTTGCCTTAGTTTCTCCTACCCTCACCATCTTGCTTATCCTGCTCTGAACTAATGGCCAGGATCAAGTGAGATCATGTGAAGCTACTTCAGAAAGGACAAAGAAAAGAAGTTACTATATTTTCAAAGGATGAATGAAAAGAGGCACAAAACCCAGGCTGGGTTCCAAATGAAGTCTTTATTTACTTACAAATGTAAGAAAGGCTATGAGCATTTAACTAGCACCAATGTTTTCTCATTGAATTGTCACAATAACCCTATGAGGTAAGTGCCGATATTCTCGGTATTTCACATTTGAGACAAGGGAGATACCTATATATCTCACTTAAGTGACTTGTCCAGGACTGCACAGTTAGTAAGTGTCTGAGGACATACTGGAATTCAGGTCTTTGTAATGTCAGGGGCAGTGCTGTCTATTGGTTATTCTCAGAAATAGATACATTGTTCTTTTTAAGAATTACAGAAACGCCCTTTTTAACAGCCTCATTTACAATTGCCTTCATGACATTTTCCAGTAATTCAGGGATCCCTCTTTTGTCTCGGACAGCCTGCAGGATAAAACGTAGAGAAGTTTAGTATTTTGGTAATAATTCCCATTTCCCTAGTTTTACAAACCTAGTTAGGTAAGTAATAATACTAATGTCCCTTTCCCAGATGAGCAAACTGGCTCAGAGGAGGAAGTCACCTGTTTAGAGTCACAGAGCTAATAAGCATCTAAAGTAGGACTTGAACCCAAGTCTTTTGACTCCCAGACCAAGGTTATTTCTGATTTCCATTGTCTTTCTGTGGAAATTACTCTTTGGTGAACTTGTAGTTAGAATTTGCAGTATTTGAACTTCTAACTTCCATTCCTAGAATAGTTGGCTCTCTGTCTCTATGTCATATCATTTTTCTCAATTATATGTAAGTTTTTTTAAGCACTTGTTTTTCATGACTTTGAACTCCAAAGTCTCTCCCTGCCTCCCTTTTCTATCCCCTCCTTGAGACAATAAGCACTTTCATACAGATTATGAATGTGAAGCCATGCAAAACTTATTTCTATATTAGCCACATAGCAAAAGAAGACAGAGCAAAAAAAAACAAACCCAAACCCCAAAACAAAAAAACATAGCCAAGAAAAATATAGTAAAAAGATATGTTTGATCTGCATTCAGACTCCCTCAGTTCTTTCTCTGGAGGTGGATGGCATTTTCCATCCCAAATCCTTCAGAGCTGTTTTGGATAACTGTACTTCCTGGAAGAGCTAAGTCATTCATTGTTGATCTTCTTATAATATTTCTGTTAGCATGTACAACGATTTCCTAACCCTGCTCACTTCACCTTCCATCAGTTCGTAGAAATCTTCCCAGGTTTTTCTGAAACCGTCTTACTCATCCTTCTTATAGCACAATAGTATCCCATTACATTCATATGCTGTCTCTTGTTCAGCCATTCCTCAATTGATGGGCAACCCATACTGATTCTTTGCCACCACACAAAGCTATTTTAGGGACTCTCTTTTAGCCCTTTCTCATACCCTTCCATCATCTTGTGGTTTTGTTTCCCTTCCAAAGTGTAAACTCCATGGCAGCAGCGACTGTCTAATCTAGATTTTCTAACTCCACTGTCTCGTCCTGCATTCTTTAACAAATGTTTGCGGTAATAGGTTGTACTCTATACTTCACGACAGTTCAAATGTTTCTTCTCCCCTAAAATTCCCAGCCCACACCTCTGTTTTCCTTCTTTGGACTGCTATGTATTTTATCTGTAGCATTCTTTTAACCCTTCCTATATCCTGGTTACATATTATCTATGAGATTTGGTGCAAGAAATTATTTGGTCCAACACCCTCATTTGACAGAGGAGGAAACTGAGGGCTTAGAAAAAGTTAAATGATTTGCCCAAAGTGACCCAGGAAGTCTGTGGCAGAGGTGGGAATCAAACCCATGTCTTTGGGCTATAAATCTAATGTTCTTGTCAGCAAACCACACTTGTCAATCGATTATTACAGCTGCTGGTGGGAGCATGTTCCCAATTGCCCCTTCCCTAGTTGGCTGCTCTGCTGGATGCTCTAGGGCAAGTAACGGTATCAGGGACCACTTGGAACAGATGCACATCTGACTCTCACATTTTTTTCTTCCCAATTGATGGCTGTGATTATTCCCTGACATCCTTTTGCAGAGAGAGACAGGAAGGGAGAGAGAGAAAGAGAGAGAGAGAGAGAGAGAGAGAGAGAGAGAGGACTGGAGGAGAGTGAGCGAGGGGGGAAGAAGGGATGGGGAAATGGGGAGGGATGGAGAGAGAGGCAGAGACGTGAGTTTAGAGGGAAGGCAGGGGAAGCAGATGGGGGCTTGAAAGGATGGAGAGAAATGTGGCTCTTACCCCATTTGTTTTGAAGGCACCTGTGCTGTTCTCTGTCATCTGGTGGTTGGTCTCTTTTGCAGTGAAATTCAGATGGTCAGGCTCTCCGGATGTGGTAGTCTAGACACCAGGAGGAGAACAATTCAAGGCATTTGTCGCCTCTCTCCAAGTCCCCCTTTAACTCTCACTATTGTATAGTAGGGAGGGGCTAGGTACTCAATCTGCTCTCTTGAGAAACTCACTGAAGTGTGCTATGGGACCCAGATTCTAATGTCTGCTTTGTCTCTTCATATGTTTAAGACCTTTAACAAGTCACAGAACCAGATTTAGGAGCGTCCTCAGAGGTGATTTAAGCCAAACTAAAGAGAAGTGTCTTTTGCAACCTCCCTAAGTAGTGGTCAGTCTGCCTCTGCTTGAAGATTTCCAGGGGTGGGCAACTTTATGACCCAGTTTTTCCTCACTTCCTTTTTTTCTGTATTTTCATATCCTCGCCTACAAATGGAAGGAAAGTATAACACTTAGAGTTCCCATTTTCTGAACATTTGGGTCCAGCTGTGGCTGAGGTTGGCAGTGGGATGGCATCCTCCAGGGATAGGTCCTCTAATCCAGGCATTGAAGCTGCTCATGCTGGGGTTGTGGGGTTGGGGTGGGGATCACCAGACACTGAAGCCCCCCTTTCTGCCAGGCCCAAGCCCCTGAGGCCGTGGGAGCATAGAGCCCTGCAGGGGATGGAGACCCCCCAAGCTACCCAGAGGAGGGGGCAGGTTGTAGACAGAATGGGCCACTTAGGGAAGTGAGAACTGTCTGTAATATCTACCAGCACTTAGCATGGTGCCTAAGTCATGGTGCTGAATAAACGGTTCTTGATTTGAACTTCCTGGGTAGTAAATGAAGGGAACATATCTTAAAAAGTCCAAAGTATCTGCCCAAAACCATATTACTAATCAGTACTGGAGTAGGGCCTAGAATGAGCCATTGGGAGTTGTGCTAATGGAGGCCACCTTTCACTTTCTATGATTCGCTGCTTTTCCATCCTGAGAGGGACAATTATTGAATTAATCTGGATCCACCAGGCAGCTGCTATGTAGTAGAAAGCTCACTATGCCCTGAGGCAAGAGTAAATCTTGGGACTTCCCCATAACCTCTGAATATCCAGTCTTGGCCTCAGCTTTCTCATCTGTAAGGGGAAAGCCTCAGACTAGAAGATCTCTGAGGTTGCTTCTAGCTCTAGTCTCTCTGAGTCACCAAATTTGTAGTCAGCAGACCTGGGTTCAGATGTTGGATCTCTTCTTTATTACCTGCATGATCACTGAGTACTTTACTTATCCCATCTGTAAAATAGCAGTCATGATCCCAGCCATTGCTCCATCTCTAAGGGAGTGGATTAGGACACAGGTAAATGCAAGGTTTCATTTCAACAGAGAAACACTATGGAGAAAAGTTTTTCCTATTCCCAGGTCAAGGATTCTGTCTCCTTTCACTTTCTCGTTCATTTTAGTTCAAGTGAATAGGTCAGTGACTTTGGAATCTGAGGACCTGGGGTTCACATCCTTCCTTTGACACTTATCTGAGTGACCCAAAGTATCATTTGACCTTTCTGTGCCTCAGTTTCCTTGTCTGTAACATAAAGGAGATTGGACTAGAGCCAAGAGTTGTGTCTCACAGATCCCTTTGACTGTCCAGTGAAGCCTCTGGACTCCTGAGAATAGTGTTTTTAAACATATAACATAAGCTACATGGGATTACAAAGGAAATCAAACCTCAATGAACATAAATTTTTTTTCATTCAAATTCACCGCCTCCCTGAAATCTATCCATAGACCACCCTCACCCACAGTCTCTAGACCTGTGATCTCTCTGTCAGAGCCCAATTCCTAGTTCCTGTTCCCCTTCTTCTTGTTCCTCCTAAGTACTCACCTTGTGAGGCTGGGGCTCAGCTGCAGTTACCCCAAAGGAATTTGTCTCATTAGTCCCCTCACTGAAAGAGGTGACTGCACTTGTTGGGTCATTGACATAAATCAGTTCATGACTATTAGCAGCTTTAACCTCAATCAGCCCCAGAAGGAGCAGAGGAAGCACAATCCTGAAGTCTGCCATTTTCCTTCTTTGGTCAATAACCCTCCTTTCGCTAGGGCCTTGTTTACGTCCCTAGACATTTTGACCTGGGGGATGGTCTTGGGCCACTCCCAGAGATTAACCAATGCCACTTGTTTCCCTCTAAGCCAGTTCAAGAAGGCATTCAAGATGCTTGAGGTTGTCAACAGTTCACAGGAGCAGATTCCTATCTCCTAGAATGAGATTTAATTATGCTGGTGCAAGAGTTGGGTTATAGGATCATAGATTGAAATCTGAAATAGACCTCACAGGTCATGAAATCCACCACTCGTTCTTTTAGCAGATGAACAAGCTGACACTTGGAGAGGCCAAGACACTTGCTCAAGGATACATTGGTAGGAAATAGTAGAAACAGATTTAAAATCCAAGTCCTTCAAGCCCAGTGGTTTTCCCATTGTATCACAATACTTTTTGCTTTCATTTTCTAGATCATTGGTATTAGCCTGAAGTAAGAAACAGATCACTATGGCCTGGTAGCAATCTCTGCCTACCACATATTGAGTTAGAAAAACATATAAGAATATCAACTATGTTGTAGTATAATTTTTATTTATTTTTTAAAATGTTTACCATTTATACTTTATTCTGGTTTCCCTAGCACTGATGTTGGTTGCACTGGACTTCTGTTATAGATCTGTAGACAATCTTCAATTTAAATGGGGAAGGAACCTTTTAAGTCATCCAAACCAACTGCTTCTTTTTACACTTGAGACCAATGAGAGCCATAGAGGGTGAGTGACTTGCCCAAGGTTGAACAGGTAATAAGGGGCAGAGCCTGGATTTGACATTGTTTTCTTCCCTTTCTCCCCACACTGAGTAGAAAGATTGACAGAGGAATGGAAAGTATCTCTGAACTTGAAAACATCTCTGCTCTCAATGGCTGAACATAGAAGTATTTACATCAGAAAACAACATTTGTACAAAGTAAGGTGTACAAATACAAGTTTCAGTTTGGGGAGAAGGTGCATTAGCAGTCTGTGATTTGGGAAAGGCTTCATACCTTGAGAAGACAGCAGGGATTTGGAGTCAGAGAGGAAGGACTTGGGTTCTAATTCAGACTCTGTAAGTTAGTAGTTGTATAACCTTGGGCAAATCATTGATCCTCTCTGTGCCTCAGTTTTCTTATGTAAACAGAAAAATTGTGGCAGTCTTCTGATTCCAAATCCTCCTGCTTTTCTACTAGACCACTCTACTTCTTAATGTGAGATCTTTCATAATGAAATTAGCATTTATAATAGCATTTTACTGTGCTTTAAGATTTGCCAAAAACTTCTTAAATATCATGTAATCTTATTGTCACAGCAACCCTATGAAGAAGGCACTATTATTTTCCTCATTTTATAGATGAGGAAACTGAGGCTGGCAGAGGTTAAGCAACTTGCTCAGGGTCTCACAGCTAGTAAGTGTTTGAGACTCGATTTTTAATTGAGTCTTATTGGCTGCAGGTCTATAGTGCTCTCTTTCCCAAACTGCTTTGTATTTAACTGTTTGTGCATATTTGTAGTTCTTCCTCCCGTGCTCATGCTGCATATATTAATATACTTATTTATATTTCTTCCCCTTAGAATGCAAGCTCATTTTGAGTTTCATTTTTGAAGCTGGATCACCAGTGCCCAGCTCAGACCCTGACACGTAGTAGACACCATCAATAGTTGTTGATGGATTGATTGAAGGAAAACAGGTTCAGAGAGCTTAGATCATTTGCTCAAGATTTCACACCTGTCACAGGCAGTCTTCTTGATTCATCCATAGTGTTCATGGCATAGTTTCTGGGCTGAGACAGAAAGTAGTCCACTCTGATGGAAGTTTGCGAGAGTAATTAGAGAGAAGTCTGAAAGCAGAAAGTGACCTAGGACTTAAGTGATGAGGGTTATGCGGATAGTGGGTGGTGGCGGAGCAAGGGATAGAGTGTCTGCCAGTCAACCTCCTAGAAGAGGGAGGGTTGGAGGCTTCAGATGCCTGATTGATCCCCTAGTTTCTCTCCTTTCCGTATGACTGGGACAACTTATTTGGTACTTTTAAGTCCAGAGATGAGATAATTCTCAAAATTTCCAGCTTCCTACTCTGTCTTGCAGGATATGTACAGCTTTCATTAGATTCTTTTGGAAAGTGATGTAAGAAAGGCAAACATGACAAGATTTGTCAATAGATTGGATAAGGGGGATGAGAGAGTGCATGAAGCCTAAGTTGTAAGCCTGGATGACTGGGACAATGATGGTGACCTTGACAATAACAGGGATGTTGGGAAGATAGGAGGGTTTTGGGAAAAAATAATGAATTCAGTTGTGGATATGTTTCATTTAAGATGTCTACCTGACACCCAATTTGAGATGTCTAATAAACTGGTGGCGATGTGACACTGGAGGTAATGGAGATGGAAAAAACTTAGAAGTCAAAAATGTAAAAAAATGAATGTTGCAAATCATCTTTACATGTACTTGGGGGGAAAAGAAAATATTATTTTAAAGAAGACTTACAATGCGTGATCACAGTCTCTCAGAGACAATCCCCTAAGATTTTCTCTGCCATCAAGAACTCTGGTCCCTTGATTCCCTTTACTGACTGTGTGAGACATTTCCCCATTACATAACTGATTTCAGAATTATAGAGACCGAACAGACAGTGTGAGGAAGGTGACATCTTGGAAACTTGACGTATCCTTACTGCCAGAACTATGGACTGAGGGAAGGGCAGGAGAAGTGAGCTGTCATTGCTTTTAAATACAAGTGGCCTAGGAGAGTAGTTTGGTGACACTGATATAGTCCTTGCCATAGAAACACTTGACAAATTGTAGTACCACCTGAATTACCTGTGTGTGCCAATTAGAGCTAGGCAACTGAATTGACCTCTTGCAAACCCTGGGTAGGACTACAGGGCCTCCAAGAGTGCCACTGAAAACCACAATGTGTCCCCACTCTTCTCCATGTCCTGATTTTGACACCATCTCTTCCACACTAAGCTTGTTACTCCCACTATTTCACCAACCCTCAACTACTTATTAGAACAGAGAAGCATGTGTTTGTGTTTGTCTCTGCGTTTGTGCCCTGTAGAGCATCTCCTGATACTTCTGAATCATTAACAAAGGGCATGTCAAAAGGCACACAGACTCCTGAAGAAAATGGAATTATTGAAGTCACCATAGAGAGCAAATGTATTGAGACATTCAAAGCAGTCTTGTGTTTTCTCTCTTGGACTCATGGAAGCATGAAAGATCTTCAGTAGCCTCCTTGTCCAGGCCCCACTGAGAATGAGGAAGCCTGAGGGATGCTCATTATCTCCTGAGTGATCCTATTAGAGGAAGACAAGCAGTTACAGTCTAAAGCCCCATTTTGTGCCAAAGGGGAATTGGGTTATCAGCTTGCTGCTGGTTTCCTACAAGCTCCACCTACTCCAAGAAATCAACCCCAGTCTTTTAAGATCAGCTGTCTCTCTCCTTCCCTGCAAGACATGCTCCTGCCTGATACAGATAAAAACCCTATGAAAGCCATCAGATTTTTTTTAGTTTTGACATTCCTCCTTCCATCAAGTCCTAATGATACAGACATGTTTCCATCCTCCTTGACTGTCCACTTTCACTGGATTTCCCCTCAGGAGAGCTGACTTTCTTTACTTTCTTCCTGTTGATTTCTATCTTGTTGTGCTTAATGCTTTTTCTACTGGACTTTGGGATTCCAGACCTTGGTCAACCTCTATGAAGACAATTAATGATATAAATGGGGTTCTGAGGTTGGAAGGAAATTCTCTCCCTCAAATTTGGGATTTGCTTGCTACTTTTGTTGTCTGTTGTAGATGCCTGTCTAATCTGAGATTCCCTAGAGGGGTACTTGGCTCACAGGCAGTAGTGATAGTTCAGTTTCCCCTGAAACTGAAGCAAAATTGAACCATTTCTGTCAAGAAATTAGCATGAGGATAACCTTCCAGTTTGAAGTAAATTACTTACTGTGTAGTCTCTTGAGTGTGAACCTCTGCCTGGCAGGTTAAAGGGCTATTTGGTAGCTTCTTTGGTGTGTCTCCATATCGTTTGTTTTCTTTTTCTTTTTTCCCTTATCAACCCTTTAAAAAGTCTATTTGTAAATTTAAGGTAGGTAGTGAAGCAGATTAAGCGTTGGGCCTGGAGTCAAGAAGACAAATTTTGCCTCAGACAGGTTGATGTTTCCATCTGGAAAGGAAGAGCCAAGGGGACAATTCTAGTCTCAATTTGGAATAAGATCCTCTTAGCTCAATTTCCTCTTTGTATTACTTTAAAAAGTATTGTTTCCTGCCTGACGATTCCTGAGTCTGGCTATGAAACAGATACTGCATGATTGGAGAATTTCACTCTTATCTGAATTCAGAGTCAGGGATGTTTTATCCTGTCATATTTTATATGTCACATGTCCTTGCTTTTTTCCTTCTATAGCAAATTTCTATGATCAGAGCAAGTAGTTAGTAAACATGGGATCCATTTTGTGTAATCCTACTGATAAGTCAAGTATTATTTTTATCTAGAATTAGAATATGTGAAGAAATGTACTACTTAAGATTCACCACAAGATGTTCCTATTATTTAACAGGATTTAAAAAGCAGTAGTATTTTTCTGTGGTCAGTCTCTTACTGTTACCAGTGTGAAATTCCGTTACAACACCTTTTTGACTAAAGCATTTGGTGGTATCTAGTAATTCTGGAATAACTAAGAATTTAGTTTGTTATAATACTTTGGGAATTCATATTACTTTAAGGACATATTTATATTAACTAATTTTAATAAATTTCCATTTGACAGGTTTATTTTTTTCTTTAAGGTGAAAAAAGCTATCATTTTCAATGTCTACTAATTACAAAATCTACACTTAACATTGGTATAAATTTTAAACTGTTTTGAAAGAAAAGGAAATATTTTCAGAAAAAATGTTTTTAAAAAATCTCTCTTGTAAGGCCTACTAAATTTTCACTTACAAGATAATATATTGCTAAATTCATGTAATGATCTATAAAGCAGAAGAGATCTTGCTGTTTTGATCTGAATTTGTAGTCATTCTATGACTTAAACAAGAGCTTAAATTAGTGTTTGAGCTTACCATAGCTAAGAGATTTAATTTCTAAAGTTTCTTTTCCAGAGTGAATATAATTAGAGGATTCACAAGTTTGAGAAACAAGGATGTATATCTATTCAGTGGTGAGGTTCAAGTTAGCAATCGCTTTGCTTTAAGGCAGTACAGTTAAGCTAGTGAAACATAACAATCTGTGAACTATTTTGTCTATGACAGAAATATAAAGGAAAGTGAAGTAGTTTTAATAATGGGTTCAAAAGATTTGGAAAAATAAAGGTTTGATTGAAAATATGAAAGGCAGATAAGAAGGTTTGGGACAAATGAGGCCATTCAAGCCCCTCCTGTCTCTGAATAGCTACTAAGGATGTTGAGGGTGTGAGGAAATTTGGCAGTATTCCCACTTTCAGGCATTTTCTCCCTACTCTTTGGTTCTTGTTTGTTTAATCTCTTTGCCGGATTTGCATCTTCTAGGTTCATTACCCTCCACTTGCAGATGACAGTTCAGGTTGGGTACCATCCACTGTTCAAGAACATGACTCATGACCTTCTGAGCCTAGCATCATACTGGCTACAGACCAAACCCCTGTAATGGCAGGTCCCTGTGAGGCAGAGGCATTCTACGTCCTCTCTCAGTATGAAGCAGTTAGAAGCTGAGACCTTTGTTTTTTTACCCCAAAAGATTTTGGGTCTGATCTGTTTAAGGGGGGAATGATGGGGCACTTGAGTGCATGTACTTGGACCCCAATTCTAAAATTACATTTCTCTTTAAAAGTCACATTTCTTCCTAGTCTCTCAGGCAGTTTCTCATCAGCCCAAGTACACAGGCTCCCCCAGCACCAACTGTTATCTCCCTTCCTGCTACAGCAGCCAGTTGCATGGATAGAACTCATTAGTTTGAACCAGCTATGTACTGGCTGAACTGGCTCATAATGACATTTGCTACTCGCTGATCAATCATATGTATCCTCAACTTAGACATATGTGCACTCCCTTACATTTATCTTGCCTAATAAGACACTGATGAGAGTAACCTGGTATTCCTTAGTCAGTCCTGACCATTAGTTGACTTGATGATGGTTCAGGCCTAAAACCACACTTCCATGTATCCCCACCTTGGGCTCTTTCCCAATGAACTCTGGATAAAATACCTGCATAGTAGAAACCAAAAGTTCATGTTCTTTTGAGAACTAACCACTCCTTAACCACTCCCTAATCCTTTCCTGAATCACCTAATTAGTATATTTGGCACATGTTTTACTATGGAATATCCTATATAACCTTTACATGTACTCCTCTAAGGTTCCTGGTTCCCTAAGGACTCTTTCTCTGAAAAGTGTAATAAATATTAACCTTGACCTCAAAAATGCTTCAGTCCACGAATTCATTCCAAGCAACCTGTCCCTATACTCCAGTCTTTGTGGAGGGGTCTCACCTCCCTTCCCCCACCCTTCTAGCCCTCATCACCATTACATCACCAATTCTCAACTATGTATTGAAATATGAGAGAAGGATGTAATTGTGTATGTCTGTGTTTGTGCCCTGTAGAGCATCTCCTGCTACTTCTTTTTTTTTATTCTCTAATAAAAACTTATTTATTTAACTTTTTACATTCATTTTCACAAAATTTTGGGTTCCAAATTTTCTCCCCTTTTATCCGCTCCCCCCACCCCAATACACCAAGCATTCTAATTTTTCCCTATCACCAATCTGCCCTCTCTTCTATCATCCCTCCCTTCTCTTGTCCCCATCTTCTCTTTTGTCCTGTAGGGCCAGATGACTTTCTATTCCCCATTAACTGTATTTCTTATTTCCTAGTAGCAAGAACAATACTAAACAGTTGCTCCTAAAACTTTGAGTTCCAACTACTCCCCATCCCTCCCTCCCCACACCTTCCCTTTGGGAAGGCAGGCAATTCAATATAGGCCATATCTGTGTAGTTTTGCAAATGACTTCGATAATAGTCATGTTGTGTAAGACTAACTGTATTTTCCTCCATCCTATCCTGCCCCCCATTGTTTCTATTCTGTCTTTTGATCCTGTCCCTCCCCAAGAGTGTTGACTTCAAATTGCTCCCTCCTCCCATTGCCCTCCCTTCCATCATTCCCCCCCCACCCTGCTTATCTCCTTCTCCCCCACTTCCCTGTATTGTAAGATAGGTTTTCATACCAAAATGAGTGTGCATTTTATTCCTTCCTTGAGTTGAATGTGATGACAGTAAACTTCATGTTTTTTCCTTACCTCCTCTCTTTTTCACTCCATTGAAAAGTCTTTTCCTTGCCTCTTTTATGAGATAATTTGCTCCATTCCATTTCTCCCTTTCTCCTCCCAATATGTTTCTTTCTCACCCCTTAATTTCATTTTTTTAAGATATGATCCCATCCTATTCACTCATCTTGTGCTCTTTGTGTGTGTGTGTGTGTGTGTGTGTGTGTGTGTATGTGTAATCCCACCAATTACTCAGATACTGAAAAAAGTTTCAAGAGTTATAAACATTGTCTTTCCATATAGGAATGTAAAGAGTTCAACTTTAGTAAGTCTCTTATGATATCTCTTTTCTGTTTACCTTTTCATGCTTCTCTTGATTCTTGTGTTTGAAAGTCAAATTTTCTTTTCAGCTCTGGTCTTTTCCTCAAGAATGCTTGAAAGTCCTCTATTTCATTGAAAGACCATTTTTTACCCTGAAGTATTATACTCAGTTTTGCTGGGTAGGTGATTCTTGGTTTTAGTTCTATTTCCTTTGACTTCTGGAATATCATATTCTATGCCCTTTGATCCCTTAATGTAGAAGCTGATAGATCTTGTGTTATACTGATTGCTTTTCCACAATACTTGAATTGTTTCTTTCTAGCTGCTTGCAATATTTTCTCCTTGACCTGGGAACTCTGGAATTTGGCCACAATGTTCCTAGGAGTTTCTTTTTTTGGATCTCTTTCAGGAGGTGATTGGTGGATTCTTTCAATGTTTATTTTGCCCCCTGGTTCTAGAATATCAGGACAGTTTTCCTTAATAATTTCATGAAAGATGATGTCTAGGCTCTTTTTTTGATCATGGCTTTCAGATAGTCCCATAATTTTTAAATTATCTCTCCTGGATCTATTTTCCAGGTCAGTTGTTTTTCCAATGAGATATTTCACATTCTCTTCCATTTTTTCATTCTTTTGATTTTGTTTTGTGATTTCTTGGTTTCTCATGAAGTTGTTAGCCTCCATCTGTTCCATTCTAATTGTTAAAGAACTATTTTCTTCAGTGAGCTTTTGAACATCCTTTTCCATTTGGCTAATGCTGCTTTTGAAAGCATTCTTCTCCTCATTGGCTTTTTGAATCTCTTTTACCAGTTGAGTTAGCCTTTTTTAAAAGTGTTATTTTCTTCTGCATTTTTTTGGGTCTCCTTTAGCAAGGTGTTGACCTGCTTTTCCTGCTTTTCTTGCATCTCTCTCATTTCTCTTCCCAATTTTTCCTCCACCTCTGTTACTTGATTTTCAAAATCCTTTTTGAGCTCTTCCATGGTCTGAGACCATTGAATATTTATTTTGGATGTTTGGGATACAGAAGCCTTGACTTTTATATGTTTTCCTGATGGTAAGTATTGTTCTTCCTCATCCAAAAGGATAGTAGAAGATATCTGTTCACCAAGAAAGTAACCTTCTATAGTCTTATTTTTTCCCTTTTTTGGACATTTTACTGACCAGTTACTTGACTTTTGGGTCCTTTGTCAAGAGTAGGGTATACTCTGGGAATCTGTAAGATCTCAGTTCCTCCAAGGTGGTACAATGAAGTGTGTACATTGGTGTGGGAGCAGGGAGATATTTTTGTACCCAGAATCTTAGCAGAATTTCTTCTCCACAGCCACCTGGCCTCCAGTTCCTCCAAGCCAGCACTGGGGGCTGAGATTCAGATAAACTGCATGGGCAGGGCCACCATTCAGTGTGAGATAAAGATCAGCTCCCTCAGGGCCTCTACACAAGGCTGAGGTAATAATCACATCCTCAGTGCCCCCAGGGTTTTTACAATTCAACAATGGATGTGGGCTACTGTACAGGATGCTGTGGGAACTGCTGCTGCCTGCCTGATGTGGCCTCTGTGGGCCTCTGCCTAAGGCTGGAGCTATGGGAAGGCCCCTCTCCATTCCCCGCCAGCTGAAAAAACCTGTCAGTGTCCTTTGGCGCCTGTGGGTTGATGGATCTGCAAACCTGCTGCTGCAACTGGAGATTCCATCCCCAAGGGCTGTTCTCAAGCCGTGCGAGCCAAGGTTAGGCTGGGCTCTGCCCTGTGTCTGGTACAAGAGATGTTTCCTGTTGGCCTTTCAGGTGACCCTGGGCTGGAAATCTTCTCCACTCTGTTGTTCTCCATTTCTGCTGCTCTGGAATTTGTTGAGAGTCCCTCTCTACAGGTATTTTATGGGCTGTGTGGGGAGAGCATGCATATGTGTATCTTTCTACTCCACCATCTTGGCTCCACCCCCCTCTGGTTTCTTTTACAAGCTGAGCAATAGAAATATATTTTGCATGATTCTACTAGTATTATCTGCATCAAATTGCTTGCTTTCTCAAGAGGAAGCATAGGGAGAAAGGGAGGGAGATGGTTTGAACCTCAAAATTTTCAAAAAAAGTTGAAAATGTTTTTCATATAATTGTGAAAAAATAAAATATTAAATTCTTTAAAAAGAGTCAATATAAATATTTTTGGGTGTGTGCATCCTTTTCCTTTCCTTTGCTATTTTTGGAGCAATCTGGATCCAATTGTCGTAACTCTGGGTCAAAGGATAAGTACAGTTGAATACTTTTGGGGACTAATTCCAAACCGCTTTCTCAAATGTCTGAATCTGTTCATAGTCCCACCAACATTGATTGAACAACATCTGATTTCCCACAACATTCATCATTCTCCTTTTGTCCAATTTTGCCAGTCTAATGAGTGTGATTTTAATTTGAATTTTTCTAATGATTATTAGTGATTTAGAGCAATTTTTTTCATATGGCTATTGATAACTTCAATTTGTTCCTTTGAAAAGTGTTTATTTATGTCCTTAGGGGCAGCTAGCTGGTGAAACAGATTAAGTTCTGGTCCTGGAGTCAAACAAATTCTGCCTTAGACATCTGCTTATTTGATTTTGGGCAAGTGACTTCACCTCTGTTTGCCTCATTTTCCTCACATGTAAAATGGGGATAACAAGAGCACCTATCTGCCAGGATTGTTGAGAAGATCACACTGCCTGTTCATATTATCTAGACCATTTGTCAGTTGTGTAAAAGTTGTCTTTCCTGTAAATTTGAATCATTTACTGAGAAATGAGTTCTTTATCAAAGAAACTAGATGCAAAGACCAAATTTTTCTATTTACTTGCTTGTTATCTAATTTTAGGTGCCTTGTTTTTTTTTGTGAAAAAAATTTAATTTTATGTAATTGGAATCAAAATTGTCCATTTTATCTTCTGTGATTCTCTCTGTGACACTCTTCTCTGGTCATGAACTCTTCCCCTAACCATGGATCTGATGGGCAATTCATTCCATTCACTGCTAATTTGTTTATGATGTGAGTCTTTATGACTAAATCATATTTGCATTTGAACCGTTTCTTGCTATACCATGTGAGATGTTAGTCTACTCTACACATAGTTTCTGCCAGCCTGCTTAGGGCAGAATTCCAAATTTCTCTCTAGAATGGTGAGATGAGTTTACAACTCACAAATCTCTCTGGTCATAATGTATAATCTTTGTGATATGTTGCTATAGAATTTTTCCTGAGAGTTTTGCAACAATCTTCATTAGGTGTATTGGTCTCTGAGTTTACACTTTCTATTTTAACTCTTTCTGGCATATATATCAAGATTTTATTTGTATTATAGATGGAATCTATTAGTACCCTCCTTTCTCAGTCTTTCAATGTATATGTCATACTGGAATGAACTATTCTTTTAAATATTTCCTAGGATTGAGTTATAAATCCAACTGTTTCCTGGTTGTATTTGTGTGTGTGTGTGTGTGTGTGTGTGTGTGTGTGTGTGTGTGTGTATGTGAGAAAGAGAAAGTGAGAGGGATGCAGATATTAACTACACTTGGAATCAGATGTCCTGAGTTCACATGTAGCCTTCTAATACTTATTAGCTGTATGACTGTATGAGTCTGGGCAACTCTCTTATACTCTCAGCCTTATTTTTCTCATATGAGGTAGCACCTACCTCTTAGGATTGTGGTGAGGAGAAAATGAAATAATATTTGTAAAGTGCTTTAAAAATCTTAAAATGCTGTATAAATGAAAACCACCATTATTATTACTTTTGGCTTATTCAATTTCTTTTCCTCAAATTGGACCAAATCCATACATATCTTTTATTTTCATTGTCACCTATTTCATTTATTCTATTAGTTTTATTGACATACAATTGAGGAACATGGTCCCTAACAATTCATTTTATTCTTCACTGCTTGTGAATTCATCCTTTTTCATTCTTAATATTGGAAATTTTGTTTTCTTTATTTTTGTAAATCATGTTTTGTTATTTTTCAGTTTTTTCAGTTGTGTCTGACTATGACTCCATTTGGGGTTTTCTTGACAAAGATAGTGGAGTGGTTTACCATAACCTTGTCTAGTTCATTTGACACATGGGGAAACTGAGACAAACAGAGGTAAGTGACTTGCCTAGTATCACTCAGTGAATAAGTGTCTGAGACCAGATTTTAATTCAGGAAGATGGGTCACCTTGATTCCAGGTCTGACTCTCTATCCACTCTGCCACCTAGCTGCCTTCCAAATCAAGTTAGTTAATAGTTTATCTTTTTAATTGTTTTTGAAAAATCTTTTCCTAATTTACTTTATTGATTCAATGCCTGTTTTGCTTTCAATTTTTATTAATGTCTTCTGTGATTATCTGGATTTCTATTATGTTCTTTAATTTCATTTTTTCATTCATTTCTTTTGCAGTTGTTGCTTCTTGTTACATATTCAATTCATTAATCTGACTTTTTTCTTTTATTCATGGAGCTGCCTAGAGACATACATTTTCTCTTCAAAAATGTTTTGGCTGCATCCTCCAAATTTTTACATATTTTTTCATTGTTGTAATTATCTTTGATGAAATTATTGATTATTTCTATAATTTCTTTTTTAACTGATCCATATGTAGGATTGAGATATTCAGTCTCTACTTTTTAATCACATTGTCAGTGGTTCTTTACTGAATGTAATTTTTATTGCACTATGGAATGTAAAAGTAGATTAAATATTTTTTCTCCTGTATGTGTTTGTGAGTTTTTTATGCTTTAATTGTATGGTCAATTTTTGAAAAGATGTCACATATAGTTGAGAAACAGGTAACCTCCTTTTTATTTCTATTCCTTAACGTGCAGATTTCTATCATATATAACTTTTCTGAAATTCTCTTGAGGTTCTTAAATTTTATTTCAATCTTCTTTTTGTTGAAATTATCTAGACCTGAGATGAGTAGAGGTCCCCCTCTCTTATAATTTTACTATTAGTCTTTACAACTCATTTTACTTTTCCTTTAAGTATTTTGATACTATGCCACTGGATGGACATCTATTCATTACTGATCTTAATTTGTTGACTATTTTGCCTTTCAGTAAAATGTAGTTTCTCTGTGTATTTTTTTTAAATTGTCTCATTTTGTTGCTGTTTTATTTAAGATGATGAGTACTACTCCCAGCATTGAATTTTTTGTTTACTTCAGTTGAAGTATAATAGACTGTGTTCCTGCTCCTAATTGTAATTTTGTATGTATCTTTGTTTCAAGGTGTTTCTTGAAGGTGTTTCTTATAAACAGTATATATTAATTCCTTTTACTAGCCTCTTTAAAGGCAAGTTCATCCTATTCAAATACCAAGTTATGATTCCTTATAATATATTTCCCTCCATCTTATTTTCCTATACTTTTCCTTTTCTTTGTTTCCTACCTCTGCTATTTTTTCCTAAAACTAATCCCTTTATTCAAATACCCTCCTCATAATTCCCATTTCCTGTATTCCCTTTTCCTCCTGTTTCTTAGTTGAAGAGTATTTCTATTTCCAACTTAGTGTGTGTACGTTTCTTTCCTTCCTTTGATCATTTCAGAAAAGGGTAAATAAAGTTCAAGTGCCATCCACTCCCCTCCCAAACCTTCATCTGTTTGTATATACTTCTAACTGTTCACCACAATGGCCTGAGATACTTTTCCCTCTTCTTCCTCTGCCTTTCCCCCCTTGCTATATTCCTCCTCTTGCCTTGTTGGCTTCCACTCCACTCCCTTCCCCCCTACTGTAAAAGTTCTTCCTTGCCCACTTCTTCTATGTGAAATAACTTCCCCCATTCTTTCTTTACCTTCCCCTTTCTCCAGGGCCTCCCTCTTTCTTACTCTTTTTGATGGAGTTCATCCCAACATAATTGTCTCCCATTAATATTCTCTGTCTGCATTGTGGCAGTTTTGTCCTTTCAGTTGTATCTGACTCTTTGTGATCCCATGTAAGATTTTCTTAGGAAGATACTTGAGTGGTTTTCCATTTCCTTCTCAAGCTCATTTCACAGATGAGGAAACTGAGACAAACAGGGTTAAATGACTTGCCCAGGGTCACACAGCTAGGCTGAATTTCAACTCAGAAAGATGAGTCTCCCTGATTCCAGGGTAGATACTCTATCTACTGTACCACCTGTCTATATAAACTCCTTCTAACTCTCCTAATAATATAAAGTTCTTGGGCATTGCATATATCATCTTCCCATGCAGGAAGTCAGACAGTTTTAATCTTATTGAGTACCTTATGATTTTCTCTTTTATTATATTTACCTTTTTAATGTTTCTTTCTGAGTCTTGTATTTGAAGGACAAGTTTTCTATTCAGGTTCCAGTTCTGGGTGAATCCAGGGTGGTATGATCTGGGGAGAGATATGGAGACTATTCTCCTGCCTACAGTCTGGTCCTTACCCAGGACAGTTCCCTGCTCCCTCACAGTTGCAAGTGCTGGCATTCCTCTCTCTCCTTCAACTGTAACAACGAACTGGGCATGGGCTGTGCAGTTGCCTAACAGAACCAATTGGATTCAGTGCTAGCACGGGGTCCTGTAATCTCTTCCTGATCAGTTATCCGATTCCCTTACCTTCTCTGGGCTGAGAGTTCCTGAAGCTGCTGCTGGTGTCACAAACACTTCCAAGGACAGTCGCTGGTTGTTGCTGCTGGGTGTGCACAGGCCCCTATTCTGGTGTCACAGACTTCTCCTGCTAAACACTTACATTGTCTTAGGCTAGAAAAATATCTCGCCCTGACCTTTTGCTGAGTCTGCCTCTCCAGAATTTGATTTGAGGTGTTATTTCAAAGTTGTTTTTACGTGAATTTTGGAAGAGTTCATCTGGGTGGTTGACTCTACCCTCTTGCCACCCACCTCCATCCTTAGAGTATAATAACTTGTAATACTTATGTTCTATATGCTATATCCTATAGAGCATAATACTTACGGTGCAATGGAAAGTCCTCATCTCCCTTGCTAAAGCAAATTGCCTATGAAAAGTTCTCAAGGACTTGCCTGCTTCATCTATAAAATGGGACAATCATCCCTGCTCTGTCTACTTGCACAGGACCTCATAAATTATTTAGTTTCATCCATACCCTTCCTCCTTTACAGTATTGCTGCCAAGCAGGCATCCAACCTCCATTTGAAGACCTCCCTTGATGGGAACTCCTTACCTATAAGGCAACCAATGCTCCTTTGAGGTAGATCTAATTTCTAGAAGCTTTTTGTTTCCATCTAGCCCAGATCCTCCTCTCTGTAACTTCTCCCTGTTGACATAGGGAGTCAAGGACAGCAAGTCTAATCCCTCATGACCACCATTCAGATCATTGAAGACAGGGATCCCATTCCCAGCATGCTTTTTCTTCTTCAGACTAAAATCCTCAGTTCTTTCAGCTAATCCTCCTTTGTCTCAGTCTCTCCTGCCCTCACCATCTTTCTTTTCCTCCTCTGAACTTCTGGCAAGGATCCAGTGAGATCAGGTGTAGCTCCTTCAGAAAGGACAAAGAAAGTAAATTACTATGTTTTCAAAGAGCAAATGAAAAGAAGCAAAAAGTCGAGGCTGAGTTCCAAGATGAAGTTTTTATTTACATAGAAAGGGAAGAAAGGCTATGAGCATTTATCCAGCACCAATGTTATGTCATTTGATGGTCACAATAATCCTGGGAGGTAGGTGTTGATATTTTCTCTATTTCACATTTGAGGAAAGTGAGATAAATAGAGGGTGAGACTTGTCCAGGATTGCACAGTTAGTAAGTGTCTGAAGTCATATTTGGGTTCAGGTCTTTGTAACATCTGACCCAGCACTGCCTATTGCTTTTTCTTAGAAGTGTGTCAACTGTATCAAGTGTTCTTTTTGAGAACTACTTTAACACCCACTTCAACAGCCTTATTTACAATTTTCTTCACGACATTTTTCAGTAAGTCAGAGAACCTTCTTTTGGTTTGGACAGCCTGCAGGATAAAGCAGAGGGAAGTTTAGTATTTTGGGAATAGTGGTAATAATTTCCATATCCCTAGTTTTGCAAACCTGGTGAGGTAGGTGGTGCAAATAGTATTGTCCCTATTTCCCAAATGAGGCAACTGGATCAGAGGAGAAAGTCATCTGTTAAGAGTCACATGACTAATAAGCATCTAAAGAAGGACTTGAACCCAGGTCTTCTGATTCCCAGACCAAGGTTCTTTCTGATACATTCTATTTTGCTTCTGTGGAAATTACTTTTTGGTGAACCTGTAGTTGAAATTTAGAAATTTGCAGTATAGGAACCCCTAAAGATTTTGTCTTTACTAGAATAGTGTGCTCTGTCTCTGTGTCATATTATTTCTTTCTCAATATATGGAAGAAATTTTAAGCACTTGTTTTGTAAGATTTTGAGCTCCAAATTCTTTCTTTGCTTCCCTTTTCTACCCCCTCTTTGAGAAAGTAAGCTATTTATAAACGTGAAGTCATGCAAAACTTCTCTCTACATCAGCCACATAGCAAAAGAAGACATAGAACAAACTCCTCCTTCCAAAAACAAACACTCAAGAAAAAAGGTAAAAAAATTTATCTGACTTCAGATTCCATCAGTTCTTTCTCATGAGGTGGATAGCATTCTTTCATTATAAATCCCTAAGAACTGTTTTGAATAACTGTACTGACAAGAATAGCTAAGCCATTCACAACTGATCACCCTACAATATTTCTGTTACCATGTACAATGATCTCCTGGCTCTACTCACTTCATTCTTCATCAGTTCATAGAAATCTTTCTAGATTTTTCTGAAACCATCTTGCTCATCATTTCTTTGTTTTTCTTTTTCTTTCTTTTTTTAAAAATTAAACTATTTTATTTGTTTTCAGTGTTCTACAATCACTTCCATGTATCTTGGATTTTTTTCCCTCCTTCCCCTTCTCTCTCTCTCTCCCTGCTCCCTCCCCACTCCCTTCCTAAGATGGTATGAAATCTTATATTGGTTCTACACATACATTCCTATGAATACATTTTCACCTTAGTCATCTTGCATAGAAGAATTAAAATGAATGAGAGAAATCATAAAACAAAACAAAACATAATACAAAAGAAAATGATCTGCTTCATTCTGTGATCAACTTCCATGATTCTTTCTCTGGATGTGGAAGACATTTTGCCTAAGGTCCACTGGAAATATTTTAAGTCTTTGCACTGCAATGAAGTACTGTCTACCAGAAAAATTCCTTGCACGCTGTGGTTGTTGCTGTGTACAAAGTTCTCCTGGTTCTGCTCCTTTCACTCAGCATCAGTTCATATAAGTCCTTCCAGGCCTCTCTGAAGTCCTCCTGTCCATCATTTCTTATAGCACAATAGTATTCCATTCCATTCACATGCCACAGCTTGTTCAGCCATTCCCCAATTGATGGGCATCCCCTCAATAGTGATTCTTGGCCACCTCAAAAAGCTGTTTTAGGAACTCTGTTTTATCCTTTTCTAATGCAGTTATATCATCTTGTGGTTTTATACCCCTTCTGAAGTATAAACTCTGTGAGACCAGGGTCTGTGTCTAATTTATATTTTCTAACTCCACTGCCTTGTACTGCATTCTCTATGCATCAGGTGTTTAACTAATGTTGGTTGTACTGGGTTGTCCTCTATACTTCAAGACAGTTCAAATCTTCCTTCTTCCCTAAACCTTCCAGCCCACACCTCTGTTCTTCTTGGAACTGCTATGTATTTTATCTGTAGTGTTCATCCAGCCTTTCCCATATCCTGGCTACTTACTACTTATTTGGTACAAGACATTATTTGGTCTAACACCCTCAGTTGGCAGATGAGGAAACTGAGGGCTCAGAAAAAGTTAAATGATTTACCCAAAGTGATCCAAACAATCTGTGGCAGAGGTGGGAATCAAACCCATGTCTTTGGGCTATAAATCTAATTTTCTTATCACCAAACCACACCTGTCAATCGATTATTACAGCTGCTGGTGGGAGCATGTTCCCAATTGCCCCTTCCCTAGTTGGCTGCTCTGCTGGATGCTCTAGGGCAAGTAACGGTATCAGGGACCACTTGGAACAGATGCACATCTGACTCTCACATTTGTTTCTTCCCAATTGATGGCTGTGATTATTCCCTGACATCCTTTTGCAGAGAGAGACAGGAAGGGAGAGGGAGAGAGAGAGAGAGAGAGAGAGAGAGAGAGAGAGAGAGAGAGAGAGAGAGAGAGAGAGAGAGAGAGAGAGAGGAGAAACGGAGAGAGAGACAGAGAGACAGAGAGAGGTGAGTTTGGAGGGAGGACAGGGGAAGCAGACGGAGGCTTGAAAGGATGGGGGAGACATGTGGCTCTTACCCCATTTGTTTTGAAGGCACCTGTGCTGTTCTCTGTCATCTGGCCGTCAGTCTCTTTCAGATGGTCAGGCTCTGGGGACTTGTTAGTCTAGACACCAGGAGGAGAACAATTCAAGGCATTTGTCACCTCTCTCCAAGTCCCCCTTTAACTCTCACTATTGTATAGTAGGGAGGGGCTAGGTACTCAATCTGCTCTATTGAGAAGCTCACTGAAGTGTGTGCTATGGGACCCAGATTCTAATGTCTGCTCTGTCTCTTCATATGTTTAAGACCTTCAACAAGCCACAGAACCAGATTTAGGAGCGTCCTCAGAGGTGATTTAAGCCAACGTGAAGGGAAATGTCTTCTGCAACCTCCCTGAGCAGAGGTCAGTCTTCTTCTGCATGAAGACTGCCAGTGCTGGGAGAGTTTACTAGCCAGTTTTTTCTCATTTCCTTTTTCCTTGTATTTCGGTATCCTCATCTATAAATGGGAGGAGGGTATATAATACAAAGAGTTTTGTCCCTTAAGTTTGGGTCCAGCTGTGGCTGAGGGTGGAGGTAGGGTGGCCTCCTCTAGGGAGAGGTCCTCTGCCCCAGGCACTGAAGGTCCTCAGGCTGGGGTTATGGCTGTGGGACAGGAATCACCAGGCAATGAAGCCCACCTTGTTGTGTGGCCCTAGGTCCTGAGGCTGAGGAAGCCCTGGAGGGGATGGAGTCACCCCAGGTTACCCAGGGAGGGGGCAGGTTGTAGACAGAATGGGCCACTTAGGGAAGTGAGAACAGTCTGTAATCTCTACCAGCACTTAGCATGGTGCCTAACACCTACTTAAGGCTGAATAAATGTTTCTTGATTTGACCTGCCTGGGTTTTCATAGAAGGGAACACATCTTAAAAAGTCAAAAGAACCTGCACAAGAACATATTACCAATCCATGCTGGAGTAGGAACTAGAATCTGCCCATGGCAATTATGTTAATAGAGACCCTTGTAGTAGGCCCCACATCCACCTTCCACTTGCAATGACTTGCTGCTTTCCCATCCTGAGATGGACAATTATGGAATTAAGTTGGAACAATCAGGCAGCTGCTATGTAGTGAAAGAACTCGAGAGCCCAAGGGAAGAGTAAATCTTGGGGCTTCCCCATAACTTCCGAATACCCACAGTGTGGCTTCAGCTTTCTCATCTGCAAGAGGAAAGCCTCACACTGGAAGATCTCTGAGGTTGCTTCTAGCTCTAGTCTCTGAGTCACCAAATTTGTGGTCAGGAGACCCGGGATCAAGTGTTGCCTCTGTTCATTACTTCCTGCATGAGCACTGGGTACTGTAATTTTCCTGTCATGATCCCAATCCATTGCCCATTTCTCAGGAGGTGGAATAGGAGGCAGGTAAATGCAAGTTGTCTTGATTACAGAGAAATAGTATAGAAAAAAGTAACAGTTTTTCTTATTTCCAAGTGTGGGTTTCTGCCTCCTGTCTTTTCCCCGTGTCTTATAGCACAATGGAATGGGTCAGTGACTTTGGAATCTGAGGACTTGGGGTTCAATCCCTCCTCTGACCCTCATTTGAGTGACCCAAAAAGTCACTTGAGTTCTCTGGGTCTCAGTTTTGTTGTCTGTAAAATAAAGGGGATTGGGCTAGAGCAGGAGTTGTATCTCATAGACCCCTTTGACAGTCTAGGGAAGCCTCTCGATTTCTTCTCAGAATAATATATTTAAATGCATAAAATCAACTACATAAGTTTACAAAGGAAGTCAATGTTCAGTGAACATAATTTTTTTCTCATTCAAATTCACAGCCTCCCTGAAATCTATGCACTTGACCACCATCTCCACCAAGAATTTCTTTAAGGTCCCCTCTATCTCTAAGTCTGTGATCCTGGAACTCTCTGTCAGAGCCCAGATACCACTTCCAGTTCCTCTTCTTCTGTTTCTCCCAAGTACTCACCCCATGAGACTGCGGTTCAGTTGTCATTACACCAGTGGAAATTGTCTCATTGGTCTCTTCATTGAAATAAGTGACAGCAGTTGTCGCATCAAAATAAGTCAGTCCTTGGTTGTTAGTAGCTGTAACTTCAATGAGCCCCAGAAGGAGCTGAGGAAGCACAATCCTGAAGCCTGCCATTTTGCTTCTTTGGCCAATAACCCTCCTTTCACTAGGGCCTTATTTATATCCCTAGGTATTTTGACCTGGGGGATGGACCTAGGATTACCCAATGGCTTTTAAAATAATTTCAGTTGAGGAATCTCCTCTTTCTACAGATGCTGATGGGAAGGGACCAAAGAGGAGATTCATTGATTACATTGATTACCATGTTCTCCACTTGTTTTCCTCCAAGTCATTTCAAGAATGCATTGAAGGTGCTTGGGGCTGTCAGCAATTCACAGGAGCAGACCCCTCTCTTCTAGAATGAGATGTAATTATGAAGGTGGAAGAGTTGGGTCATAGGATCATAGATTGAAATCTGAAATAGACTTCACAGGTCATTAAGTCCACCACTTGTTCATTTTGCAGATGAACAAGCTGAGACTTGGAGAGGTCAAAAGACTTGCTGAAGAATTGCTTGTTGTCCTTCATCTTTGGAGAGGACCACAATGACATCACCATTGTAAAATGAAATTTCAGTGTGTCCGACTGTGGCTGATCAGACCAATAGGAGCTCGGAATGGTCTACCACAGGTTGGGCACAGATAGTCCGGGTGAATATTTGGGGTGAATATCCCAAATTTGCACATCCTGCGTTTATTTTGTGGTGTCTCAATTCTTTTTTGCTCGAGGAGCACAGCACCCTTTCTGATGTGGGCACACCATGCTGAGCGGTCCTGTGCCAGTGTCTCCCATGTTGCACAGTCAAATTCAAAGATCTTGAGAGAGACCTTGAGAGTGTCCTTGTATCATTTCTTCTAGCCACCATATGATCGCCTGCCTCACACAAGTTCTACATAAAACAAAACAAAACAAAAAAACAACACTGTTTTATGCTGAAGAATACATTGGTAGGAAATAGTAGAAGCAGGTTTCAAACTCAAGTCCTTCAGGTTCAGTGCTTTTTGGTCCCACAGTGTTTTTTGCTCTCATTTTCTAGACCACTGGTGTCAGAGTCCAGTAAGAAAGAGACCACTAAATCCTCCACAGGATCTATGCCTGCCATATATTGAGCTAGTGAAAGATAGTTAACTATTTTGTATTGTATTTCTATTTATTTTGTTAAATGTCTACTATTTGCATTTTAGTCTGGTTTCCTTAGTAGTGATGTTGTCTGCATTGGGCCTCTGTTACAGGTCATTAACAATCTAAAATTTAAAGGGGGAAGGGACTTTTCAGGAAGAGCCATAGATAGTGAGTGACTTAACCAAGGTTGCACAGCTACAATCAGGGGCTGAGCCAGGATCTGACAATGTTTTCCTCTACGTCTCCCCCTATTGAGAGAATGATTGGCCAGGTAGTGGAAAGAATCTCTGTACTTCAAACAGTCTCTACTCTCAATGACTGAAAAAAGAAATATTTACATCCTAAATCTAGGATGAAATAAATAACATACATACAAAATTAAGTGCAACATGGTTTGTGGAGAAGGTGCATTAATAGCCTGTGAATTGGGAAAGGCTTCACACCTTGCCAAGACAGCAGGGTTTTGGAATCAGAGAGGACATGGGTTCACATTCAGGCTCTGGAACTTAGTCGTTGTATAACCTTGGGCAAATCATTGATCCTCTCTGGACCTCAGTTTACCTCTCTCAACATAAAAATTGTTTGAGAGTCTTCTGACTCCAAATCCAGCCTGCTTTTGTACCAGAACACCCTACTTCTTAACATATGAGACCTTTCACAATGAATTTAGTATTTATAACAGATAGCATTTTACAGTGGTTTAAGATTTGCCAATCACTTCCCAAATATTATCTCATCCGATTGTCATAATAACCTTATGCAGCAGGTGCCATTATTATCCTAATGTTATAGATGAGGGAACTGAAGTTAAGCAACTTGCCCAGGGTCACTCAGCTGGGAAGTGTCTGAGATTAGGTTAGAAATTAGATTTGAGTCTTACTGGCTCCCAATGAGTGTGGTTTTCATTTGCATTTCTCCAATTATTGTTCGTGATATACAGCGTTCTTTTTCATATGCCTATTTGTACCTTGGATTTGTTCCTCTGAAAGTTCTTGTTTGTGTCCTTAGGGGCAGGTGAAGCAGATTGAGCCCTCCACCTGGAGTCAAGACAAATTCTGCCTCACACATCTACTAGCTATTTGATTCTGGGTAAGTGACTTCACCTCTGTTTGCCCCATTTTCCTCAAATGTAAAATGGGGATAACGATAGCACCTATCTGCCAGGATTGTTGAGAGGATCGCACTGCCTGTTCATATCATCTGACTCATTTGTCAATTGTGTAAAAACTGTTTTTCTTATAAATCTGAATTATTTATTTAGAAGCAAGATCTTGATAAAAGAAACTAGATTCAAAGACTATTTTTTTCCTATTCACCAGCTTGTCATCTAATTTCAGCTGCCCTGCTTTTTTGGTAAAAAAAGTTTAATTTTATGTAATTGGAATCAAAATTATCCATTTTCACTTCTGCGATACTCTTCTTTGGTCATGGTTTTCCCCTACCCATGGAACTGATGGACAATTTGTTCCTTGCACTGCTAATCTGTTTATAATGTCAGTCTTTGTGACTAAATCATACAACCATTTGGAGCTTGTCTTGGTAGACAGTGTTGTTCATCTACTTTGTGCATAGTTTCTGCCATTCTGCTTAGCGCATAGTTCCAAACTTTTTTCGAGAATGATTGGATGAATGTACAACTCATAAGTCCCTCTGGTCGTAGAATATAACCTTTGTGATATGTTTCTGTGGATTCATTCTTCAGAGTTTTGTAACAATATTTATTAGGTATATTGTTCTCTAGGTTTCCACTCCTCTGTTTTAACTCTCTCTTATTTAGGTATCAAGACTACATATTATAGATGGAATCTCTTTTCTCAGTTTTTCAATATGTATGTCATATTGGAATGAACTATTCTTTAAATATTTGATAAGATTCACCTATAAATCCATTTGTTTGTGTGTGTGTGTGTGTGTGTATGTGTGTGTGTGATAGGATGAGAGAGAGAGAGAGAGAGAGAGAGAGAGAGAGAGAGAGAGAGAGAGAGCAAACTTAGGCAGAAGATATGTAGTGCAATGGAGAAAACACTGGGCTTGGAGTCAGATGTCCTGAATTCATGTGCAGCCTCACATACTTATCAGTTGAGTGACTCTGACAACTCTCTTAAACTCTCAGCTTCATTTTTCTCATATGAGATAGCACCTACTGATGGGGTCCTTGGGTGCATGTGCTTTGGCCCCAGTTCTAAAATCACATTTCTTCCTAGTCTCAAAACACTATCCCAGGCAGTTTTTCCCCAGCTCAAGGACAGTCTCCCCTAGCCACAATCATTATCTCCCTTCCTGGTATAGCAGCCAGCTGCACCTATATAACTTACTAGTCTGAACGAGCTGTGTACTGGCTGAACTGGTTGTGCACTGGGTCATAATGACATTTAGTACTCACTGACCAATTATATGTATCCTAGACTTAGATATTTGCATACTCCCTTGCATTTATCTTGTCTCACAAGACATTGATGACAGCAGTCTGGTATTCCTTAGTCAACCCTGACCATTAGTTGACTTAGTGATGTTTCAGGCCTAAAAACATACCTCCATGTAACCCCCTTGGGCTATTTCCTTATAAATTCTGGATAAAATAGCTGTATAGTAGGTATCAAAAGTGTATGTTCCTTTAAGAACTAACCACTCTTTAAGCACTCCCTAGTCCCACCCTGAATCCTCTAATTAGCATATTTGGCACCTGTTTAACTGTAGAATATCCTATATAACTTTACCCGTACCCCTCTAAGGTTGCAGGTTTCCTAAGAATTCTGGCCCACTGAAAAGGGCAGTAAATCTTTGCCTTAACCTCAACAATGCCTGGGTTCATGTATTACTCTCCAGATGAACCGCTGAGGGAATGTCAGCCTTGAAGTTCTTGTGCAGCCCTCCTCCCCTTCCAGCCTTCATCACCACCTCTAGGAATTGTGGGGAGGAGAAAATGAAGTAACATTTGTAAAGTGCTTTTATAATCTTAAGATGCTGCTTAAATTGGAGCTGCCCTCTAAATCAGGTTATTTAATACTTTTTCTTTTTTTATTGATTTTTTAAATCAACTGCTAGTTTCATTTATTGATTCAATGATTGTTTTGCTTTCAATTTTATTGTCTTATTTAATTATCAAAATTTCTATTATTTTCTTTAATTTAATTTTTTTCCATTTATTTGTTTTCCAATAGTTGCTTTTTAGTTACATGTTCAATTCATTAATCTGTTTTTTTCCTTTTATTGATGAAAATGCTAGAGGCATAAAATTCCTCCTCAGCAGTGTTTTGCCTGCATCACCCAAATTTTTCTATGTTGTTGCATTATTTTTGATGGAATTATTGATTATTTCTATGATTCTTCTGACTGATCCCTATGTATAATTGAGATATTCAGTTTCAATTTTTAATCACATCATCAATGATTCTTTACTGAATGCAGTTTTTATTACATTATGGGAATGTAAAACATAGATTTAATATTTCTTCTCTATTTGTTAGTGAATTTTTTATGCTTTACTCACATGGTCAATTTTTGTCAAGATGTCATATATAGTTGAGAAGTAGGTATCCTCCTTTCTATTTCTATTCTATATTATGCAGATTTTTTTCCTTATCTCACTTTTCTAAAATTATTTTCAGGTTCTTAACTTCTTTTTCAATTTCCTTTTTGGTGAGATTCTCTAGGCCTAAGAGTGGTAGGGGTTCCCCTCTATTATAGTTTTACTATTGCTCTCTACAACTCATTTTACTTTTCCTTTAAGTATTTTGATGTTATGCCATTTGGTGGACATATATTTACTGCTGACATTAATTTATAGGCTATTTTACCTTTCAGTAAAATGTAGCTTCTCTGTGTATCTTTTAAAATTAAGTCTCTTTTGCTGCTGTTTTATTGAAGATAAAACTTCCACCATTTTATTTTTTTTACTTCAGCTGAAGTGTAATAGACTTTGCTGCAGCTCATTTTAATTTTATATGCATCTTTGTTTCAAAGGTGTTTTCATACACTGCATATGATTAGATTCTGCTAACCCATTCAACTATCCTCTTCCTTTCTAAAAACAAATTCATCTCATTGAAATTCCTATTTATGATTACTCATTATATATTTCCCTCCATCCTATTTTCCTATATGTTCCTTCTCTATTTCCTACCTCTGCAGTTTTTCCTAAAACTAATCCCTTTCTTGGAATTCCCTTTTGCTGCATTCCCTTTTCCTCCTGTTCCTTTGTTGAATGAAGAGTATTTTTATACCCAACTTTCTGTGTGTGTGTTTGTGTTTCCTTCCTTTGATCGGTTCAGAAAACGGTAACATTCAAGTGTCATTCATTCCTACCCAAACATTCCCCTGTTTTGCACATACTTCTAACTGTTCACCACAGCTACATGAGGTATTTTCCCCTGTTCTTCCTCTGCCTTTTTCCATTTGGTGTATTCCTCTTCCCCTGCCTTGTTGCCTGCTACCCAGCTCCCTTTTCCCTCTACTGTAAAAGCTTTTCCTTGCCCACTTCTTATATGTGAAATAATTTCCCCCACTCTTCCTATATCTTCCCGTTTCTCCCAGGGCCTCCCTCTTTCTCACTCTTTTTGTTGGAGATCATCCCAACATAATTGACTCCCGTTCATATTCTCTGTCTGTATTATGGTTGTGTAGTCCTTTCAGATGTGTCTGTGTCTTTGCGACCCCATGTAGGATTTTCGTGGGAAAGATCCTTGAATAGTTTTCCATTTCCTTCTCAAGCTCTTTTAACAGATGAGGAAATTGAGGCAAACAGTGTGAGATGACTTGCCCAGAGTAACACAGCTAGGCCAAATTTGAACTCAGATGAGTCTCCCTGACTCTAGGTCAGGCACTCTATCTACTGTACCATCTAGCTGTCTATATTCTTAGGCATTCAATATATTATCTTCCACGTAGGAAGGTGAACAGTCTAATCTTATTGAGTCATTTGTGATTTTTCTCCTTTCTATTTAACTTTTTAATGCTTCTTTTGAATCTTGTATTTGAAGGTCAGATTTTCTATTCCTCTTCCCGTTTTGGGTGAATCCAAGGTGTTATGATCTGGGGAGGGGTATGGACACAGTTCTCAAAGTCTACACTCTGGTCTTTAGTCAGGAAAAGATCCCTGATTCCATACAGTTGCAAATGCTGGCACTCCTAACTGCTATGGAACTGTGACCCAGAACTGGGTGTACCCATGCAGTTGCCAATCAGAACCAGTCGGACCCAGGGCCAGCACAGGGTCCCATAATCTCTTTCTGACCAGTTGTTCAATCCCTTCATGATCTCTGGGCTGAGAGCTCCTGAAGCTGCTGCTGCTGGTGTCCCAGACACTTTCAAGGCCCCTAACTGTTGTTGCTGCTTCATGTACTCTGGACAGGCCCCTACCTTAGTGTCACAGATTCTCCTACCAAACTTAAGTTGTCTTAGGCTAGAAAAATATCTTGCTCTGACATTTTGTTGACTCTGCCTCTCGACAATTTGATTTGAAGTTGTTTGTAGGCAAATGTTGGGAGAGTTCATCTGGGTTGTTGCCTGTACTCTACCATCTGGCCACAGCCTCCAACCTTCAAGTATAGTACTTATAATATTTATGTACTATATGCTACATCCTGTAGCATATAGTACCATGAAAAGTCCTCATCTCCTTTGCTAAAGCAAATTACTTATGAAAAGTTCTCAAGGACTTGCCTGTTTCATCTATAAGATGGGACAATCATCCCTGCTCTGCCTACTTGCACAAGACCTCATACATAGATTGTTTAGTGTAATCCACATCCTTCCCCTTTTACCGCATTGCTGCCAAGCAGGCATCCAGCCTCCATTTGAAGACTTTCCTTGATGGGGAACACCTTACCTCTAAGGCATCCAATGCTTCTTTGAGGTAGTTCTAATTTCTAGAGGGTTTTTCTTTCCATCTAGCCTAGACCTGCCCCTCCATAATTTCTCCCCACTGACGTTGGGAGTCAAGGGCAGGAAGACTAATGTCTCATGACAACCCTAATGGCAAGAATCAGGTAAGATCATGTGAAGTTACTTCAGAAAGGACAAAGAAAATAAGTTACTATGTTTTCAAAGGGCAAATGAAAAGAACCAAAAAACCCAGGGTGGATTCCAAAAGGAAGTCTTTATTTACATATAAAGGGAAGAAAGGCTAGGAGCATTTATCCAGCACCAATGTTATCTCATTGGATGGTCGCAGCAACCCTGGAATGTAGGTGTGGATATTCTCTCTTTTTGACTTTCAAGAAAAGTGAGATAAACTGTAGCTAAGTGACTCGACCGGGATTGCACAGTTAGTGTCTGAGGACATATTTGAACTAGGGCCTTGGTAACTTCAGGTCCAGTACTTTCTATTGGTTACTCTCAGAGGTAGATTACTGCTTGTTTTTAAGAATTTCAGCAACCCCTGTTTTAATTGCCTCCTTTAAAACGTTTTTGATGACATTTTTCAGGGACTCAGCGACTCCTCTTTTGGCTCGGACAGCCTGCAGGATGAAGAATAGAAGAGTTTAGTATTTGAGGGTGTAATGGTAATAATTCCCATTTCTCTAGTTTTACAAACCTAGTGAGGGAGGTAGTGGAAATACTATTGTCCCTATTTCCCAGATGAGGAAACTGACTCAGAAGAGGAAGCCACCTGTTTAGAGTCACAGAGCTAATAAGCATCTAAAGTAGGACTTGAACCCAGGTCTTTTGACTCCCAGGCCAAGGTTCTAACTCCACTACCTTGCACTGCATTCTATATGTAGCAGGTGCATAACAAATGTTTGTTGTCCGGGGTTGTACTCTATACTTCAAGACAGTTCAAATCTTCCTTCTTCCCTCAACCTTCCAGTCCACACCTCTGTTTTCCTTCTTTGGACTTCTATGTGTTTTATCATTAGTGGTCATCCAGCTCTTCCCATATCCTGGTTATTTACTACCTATGAGACTTGGTGCAAGAATTTATTTGGCCCAATACCCTCATTTGAAAGATGAGAAAAACTGAGGGCTTAGAAAAAGCTAAATGAGTTGACAAAAGAAATCCAGACAATCAGTGACAGAGTTGGGAATCAAACCGATGTCTTTGGGCTATAAAATTTAGTGTAATTTCCCACAAACAACACTTAGCTGATTAATTATATCTGGTGGTGTGAGCATTTTTCCAATTGCCCCTTCCCTCTTGGCTGCTCTGCTGGATGCTCCTGGGCAAGAAATGGCAGCAGGGACCACTTGCCAGGGCCACATGTCTGTCTTTCACATTAGCTTCCTCATTAATGGCTGCGATTATTCACCAAAGTATTTCTCCTTTTGAAGGCGTGGGGGGAGAGAGGAGGGAGAGGTAGGGAGGGGGAGAGAGAGAGAGAGAGAGAGAGAGGAGAGAGAGAGAGAGAGAGAGGGAGAGAGGGAGAGGGAGAGAGAGAGAGGGAGAGAGAGAGAGAGAGGGAGAGGAGAGAGAGAGAGAGGGAGAGAGAGAGAGAGAGAGAGAGAGAGAGGAGAGAGAGAGAGAGAGAGAGAGAGAGAGAGAGAGGGAAAGAGAGAGAAGTGAGTTTGGAAGGAGGGCAAGGGAAGCAGACAGGGGCCTTGAGATGATGGAGGAGAAACATGGCTCTTACCCCATTTGTTTTGAAGGCACCTGTGCTGTTCTCTGTTGTCTGGCTGTCGGCGTCTTTCGCAGTGAAATTCAGATGGTCGGGCTCTCTGGATGTGGTAGTCTAGACACCAGGAGGAGAACAAGGTGTTTGTCACCGGTTTTACTCTCATTACAGTACAGTGGGTGTACTGAGTACTGAGTACCGAGAAGCTCACTGCAGTGTGAACTATGGGACCCAGGTTCTAATCTCTGCTTTGTCACTTCATATTTTTAAGACCTCCAGTAAGTCACAGAACCTGATTTAGAAGCGTCCTCAGAGGTGATTTAAGCCAATGTGAAGAGAAATGTCTTCTACAACCTCCTTGACCAGAGGTTAGGCTGCTTCTGCTTAAAGATTGCCAGTGGTGAGAAAGTTGACTACCTGGTTTTTCAGTTTCCTTGTCTATATGTGGGAGGAGGGCATAATACATAGAGTTCTGGCCTTCCATAAATTTGGATCACTGTGGCTGGGGGAGAGGGTGGGGTGGCCTCCTTTAGGGAGAGGTCCTCTGATCCAGGCACTGAAGGTGCTTAGGCTGGGGTTGAGGGTGTGGGGGCGGGGATTACCAGGCCCTGAAGCCCCCTTTGCTGCCTGGCCCTAAACCCCTGGGACTGTGGAAGTGTAGAGCCCTGGAGGGGATGGAGCCACCCCAGGGAAGATGGGCCACTCAGGGAAGTGAGAACACTTAGGTAGAGAGCACTTATCCTGGTGCCTGACGTAGGCGCTGAATAAATGTTTCTTGATTTGACCTACCTGGGTTGTGATAGAAGGAAATGTGTTAAAAAGTACAAAGAACTTGCCCAAGAACATATTGCCAATCAGGGCTGGAATAGGGACTAGAATGTGCCATTGGGAATTATGCTAATAGAGGCCACTGGAGAAGGGTCCATAGCCACCTTCCACTTTCTATGATTTGCTGCTTTCCCATCCTGAGAGGGACAACTATTGAATTAATCTGGATCCACCAGGCAGCTGCCATGTAGGAGAAAGAACAGTAGGCCCCGAGGGAAGAGTAAGTCTTGGGGCTTCCCCATAGCCTCTGAATATCCACAATCTTAGCCTCAGCTTTCTCGTCTGTAAAAGGAAACCTCAGACTCTAGCCTCTCTGAGTCACCAAAGGTATAGTCAGGACAAATGTTCAAATGTTGGATCTTTTCATTACTACCTACATGAACACTGGATACTTTAATTTTCCTCTTGCAAAATAGAGGTCCATGATCCTAGTTCATTGTCCATCTCTTAGGGGTGGATTAGAAGGATAGGTAAATGCAAGGTGTTGTGTCAACACAGAAACACTATAGAAAAAAGTAACAGATATTCTTCCCAGGTCAGGGATTCTGATGTCTCCTGTCATTTTCCCACTTCTTACAGTACATTGAAATTGGTCAGTGACTTTGGAGTCTGAGGAACTGGGGTTCAAATCCCACCTCTGACACTTATCTGAGTGCAGGATAGAGAGAGAGAGAGGGAGAGAGAGAAAGAAAAACAGACAGAGACAGAGAAATGTAGGAGGGGGAGGTGTAGGGGGCAGAAGGGAGGGCTTAGTGGGGAACAATGGAGAAAGGGAATGACCCAAGATGTCACTTGAGTTCTCTGGGCCTCAGTTTCCTTGTCTGTAAAAAAAAGGGTTTGGGCTAAAGCAAGAGTGGTGTGTCTCAGACCCCTTTGACAGCCTAGGGAAGTTTCTGGACTCCTTCTGACAATAATATTTTTAAATGCACAAAATGAACTACATAGTATTACAAAGAAAATCAAAAGTCAGTTAACATTTTTTTCATGCAAATTCACAGACTCCCTGAATTCTATCCACAGACCACTCTCACCCACAAGAATGTCTTTAAGGTCCCCTTTATCTCTAGACCTGTGATCCCGGAACTCTCTACCAGAGCCCAGTTCCCAGTTTCCAGTTCCTGTTCCCCTTCTTCTTCTTGTTCCTCCTAAGTACTCACCTGGTGAGGCTTGGGTTCAGCTGTAGTTACCCCAGTGGAATTTGTCTCATTGGTTTCTTCACTGAAATAGGTGATGGCACTTGTTAGGTTGTCAGTAGCTGTAACCTCAGTGAGTCCCAGAAGGAGCAGAGGAAGCACAATCCTGAAGTCTGCCATTTTGCTTCTTTGGTCAATAACCCTCCTTTCACTAGGGCCTTATTTATATCCCTAGAAATTTTGACCTGGGGGATGGACCTGGGATTACCCAGTGGCTTTTGAAACAATTTCAGTTGAGGAATCTCCTCTTTCTACAGATGCTGATAGGAAGGGGACCAAAGAGAAGATTCATAGATTACTCTCAAATGTACTCCACCTGTTTTTCTCCATGCCAACTCAAGAAGGCATTCAAGATGCTTGGGGCTGTCAGCAATTTCACTAAAGCAGTCCCTTCCCTCCTAGAATGAGATATAATTATGTTGGAAGAGTTGGGTCATAGGATCACAGATTGAAATCTGAAATAGACCTCACAAGTCATTAAGTCCACCACTCATTCTTTCTTCAGATGAGTAAACTGGGACTTGGAGAGGCCAAGAAACTTTCTCAAGAATACATAGGTAGGACATAGTAGAAATAGGTTTAAAACCCAGGTTCTTCAAGTCTAGTGATTTTCCAATTGTACCATGATGCTTTTTCCTCCCATTTTCTAGATCTTTGGTGGCAAAGTCAAGTAAGAAACAGACCATTAAGCCCTTCTAAGGATCTCTGCCTGCCCCAAACTGACTTAGAAATACATATAATAACATTAACTATGTTGTATAGTATTTTTATTTATTTTGTTAAATATTTTGCATTTACTTTTTTCTTTTTAAAATTAATTTATTTGTTTTCAGTTTTCAACAATCACTTCCATAAATTTTCTTTTTTTTAAAAATTTATTTATTTATTTAATTTTTTACATTCATTTTCACAAATTTTTGGGTTCCAAATTTTCTCCCCTTTTCTCCCCTCCCCCCACCCCAATACCCCAAGCAATCTAATTTTCCCTATCTCCAATCTGCCCTCTCTTTTGTCATCCCTCCCTTCTCTTGTCTCCATCTTCTCTTTTCTCCTGTAGGGCCAGATGACTTTCTATTCCTCATTAACTGTATGTCTTCTTTCCTAGTTGCAACAACAATACTAAACAGTTGTTGCTAAAACTTTGAGTTCCAAATTCTCCCCATCCCTCCCTCCCCACCCATTCCTTTTGGGACAGCAGGCAATTCAATATAGGCCATATCTGTGTAGTTTTGCAAATGACCTCCCTGATAGTCGTGTTGTGTAAGACTAACTGGATTACCCTCCATCCTAACCTGCCCCTCATTGTTTCTCTTCTGTCTCTTGATCCTGTCCCTCCCCAAGTGTTGACTTCAAATTGCTCCCTCCTCCCTTTGCCCTCCCTTCCATCATCCCCCCCCTTGCAATATCTCCTTCTCCCCCACTTTCTTATACTGTAAGATAGGTTTTCATACCAAAATGAGTGTACATTTCACTCCTTCATTTAGTCAAATGTGATGAGGGTAAACTTCTTGTTTTTTTTTTTTTCTCAGCTCTCCTCTTTTTCCCTCCACTAAGAAAAACTCCTACCTGCCTCTTAAATGACATATAGTTACCCCCTTCCATTTCCCCCTCTTTCCTCCCACTACATTTCTCTCTCACCATTTACCTTAATTTCTTTTAAGGTATGGTCTCATCCTATTCAGTTCAATCTGTGCTCTCTATCTCTGTATGTGTGTGCATGTGTGTATGTGTGTGCATGTGTGTACATGTGTATGTGTGATCCCACCAACTACCCAGATACTGAAAAGTTTTAAGAGTTAGAAATATTGTCTTTCCCTGTATGAATGTAAACAGTTCACTTCTGGTAAGTCCCTTAAGACTTCTCTTTGCTGTTTCCTTTTTCATGCTTCTTCTCATTCTTGTGTTTTTCAAGTCAAATTTTCTTTTCAGCTCTGGTTTTTTCATTAAGAATGTTTGAAAGTCCTCTGTTTCATTGAAAGACCATGTTTTCCCTTGAAGTATTATACTCAGTTTAGCTGGGTAGGTGATTCTTGGTTTGAGTCCTAGTTCCTTTGCCTTCTGGAATATCCTATTCCACGCCCTTCGATCCCTTAATGTAGAAGCTGCTAGATCTTGGGTTATCCTGATTGTATTTCCACAGTACTGGAATTGTTTCTTTCTAGCTGCTTGCAAGATTTTTTCCTTGAGCTGGGAGTTCTGGAATTTGGCCACAATGTTCCTAGGAGTTTCTCTTTTTGGATCTCTTTCAGGTGGTGATCGATGGATTCTTTCAATACTTACTTTGCCCTCTGGATCTAGAATGTCAGGGCAGTTTTCCTTGATAATTTCATGCAAGATGATGTCTAGGCTCTTTTTTTGATCATGAGTTTCAGGTAGTCCCATAATTTTTAAATTGTCTCTCCTGGATCTATTTTCCAGGTCAGTTGTTTTTCCCATGAGATATTTCACATTCTCTTCCATTTTTTCGTTCTTTTGGTTTTGTTTGGTGATTTCTTGGTTTCTCCATCTGTTCCATTCTAATTTTGAGAGAACTATTAAATTCAGTGAGCTTTTGAGCCTCTTTTTCCATTTGGCTCATTCTGCTTTTGAAAGCATTCTTCTCCTCATTGGCTTTTTGAACCTCCTTTGCCAATTGAGTGAGCCTATTTTTCAAGGTGTTAATTTCCTCAGTATTTTTTTTGGGTCTCCTTTACCAAGGTATTGACCCGTTTTTCATACTTTTCTTGCATCTCTGTCATTTCTCTTCCCAGTTTTTCCTCCACCTGTCTAACTTGCTTTTCAAAATCCTTTTTGAGCTGTTTCAGGGTCTGAGCCCACCCGCCACCCCCCTGGGGTGTCTGGGGCACTGAGGCCCCGCCCTCCACGTCTTTCCCTGATGGCAAGGATACGTCCTTATCATCAGATCCAAAGGTTGGGATCATTTGCATTTGTTGGAAAAAACTCTCTATAGTCTTATTTTTCTTCCCTTTTCTAGGCATTTTCCCAGCCAGTTACTTGACTTCTGAGATTCCTTTCCACCCCCGCCTGGATCCGCCCAGCTAGTGCTTGGCCTCTGAGATTTAAATGTGCTTTGCGCGGCAAGCTTTAGTTCTGGCGCTGGGGTGGAGGCAGGGCCGCCTCCCAGGCTCAGTTCCCTCAGGGGCTTTATGCAGAGACTTTCAGGAATGGAGCGGGTGGGGGCGGGGTGGGGGGCCCGCCTCCCAAGCTCAGTTCCCTCAGGGGCTTTATGCAGAAGCCTTCAGTAATAGAGCAGGGTGGGGGCAGGGCCGTCTCCCAGGCTCAGCTCCTTCAGGTTTCATGCAGGAACCTTCCGTAATGAAGATCCTGCCTGCTGCTGGGGGATTCCTGAGTCCCAGGCCGCTGCCGCCTCAGCCGCCGCCCACACCTCTGCCTCCGCCGCTTCCTGCCCCCGTCTCTGCCGCCGCCGCTTCCTTCCGAGGGAGCCCGAGTCACGGAGACGCTCCGCTCCCCTCCTCCAGCCCAGCCTTCTCTCTCACTGACCTGTAGCTTCTGTGGGCGGAGGGACTTTCCCGGCTGCCGGAGCTTCCGTCTCTGAAGCCTACTCGGATCAGCTTCTCTGGGGCCGCGGCCAGGGCAGCGCTGGGGGTGGGGTCCACTTTCCGGAGTGCGATGGACCCTGGGGACGGGTCTCCAGGGCTCCCTGGAACGGAAATCTCTTCCACTCCGTTTCTGCACACCTTGTATTGACCCAGAGGTTATGGGGGTCTCTTTTTACATTAATTCTATGGGCTTTGGTTTCGGAGCTCGTAAACGTGCATCCTTCTACTCCACCATCTTGGCTCTGCCCCCCATAAATTTTCAATGTGCTCCCCCTCCTTACCCCTCCCTCCCCAAGATGGCATGCAATCTTTTGAGTTCTACACGTGCATTCTTATGAACACATTTTCACATTAGTCATGTTGCATAGAATAATTAAAACAAATGAGAGAATGCATGAGGAAAACCAAACCAAACCAAACCAAAACATAACAAAAGAAAAAACAGTCTGCTTCATTCTGTGTCCAGCTCTGCAGTTCTTCCTCTGAATATGGATGGCATTTTCCATCATGAGTCCTTTGGAAATGTTTTAGGTCTGCATTGTTGTGAAAGGCTCAATCTATTAGAAACAGTCCTGGCATACTGTGACTGTTACTGTATACAGTGTTCTACTGATTCTGTTCATTTCACTTAGCATCAGCTCGTATAAGTCTTTCTAGGTTTTTCTGAAGTCCTCCTGTTCATCATTTCTTATTAGCACAATAGTCTTCCATTATATTCGTGTATCACAACTTGTTTAGCCATTCCCCAGTAGGTGGGCATCCCTTTGATTTCCAGTTCTTGGCCACCACACAAAAAGCTGCTATAGACAGTTTTGTACATGGGGATCATTTCCCCATTTTTATAGTCTCTTTGGGATACAGCCCAAGAAGTGGTTATTGCTGGGTCAAAGGGTATGCACATTTTTATAGCCCTTGGGACATAGTTCCAAATCCCTCTCCAAAATAGTTGGATCAATTCACAGCTCCACCAACAATGAATTAGTGTTCCAACTCTCCCACATCTTCTCCAACATTTATCATATTCCTGTTTTGTCATGTTAGCCAATCTAATAGGTGTAATGTGGTACCTCAGAATGGTTTTGCTTTGCATCTTGCCATTTACATTTTAATCTGGTTTCCCCAGTACTGATTTTGGCTGTGTTGGATCTCTGTTACACATCACAGACAATCTTCAATTTAAACGGGGAAGGGACCTTCAAGGTCATCCAATCCAGTTTCTTCTTTTTATAAAGGAAGCCTCTGAGAGTCATAGAGGGTGAGTGACTTGCCCAAGATTGCACAGCTACAACCATGGCCGAGTCAGGATTTGACATCATTTTCCTCCCCTTCCCCCCACTTTGAGTGGAAAGATTGGCCAAGGAGTGGAAAGAATCTCTGGACCTGAAACCATCTCTACTCTCAATATAGAAACATTTACATCATAAATCTAGTGAGAAATAAATAACATATGTGCAAAGCAAGGTGTACAAATACAAGTTTTGATTTGGGAAAAGGTATCAAGGAGCTGGGAAAGAACACGTCACACCTATCAGATTGGCTAACATGACAAAATAGGAAGATGATAAATGTTGGAGAAAATGTGGGAGAGTTGGAACACTAATTCATTGTTGGTGGAGCTGTGAACTGATCCAACTATTTTGGAGAGTGATTTGGAACTATGCCCAAAGGGCTACAAAAATGTGCATATCCTTTGACCCTGGAATATTGCTTCTAGGACTGTATCCCAAAGAGAGCATAAAAATAGGAAAGGCTCCCACATGTACAAAACTATTTCTAGCAGCTCTCTTTGGAGTGGCCATGAACTGGAAGTCAAGGGGATGCCCATCAACTGGGGAATGGCTGAACAAGTTGTGATATATGAATGTAATGGAATACTATTGTGCTGTAAGAAATGATGAAGAGAGGCCTAGAAGGACTTACATGAACTGATGCTGAGTGAAAGGAGCAGAACCAGGAGAACTTTGTGTGCAGCAACAATCACAGTGTGCAAGGAATTGCACAGTGTGCAATGCAATGACCTAAAAATTTTCCAATGAACTCTTGAGGCTAAATGCCTTCCACATCTAGAGAAAGAGCTATGGAATTGGATTGCAGAATGAAGCAGACCATTTTCTCTTGTGTTTTGTTTTGTTTTGTTTTATTTTATGGTTTCTCCCACTCATTTTAATTCTTTTATGCAAAAAATAAAAACAATTTAACAAAGGTATTTGGAAAGGCTTCATACCTTGAGAAGACAGCAGGATTGGAAGTCAGAGAGGACTTGGGTTCAAATTCAGACTTTGTTACTTAGTCGTTATATAACCTTGGGCAAATCATTGATGTTCTCTAGACTTCGATTTACTTCTTTTTTTTTTTTTTTTATTTTTTTTATCCTTTATTTTTATTTATTTATTTATTTATTTATTTATTTATTTATTTATTTTACATTCATTTTCACAAATTTTTGGGTTCCAAATTTTCTCCCTTTTTCTCCCCTCCCCCCACCCCAATACCCCAAGCAATCTCATTTTCCCTATCTCCAATCTGTCCTCTCTTCTGTCATCCCTCCCTTCCCTTGTCTCTATCTTCTCTTTTCTCCTGTAGGGCCAGATGACTTTCTATTCCTCATTAACTGTATGTCTTCTTTCCTAGTTGCAACAGCAATACTAAACAATTGTTCCTAAAACTTTGAGTTCCAAATTCTCCCCATCCCTCCCTCCCCACCCATTCCCTTTGGTACGGCAGGCAATTCATTATAGGCCATATCTGTGTAGCTTTGCAAATGACCTTCCTGATAGTCGTGTTGTGTAAGACTAACTGAATTGCCATCCCTCCTCACCTGCCCCTCATTGTTTCTCTTTGATCCTGTCCCTCCCCAAGTGTTGACTTTCAATTACTCCCTCCTCCCTTTGCCCTCCCTTCCATCATCCCCCCCCCAATATCTCCTTCTCCCCCGCTTTCTTATACTGTAAGATAGGTTTTCATACCAAAATGAGTGTGCATTTCACTCCTTCGTTTAGTCAAATGTGATGAGGGTAAACTTTTGTTTGTTTGTTTGTTTGTTTGTTTGTTTTTTTCTTCAGCTCTCCTCTTTTTCCCTCCACTAAAAACATCTCCTACTTGCCTCTTAAATGACATATAGTTACCCCCTTCCATTTCTCCCTCTTTCCCCTCACTACATTTCTCTCTCATCATTTACCTTAATTCCTTTTAAGGTATGGTCCCATCCTATTCAGTTCAATCTGTGCTCTCTGTCTCTGCATGTGAATGCATGTGTGTATGTGTGTGCATGCGTGTACATGTGTATGTGTGGTCCCACCAACCACCCAGATACTGAAAAGTTTTAAGAGTTAGAAATATTGTCCTTCCATGTATGAATGCAAACAGTTCATTTCTGGTAAGTCCCTTAATACTTCTCCTTGCTGTTTACTTTTGCATGCTTCCTCTCATTCTTGTGTTTGAAAGTCAAATTTTCTTTTCAGCTCTGGTTTTTTCATCAAGAATGATTGAAAGTCCTCTGTTTCATTGAAAGACCATATTTTCCCTTGAAATATTATACTCAGTTTAGCCGGGTAGGTGATTCTTGGTTTGAGTCCTAGTTCCTTTGCCTTCTGGAATATCCTATTCCACGCCCTTCGATCCCTTAATGTAGAAGCTGCTAGATCTTGGGTTATCCTGATTGTATTACCACAGTACTGGAATTGTTTGTTTCTGGCTGCTTGCAAGATTTTTTCCTTGAGCTGGGAGTTCTGGAATTTGGCCACAATGTTCCTAGGAGTTTCTCTTTTTGGATCTCTTTCAGGTGGTGATCGATGGATTCTTTCAATACTTATTTTGCCCTCTGGTTCTAGAATGTCAGGGCAGTTTTCCTTGATAATTTCATGCAAGACGATGTCTAGGCTCTTTTTTTGATCATGGCTTTCAGGTAGTCCCATAATTTTTAAGTTGTCTCTCCTTGATCTATTTTCCAGGTCAGTTGTTTTTCCCATGAGATATTTCACATTCTCTTCCATTTTATTGTTCTTTTGGTTTTGTTTGGTGATTTCTTGGTTTCTCATAAAATCATTAGACTCCATCTGTTCCATTCTAATTTTGAGAGAACTATTAAATTCAGTGAGCTTTTGAGCCTCTTTTTCCATTTGGCTCATTTTGCTTTTGAATGCATTCTTCTCCTCATTGGCTTTTTGAACCTCTTTTGCCAATTGAGTGAGCCTATTTTTCAAGGTGTTAATTTCCTCAGCATTTTTTTGGGTCTCCTTTACCAAGATATTGACCTTTTTTTCATACTCTTCTTGCATCTTTGTCATTTCTTTACCCAGTCTTTCCTCCACCTGTCTAACTTGCTTTTCAAAATCATTTTTAAGCTCTTCCAAGGCCTGAGCCCACCCAACACCCCCCTGGGGTGTCTGGGGTACTGAGGCCCCGCCCTCCACATCTTTCCCTGATGGGAAAAATACGTTCTCGTCCTCCCCATCAGATCCGAAGGTTGGGATCATTTGCATTTGTTGGAAAAAACTCTCTAAAGTCTTATTTTTCTTCCCCTTTCTAGGCATTTTCCCAGCCAGTTACTTGACCTCTGAGATTCCCTTCCACCCCCGCCTGGATCCGCCCAGCCAGCGCCTGGCCTCTGAGATTCAAATGGGCTTTCCTCCTGCTGGCTGTCAATCAGTGAGCTTTAGTTCAGGTGCTGGGGCGGGGCCAGGGCTGTCTCCGAGACTCTGATCCCTCGGGGGGGCTTTATGCAGCGACTCTCAAGAATGGAGCGGGTGGGGGCGGGGTGGGGGGCCCGCCTCCCAATCTCAGCTCCCCTGGGGGTCCCGAGCAGAAACCTTCAGCAACAGAGCGGGCTGGGTGCAGGGCCGTCTCTCAGGCTCAGCTCCGTCAGGTTTTATGAGGGAATCTTCCGTAATGAAGATCCTGCCTGCTGCTGGGGGATTCCTGAGTCCTGGGCCGCTGCCGCCTCAGCCCCAGCCCACGCCTCTGCCTCCGCCGCTTCCTGCCCCCGTCCCTGCCGCCGCCGCTTCCTCCCGAGGGGGCCCGAGTCACAGACGCCCTGCTTCCCCTCTCCTTCAGCCCGGCCTCTCTCACTGACCTGCTTCTGTGGGCGGAGGGACTTTCCCGGCTGCTTCAGCTTCCGTCTCTGAAGCCTGCTCCGATCTGCTTCTCTGAGGCCTCGGCCAGGGCAGCGCTGGGGGTCGGGTTTACTCTCCGGGGCGCGCCGGACCCTGGGGATGGGTCTTGAGGGCTCCCTGGGACGGGAATCTCCTCCACTCTGCCTCTGCACACCTTGCACTCACCCAGAATCTATGGGGGACTCTTTCTACACCAATTCCATGGGCTTTGGTTTCGGAGCTCGTAAACGTGCGTCCTTCTACTCCGCCATCTTGGCTCCGCCTCCGATTTACTTCTTTAAACATAAAAATTGTGTGGAAGTCGTCTGACTCCAAATCCAGCCTGCCTTTCTACTAGACTACACTACTCCTTAATGTATGAGACCTTTCACAATGAAGTTAACATTTATAACAGATAGCATTTGACAGTGCTTTAAAATTTTCCATACACTTCTCAAATATGATCTCATCTGATTGTCATAACAACCCTATGAAATAGGTGCTATTATTATCCCAATTTTACAGATGAGGAAACTGAGGCAGGCAGAGGTTAAGCAACTTGCCCAGGGTCACACACGTGGTAAGTGTCTGAGGCTGGATTTGAACTTGAGTCTTACTGGTTCTAGGTCTACAGTGCCCTCATTCACAAACCTGTATTTAAATATTTTGTACATATTTGTATTTCTTCATCCTTGACTTAAGTTGTATATATTAACACACTTACCGGTTACTTTTCCCTTTAATATAAGCTCATTTTGTTTCATTCTTTGATGTTGCATGCACAGTGCCTCCCCAGGGCCTGACACAGAGTAGATACAATAAATTATTATTGATGGATTAATTTCAGGAAACCAGGCTCAGAGAAGTTCCATTACCTGCCCAAGATCTCATACCTGTGAGAGTCTGGCTTCTTGATTCATCCTTAGAATTGAAGGCCTAGGTTTGGGACTGAGACAGAAAATGGTCCATTTTGATGGAAGTTTGGCAGAGTAATAAGAGAGAAAGCTGAAAAGTAGAAGCAGACCTAAATGGCCAGGGCTTTGCTGACAGTGGGGAGTGGTGGTGGAGGGGGTTTGGTGTCCAGGGGCAGGGTGCTGGGAAGCCAGCATCCTTCCTCTGTCAGTCAACCTCCTAGAAAAGGGAGGGGATGGAGGCTCCAGGTGTCTAATTGGTCGCCCAGTTTTTCTCCTTTCAATACAACTGGGGACACGTCATTGGTACCCTTGTGCCTAAAGATACGCCAGTTCTGAAAGGTCCCAGCTTCCTGCTTTGTTCTGGGGGATATGTGCAGCTTTCATTAGATTCTTCTGGAAGGAGATGTAAGAAAGGCAGAAATGACAAGATTTGTCAACAGACTGGAAAAGGAGGATGCCTAAATTGTAAGCCTGAGTGACTGGGAGAATGATGGTGTCCTTGAGAGTAACTGGGATGTTCTGTAAGATAGGAGGGTTTGGGGGGAAAGATAAAGAGTTCAGTTTTGTATATGTTACATTTAAAATGTCTACCTGACATCCAGTTTGAGATGTTTAATCAGCTGGAGATGTGGCATTGGAGGTAAGGGAAAGACAGAAAATTTGGACCTCAAAAATGTAAAAAAATGAATGACAAAAATTATTTTTACATGTACTTGGGAGGAAAGAAAATATTATAAAAAACCTTACAAATTGTGATGAAAGTGTCTCTGAGAAAGTCCCCTATGACTTTCTCTGCCATCAACACTCCAAGTTAACTCCTCCCTCTCATGTGATAGGGCCTGGTTCAAAAGAAAGAAAGACAAAAAGAAAGCCATTGGGCAGGGATCGGAGGCTGAAGTCAGAGCTGTTGCATGAGGACCCCACACATCGGTCTGAGGCCCAGAGAGAGGGGATATCAAACATACATCATAGACTTCTAGTGCTCCATGGACCATATTTGCTCATGTCTGCCTCCCAACCAGGGCAGACATCTGACCTCTGTTTTCCTTGCCTTTGCTTATCTGCTAATGCTTTGCTCCTTGACTTTGATCCTAGACTCCTGGCTTTTTTCTTACTACAGCTGCCTCTGGCCCATGACTCCCTTTACTGGCTGTGTAAGAGATCCCCCCATAGCATAACTCTGATTTTAGGCTCAGAGAGGCCCCGCAGACAGTGTGAGGAAGGTGACATCTCGGAGACCTGACCTGTCCTTACTGCTAGAGCAGTAGACTGAGGGAAGGCGAGAAGTGAGAGCTGTAGTTGTTTTAAGTTGCAGGTGACAGAGGAGTGCAGTTTGGTGACACCAATTTCCTGTAGAAATACCGGACAAATTTTACTACCAACTGAATTACCTGTGTGTGCCTCTTAGAGCTAGACAACTGTACTGACCTACTGCAGACCCTGGGTAGGACTTAAGGGTCCCCAGAAATGCCACTGAGAACCAGAATTGGGTCCTTAATGTTCTCCATGCCCCTATTCTTGCCACCAGCTCTGCCCCCCTAAGATTGTCATTTCCATTATATCACCAACCCTCAAGTGTTTGTTGGAAAAAGAGAGAAGGATGTGAGTGTGTATGTCTGTGTGTTTGTGCTACTTCAGGGGAAGTCAGCAGGCACATAGACCCCCTAAGGAAATGGAACCAATGAAATCACCATAGAGATGAAATATATTAAGACAAAGCAGCTGTGTGTTTTTTGTCCTGGACCCATGCAGGCATGGAAGGTCTTCAGAAGCCTCCCTGTACAGCCCCCACTGAGAATGAAGAAGCCTGAGGGATGCTCACATCTCCTATCAGAGGAAGACAAGTAGTTACAGCCTAAAGCCCCATTTTGTGCCACAGGGGAGTTGGATTATCAGCTTGCTGCTAATTTCCAACAACCTCCCTTCCTCCATGAAATCAGCAGCAGCCTTTATGACCAGCTGCTTCTCTCCTTCCCTTCAAGGCCTGGTCCTGCCTGACCCAGATAAGAACCTTGTAAAACCCATCAGATTTGAACAGTTTTGACTTGTTTCCATCATCCTTCACTGGATTTCCCCTCAACAGAGCTGGCTTTCTGTACTTTCTGTCTGTTGAATGCAGTTTTTTAAAATATAAACTTGTTTATTTTTAGTTTTCAACATTCACTTCCATATGTTTTAATTTTCTCCACTTCTCTCCTCTCCTGCTTCCCAAAGATGTCATCATGCACTCCAATATAGATAGGCTTTTCATATACAGTCTTATTTAACATATTTTCACTTTGTTCATGTTGTATAGAAGAATTAGGAAAATAGAACAAACCATGAGATAGAGATAACAAAACAAAACTAAAACAGAGAGCAAATAGTCTGCTTCCATCTGCAATCAGACTCCAGATCTCTTTCTCTGGATGTGGATGAGTCTTTTGGAGTTGTTTTAGGTCTTTTCATTGCTGAGAAGAGCTAAATCTATCAAAGTCAGTCATTTCATTACATGGCTCTTACTGTGTTCAATGTTCTCACGTCCCTGTCCATCAGTTCATCTAAATCTTTCCAGGTTTTTCTGAAATCATCCTGCTTGTCATTTCTTATAACACAATAATTTTCCATTACCATCATCTAGCATGGCTTGTTTAGCCATTCCCCAGTTGCAAAATGTAGCAGATCATGTTTGTATATGAGTGTGTGTGTGTGTGTGTATTATGTTTTGATTTGTTATATGATTTCTTCCATTTATTTTAGTTCATCTGTACAGCATTACTATAGTCAAAATGTATTCAATAGGAAAGTATATGTAGATCATATATAGAATTGTATGGTGTCTTGCGGAGGGAGGAGGGTGGTGGTGGGGGGAAAATATAAGCTTTTTGGTAGTGATTGCAGAACATCAAAAATAAATAAGTGAATAAACAGAAACCAAAAAACAAACTAGAAATATGTTTTGCATGATTGTACATGTATAATCTATATTAAATTGCCTGCTTTCTTAAGGGGAGGGGAGAGGAGAAAGGGAGGGAGACAATTTTGAACTCAAAATTTTAAAAAGAATTGTTGAAAACTATTCTTACATCTAATTTGGAAAAAATAAAATATTAATTTTTTTTTAAAGGGTGCTGTAAATATTTTTGCTTGTGTCTTTTTCCCCTGCTTTCTTTGGAGCAGTATAGATCTATTTGTGGTACCTCTGGATCAAAGCATACGCACAGTTGAATACTTTTGGTGTCTAATTCCCAACTGCTTTCTGGAATGTCTGGATCAGTTCATAGTCCTGCCAACACTGATGGATCTCATTTCCCATAACAGTCATCATTCTCCTTTTTGACCAATTTTGCCAGTCTAATGAGTGTGGTTTTAATTTGCATCTCTCTACTATCAGTGATTTAGAGCATCTTGTTTCATATGCCTATTGATAGCTTAGATTTGTTCCTCTGAAAAGTGCTTGTTTATGTCCTTGGGGGCAGTTAGATGGTGAAGTAGATTAAGTTGTGGATCTGGAGACAAGAAGACAAGTTCTGCCTTCAATATCTACTAGCTATTTGCTTCTGGGCAAGTGACTTCATCTCTCTTTGCCTCATTTTCATAGGCATAATAATATCACCTACCTCCCAGGTTTATTGAGAAGATCAAATTGCTTATGTATATCATCTGACCCTTTATCAATTGTGTAAAAGTTCTTTTTCATATAAAGTGGAATTATCTACTCAAAGAAACTAGATACAAAAACTATTTTTTTTTTCTATTTACCTGCTGCCCTGGATTACTCCATCCCCTCCCCCCTCAACTGCCCTGGGGCTGGGGCCAGACTACTCTACTCTCCTGCACTGGTCCCACAGGTTTTTTCCACTGAACTTCCAATTTATCCTCAGCATTTTGGGGTCATGAAGTCTGGAAACCACCACAGGTGTGAGAGATTCAGTCACCCCAAGGCCTGCTCAGGTGCCCTCTGTGCACTTGTGGCCCACACTCGACTGTGCGCTGCTCCCAGCATGGTGTGATAGACGCTTCCCAGCAACTTTTCAGGCTATCTTGGGCTAGAGATTTGCTTCATTCCTTCATTCTGTGGGTTCTACAGCTCCAGAATTTGTTTAGAGCCATTTCTCTATTTGCTTTTGACCTTATCCCTCTCCAAAAGTGTTTACTTCTGACTACTCCTTTCTCCCATTTGCCCTCCCTTCTGTCATTCCCCTCACCCCACTTGTACCTTTCTCCTCTACCCTTCTGTAGTGCAAGATACCAAACTGAGTGACTATGTCATTTCCTCAAGTCAAATGTGAAGAGAGTAAGCTTGCCTTTTTTTATCTCACCTCCTCCCTTTTCTCCTCCATTGAAGAAGCTTTTTCTTGCCTCCTTGATACATGATAATTTGCCCCATTCCATTTCTCCCTTTCTCCTCCCCATATATTTCTCTCTTATCCTTCAATTTTTTTTTTAGGTATCATCCCTTTTTATTCAACTCACCCTGTGTTCTCTCTCTCTCTCTCTCTCTGTGTGTGTGTGTGTGTGTGTGTGTGTGTAATCCCTCCAACTACCCAAGTACTGAAAATAATCTCAAGAGTTACAAATATTATCTTTCCATGTAGGAATGTAAACAGTTCAACTTTAGAAAGTCCTTTATGTTTTCTCTTTCCTGTTTACCTTTTCAAACTTCTCTTGATTCTTGTGTTTGAAAGTCACATTTTCTATTCAGTTCTGGTCTTTTCCCCAGGAATGCTTGAAAGTCCTCTATCTCACTGAATGACCATTTATTTCCTTGAAGTGCTACGCTCAGTTTTGCTGGGTAGGTGATTCTTGGTTTTAAACTTAGTTCCTTTGACTTCTGGAATATCCTGTTCCAAGCCCTTCAGTCCCTTAATGTAGAAGCTGCTAGATCCTATGTTATCCTGATTGTACTTCCACAATACTCAAACTGTTTCTTTCTGACTGCTTGCAGTATTTTCTCCTTGACCTGAGAACTCTCGAATTTGGCTACAATATTCCTAGGAATTTCTCTTTTCTGATCTCTTTCAGGGGGTGATCTGTGGATTCTTTCAATATTTATTTTGCCCTCTGGTTCTAGAATATCAAGCAGTTTTCCTTGATAATTTCATGAAAGATGATGTCTAGGCCCTTTTTTTTTTTTTGATCATGGCTTTCAGGTAGTCCCATAATTTTTAAATTGTCTCTCCTGGGTTTATTTTCCAGGTCAATTGTTTTTCTAATGAGATATATCTATTTTTTTCTTTTGACTTTGTTTTGTAATTTCTTTGTTTCTCATAAAGTCATTAACTTCCATCTATTCCATTATTCCCTTCTAATTTTTAAAGAACTATTTTCCTCAGTGAACTTTTGAACCTCCTTTTCCATTTGTCTAATTCTGCTTTTTAAAACATTCTTCTCCTCATTGGCTTTTTGGGCCTCTTGCCATTTTGGTTAGTCTATTGTTAATGGTGTTATTTTCTTCAGCATTTTTTTAGATCTCCTTTAGCAAACTGTTGACTTGTTTTTTCATGATTTTCTTGCATAGCTCTCATTTCTCTTCCCAATTTTTCCTCACCTCTCTTACTTGATTTTCAAAATCTTTTTTGAGGTCTTGCATGGCCTGAGACCACTGCATATTTATTTTGGAGGTTTTGGATGCAGACGCCTTGAATTCCTATAATGTTATGCTTTGTTCTTCCTCATCTGAAAGGTTGAAGAAAGCACCTGTTCACCAAGGAAATAACCTATAGTGTTATTTTTTCCCCTTTTTTGGGCATTTTCCCAGCCAGTTACTTGACTTCTGAGACCTTTGTCAAGATGTGGTTATATTCTGGGGAGCTGTAAGTTCTTAGTTCCTCCAAGGTGGTACAATCAATGGAGAGGTGTTTATTCCTCTCCTGACCTGTGCACTGATCTTGGAGCAAGCAAAAACTTTTCTGCCCAGAATCTTCAACTGAATTCCCTCTCCAGAGCCTCCACCAGCTCCAGTCCTGGATGGAACTCAGGACTGAGAATCAGATCATTGGCTCAGTTCCCCCACGGGCTTTAGATAGAGGTCTCTCAGGGCTGCCACTTAGGGCTGAGATTAGATCAGCCCTTCAGTTCCCCCAGAGGCTCTAGATGGAGGGCTCTGAAAATGGCAGCTGCCAGAGCCCTCCCACTGACCTTTGAATCTGTCTGTGGCATTTATGGTTTGAGAAATCTGGGAACTGCTGCCAGTGGTGTCCTGAATCCTGTTCTGGGTCCTGTCCCTGCTACTCTGCACTGGTCTGCACTCTGCTGGTCTGTGCTCATCTGTTCATTGTGCTTGTCTGGTCTGTGCTCCATGTTTTTTTTCTTAAAAGGTATTTTGCAGCTATACTCATGTAATTCCTATGCATTTCTTGGCAGATAGAGTGACACATATTTTATATTATCTGAAGTTATTTTATTTTTTAACATTTTTATTTAAATTTTTGAGACCCAAATCCTATCCTTCCCTTCCTCCTTCCCTCCTTGAGAGGATAAGCAATCAGATATAGGTTATACATTTGAAATTATGTAAAACATTTCAGTATAAGTCAATTTGTATAAGAAGACTTGAATAAAAGAAAAAAAGAAAGTGAAAAATAGTATACTTCAATCTATATTCAATCAATATCTGTTCTTTTTGTGGAGGCAGATAGTATGCTTTATCATTAGTCCTCTGGGATTGTCTTGGATCATTGTATTGCTGAGAAGAGCTAAGTCATTCATAGTTCTTCATCATGCAATATTGCTGTTTCTGTGTTCATCGTTTTCATTGTGTTCACTTGGCCATACATCAGTTCATGTAAATTTTTCTAGGGTTTTTCTGAAATCATCCTGCTTGTCATTTCTTGTAGCACAATAATTTTCCATTGCCATCATCTACCACAGCTTGTTTAGCTATTCCCTGATTGATGGGTATCCCTGTGATTTCCACTTATTACCCACCACAAAAAAACTTGCTATAAATATTTTTGTACAAATAGATCCTTTCCCCCATTTTTGTATATCTTTGAGATATAGACCTAGCCCTGGTATTGCTGGAATGAAAGGATATGTACAGTTTTATAACTCTTAAGGAATAGTTCCAAATTGTTCTTCAGAATGGTTGAATCAGTTTACATCTCCACCGACAGGACATTAGTGTCCCAGTTTTCCATATCTCCTCCAACATCTGACATTTCCCCTTTTTGTCATATTAGCCATTCTGATAGGTGTCAGATGGTACCTCAGAGCTGTTTTAATTTGCATTTCTCTGATCAGTAGTGATTTAGAACACTTTTTCATATGACAATAGATACTGAAGTTAGTTTAAATGGAATTTTTCTTCTTTACAGTATTTTAAGATTTTGTTGGTGATACAGATTAATATAGATATAGATATTAATAGTTGGTAATATAAATGCTGAGATGTGTATAGGTTCATATATCCTGCAAATTGCTGATGTTGTTAATCATTTCAATTAGATGTTAGTTGACTCTCTTGGGTTCTGTAAGTAAACCATCATGTCATCTGTAAAAAAGTGGCAATTTTTTTCTGCTTTGCTTATGCTTATTTCTTTAATTTCTTTTTCTTGTTCTGTTACTCTAACTAGTGCTGCTAGAATGTAGTGAATATTAACTGTGTTAATGCCATCTTTGTTTCAATTCTATTCTTTCTGGAAAGGTCTCTCTGATTTAATTCTAATCACAGATTCTTGAATTTGGATAAATGCTACTTACCACAATAAGGAAAGTTACATTTATGTTTTCTAGCATTTTTTAAAATTCCATTTTAATTTCAGCTTCAAATTCTCTCTTTCTTGCTCCTTTCTTCACTTTCTAGTGTTTTTTTAAACAGGAATGAATGTTGTATCTTTGTCAAAAAGCTTTTTCTGCTCCTCTTGATATAATCATACAATTTTTGTTCTTCCTCTTATTAATATGGTCAGGTACGTATATAATTGTTCTAATATTGAGCCAGCCTGAATTCTTGGTATAAAACCCTCTGGGCATAGTGTACAACTTTTGTGATATGTTGCTATAGACTCCTTCCTCATAGTTTTGCAACAATGTTCATTAGGTGTATTGGTCTCTAGGTTTCCCTCCTTCTGTTTCTCTGGTTTAGGTATCAAGTCTATATTTGTATTATAGAATCTGTTAGCACCCCTCCTTTCTTAGTTTTTCAAAGTTTATATCATATTGGAATGATATTAATTGATATTCTTTAAATATTTGATAGAATTCACTTATCGATCCATCTGTTTCATGTGTGTGTGTATGTGTGTGCACACGTGTGTGAGCTTGGGCAGCTAAGTGGTGCAATGGACAGAACACCGGGTCTGGAGTCAGATGTCCTGAGTTCGTGTGTGGCCTCAGACACTTATCAGTATGAGTCTGGGCAGCTCTCTTAAACTCTCAGCCTCATTTTTTCTCATCTAAGATAGCACCTACTTCTTAGGATTGCGATGAGGAGAAAATGAGATGACATTCCTAAAGTGCTTCAAAAATTTTAAAATGCAGTATAAATACAAACTATTTTTATTATTATTTTTGGTTTATTCAATTTATTTTCCTAAAATTGAGCCAAATTTATATTTTATATTTTCATAGTCATCTATTTCATTTAGATTTTATTATTAGATTAGATTTTATTGACATGCAGTTGAGGAAAATATTTCCTAATTATTTATTTTATTTCTTCTTCGTTGTTTGTGAATTCATCTTTTTCATTCTTAATATTGGTAATTTTGTCTTCTTTATTTTTTAATCAAGTTTTATCATTCTTCAGTTGTTTCAGTTGTGTCTGACTCTTTATGATCTCATTTGGGGTTTTCTTGGCAAAGATAATACCGGGTTTTGATATTTTCTTCTCCAGCTTATTTCACAGATGAGGGAACTGAGGGAAACAGAAGTAAGTGACTTGGCCAGGCTCACTTAGCCAATAAAAGTGTCTGAGGCCAGATTTTGATTCAGGAAGGTGAGTCATCCTGATTCCAAGTCTGGCCCTCTATCCACTCTGCCACCATGCTGCCCCCCAAATACAGTTAGTTCATAGTTTAACTCTTTTATTGCTTTTTTGACCCCCACCGAATTTTCTTTATTAATTCGAGTTATTTTGATTTCAATTTATTAATACTTTCTTGAATTATAAGAATTTCTGTCATGTTCTTTAATTTCATTTTTCATTTATGTGTTTTCTAGTTATTTTTACGTTACATTTTCAATTTATTAATCTGATTTTTCCTTTTATTGATGAAAATGCCTAGAGATATAAATTTTTGACTGTATCCCTCCAATTTTTATGTTGTCATTGTTTTCATTACCTTTGATGAAATTATTATTTCTATGATTTGTTTTTTGACTGATCCATATGTAGAATTGAGTTATTCAGTTTCCAATTAGTTTTTAATTACATCATCAATGGTCCTTTATTGAATGCAATTTTTATTGCATTGTGTATGTTAAAGACAGATTTAATATTTCTTTTCCTGTATATGTTTGTGAATTTTTATGCGTTAGTTGCACGGTCAGTTTTTGTGAAGATGTCATATACAGTTGAGAAATAGGTATCCTCCTTTCCATTTCTATTCCGTAATGTCCAGAGCTCTATCATATCTGACTTTTCTAAAATTTTATTCAAATTCTTCCTTTTTAGTTTCATTTTTTGTGAGATAACCTAGACAAGAGAGGGGTACAGTGCCCCTCTATTATAGTTATACTATTTCTCCCTACAACTCACTAACTTTTCCTTTAAACATTTTGATACTATGCTATTTGGTGTACATATGTTTACTACTGATATTAATTTACTGGTGATGGTACCTTTCAGTAAACTGTAGCTTCTCTGTGGATTTTGAAAAATTAAGCCTCTTTTTACTTTTGTTTTATTTAAGATTATGATTTCTACCCCCTCCCCTTTGACTTCGGCTGAAGTATAATAGACTTTGTTCCAGCCCTTTCTTTTAATTTTGGATGCATCTTTGTTGCAAAGCTGTTTCTTATAGACTACACATGGCTAGATTCTGTTAATCCATTCTCCTATCCTCTTGCTTTTCAAAGACAAGTTCATCCCAATCAAATTCCAAGTTATGATTACTGATTATGCATTTCCCTCCATCCTATTTTCCTATACTTTTTCTTTTCTGTGTCCTACCTCTGCTATTTTTCCTGAGAATAATCCCTTTTTTGAAATACCCTCCTCATAATCCCCCTTTCTTTTATTCCCTTTCCTCCTGTTTCTTTCTTGAATGAAGAGTATTTGCATACCCAACTTAGTGTGTGTGTTTCCTTCTTTTTATCAGTTCAGAAAAGAGTAAAGTTCAAGTGTCATCCACCCCACCCCCAAACCTTCCTCCTTATCTATACATACTTCTAACTGTTCACCACAATTCCATGAGAGGCTTTTCCCTGTTCTTCCTCTGCCTTCCCTCCTTGGTGTATCCTGCCTTTCCATTCTTTTTTTTAAACATCATGAAAACAATAAGAAAACCCCTCCTAAGCCCTCTGTCTAATAAGACTCTCTCAGTGACCCCTGAGGGAATACATATATCCATATATCATCTCTCCATATTAAAATGCTTATCTTTATTTTGTTTTTCCTTATTTTGATGCTTGAAGTTGCTCACTCATTTTTTTCCTTTTTATAAAAGTTTCTCTTTGTTCCCATATTTATATATCAAAGTCTTTATTCAGTTCTGGCCTTTTCATCAGGAATGCTACAAAGTCCTATACTTCATCAAAGTTCTATTTTTTTTTCCACTGTAGGAATTCTCAGTTTTACTGGGCTATTTGTTCTTAGCTATAAGCTTATATCTTTTGATTTTTGCATTGTATCATTCCAAACTCTCTGCTACTTCGTAGTAATCACTGATCCTAACCATGGCTCCGTAGTACTTGAAATTTTTCTTTCTGGCCATTTACCATTTTTTTCACTGAACTGAAGGAAAGCTCTGGATTTTGGCTATAAATGTTCCTGGGAATTTTCATTTTGGGGATTATTTCAGGAGATGACCAGTAGATTCTTCCTATTTCTACTTTGTCTTTTGGTAAGAAATACGGATGGTTTTCTTTTATGATTTCTTAAAATATGACATATAAAGTCTTTTTTTTTTTGGTTATGAGTCTCAGGTAATCAAATGGTTTAAAATTATCTCTCCTTAATTTGTTTCCCAGCTCATTGTTTTTATTTTGGCTATGAGATACATCACATTTTCTAATTTTTAAAAAAATTCTTTTGACTTTTTGAAAATATTCTTGTCTCATGAAATCATTAGCTTTCATTTGCTCCATTCTAATTTTTCAGGAGTTTGGATTTTGAGGGTAAGGTTTTATACTTCTTGTTTCAAGTTGTTAATTCTTTCTTAGTTCTTTTTTTCTCCCCTAGCTCTGATTTCTTTTCTTATCTCCCTCCCCTCTCGGGAGTTTTTTTTTATTTTTATGACTCTTTTTGGATTTCTAAAACCATTTAAAAAATCATTTCTAGCTCTTTTTGAAAAACAATAACTCTTACATCATCTCTTCCAGGAATTCTAAGCCATGTTTTTCTTTGAAAATTTGTTTGTAGCTATTTTGTACTCATTCTTTTCTCCTGGATTTGTGTCTTGAGTATCCCTGTCTCAATAATACTTCTTTGTGATGGAATTCTCTTTTTCCTTTGTTCATTCTCTCACCTTTTTCCTGACTTAGGACTTTATGTTATCGTCATGCTCTGTGAATTTCCATGAGGAATGTCTCTTCTCCTGCTTTCGTGGGTGGTAATGAATGTGCCATACCAGGATCTCAGAGACAGCTCATGTTGGACAGCTGCAAACTTTCAGAGCTCCCAAAGGAGTCTGATCTACTCTGGGTTCTATCATTTTGATCATTCTTCTACCTTCTGATCTCTGCAAGTGCTGATACTTTTGGGCTTGCCTCTTTTTGCAAGTTCCAGTAGATTACACTTAGCTACTATGTGCTAACTAACAAGCTCTTCAGGTGCAGTGACATAATTGCCTCTAAACTTTGGTTTAAAATGGTCCTGGTTGCTCTGCTGTAGGCTTCATATTGACTTGGAAGATAGAAGGGATCCCCTGGGGTCAGAGCTACACAACTACTGTTTTCTTTGGAACTTACTCCTTGCTCAGTACACAGCCTAGGGACCAACCCTACATGTAAATTCCCCTCCTCAGTCTGCCCTGGATTTGTGACCCACAATTGAGAAATGACTGATAGAGCTGCCAGTTGGCAAAATTCCTCTTCCTGAATCCTATCCATGGGAGGGGTATTCTCATATGTGTCTGGGACCTCTTCTTTCACTAATGTCTGTATATCTTTTTCTGCCTCCCTATGTTGACATGGGCTAGGATTGTCTCCTTGTGATTTTTCCCTTGGATTTCCCAGTCAGGATTTGGTTTGGTACATTTTCTAGATCTTTGTGGAAGACTTGTGTTAGGGATCTCAGCTGTACTTCATCCTGTGATTTTGCCACCTTGACTCTCCTCTACAGGCTTTAAAATACATCATGGGCCAGACCCTTTGATAATCTCCCCAAATAAGATAAGATATGGCAGAGAACTTTCAGCTATAATAAACACTGCTGCAGCAATATTGGCTTTTGTTGGACTTCCCTCCACCACACTAGTCACCCCTCCTACTTTGCTTGCCCTTTCTTATATATCAATATGCTGACTTCTAGTACTGATAATAGGTCCTCCAGCTTTCTTTGGGACTACTTTTCACTGTACCTGCCTCTGAAGTTCTGTGTCTACCTTTACTGGCTTTGTGAGAGATTGTACTACAGCAAAGATAATTTGGGGGCCAGAGAGGTCCCTCAGATAGTGTGAGGAAGATGACATATTGGAGACTTGACCTGTCCTTATTGCCAGTGCTATGGGATAAAGGAAGGAGGGGGCAGGGGAGAAGTTGGATTTTTATGGTTTTGTTTTTTTAAATGCAGGTAGATTGAGGGAACAGTTTATAGACACCAACATAGTCCTTATAAAACTTCTTTGAGTTGTTTGAGAAGTTATACTACCATTTTAATTACTTGTCTGTGCCACTTAGAGCTAGACAACTGCATTGACCTCCTACAATGTCCGGGTAGGACTACAGGGCCTCCAACACTGCCACGGAGAACCATAATTGTGTCCTTCCTCTTATTGCCAACTCTGCTCCACTAAGATTGTAACTGCCATTATATTGTCAACCCTCAATTTCTTATTGGAAGAAGAGGCAGGGATGTGTGTGTGTGTATGTGTGTGTGCGTGTGTGTGTGTGTGCATGTGTTTGTGTCCCGTAGAATATCTCATACTACTTCTAAGTCAGTATCACAGGGGAAGTTAGGAGGCACATAGACTCCCTAAGGAATTGGATACAACTCATCAGTGAAATGACCCTAGAAATAAAAGATATTGAGACAGGGAAAAGAATTGTGTATTTTTTTTCTTGGCTCCTTGCAGGCATGGAAGGTCTTCAATAGCCTCCCTGTCCAGCCCCCATTGGGACTGAAGAAGCCTGAGGGATGCTCATATCTCCTGAGTGATCCTATCAGAGGAAGATAAGCAGTTACTACTTGCAATCCCATTTTGTGCCAGAGGGGAGTTGGATTATCAGCTTGCTGCCAGTTCCCAAGATGTTCCCCTTTTTCTAGGAATTAGCAACAGATCTTTGTGACCAGAGGTCTGTCTCCTTCCTTGCAAGGCCTGATCCTGCCTGACCCAGATAAGAACCCTGTAAAACTCATCAGATTTTACCAGTTTTGACGTTCCTTCTTCCACCAATTCCTAGTGAAACTGATTTGTTTCCATCCTCTCTGACTGTCCTCCTTTGTTGTATTTCCCCTCAACAGAGTTGGCTTTCTTTACTTTCTCTCTGCTGACTCCTGCCCTGGGCTCAGTCCTTCTTGTC